>BSBN01001925.1:2412500-3612500 GCA_027924645.1 Cunninghamia lanceolata | reverse complement strand
CCACTTTGTCAGTCTCACCAAGCATGAGCTGATTCATCCTGGCTTTACTTCTGAACTCATCTTTGCAGTCCTTGAAGATCATGTTCATTGTCTTGGGATCAATTTGAGGATATAGCTGAATAGCTATCTGCTCCCGGATCTCAAGATCTTTTGCATGAGCATTGTTCTTTCTTACTTCCAATTCCTTATCTAGGCTTTTAGGAATAAGAGATATGATCTCAATGAAAGCCTTATTATATATGTTCAGATATTTGATGGTGGCTTCCTGCAGAGTCTTTTGGTCAGCCTCACTGAAGTCATCATAAGATTCAGTCATTGGTTGAAGGTTTCCATCCACCATGACCGACTTGATTACATTCTCTAGAGACAGAGTGGGCTTTTCAACAGATACCTCTGCCATTTCATCCTTGTCTTGGCCTGTGGAGGGTTTACCGGATCCTTTCTTCTTCTGCTTCTTTATTTCTTTTACACCCTCATCTGACTCTGTTTCCTCTTCATCCTTTTGGCTTTCATAAGCCCTTGTGGCTTTTGTCTTGGATCTTTTACCGGATGCCTGGACTTCTGGTTTTGAGCTTTTGGTTGTGGAAGGTGCAGATCTCTTTGATGATCTGGTCCGGGTGGGAGTTTCAACCGGAGCACTTTCTTTACTTTTCTCTTCTTCCTCAGCCTTCCTCCTCTTTTCCCGGCTGGCATCAAGTGCCTCTTTTGAGATGCCTAGGCCTTGAGCAATGTGCTCTACTTCTTTTCTCACCTTTCTCTTAATCTCAGGTTCCCTGAGTTCTACATGTATTTTTACACTCAGCTCCTCAAAGGTTCCAAACCTTTCTGCCTTGGGATCTTTGGGCTGACTTAGCATGTGTTGAACATGCAGCTCCACTATCTGTTCATCCACTTCATACCCCATGGGCATGATCCAGACAATCCTTGGCTCCACTGCCTCCATTAGGCACTGATCAGTGTCAACCATGAAACACACTGAGTCTTTGTATTTTTCAACAAGAGACTGGGGAATTCTCTCTCTTGCTTGCATCATGCTCTGAAAGTTTTTGAAGTATCCCCATAGAGCTGTATTTCTTGCTTTTGCATCCCCAAGTCCGTGCAAATAGTCTCTTATCTGGACTGCAACAGGTTTGTCACTCTGCCATACCCATCCACTTGATCTGGGTAGCTCATTCATGAAGTAGAAGAATAGGCATACAATAAGAGTACCATACTTAAAGGAATTCTTCTTGTCCTTCTTGATTTTCTGTATATTTTCCATTAATTGGCTTAGCAGTAGTTCACAGAGATCATATTCTGCATTCTTTCTTAGCATTTCATAGGCTGTGTATACTGCAGTTCCGGATACAGAATTCTCCCTGCTGGAGTGATAGATCTTGTATCCTATTATCATGGATGCATACTTGATATCCGGATCCGAAATATCTTCAATGGTCGTTGCCCTCTTATCAAATTTTGATCCGGTGGCCTCAGTTACAATGTTGTTCTTGACAGATTTGAGGATAGGTATCCCTCCGGAAGAGTATAGACGAGTTACTGCCCTAATTGCCTCTTTTGTGATTTTGCAGGGTCTATCCAGCCATAGAAAGTTGTCATGCATCCTACTCAGTACATACCGGACCCATTCATCTTCTTCAAAGCTAGGGAAATGAATAAATTGCTCAAATTGTTTCTTCTGGATACCCTTATACTCTGGTTTAAGCTCAAAAGCATTGTCTATCAGTTGCTTGTGATAGAGGTCTCTTAATTTGAATTCCCCAAATTCCTCAATGCTTGCATGTATGTAAACCCTAATGTCTTCAGTATGTAAAACTCTGTGAGGAACACTAGAGAAGGCTCCTAGTGGATCTACCTCCAATGATTTGTAAGGGTGTTTCTTGAATGTGGGGCGAGGTCTATTAGAGATCTTAACTATATTTGGAGTAGCCATTCTTCAAGGATTTACAGTGAGATAATGAAAAACGGAGAAATACCTTATGCGTCTTCGGTTGGCACGGAGTGGTTGGATTGATTTCTTTATGCAATGACTTCGGCAGGAGATCCTTGATGTGCTTGATGAATTTTGTTGCAGAGCTCCACTTTTCGCTTCTTCTTGAGTGCAGAATGAGCAAATGACTTTTGAGAAATCCCTTATATTGCTCCGCAAACCCTAATATCTGTCTGCAATAAATGCTTCACCTGCATTATTCCGGTTTGCCATGTCTAGACAGCTTGGAGTATCCCGGATTAGTCCTGATCAGTGAATATCATCCGGATCTTTAAATCATGAATAAACCGAGGTAACATATTACAAGAACATCCCAAACACTCTGTCCAATCCGCAGAACAAGATAGTGCACTTCCGGATCTCTCCGGACCTTTTTGTAATCCTTTGTCATACCGGAGCGTCTCCCTGAACAGGTCTTACTTGATCAATCATAGCTTCTTCATAACTCCATGCGGACCTCTGAAAACTTGACTGAAGCATCTCAAGACTCATATCTATAAACCCTTTAATCCGCATCTTGTGCCACATCCGGCACCACTTGTTTGGCTGGGGGAAAGGGATTTTCTTTGAGTCTCCCCCTGAGCCTGAGCTCACTTTTTAATTTCCGGAAGAAATATCAGCACCAGAGTCTGGTGCAGATCCAACCTCTACATTCTCTGAACTTTTCTTCACCCAAATCTTGCTCATCTGATTCCTAACTTCATCCGCATTCATCTTTTGTTTACCCTTGTCTTGATTCTGATTATACACCGGACCTCTTTTGTCCTGATTCTTGTTTCTGCAGACTTTAGCATTATGACCGGACCTATTGCAGATTTGACAAATGACATTTCTTTGCATATTTGACTGATATCCCCTTGATCTGCATTGATTAGCCATATGACCTACTCTATTGCATGTAAAGCATCTACCTTTGAATGATTTGTCTACTTGCATAATTCTGCATTCATGGGATTTGTGTCCATACCTTTTGCAGTTGAAGCACTGTCCAGAGAAGGATGAATTAATCTGATTCATTCTCATTCTGCACTGATTAGCTTTGTGACCAAAGTGGTTGCAGCTGTGACAGTATCCATTGAAGGATGGATATCTTTGAGCATTTGGCTGTCTTACCGGAGGTCTTCTAGGCCTGCTCCTTGGATTTTCTGATCCAAGATTCTTTTGACCGGATCCGGAGCTTTCTCCTTTCTCATATCCCAAACCATACTTGTCATCTGTCCTCTTTTGACTTCCAAGAAGAACTTCAAGTTGAGCAGAACTTATCTTGAATTTCTCTTTATATTCATTTGCTGTTTGAAGGTCTCTTTTGAGAGAGGTAATTTGATCCTCAAGTTTTTCTTCATTATCTTTGGCATCTTCAAGATCAGATTCAAGATGTCTGATAATCCTGTCCATCTGGTGGCATTCTTCTGATTTTTCCTTAAGAGATTGTCTTAGATTGTCTTCAGCCTTTCTTTTTTCTTCAATCTCTTGAGTAAACTTTATAGTTCCTGATTCCATTTCATGTCTTAACATAATGACTTCTTTTGATAACTTTTCACATAACTTGGTTTGCTCAGTCAATTCTTCATTTGTATGGCTTTCTTCACTTTGTCTTGCCAACTGTTGGAGCAGCTCCTTTCTCTTTTTCATAGAGAGACTTAATTTGTCTTTTAATTCCCTCATGAATTCATCAGCCTGTTTGAGTCTTTCTTTTAATTCACTGACTTCAGAATTTGACTGTTCAAGATCCTCAAGGGCAGTCTTGAGTTGCTCCCTTAAACCATATGCATCCATTTGAATTCCCAGATCTTCCTCAAGCTGTTAAGCTCTATTAGGAGGAACCTTGCTCTGATACCAATTGTTGATAACTGAGAGGGGGGGTGAATCAGTTATCCTAATTATTTCTCTATCTGAACTTCCTTATTAATTAATGCAGCATTGAATCAAACACAAAAAGTATTACCATGAAATAAGAAACACATGACACAGTATTTTTGACGTGGAAACCCTGTTAAGGGAGAAAACCACGGGGTGATTAACCCAAAAATTATTCTCTGTTAGAAGAATAGGAAATTACAAAATGGCACTTGCCAATTACGGCTCACTGCCCGAGCACACTGCTCACAAGAGGCTCACTGCCTACAAGAAGACACACTGTCTACAAAGTGATAAGAATCACAGTCTTGAACTAATTGGAAGCATCTGCATATGCTGGAGTTCAGTTCCGGTTAGGCTCAGTATACTGATCTGCTGCACTTCATCTTTCCCCTGTTCTTTATTCTGCTATCCTTTCACATACCGGATCTTTCTTGCTACTTCTGCTCTGTTCTTGACTTGTTCGCATATACACTCACACATACACACCTTTCACAACTAAATCCATCCTTTATATATATCCGCACAAGTAATTTCATCACCTTTCTAGTCGGCATCCGGAACAGTTTAGTTTCTTACAAACTTTGTTCTGTCGGCTGAATCCTTGCTCACCAAGCAATGCGGATCAAGCATATACTTGTAGATATCATCAATTATGTCGGCCAAACATGATTCATGCCTCCACAACCTTTATCATCATCTGTAACACATCCGGAAAGTAGTCTGATACTCTGTCAGTCTGTTCTTCCTCTGTTTTCACTGTCTCTCAGGAATCCGGTACTCAACTATTCATATCTTTTTCCTTGTCCATCTCCGGAGGCTAAATCCTTGGTATATACCACTCAAGATAGTCCTCTTGACTTCCCCAAATCTGCACTGCACCAAGACACTTCCTCTGAGAGATCCGGACCAATCTGTCGGACCTTGCCACATGCTCTGTTCTTGTTCACCGGACCACAACAATCTTTATTCTGACTTCCGGTAGAGACATATCATGACTTGCGGATATGTGGGATGACCTTTGTTGCCATCAATGACAACAATCATGAATCCATATAGTGTCTCTTGCCAACAGTTTCTTTCCAACTGAACTTCTTTCCACCATATAGCAACATGTCCTTTCAACTTTGTCTTAGCAAATTTCACATTCTTTGGATCTTCAATCTCCTCATATTCAAAGTATTCTTCCATGTCATTTATCCAGTCAATCAATTCTTCAGGGTTTAAATTACCAATATAGTTTGGCACCTCAATTCTAGGTCTCTTTCCAATCTTTGAAATAGCTTGCAACATCTTTACTTGGTCTGATTCTTCTTCTTCATCACCTCCTAGGGTTTCACCCATTTACTCAATAGATTGAAATTCTTCTTCATCATCACTTTCAACATTAGGTCTCGGGGTCAATCCTCTTCGGCTATCTTCTTCGACAGCATCCAATCAAATTCACATTGTTTTCATCATTTCCATCATTTCATCCATTCTACCAGCCATTGTTCCAACAACAACAACTCTCCTCGATGGCATTCTTCCTAGGATCAAGTGCAAACTGCCTCAAGTTCAGCGATCGAGCTACAAGGTGACAACTGCCTCTCAATCAGTGATCAGTTGCGACACAAGTAACCTGCCTCAATTTGGCAATCTATCCACAGTGAGATCTTATGGAATTCCTTCGCCAACTTTGCTCAACTCACTCCCAAAGATTCAAACTTTTGCTTTGATACCACTTGGTGTAGTCACGGTAGGAGGGTTCACAGAATGAACTGTCTGGACCGTGTAGCAAGAGTAAACACAACGAAAACAACTCAAAGAAATAGAACAAATGCAGATTCATTCATTTAATATATCATAGAATACAAATAGAGATCGTCTGACAGCATGCAGGCTTACAAACAGGGTTCAGAGGCCTGTTTACACACATGCACAAGATAAAACTTGGAAGCTCCTTCACCAGAAAATGAGTAAGCTATCTATCTAAAACTTAGTAACTTATGAACTAATTTCCTAAGGTTCTATTACATTAATATATATCATATCTAGATCAATAGATTCCTCTGCGTTGGCCAAGGAAGGTCACAAACTCCAAGGAAGAGTTGTAATGTGCAACACGGATAGGTCAGACCTAATTGCAAAGATATCCTCCAAAAAATGAAAGGAATGGTGTACGGATCTCCAAGGAAGGTTGACCATGAACCAAAGATCATTGAATGATGTGTCATTAGGCTCCAAAGATCAGTAAATGCTTCTGCAGGTTTCTCCTTCAGCTGATTGTCTGTGATTATCAGGATGCTCTGCTCTAAGAAAGCAGACGATCTTCTAATAGCGATATCTTTCTGGTAATGAAGCGCAGATCTTTGAATTCTTGATATGATGTAAATAATTAAATGTAGATGCTAAGTCTAGCTCTGCAAGGTCTCAAATGCAATGAGGACCAAAATATAGAGACTGCTTCTGACTGGACTACCTGAACTACAAAACAAACTGAAATGCAAATGTTATTGGTTGATGCAAGATTGCTCTTGAACCATGGATGCTCCTGCATCACAAGGCATGCACTATCGTGAGCCATAGGGACAACTTACTACACCATCCAAAACTCCATTTGAACTAGCTACTATCAATAATTTACATTATTGGGGACTGTCATGAAGAAAACACCATGCATAAGACTGTCATAGTCAAAGTGCAGAGGATTATCTAGTCATTGTATGACTGTCATAATAGCTAGTGGGTTAGTTACCATGGTTCAACCTAAAATAGGTTAATGAGAACATAGAAATGAAAATCACAATACCATAAGCACACTCCATAAGCTTCCAGTATAGTCCCAATATCATGTCATCATGATAGTAAGAGAAGAGTTGTTTGGTTTTTCCAAAGCCATATCACTTGCATAAGGATTGTCACCAACCATCTGTGTAAGGTCGTGAAAGAGTGAGTCATTATTGATCTAATCATAAGAGAAGCATGAAGTCAAAATGCTATCATGGAAACAAGATATAGTTACTTATTATAAGGACAATCCAAATTTGGTGAGGTTACTTTTTATCAACTTCCAAGCAATACATCATTTTACACTGATTGATGCTAAATTAGGCACACTTTGCGCTGCCTTTGGAGCCCCAAAAAGATTACATTTAGGCCTAAAATTCAGTGCTAAAGTTAGTGGTAATTTCTTTGACTATAGCACCGACTACTAGATCAAAAAAAAAATAAAAAATTCTCGCCTGCACATACCCCAAAATAAAAAAAACAAAACAAAACTTTATTGATTTTTTATGTTCATTTTTTGTTTGGAGATCGAGCGTTTGGGTTTTTTGTGTTCACCTTTATTTGGGTTTCTCCATTAAATAAAAAACAAAAAATAAATACTTCCCACCTGAATTAAATGAGAAATTCAATAATTACAGGAGAAAAACGCCGCGTGAATTAGAGGAGAAAAAAGCAGAAAAATGCCACGCGAAAAGAGGAGAAAAAAGGGAAAAACAAGCAAGTAGATGAGAAATTCAATTTAGTTTGCGACACCATAGGTAAGGTTACAATTACAATAAAAAAATTTCGTTCCCAAATATATTTTTGTTTCAATTAAATGGAGAGGATTGTGAAGAAAGGGTTGTGAATATTGTTTTGTTTACAAGCGAATCGTTCAAGTCTCATGTGATTGTAAAGGAGGAGGGTAAAATTGTAGACATTGCATTATTTCCTTTGCATCTAAGAGAAGTGAATGCATTTTTCAAACCCCAATGCCCAGGTTTTCTTATCATTACCATCAATACCTTTCTCTAAAGACAACTTTCTTGCTTCCTTCCTAAAAAAGTAGTTGAGTGATTTAAGACAAGTCGATTGTGAGCAAACTAAAATTAGGGCTTTTGAGATGAGGGTGAGCAAACTAAAACAGAGGTTGATCAAGACAATATGAGGAGATAGGGCTTTTGAGATGAGGGTGAGTAAACTAAAATTAGGCCCAGAACTATAGATTCCCTCCCGAGGCACCAATTGATTCATAGGAAAATAGCTTCATGATTTGCTCTACAAAGTAAAGGTCAAAAACCTTGAGGAATACAAAAAAACTAGATGAAAACTTTCATACCTGGCAGTGTGTACTTCGTTTGCCTTCACAAACTGAATGAAAATAATTTGCCCTAGGTCACCTCAAAATGTCAAGCAATAGAGGGAAGAGAGCAAAGGGAGCAGACTCTGGCCACAATGAGGTAATTCATTGTCAATTTATAAATTTGTAAATGTTTCCATTGTTTCTTTGATTTTTAGTTTTTAGTTTTTTATTTTTAAATTTAAAAGAAGAAATTTATTTTATATATATATATAGGAACATGAGACTGAAAAAGATAAAGAGGCATTGGCTTCCATATTGGGGGTAGAGGCAGTGAACAAATTAGATGGTGTGGACTTGACAATGCTTGCCAAATACATAGAAAAATGATCTAGTCAAGCCCCGAAACATTACAACCAAATCAACAGTGTCAAAGGGAATCAATTGATTCCCCAACTAGTCATGGATCGAGAAAAAGATACAAGAGGAAATCAATAACAATAACCTCTAAGAAGGAATAGGGAACAGAGGCTTCCAATGTCCCACCCACTCCTGGGATACAGACTTCTTCAACCACCACGCCATGTTTTGCATCTTGCATTGGTACCTACGATACCAAGATAGAATACGATGTGGTTTCAGGGGAAGTCCGAATGATAGATGTTGGAAAAACATTTGTGAATAGGTTGAAGGAATCATGCCTTCAACAGTTCAAAGACCATTTACATTTGTCATTCTCAAAGATACCCATGCACCTATAAAAAGCAGTTATCCAAGACATGGAGATTGAATTTGGCATAGGTTGTTCTATAAAGAAGATAAAGCTACGAATGTCTCAAAACTGCAAGAGATTTCGGTGCAACCAAACAAAGAAGATAAAAAAACTCCCTCCCGAGCAAAGGCTCAAAAAAAGGCCAATTGATGTAAGTTTGAAAGTATGGAAAGAGCTTGTAAAAGCATATGAGAAGTCTAATGCATGAAGGAAGTCTGGTGAGAAGAGTAAGCAGGTATTTGAATCTACTCATAAGATTATATCAAATTTATTAAATGATTTTTAAATTTTATTTGTGCATAATTAAATTGAATTAGTATATGTTTCATGACAAGGCCTCCAAGGCTAGGCTTGACAAACTTCATGCCATGCATCACAGTGGCCAGAAAGGTTTACAGGCCTTGATCTATACATTTGTAAGTATATTTAATATGTTAAATGATATTTTTTTTATTTCCTAGGAAAAAGTAAATGATTGCATATTAATTAGTTTAACTAGTCCATGTGTCATGTTTTGACAGGAGGAGAAATATGGTCGGCATCCAAGCCAATTTGAAAAGGAAATGTTACAAAGCAAAAAGTGGACTGATTTTGTAATATGGATGGAGAATGAGGTATCAATAGTTGATTTTCAATAACTTAGTTGGATATTGTTGTGTTAATATGTCAATTTGAATTTATTGTGTTGAGTTGTTTATTGATGCATAGGATGAGTTCCAAAGTGCTTCTCTGTTGGCCCTAGCGCCCTTAAATGTAAGATTTCTCTTAGATGACAAATGATTACTTTTATATCTTTGGGGACCCTTCTTGGTGCCATTAAGATCATAATGAGTATACTAGTCTTGTGCTTGCTTACAAAAAGTGGTTGCAATTAACCTAATCTTGTGGTCATTATCCACAACATTTTATGTGTGCCATGCTATCTCATATGCTTAAGTTTAATGGGATAATAATGAATAGAAAACCCTTGTTTGCCTGCCTCCAACTAATGGACTTGTTGGAACCTAAAATTTCCTACCATTTTTTGCAAAAATTTTAGGTTCCCATGATGAAAAATCTGACTGCAACACTTAGAAATGCACCTATACAATATACTCTAGTGGCCTACTTTGAAGGGTTATAATTTGAAGCCTATTCATTTTTATGCCAAACCACTTGGTAGGCATACTTATCTATCATATGTGAGTGTACATGCTTGATTTCAGCTTCCCACGATCAGATTGGACAAGGTTTTGTAGTGCCAAGTTAAAGGGTTCTGGTAGTATCTAGTGGTACCCACCTAGGGTTAGGGTTTTAAGTCGAGACTGCAAGCCTATATTTTTATTCCTTTAAACCCTTTAAGGCCTTAAGTTTTCTTTTCCTTTGGCCTCTTGCACTTTATCTTTTAAAACTGCATTGACTTCCTATATTAAAGGGCAATTGTCTTGAGGTCTTCTTAGAGGGGTGATATGTGACTAGGGTATGAAGAATAGGACTATGTATGTAATCTTAAGCCCTCCTTTTGGATTTGTTGGAAGCCTTCTTCACTGATACATAAGGATTGTCAAGACTCCTATGATAGTGCATTAGAGAGGCATTGAAATCACAAAGGAGATAAATGTTATTAGGCCATTACCCAATGGAGAAGGGATTGTCATAAAGAGCATGACAGTGTTACCTTGTCATAGTCACAAAGGGGATAGTCTTTGTGGTGGTAATTAAAGTCACTAAGTTTACATCCACCTTCCTAAGGTCTGCAGAAATGCCTGAAGTTGAATATGCCTATTTTAAAGATCTTGCAATGAGTATTTTCCATGTTTTTACAAATGGAGACCTCCCCAATCCTCATCTCAAGTTTCAAATGCACAATGAAATGATGGAGGACAATCATAACTATCATAATAGTACATTAGCATTTTTTATCTCAAGGTGGACCTTAAGACTGCCAAGGGGATGGATATAGAGTTGGGATTATGGTTTTTGTTTAAAAGCCTTGTGTCATTGACCTAATATTTATTTGTGGCAAGGATCCCAATAGTCTAAAGATTACAAATTGTTGTCAAGAAAGGACTATCATAGTTAAGTGTGGTACAATGATACAATTTCATCTTGGTTGAGTATTGTATAAATCTCAATCTATTTAGAATGCATGGGATATTAGGGTGTGGTATCACTATATAGGTAACCATCAAGTGATTTCTTCAACCGAATCTTGGCCTATATAGTACCTAGTGTGAAGAGCAAGATAGTGTTGTCCAAGAACCTTGTTACAGTCACAAATGGGGGAAGTCTTAGCTATCGTAACCATAGTTGGAATCCCTTGTTGTTACCATAACATATGTGCCTAAAACCATGACTCTATGAGTATGAGTTTTTTGAAAGCCAAATTCCACAACATTTCCCAGCATTCTCCCTGCCTATGTCAAAATGGGAGCTTTGGAATAGGGTATGAACATCCATCAATACATAAAGGATAGAGGAATTTTGTCAGATGTTGTAGTTGCAATTGCCCTGTTAGACATGTATGCAAAATGTGGAAGCATAGACAAGGCACGTGAACTATTTGACAGAATGCCTCGAAGAAATGTGGTCTCATGGACAACAATGACTACAGGATATGCACAAAATGGATTTGTTGAAAAGGCTTCAAAAATTTTAAAGCAAATGCAATTGGCTAGTGTAAAGCCAAATTCCACAACCTTTGCCACCATCCTCCCTGCTTGTGTCAAAATGGGAGCTTTGGAATAGGGTATGGACATCCATCAATACATAAAGGATAGAGGAATTTTGTGAGATGTTGTAGTTGCAACTGCCCTGTTAGACATGTATGCAAAATGTGGAAGCATAGACAAGGCACATGAACTATTTGATAGAATGCCTCAAAGAAATGTGGTCTCATTGACTGCAATGACTGCAGGATATGCACAAAATGGATTTGTTGAAAAGGCTTCAGAAATTTTAAAGCAAATGCAATTAGCTGGTGTAAAGCCAAATTCCACAACCTTTGCCAGCATCTTCCCTACCTGTGTCAAAATGGGAGCTTTGGAATAGGGTATGGACATCCATCAATACATAAACGATAGAGGAATTTTGTCAGATGTTATAGTTGCAACTGCCCTGTTAGACGTGTATGTAAAATGTGGAAGCATAGACAAGGCACGTGAACTATTTGATAGATGCCTCAAAGAAATGTGGTCTCATGGACTGCAATGTCTGCAGGATATGCACAAAATGGATTTGTTGAACTTTAGAAATTTTAAAGAAAATGCAATTGGCTGGTGTAAAACCAAATTCTACAACCTTTGCCACCATCCTCCCTGCTTGTGTCAAAATGGGAGCTTTGTAATAGGGTATGGACATCCATCAATACATAAAGGATAGAGGAATTTTGTCAGATGTTGTAGTTGCAACTGCCCTGTTAGACATGTATGCAAAATCTGGAAGCATAGACAAGGCACATGAACTATTTGACATAATACCTCAGAGAAATGTGGTCTCATGGATTGCAATGACTACAGGATATGTACAAAATGGATTTGTTGAAAAGGCTCCAGAAATTTTAAAGCAAATGCAATTAGCTGGTGTAAAGCCAAATTCCACAACCTTTGCCACCATCCTCCCTACCTGTGTCAAAATGGGAGCTTTGGACCAAGCAATTTGTGTCACTTAGGGTTATGTAATAGAATTTACAATTGATAGTTAAATTTATAACAAATTTTTTTATGATCTTTACTAACATTTATTAGAATTGTTGCATGTTTTACATCATTGGAATGACATATTAGCTATAACTTTTTTGAAATTTTATTATGGTATGTGCACTTTGATAAGATGTAATATGATTATGGTTTCGTTTCATATGTTTTAATATTAGATATATAACAAAAAAATAAATTATTGCATGAAATAAATAATAACCTTTCATTTTAAATGTTTTTTTTGTAGAACACGGGTCTTTCAGAAGATCAAGATGATCCTCATGATAGAGATCTAGATTATGTTGGTTCTGGTACAGATCACATGGCAGAGGATGATGATGACGTAGATACATAAGACACCGAGGCCGATGACGATGATGATGACGACGATGATTATCATGATGATGATGATGATCATGATGATGATGATCACGATGGTGATGATGATGATGAGGCAGTTGTTGGTAGTAGCCAGTGACATTCATGATCATATAGACTACATCATGGATCATTGTTGATATATCGTTATGATGCTTCTTTTCATGGTCACTATCATATGTATCATTTTCACGGCCTGCAGTACCATAATAATGAATGTATCATAAATTTATGTATCATTTTGACTTATATCATTTGGACATGTATCATCTTGACTTGTATCATTTTGAGTTACATAATTTATCATTTTTACTTATATCATTTGTACATGTATCATTTTGACATGTTATTGATCTACTGGCATATTTGACTTTCACTTGTTTTAGTTATATATGATGATGATCTTATCAATATTGACTTGTCAATTTATATATATTGAAAGTGGTCGATGATTTTTGGATGGATATTTATTACGTATGATGATTTTAATTTACTGCTCAGGATGGATGTTGTCCAATTCAATTAAATTATAGATATTTGACTCACTTGTTTTAATTATAGATGATGATCATGTTATAATAATTATCTTGTTATTTAATCATATGAGTTAAATAATTAAATTACTTACTCTATAATCATATGAGTTATTTAAGAGGCATGATATATTTAACTAATTAAATTGAAATAAAACATATTAAATTAATAAATGTAAGCAAAACAAGAAGCATTTTTAGAAGCAACAATGGAAGCCAAACTAGAAGCAAACCAGAAGCAATCTTGGAAGCAAAACTTAGCGTTATCTAGGAAGCAGAAATAGAAGCAATTCAAGTAGCAAACAAAGAAGTAATAATGGAAGCAATTTTAGAAGCAACAAAAGATGCAATAATAGTAGCCATATTAGAATCAACAAAAGATGCAAAAATGGAAGTAAAATTAGAAGCAACAAGCGACGTTATATCGGAAGCAAAATTGGAAGCAAAACCAGAAGCAACAGTGGAAGCAAAACTAGAAGCAAAATTGGAAACAAAATCGGAAGCAAAACTGGACACAAAATTGGAAGCCAAACTAGAAGTAAAACTAGAAGCAAAACTAGAAGCAAAATTAGAATTGAAACTGGAAGTAAATTTTGAAGCAAAACTAGAAGCAAAATTGGAAGCAAAACTGGACGCAAAACTGGAAGCAAACCTGGAAGCAAAATTGGAAGCAAAACTAGAAGCAAAACCAGAAGCAAAACCGGAAGCCAACCTAGAAGCAAAACTGGAAGCAACAGTGGAAGCAAAATTGGAAGCAATAGTGGAAGCAAAACTAGAAGCAAAGCTGGAAGCAAAATCAGAAGCAAAACTGGAAGTAAAACCGGAAGCAAAACTAGAAGCAAACTTGGAAGAAAAACCAGAAGCAAAATCGGAAGCCAAACTAGAAGCAACAAAATCCGGTGCTAAACTTGGCACTCAAATCTGGCGCTAAACTTGGCACTAAATCTGGTGCTAAATTCGGCGCTAAACCCAGTGCTAAACCTGGCGCTAAACCCGGCGCTAAAGTGAAATGCAATTGGGTGCCGAGTTTGACGCTGACAGAAGTGTCCAATTCATGGAATCAAATGCACTAAATTATAGCGCTAATTGCCTGTTTTGTTGTGGTGTGCAAAGAGGGAATGAGGATGTAAATTGGGAGGATGAAATGGAAACAAGATAAAACTAAAGTTCATTCGATGGGAAGAGTGATGAGAGGAGAGGTGGAAAATAGTAAATTAGGGAAAATTTGGTGGGATCTAAAGGGAAATTGGAAAGGAAAAGGAAAACTAGGAAAGCTAGGAAGAGGAAAACTAGGAGGTAGAGAGGGGAGGGAAGTAGAGAGTGGGAGATAGTGAGGAGGGAAGTAGAGGTGAGAAAGAGAAGGGAGGGAAAGATGTAGAGGGGATGGAGAGAGAGAATAATAGAGAGGGGTAAGGAGGGAGGGAGTGACATGCTTTATTTCACCATAATGTGAGCGCATTATAACACACTCACGTTATGCTTTGCCTTGGTAATTTCCAAGTCTTTGGCTTGGATTTGCCTTGGGCTTCCAACCCAAAGGCTTTCACTATGTTTAGGACATCTAAAATGTGTTTTTCTAGATTGTAACAAAAATCACAAAATCTGGAGCGTGCTCCCCATCAGGTTTGAACTTTTTTCAATGACAAGTTGAAAAAAATACCACCATAATCTTAAGATCTCTATTAGCTTTCTAACCATATAATGTATTTCACATTTTGAGTATGTTAAGGATTACATCTTTAATTTCTTTTGTTAGTGTATATGTTTTTTATTAAAAACTAGTGTCTGGTATTTTTAACTTTTTTTTAACCGTTCATCAAAATTTCAAATAAATTACATTTTTAGAAACTAGACTCCATTCTGCACATATTAAAAAATCAATTTTTGATTAGTTTTCAAAAGTTTTAGGGGGGAGCACGCTCAATTTTCTATTTTTCAGGATGTGTCCACTTTGAAAATTAGTAAAAAATCAATTATTTATGAAAAAATTATAAGAAAAATCAGGGATAAAATACATGGTGTTAGCTAATTTCTCACTAAAGCAATTTTTGAAATACTAAAAACAAATTAACATTTTAGGGGAGCACACCAGATGCTATGTTATATTTTTTTCAAAATACAGGACCAATTTGTGTGCTCCCCCTTTTTGAACCCCTTAATCTCAACCACTTTTAAAAAAAAAATAGTAGTTTAGAAACTAAATTCGAAGCACTACGACTCTTGTTTTTGTTGTATCTTCAAATTTTGAGTGTAACTATCTTCAGTTTCTCATCCAACATCAATCTTTCCTAATTTTAGAAAAAAGTGGCATCTTAAGACCCCCCTTTGGTTCCCCATCTTTGTGCACTTACCCCAAGGCATTATCATGATTTGTAGTAGTAATAGAAGAAGAACTATCACAATCATCCTTCTCATGAGTATTCATGGAGACAAATTTGGTTAAATCTTTCAATATCAAAGGATAGACACCCATGAGTATTGTGAAGCTATCAAAATCATGTATATAACAAAGTTCTTGGAGTTCATATGTGGAACATTTAGAAACATCAATACCATTCATGGATGCTATGTGTTCTAAAACATGAGGATGCACATTTGTGAATTTAGAGAAATTTTCAAAATCTAGGATATATGCATTAAAAGATTTCAAAGAGGAATAACATGAAGATGCCATCATGAAATGTCTTCGAACGTCAATGTACAATCAGATCTATTCATTTATCAAATACCACCAATATGAGAGACTTTTATACACCAAGACACTAGTTTGAGGAAACCGAGTTTTTGAAGATTTTTCAAAAGTCAAAAACACACTAGTGTCACTACAAATGAAGTGGTCATGATGTTAAAAGTGTTGCACAAAAAGGCAATATAGACAACTTTAAGATTTCTTACAAATATATGTGAAAGAGGTGTTATCTTCTTATGTTAAAATACACAATGTGTAATTGTAAAAGTATGAATTTTCAAATCTAGGATGGGAGATGATGTAAGATTTACTATGTAAAATTAGATTTAATGAATTTTTTATGCCACTAATATGGTTATGCATGAGAATTTTTTGAAACCCTAATGCAAAATGTTACCAAAATACAAGCTTTTTGAATGCCTAAATATGCACTTTTTCCAAAATTATGCAAGATTTTCAAATGAATATTGATAAATATGCAATAAATCTGATCAATAAACAAGATGCAAATTTTTGAAGCTACGGGTTCACCAAAATGTTTAGTATGAAAAAGGTGAATGATGATAACTAAAATGCACACTAGATCAAACACTTTTCCATATAACATTCAAGGACAAGACCGAGCAAACTCACTACCAAATGGAGGACTTAGCTGCAGATCTTATACTCGGGTATGCTATTAATGGATCAGATTTAATTTAGCCTTTTTTATCAAACCCTAGGTTGACAATGCATGAAACCCTAGTTCTACAATGATCATCTTATAATTAAATAAGTATAACAAAAATCTAGAAACCAATTGCATAGGGATGATCAGGAAGATGATAGAATCTATCTCCTAAAAGCTAAGATGGCAGCGGGCTAATTCAGGACCACTCAAGCCCTAATTGAAGAAATTTGTAGAAATTGTAAACTGGAAAGATGTTACAAATTCTACCCTAATGCCAAATCTAAAGTTAGAAAGGGCAAAAATACTAGGGCACCACCGCCCAAGTCTTTGATGGAGGAATATTATATGACTGTTGCCGGATCCCAAAACCATGATCTTCACTTAATCTTCCTATATCTTCACATTCTCTAGATCCCTACACACAAGATGACAAGAGATGGTTTGGGGTTTTATGGTGTTTAGGGACTTGCCTCAGTCAAATCCCGATATAGCATTCAAGCTTCCCAACGTCGTTGGTTGATAAAGAGTGCATGCCCTTGTGGGGGCAGAGGCTGAAAATAATGATAATATGATGATTCAAATGATGATAAACAAACAATAATATCACCTATGTGATGATCCCATAGAATGAAGAGGATCTTTCAAATCCTAAGGAGGATAGATGATAGCTCCATGCCTGCAACAAACACATACTAACAACACACAAATCTGCTCTAGAATCACAATGAATGCTCTTTCTTTCTTTTCTTCAATATCTCAAGATGACTATGTTGAATGTACAAGACAACTAAGAGGGGGGGTGAATCAATTGTGAAAAAACTTCAAACCCTTACAAACATTCATATCCACATTAACCTTTAAACATGTTATGATGATTAAACATGAAAAGCAAATAACTGAAACTAAATCATAACAACACCACACACAAAAGAACACCAAATTTTACATGGAAAACCCTAAAAGGGAAAAACCACAGTGAAGATTAACTCACAATATAATGTAGTAGCAATACCAAATTACAAAGGTTCACTGCCAGAGGGCTCATTGCCCAAAAGAGAGAATGCTCACTACAGGTGGACTCACTATCCAAGTGGACTCATTGCCCACTGAGAAAGAAAGAAAGAAGAGAAGAAAGGCTCACTACTAGGATTTGAACGGATATAGTTGCATCTAACCTATGCATGGAGTTCAGTTCCAGTGAAGCTCAATATCCATCACAACACAAACAACATCTTTGCAACATCACTGAAAATAGTAGACACCTTCTGCTCATTGCATCTAGTAGCCTAACACATGAAAGCTCTCACTTCCCTGATCAAATTCACATCACAAACATCATATCCCTCACCCACCCCCACATCCACGACTCCTTAACACTTATTTATACCATCACCAATCATGAAAACATTCTCCAAGGTCAGAAACATGACTTAACCCATAAAATTCAAATTAGGTTTGGACCTTAACATTCTCATGGAGAAAGGGAACAAATGTAGACCACATCACACCTTAGCATGGACCTAAATCTACTCTTACACACTTCATCACGCTTTCACTTTCACCAAAGCACAACCACAAATAGTGTAAACAACCAAGTCGGCCACCCTTGTGTTAACACCATGAACTTTTAAATGCACGCTTCCTCAAAATCACACTACGACATGCAAACCATGCACCAAGCTTGAACATAATCTAGAAACATCCACAAGCACTTAAAAACCAACAAATTCCTTTGCAACATTTTTCACCTAAAGAAACTTCACACCGGAGTACTTAACCAGCTATATCATGCTTTGTCATCATTTGCAACTTAAGAAATGTACTTGCAGAGCACCAAACCATGAACCACTTGACTTGAAGGAAAATATAGACTTTATAAGCACACATCCAGAACTGCAATACCTGAAACCATTCTACGGAGCAATGCGAAGCAAAATATTTTCTCCCTGACACACTGCAAACATTGTTCTCAAACTAGTGAACACAACTTCCACTGCACAGCGATCTAGAGCACCAAATTCTAGATTTAGCATCTTCAAACACTTCTAAACAACATATCCAAACCACATACTCAGATCTCCAACACAAAAGAAATGCAAAGTAAAAACTCAAACGACACTCTATAAGGTAGAAGACTTCTTCAACACATTGTTTCCATAATTAATCAAATTTTCTCAAAAGCACTTGGAAACCCAACAATAGAAGCATATCCTCAACATCTTCAGCGCCTCTACAAAGAAACCAAATCACTTTTAGCAAGACAACTTAATCAAAAAATAAAAACCTCATCAGAAGACACAGTTGACACCAATGACAACACAATCTTGTTGACATCAATGACAACACTGATTAGCACATACTTGCAATAATCCCCCACTTTGTCATTGATGGCAACATATGATGTGAAAAACCATCAAGACACAACTCTACACCAATCTTCTTTAACTTTGTTACTCTCCCCTTTCTTTTGCACATCTTATTCTCTCTCTCTGATCACTAATTGTTCTTTCTCCACCTTTGTTTTTCATATGAACTCTCTCCCACTTTGACATCAATGGCAATGGGTGTCACAACTTTCCCTTTTCATGATACTGCACATACTTGTACTTTTCACTACTGTGCTACAACATCTTTTTCTTTAACTACTCTAAATACTCCCCCTGACTGCAACAATCATCGTGACACCTGCCCGCTCCCCCTGAGAGGTAGCCTCCAATCATCAGTCTAGAAAAGAATGAATCCTGAAATCCACCGGACTGATGCATCTCCTTATGCATCTAGTTCAAGGAAGGAGGGGCAATAACCCCTAACTTCTCTCAAAGATACTCAAATATATCCTTAGGAAGAGCCTTAGTGAATATGTCAACAACCTGATTCTTTGTTGGCACATACTCAAGCTTCACTTCATTCTTTGTTTTTTTACTTAACCATGACACTACTCTACCACCAAGAAAGAATGCTCCACCACTTGTACTTTTCATGTCATCTACACAACCAACCCAATATGCATCTGTATAAGCACTTGAGTAAAGTCAGTATCTTTTGGATACCACAAGCCATGATTAGAAGTGCCCTTTAAATATCTAAAAATCTTCTTCACTACCATAACATGTGACTCTCTAGGATCTACTTGAAATCTAGCCACAAGACAAATTGCATGCATAATATCTAGCCTAGTAGTAGTCAGATATAGTAATCCTCCAATCATTGATTTGTACTTGCTTTGATCAGCCTTAGGAGATTCATCATTCCTTCTCAACTTACAACCAGTAACCAGAGGAGTATAAACTGGTTTAGAATCTTCCATTCCAAACTTCTTTAACAACTCTTTTACATATTTCGACTGAGAAATGAAAATACCTTTATCTGTCTAGTTGATTTTGATATACAAATTACTATTTATATAGCCTTTATTGAATCCTTGTTGTAATAAGCACCTATCTAACATTGTGTACTAAGCTCTAGGAGCTTGCTTCAATCCATATAATACCTTCTTCAACCTACAAACCATATCTGGCTTATCTGACAATTGAAATCCTTCTAGTTTCTCTATGTATGCTTCTTCTTCCAGTTCCCCATTCAAGAAAGCAGACTTCACATCCATTTGATATACTTTGAAGTCCTTATGAGCTACAAGAGCCAAAAAAATCCTAATGGCCTCCATTCTTTCCATCGAAGCATAAGTTTCCTCATAGTCTATTCCTTCCACTTGTGAGCAGCCTTTACATATAAGTCTTGCCTTATTTCTTACCACTTCTCCATTCTCATTCAATTTGTTCCAGAATACCCACTTAGTTCCAATCACATTGTTGTTTTCTGGTCTTGGGACAAATTCCCAAGTCTGATTTTTCTCAATCTACATTAGTTCTTCTTCCATAGCCTTGATCCAATTCTCATCCTTCCATGCCTAAACCACTATTTTAGGTTCAACTTTAGAAAGTAAACATATATTTACTTGTTCTTCAATAGCTTTACTTCTTGTCAATACACCTTTGCTCTTATCACCAATGATCTGGTCTTCAGTGTGATACCTCTGCACAAACTTGGGAGTTTTAAGGATACTTTCTGGAGCTTCTTGTTCTTCAACTTGTACTTCCTTAAACACCTGCAATCAACATGAAAATTGCTCTGTACTGGAAACAACTATATTATGTCAAGTGAAACTTCTGTTACTTATTACTAATTAAATTTTCTTGCACATCAGACTTCTTTGTGAAGAATAAGATCCTCTTGCACCATTACCAACCAATCTAATCCACACAATTCTACCTCTATCCTTTGCAATCATAGACTCTGTCCTGTCTTAGACCTTTGTTGCTAAACCTTAACCTCGTCCCTTCATGCTGAAATATCAAAATCATTCCTTTGGTAGAGGAGAAAAGATTTTTAATAAGGCTCTCTCTTAGCCAAAGAAAAAATCTTAGTTCACAGAGAAAACATCTGCATCGGATGCCAGTATAGGCTCATCCTTAACCTCTGTTACATCCTTCTTAATCCAAATCTTACTCATCTCCTTCTTTGTCTCTATTGGATCAACCTTTTGTACTAATTCATTCTTCTTTACTGGATTATCCTTCTTCATTCTTCTACTTTTGCAGAGCTTAGAGGTATATCCAGGTTTATTGCAATTGTTGTGCACAACATTTGTCTGACCACTATTCCTTCCATTCATTTTAGATCTGCATTGGTTGGCTTTATGTCTAAATTTCTTGCATGTATGATAGTAGCCACTGAAAGATTTAACTATTCTATCCTTGCCACAGCTATTTCTTATTTGACTTCTACATTCATTATCTTTATGTCCCATCTTATTTCATGCAAAACACCTAATAGAGTTTTGACTCACTTTACTTTCTACATACAACAGCTATATGACCAAATTTATTGCATGTGAAGCATTGACCAGAGATGGATGGAACATTTTGGTTCCTTCTACTTCTACATTCTAATGCTTTGTGCCCATACATATTGCATAAATGACAAGAACTATTGAAAGATGGGTACCTTTGAGCATTTGGTTGTCTGAATGGAGGTCTTCTAGCTTTATTCTTTTGATTCCAGATCTGCTTGCCATTGTTCCTCTGATTTGAAGTCTGATCAAACTTTAAACTTTCACCTTTTTCAAATCCTAAGCGCTCTTTATCATGGGAACTTTTTTGACTTGCAATCATCTCATCAAGTCTTACAAAACTTATCTTGAATTTTTCTTCATAATTCTTTTCTTTCTCCATATTTGAATTCAGATTCACAACTTCTTGTTCAAGCCTTATACATTCTTCAGATTTGCATTTCACAACAACACTAAGACATTCCTCAATTCTTTTCTTTTTTTAAACTTGCATTTTTAGACCAGTGATGGTTCCATTTACTTGCATTATTGCTCACTGATTTCCTTATTCTTTTCTCTGAGCTTCTTGACTTGTTCTTTCAATTTTCTGATATTTTCTTTTAGATATCTATTTTCTCCTTCAGTTCTTTCAAGGTCCTTAAGAGCAACCTTGAGTTCTTCACTATTGATAGTCGTACACTCATCTTCTGAGGATCCATCAAATGGGGGAACATCCTTCTTGTGCACCATCCCAGATCTACCTCAAGCCATTAAGGAACCTTGCTCTAATACCAATTGTTGAATGCACAAGACAACTAAGAGGGAGGGTGAATCAGTTGTGACAAAACTTCAAACCCTTACAAACATTCAGATCCACATTAACCTTTAAACATGTTATGATGATTAAACATTAAAAACAAATAATTGAAACTAAATCATAACAACACACACACAAGAGAACACCAAATTTTATGTGGAAAACCCTAAAAGGGGAAATCCACGGTGAGGATTAGCTCACAATATAATGTAGTAGCAATACCAAATTACAAAGGCTCACTACCAGAGGGCTCACTGCCCAAAAGAGACTAAGAGAATGCTCACTGCAGGTGGACTCACTGCCCACTGAGAAAGAAAGAAAGAAGAGAAGAAAGGTTCACTACCAGACTTTGAACTGATATAGTTGCATCTAACCTATGCATGGAGTTCAGTTCCAATGAAGCTCAATATCCATCACAGCACAAACAACATCTTCACAACATCACTAAAAATAGTAGACACCTTCTGCTCACTGCATCTAATAGCCTAACACATGAACAGGGATTTTTTTAGTGGCAAATCTTCACCAATTGACGAATATTTGAAATCAGAGCCACCAAAAATGGCGAATAGTTCAAGCTATGAAGCCAACTAAATCGCCCCATTTTTACAAAAAAAAATAGTCTTACTTAATTCGCCTAAGGTTTATTTCTTTAAACTAATAAGTTGAACTATTTCGCCAAGTAAATGATGTGTAATTAAAGCCCATTCGCCAGTAATTTATAATATATTTAAAAATGTTGACCATATTCGCCATTAATAATATATTTCACCCATTAATTTTGGACCATATTCGCCATTAATAACATATTTCAGCCATTAACTTTGGGTAATATCGCCATTATCATTTACTTTAGGGTTGTTTGTATTTTTAATACAACTTTATTCATTACCATTGATTATAATTTTGATCTAACGACTATTGTTTAATTCCGGGAGACAAAGAGCACATGCCTTTTAAAAGGCTTGCTAAGCCCCTAAATTCATTTTGGGCCAAAAGATTGGATCCAATCTTGTGACCCAAAATGAATTCAGGGGCTCAACAAGCCTTTTAAAAGGCATGTGCTCTTTGTCTCCCAGAATTAAACAGTCTTATACTTATTTTTTAATTTAATTTTCAATGTGATATTTCTAAAATATTTAATTTCTGGTGTTTTTGTATTTTCAAATCATTCCTAAAATATTTTCTAAAAGCATTCATTCTTTTATGACTGAATATTTTGAGATAATATTGAGATAATACATTGATATAAATATTTGAGAAAAAATATTATCTCTGAAAAACCTTACATGCAACCCAAAATAATAAAACCCTCTACAATCCTCTGCATGCAATCCAAAATAATAAACCCTGTACAATCTATGAAAAATCTCTCCATGCAACCCAAAATAATAAAACTCTGAAGCTGCAATACAATTGTCAAATAGATCTTTGGAATACTTCTTTAACCCTACAAGCAAAGAAAAAGGAAAAACATGGACAATAAAACGAGAAGAATAAAAAAATAGGAAGAAATGAGTAAACCCAAATGAGATCTGTAAAAAATAAGATCAATAGAAATTACCTTCCACTTGCATAACCTCCTTCTCTCATGAAAATAAAACTTCACACCAAAATGATTATGACAAAATGAAAGGGTTAGGTAGCAACAGAAATATTTATGCAATATTTTATTATTTTAGCAAGTTTTTAATATAATAGAAATTACATAATTAGCTCATAAAATGTAGTTGACTTCACTTTAGTGGAGTATCATGTTTTTTTAATTGTTTTAAAATAGTTGCACTCATAATAGTATTTGTTTGAGTTAGAAATAAATTTTCATATTTATATTTTCAAATTCTTTTTTATTAGCTTTAATCTTTTTTTATTAGCTACTTTATTCTTTTTTATTAGCTTTTTTTTTTTATTATTAGCTTTAAATAGTATTTGTTTGAGTTAGAAATAAATGTTTACTTATTATAATTTTCATATTTATATTTTATTATTCCATATAATTCAATTTTAAATATTTATTTTATTTTAAACATGAAAGGGATTTAGCTTTATTTTTCTAATGTTAGTGTTATGAATTTTTAATTATTATTATTTTATTTGACTTAGTTGACTTCACCTTTAGTGGAGTAGCTTGATTTTTTAATTGTTTTAAAATAGCTCACTCATAGTAGTATTTGTTTTAGAATTAGAAAAAAATGTTTACTTAGTATAATTTTCATATGTGTATTTTATTATTCCATATATAATTCAATTTTAAATATTTATTATATTTTAAACATGAAAGGGGCTTATATTTTATTAGCTTTATTCTTTTAAGGTTAGTGTAATGAATTTTTAATTATTATCATTTAATTTGACTTACTTTATCATTTTAAATTGCCTTAGGAAAAGAGTTAAATTTTAGAATTTAATTATACATTTATCTATTAGTTACAAATTTTATTTTAATTTAATTTATTTCTTAAATGTTTAGACTCTAGATGAGAGATCCTTTTTGTAGGAAGAGTACCTATGGTTAAATCTTCTTGGTCGAAACTCATTAAACTTTAGATGATATAAAAAACTTAGGATGCAAACCAAACTATTCTTAGGTGAGAAAACTATAATCTAGTGATAATTATTAGGTTTATAATGTCTCTTGCCCCCACTTCAAAATTTAAAAAAAAGAAAAAGAATCTATGGGGTTGACCAAATATGTAAATTTTTTAAGTAAGGATTCGCCATTATAATTAATTTCTTTAGTAATTATTCATTAAGATTCGTCATTGTTTTTAATTTTTTTAGTGAGTATTCACTAGGATTCACCATGATTTTATAACGTTTTTAGTAATATGCATAGATTCGCCAAGAAAATTAATATTTTTTTCAAACAAAATGAAAGATTCGCTAGGAAAATTAAAACACTTAGTTAGGATTCGCCAGGATTTTATAACTTTTTTTAGGGGTCTTTTCTTAAAGTTATCCCTGCACATGAAAGATCTCACTGTCCTGATCAAATTTGCATCACAAACATCATATCCCTCGTGCACCCCCACATCCACAACTCCTTGACACTTATTTATACCATCACCAATCATAAAAATATTCTCCAAGGTCAGCAACATGACTTAACCCATTAAATTCAAATTAGGTCTAGACCTAAACATTCCCACGGAGAAAGGGAACGAATGCAGACCACATCACACCTTAGCACAGATCTAAATCTACTCTTACACACTTCATCATGCTTACACTTTCACCAAAGCACAACTGTAAATAGTGTAAATAACCAAGTCAGCCACCCTTGTGTTAACACCATGAACTTTTAAATGCACACTTCCTCAAAATCACACGACATGCAGACCACGCACCAAGCTCGAACATGATCTAGAAACATCCACAAGCACCTGAAAACCAACAAATTCCTTTGCAACATATTTCACCTGAAGAAACTTCACACCAGAGTACTTAACCATTTATATCATTCTCTGTCATCATCCACAACTTAAGAAATGTACTTGCAGAGCACCAAACCAAGAACCACTTGAGCTGAAGGAAAATATATACTTTATAAGAACACATCTATAACCACAACACCTAAAACTATTCTTTAGAGAAATGTGGAGCAAAATACTTTCTCCCAAACACACTGTAAACACTATCAAACACTGTTCTCAAACTGGTGAACACAACTTCCACTACACAATGATCTGGAGCACCAAATTATGGATTTAACATCTTCAAACACTTCTAAACTATTAGATTCAGGACAGACAACTAAGAGGGGGGGTGAATCAGTTGTCCAAAACTTTCTTCCAACTAAACACTCAAATCCACTTTGTAATTCAGCAGCATAATAATTAATCAATCATGGAAACACAATGCATTAAATCAAGAGCAGAAACATATCAACACATAAGACACCAAGATTTTGACGTGGAAAACCCGGTTAAGGGAAAACCCATAGGGTGATTAACCCAAGATTGTATTCTCTGTTAGAAGAATAGAAAGAACAAAATGGCACATGCCAATTAGGGCTCACTACCTGAGCACACTGCTCACAAGAGGCTCTCTACCTACAAGAGACACATTGTCTACAGAATAATAAGTATCACAAACTTGAACTAGAGAATAGCATCTTTACCATGCTTGAATCAGTTCCATTTAAGCCCAATACTTCTGCTCTGCCTTTCACTCTTCTGCTCTTTACCACACTCTCATCCCCACAATCCACTCTTTGAAATGACTTTACAACTCCTTATTTATACAAGACATCGACTTAGGAATGATCATCTAAGTCGGCAAACATTACAAAGCAAATACATAAAAACAACATGACTAATTACAAAAGACTTCACGGGGATCAACACACTATCGGCCACACAGATCTGAGACTTCAATCTTCTTCTAGGAACACTCCAATCTTCACATTACATCTTCAAGATCATCTGCAGGATGTGTAACTCATCTAGTCGGCCTGTCTGGAGAAGAACATCATCATCCGGAAGTAATTCTTCAATTGCATGCTCAATCTTCAATGCGGACCTCCAACATGAACTGGACACAATCTAAAGACCTCCACAAGATTTCTTGAATCACCAAGAACATCCACACTACATATACTTACTGAAATCATTCTCTCCTTCATCTGGAACCTCAAGAACATAGACTGTCATTACTGTCATAATGGAATAGATGCTTGTGGACTTCCAGATCATGAACCAATTAAGTTATCAATTCAAATTAACTTCCTGAACACTCCACCAAATCCGCAGAACAAGATGTTTTATTTTTGGATCTCACCAGACCTATCTGTGTCATACTGTCACCTCTGAACATCTAACAGAACCAGTTTTACTTGAGCGGCCACAACTTCTTCAGATCTTCATGTGGACCTCTGAAATCTTTACTAGATCATCTTAAGACACATATCTATAAACTCTTTGAAGTGCATCCTCTGATCTTTATCTTAGCACACAGCTCATCCAATCCTTATCATTAATGCAACAGGAGTATGTTGACATCAATTACAACTCTGGTTAGGCTCATACTTGCAACAATCTCCCCCTTTGTCATTGATGGCAACATATGATGTGACAAATTATTTTAACCATCAATACAAGAACTTCTCCATACTGTCACAACTCTCCCTATCAGCAATAACCACTCACATGTCTTCTCTTTCTTTACTTCTCCCCCTTTGACCAGCAACCACTTATTTTTCACATGTCTTCTCTCCCCCTTTGACATCAATGGAAAAGGGCACATACTTGCATTAATTCAGAGCCATATCAGCTACTCCCCCTGAGTAGCAGCTTCCCAAACATCAATCCAGACCACAAGATATGACTTTGATATCCACCAGACTGATGCACATTAATGCACCTTAGTTCATCACCGAAGGGGTAATAACCCCTAACTTCTCCCTGAGATACTCAAAAGAGTCCTTAGGTAGAGGTTTGGTAAAGGTATCTACAATTTGATCCTTGGAAGGCACAAACTCCAATCTGACTTCATTCTTGTTCACTTGCTCTCTCAAAAAGTGAAACTTGATGGATATATGTTTAGTCTTTGAATGCAACACCAGATTCTTAGATATATTTATTGCACTTGAATTATCACAGAAGATTGTGATAGGCTCCTTATACTCTACTCTCATGTCTCTTAACATTTGTTTCATCCACAAAACTTGAGTGCAACTACCTACTGCTGCAATATATTTTGCTTCTGCAGTGGACAGAGATATTGCCTCTTGTTTCTTGCTTAGCCAAGAAACCAATCTCTTTCCCAAAAAGAATGCTCCACCACTGGTACTCTTCCAATCATCCACGTCTCATGCCCAATCCACATCTGTATATGCATGAAGAGAGAAATTATGATCTCTAGGATACCACAAACCATACTCAACTGTCCCTTTTAGATACCTAAAAATCCTCTTGATTGCCATGACATGAGATTCTCTGGGATCAGCTTGGAATCTAGCAACAAGACCAACAACATTCATAATATCAGGTCTAGTTTGAGTGAGGTACAACAATCCTCCAATCATTGACCTGTACTTTTTCTGATCAGTCTTAGGAGAGTCATCATCTTTGCTCAATTTACATCCGGTTGCCATGGGAGTACACATTGGTTTTGACTCTTCTATCCCAAATTTCTTCAACAGTTCTTTCACATATTTGGTCTGAGAAATGAAGATTCCTTTCTTAGTTTGAATGATTTGCAAACCCAAGAAGAAATTCATTTCCCCAACATCTCAAATTCACTTTTCATTTGATTTGCAAAGGTTTTGCACCTACTATCTCTTCAACAAATACTTCAACAATCAAGATATTTTCATGATCAATTTTGAAGTATAAATTACTGTCAGCAGTACCTTTGTTAAAACCAATCTTCAAAAGATGTTTATCCAATCTTTCATACCAGGCTCTTGGGGCTTGCTTGAGTCCATATAGTGCTTTCTTCAACTTGTAGACCATATCACCATGATCAGACAATTGAAATCCATCCGGTTGCTCAATGTATACTTCTTCTTCCAAGTCACCATTCAGGAAGGCAGACTTGACATCCATCTGATATACTTTGAAATCCTTGAAGGCAGCAAAAGCAAGAAATAGTTTGACTGCTTCAATTCTTGCCATCGGAGTAAAAGTTTCTTCAAAATCCACTCCTTCTATTTGAGAGTAACCCTTGCAGACCAATCTGGCTTTATTTCTGATTACTTCACCAACTTCATTCAGTTTATTCTGGAAGACCCATTTGGTTCCAATCACATTCTTGTTTTTAGGTCTAGGAACAAGATCCCATGTGTGATTCTTCTCAATTTGCATTAGTTCTTCCTCCATTACCTTAGTCCAGTTTTCATCATTGCAAGCTTCATTCACTATCCTAGGTTCAACTTTTGAAATCAGACAATATTCTTCTGAATCTTGAGCAATCCTTCTTCTTGTTTGTACACCCTTTCTTTTATCACCTATAATCTGATCTTCAGAGTGATTTAGTCTTACATACTTGGGAACTTTGGGAGTTTCTTGCACTTCTGATTCTTGAACAGGTTCATTCAAACTTATCTCTTCGTCTTGATTTACCGGATCAGTTTGAATCTAAATTTCAGAGGGAGCTTGGACTTCTTGAACAAAAACAGCATTTTGATCACCTTCATCATATTCATAAAACCTTGAGGGTTTTTCAATTCCTTCATCAACCTTCACATTTGTACTTTCCACAATCTTCCTTAATCTCTTATTATAACACTGGTATGCTTTGCTTTGAGTAGAATAACCCAAGAATATTTCTTCATCACTTCTAGCATCAAATTTTTCTACCAAAGACTCTGAAATACCTCACAGTAGGAGTGATGCCAAACCAAAGTTCATAAGGAGTCTTACCGGTATTGCTTCTGATTTGTACTCGATTGAGAGTATAGATTGTAGTGCTGACAGCTTATTTCCACTAGATTTGAGGAACATTTGCTTCCATCATCATGGTCCTGGATGGTCTGGTTCTTTCTCTCCACTACTCCATTCTGCTATGGAGTCCTAGGAACAGACAACTATCTCTTTATTCCATGTTTCTCACACAATTCTATGAACTCACCAGATGTGAATTCTCCACCTCTATCAAACCTCAGACATTTTAATTTTAATCCAGTTTCATTCTCTACCATAGCCTTGAATATTTTGAATTTCTCAAGAGCATCTGATTTCTCTTTCAGAAAAGTCACCCACATCATCTGGGAGTAGTCATCAATCAATAGCATGAAGTATATATCACCTTGCACACTTCTGATTCTTGCCAGACCACATAAGTCAGTATGAACTAAATCTAATAATCCGATAGAAGATTGTTCCTTGCTTTTGAATGAGACCCTGCTTTGTTTACCCAACTGACATTCCTTGCACAAACTATTGGTAGGTTTTACCAATCTTGGAAGATCTCTTACAGCCTGAGTGTTGCTTATCTTGATGTATTATCAAAATTCACATGACACATTCTCCTATGCCACAACCAACTCTGATCAATTTGAACAAATAAGAAACTTTTACCATTACCAACCAAGTGGAAGATGTTACCTTTAGTTTGAGTACCGGATGCAATCTTTGTTCCGAAACTTTCAAAGATCTTGCATTTTCCATTTCTGAATCAGAGATCATAGCCTTTGTCCACCAACTGTCCAACACTGAGAAGATTGTGCTTCAGGCCTTGAACATACTACATTACTGGTTTTATTCTTTCCATCAAAAGAAATAGTTCCTCTACCCTTGATTCTGCCAGTAGAATTATCACCAAATGTTACCACTCCTCCTTCATACCTCTCCAAATCTATGAATTTATTTTTATCACCTGTCATATGGTGAGAGCATCCACTACCAATGACCCAATCATCCTTTTCCTCAACTTGGGCAGCCAGAGCTCTTTCTACAATTTTATGATTGATAGATTCAGAGGGCATTGGATCTTCTTCCTTGATGGTAATAAACACCCAGTCACTTCCAGATTTGTTTCCTGTCTCTGATTCATCATCTGTTACTCCTTCATTATCATCATCTTCATGAACATAGTAACAATTCTTCTAGAACCTTGATCTATTAGGATTTGGCCTTGAAAATCTTTCTAGACACCTTGATGCAAAATGACCAATCTTATTGCAATTAAAACATTTAAAAGGCAATTTCCCTTCATACTTATCGGATCCTCTTGGTAGCCTTTTAGCAATAAGGGCTTCAAGTTGAGCAGTTTCTGCTTCATCTTCTTCCAAGTCTTTTCTTGCTTTCTCATACCATGACAGTTTCTGCTTCATCTTCTTCCAAGTCTTTTCTTGCTTTCTCATACCATGAAAGTTTCTTTGAAGAGTTCTCTCCCGGATCAAACTTTTATTTTCCTTTAATAGAAGCACTAGCCTTGAATGCAGATTCAGTCTTGGGGGGGCATCTCCAAACTCAGTCAATTCAAATGCAGCCAATTTACCTACCAATTGATCTCTTGTAATACCTGAAATAGATCTGAATTCTTCAATAGAAGCAACCTTGTATTTGTAAGAATTAGGAAGGGATCTAAGAACTTTTCCAACAATCTCATCTTCATCCAAGACTCCACTAGCACATATAATGCCACAAACAAGCTCATTTACTCTTAACATTAATGTAGTGATATTTTCATCTTCTCTCATCTTCAGATTTTTGAATTTTCCTTTTAGACTCTGTAGCTTGGCACATTTAACATACTTGTCTCCTTCATGCAGAAGTTCCAGTTTTTCCCAAATCTCAAAAACAGTTTGTAGGTCAACAACATTTGTCAGCTCTAAGTCAGACAAGGCACTTAAAAGAGCTTCTTTAGTCCACAGATTGTTTTTAGCATCTGTGATTTCATCTACTGATTTTGGCCCACCCTGAGGAGGAATATACTTCTTTGAGGCCATGGTCCAATACTGTGTTCCCATACATTGCAAGTGACATTGCATGTGACTTTTCCAAAGAGTAAAATTTGTTCCATCAAACCTCAGACTATCCTTCTTGTAGGACAACATTCTGGATCTCCTCAAGCAGTTAAGCTCTTTTAGAGGAACTTAGCTCAGATACCAATTGTTAGATTCAGGACAGACAACTAAGAGCGGGGGGTGAATTAGTTGTCCAAAACTTTCTTTCAACTAAACACTCAAATCCACTTTGTAATTCAGTAGCATAATAATTAATCAATCATGGAAACACAATGCATTAAATCAAGAGCAGAAACATATCAACACATAAGACACCAAGATTTTGATGTGGAAAACCCGGTTAAGGGAAAAACCATGGGGTGATTAACCCAAGATTGTATTCTCTGTTAGAAGAATAGAAAGAACAAAATGGCACATGCCAATTAGGGCTTACTGCCTGAGCACACTGCTCACAAGAGGCTCACTGCCTACAAGAGACACACTCTCTACAGAATAATAAGTATCACAAACTTGAACTAGAGAATAGCATCTTTACCATGCTTGAATCAATTCCATTTAAGCCCAATACTTCTGCTCTACCTTTCGCTCTTCTACTCTTTACCACACTCTCATCCCCATAATCCACTCTTTGAAATGACTTTACAACTCCTTATTTATACAAGACATCGACTTAGGAATGATCATCTAAGTCAGAAAACATTACAGAGTAAATACATAAAAACAACATGACTAATTACAAAATACTTCACAGGGATCAACACACTGTCAGCCACATAGATCTAAGACTTCAATCTTCTTCTAGGAACACTCCAATCTTCACATTACATCTTCAAGATCATCTACAGGATGTGTAACTCATCCGATTGGCCTGTCTGGAGAAGAACATCATCATCCGGAAGTAATTCTTCAATTGCAGGCTCAATCTTCAATGCGGACCTCCAACATGAACTGGACACAATCCAAAGACCTCCACAAGCTTTCCTGAATCACCAAGAACATCCACACTACATATACTTATTGAAATCATTCTCTCCTTCATCTGGAACCTCAAGAACACAGACTGTCATTACTGTCATAATGGAATAGATGCTTGCAGACCTCCAGATCATGAACTAATTGCGTTATCAATTCACATTGACTTCTTGAACACTCCACCAAATCTGTAAAACAAGATGTTTCATTTCTGGATCTCACCGGACCTATCTGTGTCATACTGTCACCTCTGAACATCTATCAGAACTGGTTTTACTTTAGCAGCCACAACTTCTTCAGATCTTCATGTGGACCTCTAAAATATTTACTGGATCATCTCAAGACACATATCTATAAACCCTTTGAAACACATCCTCTGATCTTTATCTTAGCACACAGCTCATCCAATCCTTATCATCAATGCAACAGGAGTATGTTGACATCAATGACAACACTGGTTAGGCTCATACTTGCAACATAAACAACATATCCAAACTGCATACTCAAATCTCCAACATAAAATAAATGCAGAGCAAAAACTTGAATAGCACTCTGTAAGCCAGAAGACTTCAACACACTGTTTCCATAATTAATCAAATTTTCTCAAAGGCACTTGGAAACCCAACAACAGAAGCATATCCTCAACATCTTTAGCACCTCTACAAAGCAACCAAATCAGTGCAAGACAACTTAATCAAACAACAACAACCTTATCAGAAGACACAATTGACACCAATGACAACACAAGCTTGTTGACATCAATGACAACACCGATTAGCACATACTTGCAACATGTTATCTCTATCTAGGTTCATAATGAATTTAAAAACACACTTATATATGCTTTCCCGCTAACAATTGTCAAATTAAACCAAAAGAGCCAACAAGGAGAAACCTCTTGAGAGGTGTAAGGCCAACCAATACTTAATTTTGCCCGGACCAATCAGGAGGGACTTAGGCGGGAGTGCCCATGTCTTTTAGCTCCTTTTGGGTCTGGGATAAGATAAGTGAAGGGGCCCATATCCCAATTTACCTTGGTGTCAGGAAATTTTGCATCGAGATGAATATTTTGAATGCATAATGTAATAACAGGGACCTAGGAGCTAAACAAGGAGGTAAAAAGACAAGTGGACACTTTTTACTCCATAACAAAGCAAAATAAAACAATATTTGCCAGTGTTCTCCCTATCTATGCTAAAACAAGTGCTTTGGAATAGACCTATAAGGTTAACCATCAAAGCATGAAAGAATATCTGTCTAATATGTAGATTTTGGTAGAGCCAAAACTAAAATATAATATTGAAGATTTACAATATTGGAATAACCTTATCTCCTAACAAATCCCTTTAAGGTTTACATCACAAAAGAGAAAAAAATAAAAGAAATACTCTATCAGCATCAACCTAAACTACTCCTATCTAAGTAAATATTTGATTAACCAACTCTACATCAGCCTAAATTCCTTTGTCTAGGCAAATGTCCAACTCTGCATCAACCCAAACTCCACTATCTGGGCAAATGTCCAACCCTACATCAACCTAAACTCTACTATCTAGGCAAATAGCCAACTCTTCAGTAACATCAACCTAAACTTCTTTGTCTAAGTAAATGTTAAAACCACTGCATCAGTATCAACCTAAACATATCTGTCTAGGCAAACGTATGACTTTTCAACTCCAACTCATCAACCTGTGAAGTGAGACACACTCAATTGTCCACAAATACCACACATAAACAACAACTCATCAGATTTGTGGATTCAATTATCCACAAACTAACAAACCATTGTCCTGTCCGCCCTTACTCCTAAAGAGACTAGAGATAAATGTTGGTGCTTCTCATGCAATGTGTCATCTATGAGCGAGAAGCTAGCTCGAGATGACCCAAATTCCTCCTGCTTCCATTGCCTCCAACCTTTGATGTGTCATATCACTCTAATCATTTAAATATTTGATAATGTCTTCAGCATTTGAAACAATGAAATCACCATCTTCTTCTAGATTCACAACCTTCACTTCAACATTCTCACAAACAATAAAAAAGCTTCCATATCTAATACCTAGTCCCACGCTTGTCAAATCTAGTTCCAAACCCAATGCATAGGTATACTTGGCAAAGCCATCTGCAAGAAATTTGGCATGTTTGTTTCTTGGGAATATCTTTACCCATTCTTTTATCATAAATGGATCACTCACACTTATGCATATAACTTAATCTATTCCTTTTGTTTTCAACTCTTCTACCTTTTCAATAAACCCTGGAACATGTTTTAGACTGTAGGTAGGAGTGAAGGCACCAGGCACACCGAAGAGAATAACCTTTTTGCCTATAGCGAGTGAGTGAAGAGATATTTGTTGAAGCTTGTCTTCTGCATCAAAGTAGCTGAGGTTTCCATCTAGAATTTTGTCACCAACCGCAATGAGATCCATTGTGAACATATTGGGATTTGATCTCTTAACCAAAGGAATGTTATGAATGTTAATTCTCGCACCGGTTTGAAGAAACTTCTTAGCATACTCAACATATTTAATACTCCTTTACATGCTCATCCTCATGCAATAAACAATAATGTGTCCAAGACAAACTTGGTGCAACATATAAGAATGTCAAAAATCTCCACATAGCCTTCTTCTCCATGCTCTGCCAATTCAAACATTTCACACTGCCACAGAGATCACCATATGCTCTGATACCAATGTAGATTTTTGTAGAGCCAAAAATAAAATATAATATTGCAGATTGACATTGTAAATGATAACAACAATAAATTGGAATTTCATATAATCTTTCGTTGTTTTACATTCCATACAATTGGCTTATAAAGCCTTATTTTCTCATTTACAAATTGTCTATGGGAATAACTTCCCACCCAACTAACTATTGCAAGTATGGGCCTAATCGGTGTTGTCATTGATGTCAACATACTTTTGTTGCATTGATGACAAGGATTGGAAGAGCTGTGTGCAGAGGATATTGAGAAAATTAGTCCTATCAAAAACACAGAAGCTCAGTAAAGACAGTGAAGCTCTATGAAGTGAAGATCCCAGCTATATGAAGATCAGAGAGTGCGCATAAAATGGTTTGTAGATCTATGTCTGAAGATGATCCAGTCAAGATTTGAGAGGTTTGCATGAAAATATGGAGGAGTTATGGTCATGAGAGTAAAACTGGTTCTGGCAACTGTTTAGAGGTGACAGAGTGACACAAATAGGTTTGGTGAGATCCAGACTTACAATATCATGTTTTGAGGATCTGGTGGCACGTTTGGGAGGCTAATGGAATTGACAACTCAATTGGTTCATGGTTTGGAGGTCCACAAGCAATCCTTCTAATTTGATAGGGATGACCGACTATGTTCTTGAGGTTTCAGTTAAAGATGAGAATGATTACAATAAGCAGAAGTGGTGCGGATGTTCTTGGTGATTCAAGCAAGCTTGTGGGGGTCTCTAGATTATGTCTAGTTTGGGTTGGTAGTCTGCATTGAAGATTGAGCTCGTGATTGAAGATTTACCTTCCGAGAATAGTGTTCTTCCTAGTTTTGGCTGACCGGATGATTTGCACATGTTGTGGATGATCTTGAAGATGTTTTATGAAGAATGGCGTGCTCCTCAAAGAAGATTGAAGTCCCAGTTATGTGTGGCCGACAGTATAGTGATGCGCATGGAGTTTTTGTAATAAGTCAAGTTGTATTTGCTCTGTAATAAAATAAGTGTATGTTGTGTTGACTTTGATGATCATTCCAAAGTCGATGTCATGTATAAATAAGAGTTGCAAAATCATTCAAAAGTATGTGTGGTCATGATGAGAAAGTGGTGGTGAAGAGGAGTAAAAAGTAGAGCAGACGTGTTGAGCTTAAATGGAACTGACTCAGGCATAGTGAAGATGCTAATCTCCAGTTCAAGTATGTAATACTTATATTCTTATGTAGACAGTGTGTCTCCTATAGGCAGTGGGCCTCTTGTGAGCAGTGTGCTCGAGCAATGAGCCCTAATTGGTAAGTGCCATTTCATTCTTCTTATTCTTTTAACAGAGAATATAATCTTGGGTTAGTCACCCCATGGTTTTTCCCTTAACTAGGTATTCCACATTAAAATCTTGGTGTTTTATGTGTTGAATTTGTTTCTGCTCTTGAATTCATTCATTATACTTCATGATTGAATCTTTGATATGCTATTGAAATATAAGAAGGTTTTAAGTATATAAGGAATAGAAGTTTGGTGAGAATTGATTCACCCCCCCTCTTAGTTGTCTTTCCTAAATCCAACAATTGGTATCAGAGCCAAGTTCCTCTAGAAGAAGCTTAACCACTTGAGGAGATCCAGGATGTCAACCTATAAGAAGGGCAGTCCAAGGTTTGATGGAACAAACTTCACTGCCTGGAAGAGCTGCATGGAATTTCACTTACAATGCATGGGAGATCAATATTGGAACATAACCACAACTAAATATGTTCCCCCGAGGAATGGTCCAACATCTATAGATGAAGTCAAAGATGCAGACAATAATCTTCGAGCTAAAGAAGCCCTACTGAGTGTCTTATCTGATTCAGAGCTGACAAATGTTATGGTTTTGAAGATTGCTTATGAAATCTAGACAAAGCTAGAAAATCTTTATGAAGGAGTGAAATATGTTAAGTGTGCAAAGCTACAAAGTCTAAAAGGAAAGTTTGAAAACTTGAAGATGAGCGAAGATGAGAATATCACTTTATATATGTCAAAAGTAAATGAGCTTGTATGTGGCATTAGATGTGCTGGTGGAATTTTAGATGAAGATGAGATTGTTGCCAAAGTTCTTAGATCTTTACCTCCTACTTACAAATACAAAGTCGCTACTATTGAGGAAATCATATCTTTAACAACTATTACAAGGGATCAGTTGGTTGGTAAGATATCTACATTTGAGTTGGTTGAGTTTGGTGATGCACTTCCCAAGACTGAATCTGCATTCAAAGCTAGTGCCTCTACAAAAGGCAAACAGAGATATGATCCAGGAGAAAGTTCCTCAAGGAAATCAACTTGGTATGATAAAGCAAGGAAAGATCTGGAAGAGGATGAATTAGAAGCTAAACAACTTGAAGCCCTTATTGAAAAAAGACTGCCAAGGGGACCCGGTAAGTATGAAGGAAAATTGCCTTTCAAATGTTTTAACTGCAAAAAGATTGATCATTTTGCCTCAAGGTGTCTGGAAAGGTTTTCAAGGCCAAACCCTAATAAATCAAGATTTCAGAAGAAGTGTTACTATGTTCAAGAAGATGATGATGAAGGAGTAACAGATGATGAATCTAAGATAGGAAATAAATCCGGAAGTGACTGGGTGTTTATTGCCATCAAAGAAGAAGATTCAATGCCTACTGATTCTGCCAATCATAAAATCATAGAAAGTGCTTTGGCTGCTCAGGTTGAAGAAAAGGATGAATGGCTTATTGACAGTGGATGCTCTCACCATATGACTGGTGACAAGAGCAAGTTCATAAGCTTGGAAAGGTATGAAGGTGGAGTTGTAAAGTTTGGAGATAATTTTTCTGGCAGAATTAGAGGCAGAGGAACCATTTCTTTTGATGGAAAGAACAAAACCAATGATGTTCTATATGTTGAAGGTCTAAAGCTTAACCTTCTCAGTGTTGGATAGTTGGTGGACAAAGGCTATGATCTCCAATTCAAAAATGGAAAGTGCAAGATCTTTGAAAGCTCGGGAACTGAAATTACATTTGGTACACAGACAAAAGGTAACATCTCTCACTTGGTTGGTACTAGCAAAAGTTGATTACTTGTTCAAATTGATCAGAGTTGGTTGTGGCATAGGAGAATGTGTTATGTGAATTTTGATAATATCATCAAGATAAGCAACACTCAGGTTGTAAGAGATCTTCCAAGACTGGTGAAACCTGCTAACAGTTTGTGCAAAGAATGTTAGTTGGGTAAGCAAAACAGAGTCTCATTCAAAAGTAAGGACCAATCTTCAACCAGATTGTTAGATCTGGTGCACACTGATCTATGTGGTCTGGCAAGAAACAAGAGTCTACAAGGTGATAGATATTTCATGTTGTTGATTGATGACCACCCTCGGATGATGTGGGTGACTTTCTTGAAAGAGAAATCTGAAGCACTTGAGAAGTTCAAAATATTCAAGGCTATGGTAGAGAATGAAACTGGCATAAACATAAAATGCCTCAGGTCTGATAGAGGTGGTGAATTCACTTCCAGAGAGTTCATAGAATTCTATGAGAAACATGGGATAAAGAGACAGTTATCTGCTCCAAGGACTCCACAACAGAATGGAGTAGTGGAGAGAAAGAACTGGACCATCCAAGAAGCATCTAGCAGCATGATGATGGAAGCAAATGTCCCTCAGATCTATTGGAGAGAAGCTGTAAGAATTGTTGTCTATACTCTTAATCGGGTACAAATCAGAGGCAATACTGGTAAGACCCCTTATGAACTCTGGTTTGGCATCACTCCTACTGTGAAGTATTTTAGAGTCTTTGGTAGTAAATGCTATATCAAAAGAGACGAAGACCTTGGCAAGTTTGATGCTAGAAGTTATGAAGGAATATTCTTGGGATATTCTACTCAAAGCAAAGCATACTAGTGTTATAACAAGAGATTGAGAAAGATTGTAGAAAGTACAAATGTGAAGGTTGATGAAGGCATGGAAAATCCCTCAAGGTATTATGAGTATGAACCAGATGATCAAAATGATATCTCAGACCAAGGAGAACAAGTCCCAACTCCAGTTCAAATTCAAACTGATCTGAAAAATCTAGAATTACAAGAAGAAGAGACAAGTTTGGATGAACCTCTCCAAGAATTAGAAGTGCAAGAGAATCCTAAAACTCCCAGGTATGTAAGACTAAATCATTCTGAAGACCAGATCATAAGAGATAGAAGCAAAGGTGTTCAAACAAGAAGGAAAATTGCTCAAGATTCAGTGAAGTATTGTTTGATCTCAAAGATTGAACCAAAAACAGTAAGTGAAGCATGCAATGATGAAAGTTGGGTTAAAGCAATGAAGGAGGAATTGATGCAGATTGAAAAGAATCACACTTGGGATCTTGTTCCCAGACCTAAGGATAAAAATGTGATTGGAACTAAGTGGGTCTTCCAGAATAAACTGAATGAAGCTAGTGAAGTAGTAAGAAACAAAGCCAGATTGGTCTGTAAGGGTTATTCTCAAGTAGGAGTTGACTTTGAAGAAACTTTTGCTCGGATAACAAGAATTGAAGCAGTTAGATTATTTCTTACCTTTGCTGCCTTCAAAGATTTCAAGGTATATCAGATGGATGTCAAGTCTGCTTTCCTAAATGGTCATTTGGAAGAAGAGGTATACATTGAGCAACCAAATGGATTTCAATTATCTAATCATGGAGATATGGTCTACAAGTTGAAGAAGGCATTGTATGGACTCAAACAAGCCCCAAGAGCCTGGTATGAAAAATTGGACAAACATATTTTGAAGATTGGTTTCAACAAAGGTACTGCTTGTTGGTTATTTCCCTGACTGGTTTGCTCATTCCCAGATTTCCCTACAAGGTAGCCATCAGTGATCAACATGATCTCTAGGCCAGGGGCCAACAGTGTAGGAGATAGACTCTATTTTTATCTCCTCTTCTTCTTCAGGCTTTGCAAAACCTAGGGGGTATTCCCTATTCAACACCCATGAGAATATGCTTGTGGGTTGGCTTGGGATGTTGACACAAAGCAGATAAATCCTCCTGTATGAAGACCAAAACCGTGGGATAAGTGTAAAGGGGCTAGCTTTAGGCTTATGTCCAACTATGAATCAGAGGATCTTGGTCCTAAACTACTTCTAATGTCCTAATGGTTGTTTTAGAAGTTTGAATTTGATTTTATGTTTGGATGCAAACCTGGACCTGGTGTATAACCTCAACACAGAGCTAGATTGGTGCCTATCCAAGGCTTGGAGTCAGTAGACATACACCTATGAATGATCAACATGAACATAATAAAACTAGATTTCAAGGGGATTTGTGTGATATCTGCCTTACAGATACATCCCAATACAGAGTGTTAAGTTATCTCTACTTATGGCATCCCTATTGCAGTATATTCTTCCCAATACTTAATCCTCATGAGAATATGCTTGTGGGTTGGCTTGGGATGTTGACACAAAGCAGATAAATCCTCCTGTATGAAGACCAAAACCATGGGATAAGTGCAAAGGGGCTAGCTTTAGGCTTATGTCCAACTATGAATCAGAGGATCTTGGTCCTAAACTACTTCTAATGTCCTAATGGTTGTTTTAGAAGTTTGAATTTGATTTTATGTTTGGATGCAAACCTGGACCTGGTGTATAACCTCAACACAGAGCTAGATTGGTGCCTATCCAAGGCTTGGAGTCAGTAGACATACACCTATGAATGATCAACATGAACATAATAAAACTAGATTTCAAGGGGATTTGTGTGATATCTGCCTTACAGATACATCCCAATACAGAGTGTTAAGTTATCTCTACTTATGGCATCCCTATTGCAGTATATTCTTCCCAATACTTAATCTGAAAACACTTTAATCTACCCCTTGAGCAGAAGTTGAAAGATCAAGCATTCAATACAGGAATTCTGTATTCTAGAATACCAGAGACCCCTTAGATATCTAGATTCAAAAGGACACATGCAATTCTGGAGACAGAATTAACAAAACACATGCAAATACAGCATTACTCATATAAAATCAATCATGAAATCAGTAGATTCATGCATGAGACATACAACAAGAGATACATAAACTCACAAAGTCACCTGCACAGAGCAACCACAACTAGTTGTATCTTATTATAGAGCCAGATATGTCCAGTTTTCAACAACAACAAATGAGCAACACAACCTGCTAAATATAGCAGGAAGGTGCACAACATTAATTACATGGTAAAAGTCAAAAATCCGCTAGATACAGTACATTGAGAAAATGGCACTCAACACATTCAATGCAGTAGGTGGGAGAGGAGACAGGGAGTGATCTCGAGCATTGCACCGCCACCCGTGGATGTACAACTTCAATCGGGTACTAAACCCATCTACACCATCGCCCATACCCTGTAACATCTGCCATTAATGGCGTACCAACCCACGGCCCTGGGAAATGCATAATACTATGCATCACAAACCTTTCCTGCCAAAATGCATCATCCTGATATTTCAAATTATGCAGAATCAAATTATCCCACATGCACCCCACGGCGACCTCCTCATCACCTTATATACTAGGTCGTGAGCATATATGATGTCGGTGATTTTGATCCCGATGGCACCTAGCATAATCCTTCATCATCATCATTCTCCAGCATGATATCCTGATGCTCAAAATATCACCCCAACGTTAATAGGCCACCTGCTGAGCTCATCCTGATAATTCATATCACCCTGATATAAAAAAAAACACCCCGCAGAAAATATCACCCTGCGAGAAAGCATATCCAGACCTCATCACCTGATATTGAGAAAATCATCCTAATGACCACCCTGCCTTCACGTGAAAAATCACCCGCATGATAATCACCTTCATCGGCACAACCTGATGCGTAGGAAAAAGATCCTTCTGCCTTGCCAATACCAAATGTCTGGCCGATGTCTTCTACTGCATGCACCCTTCGAATGCTCAAAAATCCTGTTGATGTCACCCAGATAAAAGATAAAAGATATCACCCTGATATATGAATATACTGATGACATCATTGTCATGTTTAGAACAAGGGTGATATTCATAAGATAACCCGATATTCAGAATATCACCCCGACAATTGAAAATCATACTGCTGATAAGAAAATATCACCTCTACAAGATCATGACGTCAGTAACATTAGGGAAGTTAAAACATAAGGTGATAAACTAACATTGGGGTGATCTTAACGAAGATCACCCGATGTTCAAATATGATGACCTTGGGACATCGGGTCATACTTAGCACATTCTCAACACCAACATCAGGATGATCTTGAACTAAGATCACCCGATGTTAAAATATCACCTCCAGGCAGGATGTCAGGCTGGCAAAAACATGAAGCCCCCATAGGATATCCAGACATGAGGAGAAATGACCCCTGCAAGAAACATCAGGTGGATGCATGGAAATATGATGATGATGATGACGACCCTTCCTTGAAAGTATCCTGATGATGTAGCAAAACACAGAGAGGGTCCAACACTTAGGAAATTTTTCTAGATTTCAAGGGAGGTGCACATCCTGTAACCTTAAACATAAATTATTACCAACATAGGCTCCGATTGGGGACGTGCAGGTGCAAGACTGCAACAAGAACCAGCCTTCTCCGGGGAAGACCAGACAAAACCCAAAATTCAAAACAGGACCGACCACACAAGGTATGTACAAAATATTTACAACTATTTTACATTGTGCACACAAGTTACTCATTTATGTGAAAAAGGTTTTAAGGAATTTGTTGTGCACTGGCAATTCCATTAGTTCACCATTTAGGCCTTGGAGAAAGTAGGAGTCTCCTCCATAGATATTGCTAACTTGATATGGGCCTGTCCACAAAGGTTCAAATTTGCCATGTTTACCCTTATCCTAGTTCCTTGCATTCCACATAAGGACCATATCACCTATCTGAAAACCTCTCTCTGTAACCCTTTTATCAAACAGATACTTCACCTTTTGTTGTTTCTTGATGTTTATTTTTTGTGCCTTTGCCCTGATTTCATCTAGCTCAACCAGCTGATTGATCCTTTCAGTCATTGAATCATTAACCTCCCCATCATTCTCTTGTATGAACTTGTAAACTGGCAGGAGGTTATTCACAGGCAATCTAGCTGTTGTACCATACACTAATTCATAAGGTGACCTTCCAGTGGCTCTTTTCAATGTCACCCTATCAGCCCATAATGCCAACTTCAGTTTTGAATCCCAGGATTTCTTATTTTTCCATTATCCTCTTGATGATTTTCATTAGGCTTTTGTTGCTTGATTCTACTTGACCATTTCCTTGTGGATGGTATGGTGATGTGTGAGACAAGTCAATTCCATATTTATTGCAAAAATCAACAAATTCACCTGATCTAAAGCACATTGCATTATTTGTGATTAGCTTGACTGGTACCCCAAACCTAATAATAATATTCTCCAGGATAAAATCCATCACCACCTTACTTGTAGCCTTTTTAGTAGGGATAGCCTCAATCCATTTAGTAAAGTAATCAGTGGCAACCAGAATCCAACTGTGTCCACTAGATTTCTCTGAAATTTCCCCTATGAAGTCAATTCTCCATTGCTGAAATGGAGCTTCCACGGTTATAGTCCTGAGGGGCAATGCACCATCATATTTTAGCTTCCCTGAGAACCTTTGGCAAGGGTCACACTTTCTTATCATTCTGTGTGCATCTGAGAAAAGAGTTGGCCACCAGTACCCAGCTCTGAGGACTTTGTGGGATGTTGTATAAGCAGGATAGTGTCCACCACACACTCCATGGTGTATGTCATTTAGAATGTCCTTGGCCTGGTTTTCATCCACACATTTGAGTAATACACCATCATGATTTCTCCAATACAGTTCTCCTTGAACAATGATGTATTTAATAGCTTGCAGCTTCAAAGTTCTCTTCTGAATATCACTGAGGTGGGAAGGACAGTTCAAGTTTTGCAAATAATGTACTATGTCCTTGTACCATTCAGATTTTGATACATTGACATTCTCATTCTGGACTGCATTAACTTGGCATGCTTCCAAGTTTGACTGTGCCATCATCTTGGCTAACCCTTGTCCCCTTACCAACTTTGTGATCTGTATCTCTATATTGAATTCTTGTAGTTTATTTATCCATCTGCACCTCCTTCCTGCTACCTCCTACTGAGTGAAGATATCCTTGACTACTACATGAGGCACATAGGCAACTATCTGGGATCCTACCAGATATGGCCTGAAACTCTTGACTGCTCTGACTAGTGCATATGTCTGTTTCTCCATGATGTCATACTTCAACTCAGAGGCCTGTAAGGACATACTGAAGAAAGCTATGGGCTGCTCAAAACCATCATCATTTTTTTGTAGTAAACATGGAGCAATAGTATGGAAAGAAGCAAATGAAAACAACTGAAATGGCTTAGAAAAATCAAGAGACTTTAGCACAGGAGCCATCTTTATTGCTTATTTGATGCTCTGAAATGATTCAATTGCTTCACTTTCCCAATTGATAGTCTCACCCTTCTTCAGCATTCTAGAAATGTTCCTTGTGGTTTCTGCAAAGTTGGGAACAAATCTTCTAACAAAATTTATTTATCCAAAGAAGGACTGAACTCCTTTTACTGTTTTTGGCATCTGGATCCTGTCAATTGCAGCTACTCTTTCAGGATCAATCCTGACTCCATCCTTGGAAACAATGTGCCCCAGGAGCTTCCCTTCTACTACCCCAAAAGCACATTTCTTTGGATTTAGAGAAATGCCATACTTTAGTGCTCTAATAAAAATATGTTCTAGATGCATACAATGTTGCTCCTCCTTCTTAGAATAGGTAGTCAGATCATCCTGATATACAACCAGAATTGAGTCAATCAACCCTGCAAAAGCAACATCCATAGCTCTTTGAAAAGTAGCACCTACATTTGTTAGTCCAAATGGCATTCTTACATATACATACGTTCCCCATGGAGTGGTGAAGGCAGTCTTGTATTGTTCTGATTCCTTTACCTTCACCTAATTGTATCTTGAAAATCCATCCATCATGGATAGGAGTTTCACCTTCTATAACATAGCTTCCATATTAGGCAATGGGTAATTATCCTTTAAGGAGGATACATTCAAATTTCTGAAGTCAACACAAAGCCTAATATCACCATTCTTTTTTCTGACTGGGACAAGGTTAGACACCCAGGTTGAATGTCTAATTGGCACAATTATTCCAGCCTCCCTGAGCTTCTGGAGCTCTTTTTGCATTTTTGGAGCTAAGGTAGGATTAATAGGCCTTTGCTTTTGTCTAAATGGCTTAGCTCCAGGCTTCAAAGGGATCTCATACTGGAATAGGTCCTCTCTATAGGCCTTTAGGTCCTCATACAACCAAGAAAAAACATGTTTATACTTTTTTAGCAATGCTATTAGCATGCTCCTAATGTGTGGTTTGAGCTGTTTGCCAATGTATACCTTCTTGGGGGCCTGAGATGTCCCCAAATTTATCTCCTCTAAGTCATCTTTGTTTGTGGGAGATGTCTTTGTGACCAATTGGTCTCTATTGTCAAAGGCTCTTTCCAAAGCTACTAACCCTCTAGGGATTTTGTTAGTCTTCAACTAAATTACTTCTTTCCCCATAAGAGTTTCTTTTCCATCTACAATTTCTACAAAATTTTGAAAATCAATTTCTTGGTTCTCATATTCATCTATGCAGTGCAAAAATATTAACAAGTCCTTGTCATCATTAAACACTTGCCAACTACATATGTTCCCTGGTACTGCAGGTCTAATTTTAACTTCAACATTTGTAACATCTGATAGAGTGATATCATCTGGCCTTATTACTACATTGGCCTAGAAATCAGCCATGACATTTTTTGATCTCTCTACCCAGCCTATTGAAAATGCATCAAATAGTTCAATGGTATCCCAGACAGCATGCTTGTATTCTTTTAATCTTTTGTTTTTTGAAGCATACCTATCTCTAACTTGGGACACAATTAACTCAGAATCCCCAAATACCCTCAGCATCTTAATTCCATGTTTGAGAGCCAAATTTAAACCTAAGAGTAAGGCTTCATACTCTGCAATGTTGTTTGTGCAAGCAAATTTTAGCAAGAAGGAGAATTTTAGGAGCTTACCAGTTGGAGACAGGAATACAACTCTAGCTCCAGAGCCTTTCTTTGCACAAGCTCCATCAAAATACATGGTCCATAAACCCTGCTGGTCTAGGTTTTGAATGCAAATTTCTCCCCCTTTTTCTCCTTGGTCATTTGAGATGACTCTGAAATTATCATAGTCAGTGTTCACAAAGCATACATGCTCCTCTGATTCTTGATTCTCCACTGTCTCTGGTGATCTTTCTTCTCTGATCAGCTTGACATCTCTCCCATTCATAGGGATCATAGCATATGACAGGTCCAACTGCATACTTCCACCAATCAGTGCTGCCCATCTTCTTGACAACAGCATACCATACTGTGGCTTGATGTCAGCCACTGTTATCTTCATTTCATAGTTCTTTTCAGGAAATGTTGCCAGTCTGAAACTCACATCCTTCATGATTCCAATAACTGGTACCTCTCTGGCATCCATGGCGTAGCATTTTCCACATGCCTTGTCTATTTTCAATCCAGCTTGCTGCATGATGGTTAAAGGCATGATATTTGTGGATGCTCCAAAATCAAGCATGCAATTTCTAATCACTTTTCCATTTATAACCAGGGATACATAAAATGGCTCCACTTGTGAAGGGCACTTTGTCATGGTCACCCCTAAATACACCTCAGGGACTTCATCTTCTTCATTGCATATAGCATGCTTCTTACCTTGAATCTCATCATTTTGCTTAGCTTGACAAGGTATTCCTAAAATTAGGGATACTGTCTTATTCTTGATTTCTTCAACTTTCATAAGTTCCATCAATGGGACAGAAACCTTTACCTGAGAGAGGACTTGAGTTATATCAAAGGGAGCATAGTTTTGTACTACAGTTGTAGCTTGTGTTGTGGCTTTGTTTTTATCTTGAGATGAGCCAGCTTTAATCTTCACAGCTCCCTGATCATTCTTGTTTTGGAAACTTTTGCTTTGATCCTCAACTTGGGGGATTCTATTTTCTGGTCCTTGAGATTCATGACCTATTTTTTGCTTAAAATTTTTCTTATTGTTGTTCCATTGTTTCTTATATATTTCAGCCCCTCTATGATCACGCATTGGCTGACTTGCAGAAATGCCTTCTGGCTGATATGAGTTACTTACCTAAGATTTACCTCTGAGGTTATAGTTGCTCCTGACTTGGGCCACTGCTGCAGCTGTGAGAGCTCTAATCTCTTCATCAGAAGGTCTCCTTAGGTTACTCAAAAAATTGTGTGAGCCCTGAGCATACACATAGTTATCTTTATTATCTTCATCATAAAAACTTGCTGACAGGCCTGAGTCCCAACATCTGTACTCTCATCTGCATCATGAGAATAATGTTTCCTGCTTATGGACAGCATATTAACATCATCATCTTATACATAATGTGGCCCATTGCACCCATCACAAGAAACAGCATTGTCATACAAAGATTGAGCAATCATGCATTGTGACTGTGAATGAGGCATCTAGCATATTATGCACCATGGAGTATCATCAGCAATACTTACAGCTTTCTTCAAAGGATCAGGAGTTTCCTTGGTATGTTGAGCTCTCTGATTTGTGTTGTTATGTGGCAATACAGGCCTACCATTATGCCAATTGGTATTATATGGTATATCATGCAATGATGGCCTTTTTTCCTACCTTTGGTAGACCTGCCTATCAAGACCTATCCCTTTTTCATTTCCAGCCAATCTGTAACTTAAGTCCTTAACAACATTTGCCGGTTTATCAATTTTGTCTTCAGGGGCAAATGTATTACCTTGAATATTCTGAGGTTTGTTTGGATTCTGCAGAATTCTCACATCATCCCTCCTGTTTGTCTTGAAAGCATCCCTGAGAGTAGCAGGACCTTTATCTCTTAACCCATATGTTGTTTTGGCATCAAAAGCATTAATATATAATATTATGCACATTTGTTCATTTGGCCTCATGTGATGTGGCAGTTTGTTCAACACTTTAGTAAATCTAGCATTAAAGTCTGCAACCTACTCATTGGACCCTTTAGTGATACTAGTGAACTCATTTACAAAAAAGCTAGGGTCAGTTTTGTCACCATATTGCTCCTTAAACATCATTTTGAAATCAACCCATGATGAAATACTCCGATCAGGCAGATTTTTGTACCATTCTCTAGCCTCATCGACCAAAGATTGCATAAATGACTTCATAAAGAGATCCTCATGCTCAACCTCAAAGTTGTCCATGATATTTTGAAAAGCTTTTAAATGATCCTCCCCAGACACAGTATTATTTCCTGAAAACTTTGGCACTTGAAGCCTCACGTGCTTGTCAATGTGGTTAGGATAACTAGGGATACCATCAAAAACCAGCTGCCTAAATCTATCCAACTGCATGGGTTGTCTATCAAACTGATTAGCATTAATATTTCTGTTTACATTCTAATATTATTTAATGGTATCCTAGCATTGTTTGCATCATGCCTAGTATTATTCTGCTGATACTCTACCTCATTTCTGCACTGATTTCTTTGCATATTTGCATTTTCAAGGGTAGGAACTGCATCCTGGTGAGCAGTCCTCAGAGCTTTTACTTTCTGTCTCATGTCATCTCTAATTTTCATTGCCTGCAGATATTCTATTTCTGCTCTTAAACTCTTAATTTCATCAGCTAGTTGTTCTTCTCTGGGCATGGAGGTAGATGGTCTCATACCATTCTGATCATCATCTTCATCATTCCTTGGGGATTCTACCTCTTCAAATCTATCACTGGGATCTAAGAAAGGGCATTCTTGGAACACTTCTGACCTTATTTTTAGACTAGCACCCTGCTGTCTTTCATATGCACCTTGAATATCAGCTTCTGCATTTGAAAAATAAGGCACATGCTGTCCTGATGGCCTAGGGTTGTCTTGAATATCATCATTATTCCTGGGGGAACCCTCATGACTGGCTGAGACGATTCCTTTTCTTCTATACATCATCTTTCTCTTTATGGGTAACTCAACAAATAATAGATTATGTAAGGATCTTCTCCCTTGCATACAAACTTTCACTTTACCGGTTGGGAGATTGTTCGGAGTCGCCACCTATAACTAGGAATTATTTTTCCAAGGATGAAAGGATACTTCTTTCGAATCAGTCCCTAGCAGAGTCGCCAATTTTTGTTGGTTATTTCCCTGACTGGTTTGCTCATTCCCAGATTTCCCTACAAGGTAGCCATCAGTGATCAACAGGATCTCTGGGCCAGGGGCCAACAGTGTAGGAGATAGACTCTATTTTTATCTCCTCTTCTTCTTCAGGCTCTGTAAAACCTAGGGGGGTATTCCCTATTCAACACCCATGAGAATATGCTTGTGGGTTGGCTTGGGATGTTGACACAAAGCAGATAAATCCTCTTGTATGAAGACCAAAACTGTGGGATAAGTGTAAAGGGGCTAGCTTTGGGCTTATGTCCAGCTATGAATCAGAGGATCTTGGTCCTAAACTACTTCTAATGTCCTAATGGTTGTTTTGGAAGTTTGAATTTGATTTTATGTTTGGATGCAAACCTAGACCTGGTGTATAACCTCAACACAGAGCTAGATTGGTGCCTATCCAAGGCTTGGAGTCAGTAGACATACACCTATGAATGATCAGCATGAACACAATAAAACTAGATTTCAAGGGGATTTGTGTGATATCTACCTTACAGATACATCCCAATACAGAGTGTTAAGTTATCTCTACTTATGGCATCCCTATTGCAGTATATTCTTCCCAATACTTAATCTGAAAACACTTTAATCTACCCCTTGAGCAGAAGTTGAAAGATCAAGCATTCAATACAAGAATTTTGTATTCTAGAATACCAGACACCCCTTAGATATCTAGATTTAGGACACATGCAATACTGGAGACAGAATTAACAAAACACATGCAAATACAGCATTACTCATATAAAATCAATCATGAAATCAGTAGATTCATGCATGAGACATACAACAAGAGATACATAAACTCACAAAGTCACCTGCACAGAGCAACCACAACCAGTTGTATCTTATTATAGAGCCAGATATGTCCAATTTTCAACAACAAATGAGCAACACAACCTGCTAAATATAGCAGGAAGGTGCACAGCATTAATTACATGGCAAAAGTCAAAAATCTGCCAGATACAGTACATTGAGAAAATGGCGCTCAACACATTCAATGTAGCAGGTGGGAGAGGAGACAGGGAGTGATCTTGAGCATTGCGCCGCCACCCGTGGATGTACAACTTCAATCGGGTACTAAATCCATCTACGCCATCGCCCATACCCTGTAACATCCGCCATTAATGGCGTACTAACCCGCGGCCCTGGGAAATGTATAATACTATGCATCGCAAACCTTTCCCACCAAAATGCATCATCCTGATATTTCAAATTATGCAGGATCAAATTATCCCACATGCACCCCGCGGCAACCTCCTCATCACCTTATATACTAGGTCATGAGCATATATGATGTCGGTTATTTTGATCCCAACGGCACCTAGCATAATCCTTCATCATCATCATCCTCCAGCATGATATCTTGATGCTTGAAATATCACCCCGACGTCAGCAGGCCACCTGCTGAGCTCATCCTGATAATTCATATCACCCTGATATAAAAAAAACACCCCGCAGAAAATATCACCCTGCGGGAAAGCATATCCGAACCTCATCACCTGATATAAAATATCACCTGATATTGAGAAAATCATCCTGATGACCACCCTGCCTTCATGTGAAAAATCGCCCACATGATAATCACCTTCATCGGCACAACCTGATGCGTCAGAAAAAGATCCTCCTGCCTTGCCGATACCAAATGTCTGGCAGATGTCTTCTACTGCACGCACCCTTCGGATGCTCAAAAATCCTGCTGATGTCACCCAGATAAAAGATAAAAGATATCACCCTGATATATGAATATCCTGATGACATCATTGTCATGTTTAGAACAAGGGTGATATTCATAAGATAACCCAATATTTGGAATATCACCCCGACAATTGAAAATCATGCTGCTGATAAGAAAATATCACCTCTACAAGACCATGACGTCAGTAACATCAGGGAAGTTAAAACATAAGGTGATAAACTAACATCGGGGTGATCTTAACGAAGATCACCCGATGTTCAAATATGATGACCTTGGGACATCGGGTCATACTTAGCACATTCTCAACACCAACATCAGGATGATCTTGAACTAGGATCACCCGATGTTAAAATATCACCTCCAGGCAGGATGTCGAGCTGGCAAAAACATGAAGCCCCCACAGGATATCCAGACATGAGGAGAAATGACCCCTGCAAGAAACATCAGGTGGATGCATGGAAATATGATGATGATGATGATGACCCCTTCCTTGAAAGTATTCTGATGATGCAGCAAAACACAGAGAGGGTCCAACACTTAGGAAATTTTTCTAGATTTCAAGGGAGGTGCACATCCTGTAACCTTAAACATAAATTATTACCAACACTGCTGACAATAATCTGTATTTTAAGATTGATCATGAAGATATCTTGATAGTTGAAGTATTTGTTGATGATATCATTTTTGGAGGGAAAGATAGTATGTGCAAGACTTTTGCAAATCAAATGCAAAGTGAATTTGAGATGTCTATGTTTGGGGAAATGAATTTCTTCTTGGGTCTGCAAATCAGTCAAACAAAGAAAAGAATCTTCATATCATAGACCAAATATGTGAAAGAATTATTAAAGAAATTTGGAATGGAATATTCAAAGGCAATGAATACTCCCATGGCAACCGGATGTAAGCTGAGTAAAGATGATGAATCACCTAAGGCTGATCAAAAAAAGTATAGGTCAATGATTGGAGGGCTGCTCTGCCTTACTCAAACTAGACCTGATATTATGAATGTTGTTGCTCTTGTTGCTAGATTTCAAGTTGATCCTAGAGAGTCTCATGTCATGGCAATCAAGAGACTTCTCAGATATTTGAAGGGAATAGTTGAGTATGGATTGTGGTATCCTAAGGATTGTGATTTCTCTCTTCATGCTTATACTAATGTTGATTGGGCAGGTGATGTGGATGACCAGAAGAGTACCAGTGGTGGTGCATTCTTTTTGGGAAAAAGATTGGTTTCTTGGTTAAGTAAGAAACAAGAGGCAATATCTCTGTCCACTACAGAAGCAGAATATATTGCAGTAGCAGGCAGTTGCACTCAAGTATTATGGATGAAGCAAATGCTAAGAGATATTAGAGTGGAGTATGAAGAACCTATCACAATCTTTTGTGATAATTCAAGTGCAATAAACATATCAAAAAATCTGGTGTTGCATTCAAAGACAAAACATATATCCATCAAGTTCCATTTCTTAAGAGAGCAAGTGAACAAGAATGAAGTTAGATTGGAGTTTGTGCCCTCAAAAGATCAGATTGCAGACATTTTTACTAAACCTCTACCTAAGGACTCTTTTGAGTATCTCAGGGAGAAGTTAGGGGTTATTACCCCTCCAGTTTAGAATTAAGGTGCACTGATGTGCATCAGTCCGGTGGATCCCACAGTCATATCTTGTGATCTGGATTGATGTTAGGTGGCTTCTACTCAAGGGGAGCAGTCAGTCTGATTCTGAAGTATGACAAGTGGTTGCAAGTATGTGCCCTTTGCCATTGATGTCAAAGGGGGAGAGAAGACATGTGAATGACTGCTATTGTTAGGGGGAGCTATGCCAGTCAGTGAGGAGAAGTTCTTGTCTTGATGGTTAAAATAGTTGTTCACATCATATGTTGCCATCAATGACAAAGGGGGAGATTGTTGCAAGTATGGGCCTAACTGGTGTTGTCATTGATGTCAACATACTTTTGTTGCATTGATGATAAGGATTGGATGAGCTGTGTGCTGAGGATATTGAGAAAATTAGTCCTATCAGAAATAGAGAAGCTCAGTATAGACAGTGAAGCTCTATGAAGTGAAGATCCCAGCTATATGAAGATTAGAGAGTGTGCATCAAAGGGTTTGTAGATCTATGTCTAAAGATGATCCAGTCAAGATTTGAGAGGTCCGCATGAAAATATGGAGGAGTTATGGTCATGAGAGTAAAACCAGTTCTAGCAACTGTTCAGAGGTGACAGAGTGACACAAATAGGTCTGGTGAGATCTGGAATTACAATATCATGTTCTGCGGATCTAGTGGCATGTTTAGGAGGCTAATGTGAATTGACAACTCAATTGGTTCATGGTTTGGAGGTCCACAAGCAATCCTTCTAATTTGACAGGGATGACCGACTGTGTTCTTGAGGTTCCGATTAAAGATGCGAATGATTACAGTAAGCAGAAGTGGTGCGGATGTTCTTGGTGATTCAAGCAAGCTTGTGGGGGTCTCTAGATTATGTCTAGTTTGGGTTGGCGGTCCACATTGAAGATTGAGCTTGTGATTGAAGATTTACCTTTTGGGAATAGTGTTCTTCCTAGTTTTGGCCGACCGGATGATTTGCACATGTTGCAGATGATCTTGAAGATATTTTGAGAAGAATGGCATGCTTCTCAAAGAAGATTGAAGTCCCAGTTATGTGTGGCTGATAGTATAGTGATGCGCATGAAGTTTTTGTAATAAGTCAAGTTGTATTTTCTCTATAATAAAATAAGTGTATGTTGTGTCGACTTTGATGATCATTCCAAAGTCGATGTCATGTATAAATAAGAGTTGCAAAATCATTCAAAAGTGTGTGTGGTCATGATGAGAAAGTGGTGGTGAAGAGGAGCGAAAAGTAGAGCAGAAGTGTTGAGCTTAAATGGAACTGACTCAGGCATAGTGAAGATGCTAATCTCCAGTTCAAGTATGTAATACTTATATTCTTATGTAGACAGTGTGTCTCCTGGAGGCAATGGGCCTCTTGTGAGCAGTGTGCTCAGGTAGTGGGCCCTAATTGGCAAGTGCCATTTCATTCTTCTTATTCTTTTAACAGAGAATACAATCTTTAGTCACCCCGTGGTTTTTCTCTTAACCGGGTTTTCCACATTAAAATCTTGGTGTTTTATGTGTTGAATTTGTTTCTTCTCTTGAATTCATGCATTATACTTCATGATTGAATCTTTGATATGCTATTGAAATATAAGAAGGTTTAAAGTATATAAGGAACAGAAGTTTGGTGACAACTGATTCATCCCCCCCTCTCAATTGTCTTTCCTAAATCCAACACTAACTACCTAAAAGAAAATTTATTAAATGTAAACCTTATTTCCTAACATAATATTATAATTATAAATTATCTAGTTGACTTGGAGCAAAGAAAACTATTTGATAGAAAGCCTCTAAGAGACGCCACTTCAAGGAATTTAATAATTGTAGTTTATGCAGTAAAGAATGGTTGAATGTTTTAAGGAACTATCATACAAATGCAAAAGGGTATGAGTAAAGACAAATTATCACAACCTAAAACTATGATATATCTACTACATCAAATGAAAACATGGAAGGAACATCCATTCGCAATAGAAAGCATAGAGGATAATTTATCAGATTAAATAACTTCCATTACTTGTAGACAAAATGCAAAGAGGAAACACAAAACTTTTGTAGGATATACACAACATACCTCATAATTGTTCTCTCATGGTATGAAATGACTTCACTGATCCAAGCCTACGAGGTATATTTTTATTGATGTAAACTATGTGATTCATGATTTCTATGTAAGGTTTCCTGAAGATGGATGAGGATCCCACAAGAATTTGTGCATAGTCCATACGCAAAAGTTTCTCTCTTAGTTTCTTCTCTATTTTGCTCTAGGTCTTGATTTTAGTATTTCCCTTTCTAGTTCTTTCCTTTTGTAGATGATCCCACCATATCATTGCATGACTCTTTAACTTGGTGCATGCAAATTTCACCTTCATTTCCTCTATCATAGTCCTCCATTCAAATAATTTCCCCATGTCGTTCAACCAATCTATCAGCTCCTCTAGTTTGAGATTGCCTGCATACTCTGAAACTTTAATTTTAATCCCCTAATTTTATCTCCTTCTAATGCTCTGAGCATCCTCTCTTCAAAAGATAGGCGCTCTAATTGTGCTTCCTCTTCAGGTTTTGCATGCTGATCTTCATCTCCTCTGTCTATTTATTAATCAAAATCACTTTGTCTAGAGTTAGTTTATTTTAAAAGATATAGGATTGTGATTTATTTTTCTTTCTTAAAACTAAGTATGCTCTTCTCTTGCATCCTTGGATGACCTAGAGAATCAAAAAGTTTGAAAGAAATACCAAATTTGGGGGGTTTATGTTTTTGTGGCTTTGTATTGCAGGTTTGTTTTAGAGCATATTGGTGCAAATCTAGTGGCCATAACTTTGAGTTATGGAAGCTTAATATGAAAGATGATCTTCTTCTCAACATAGACAAGTGGGTTTTTATGTCAAGAAACAAGCACTCGGGTATGATTAGAAGACTAGACAAATATTTATAGGAAGGTGAAGATTTTGGTTCAAATGTGCCTTTCAAATTCAATGTTGTTGAATGACTCAGGAGAAGCTAACATAAAGGAATTATAGAATAAGATAAGGTTTTTGTATCAAAAAGTTCCCTAGTAAACAAACCTTTTCTATGAAAAATGGTGTATTCTATAACAATGAATGTTGATGCCTTTATGATAGAGGATTTTAATGTTTTCAACTCTATGGTAAGTGAATTAGCCTTGATTGATATTAAATTTGATGAAGTAAATATATGTATTACATTGTTATGTTATTTTCCAGATTCATGGGATAATATTGTAATGGCCATCTATAGTACATCATCTAAATTAAATCTTGAGGAGGTAGTCACATCCTTGTTATTAGAAGAAATTAGGCCAAATTTATAGAGGATATAACAAAGGATGCCTTCATTGTGAGAGGTTGTTCCCAAGAGAGAGAAAGAATAAGGTAGGGGATAAATAACCAAAGTCTAAAGGTAAATCCAAATCTCCAAAAAGACTTGTGAAGAATTTTTAGAATTATAATAAAACTTAGAATTTTTAAAAGGTAGTGTAAATTTAAAGGGGATAAAAATATAACGCATGTGAACTCCCCTTCCACAAAAACAAAGACCTACACTGAAGAGGTGGAGGATGTATACCTAACATCTTCAAGTACAAACTCATGTCATGATACATGGTTTATCAATTTGAGTGCTTCTTTTCATATGCTCCCTAACAAGGAATGATTTTGTGAATATAAATATTATAATGGAGATGATGTCTCATTAGGAGAAAACTCTTCATATAAAATAATAGGGTGTACAAGAGTTGAAAGTCAAAACACTCCCAAATCTTCTACATATTCTAGGGTTAGCTATAAATTTGACATTTTTAAGTAAAATGAGTGATGCAGGCATGCAAGTAAATAATAAAAAATACAATTGAAAGATTGTTCAAGGAGCAATTGTGTTAAAAAGAGAAGTATACTCTATAACACTATTCAATCTTGAGCAAGCATGGATGTGATATCTTTATTGTTCTAGACATTAGAACCCATATGTTGCTGTTGTGATGTTCACAACACGCCCCATTTTTCCCCTTAGCAAAATGAGGACCCCTTCTGTTGCTTTGCTTTTTTTGCTTCTGCTTGTGTTTGTTCTATCTGGTGGTAAAGGGAAAAGAGAGTCAGATTTGCAAACCTTGTTGAAAATATAGAAAATTACATTTTTCAGTACCATTGCATAATATGGTTGGATTCCTTGTGAAAAATGAGCCAGGGTTGCTTTTTGAACCATCTTAAAATTCATCATATTTTGCAGGTTATGATCATTTAGGTAAAATGTACTATCAGGTTTTGCATGATAAACAGTCAGTTGTTTGCCTTTTTTCTTGTTGGCATTCGTTTTAAATTTCGAAAAAAAATTCATACTTAGTGGTTCTAGGTCGTGGGCAATTTTGTTTGGGTTCCACTCTGTATGTTACATTTGATTATTTTGTAGAAAATACATCGATTCATTTTAATCGCCATTACTTATTTATTGGAAGTGTTTTTTTTACAGATTTGAACCTGCGCGTTGAACCATCCGATTGAACCTTTTTTGGTTCAATGGTTCGAAGTTCAATGGGTTCGGCGGGTTCAAATGTCCAAAGTTCACGGGGTTCATTTTCTTTTTAACAGTCGCTATGCATCGTTGAACCGCCGCATTGAACCTCTCGCTTGAACTCTTTGGCGGGGTTCAATGGTTCAAAGTTCAGGGTTCGGGTTCAATACAAGGGCTATCGGCATAAAAGTTGCCATCGGTGGGGCTTTGGAGTGTTCCACCGAAGTGGAATCTCTCGCCGATAAAGCATAGACGAAAGGGAGATCGGCAGGAGTCATGCCGATAGTAGCAGGGTTCAATAGTTCGGGTTCAGAGGCTTTGGTAAGCCTCTGGCTGAAACAATAGTGATCGGCGTAACATAGAGCATCGGCCGAGTTTGAATTCATCGTGCCGAAGGGTATAGTCTCGCCGATAGCCAAGGGCTATCGGTATAGTGGTAGTTGTCGGCCAAGTTTTTTGGGCCTTTGCCGATGGGCAAGGTCAGGCCGATGGAAGAAAGGGAGGACTTAGCCGAAATGCGAAGGATGGGAAGATGGATATCGGCGAAACTCTCCCCGATATCGGGTATCGGCGTAGCATATGCAATCGGCGGTGGTCAAAAATCCTTTGCCGATGGGCAAAGTTGGGCTGATATAAGGAAAAGTAAGGTAGAGGCATCGGCGGAGGAAATAAGGAGCTCGCTGACAGTGGAATCTCTCGCCGATGAAACAAAGCAAATGCCATCGGAAGGAGGAGTTTGTGAGTCGCCGATGGGCGATCTCACGCCAATGGAGAATAACGAAAGAGTGTTGGTATAAGGTAAGTCATCGGCGGAAGAAGTTTAGCGCCCGCCGATGGTATAATCTCTCACCGATGGGAGGTCATTGGCCAAGCAATATGGATCGGTGCGAGCGTTTGGACCTTTGCTGATGGGCAAGGTCAGGGCGATGGAAGTAAGGTGGATGATATGAAGGGTTGTCGGTAAGAGTCTCACCGACGAATGACATCGATGAAACAGTGAAAATCGGTGAAGGAATTTTGGAGCTCGCCGATAGGTAGGCCTCACGCCGATGAAGGCGATGAGTAGGTAAGCTGGGCCATCGATGAAACAAGAGGCATCGGCAAAAGAAATAAGGAGCTTGCCGATAGGCGAATCTCTCGCCGATGGAACAAAGCAAAGGAGGCCATCAGCCTAACGATGAGGATCGGCGAAGAGGATTTAGAGTTCACCGATGGCGAACCTCTCACCGATGGAGAGCAAGGAAGAAATAATGAAACGATGGAAGAGAATGATCGGCGAAGGAATTTTGAGGCTCGCCGATAGTACAGACTTACGCCGATGGAAAGAAATAAGGAGGAAATAACGAGAAAGGCCATCGGCCAAATAACGAATATCGCCCAAGCGATTTTTGGACGCGCCGATGGTGATTATCACGCCGATGGGTGGGAATGGACGAAGCGGTGGAATTTTAAACACATTTTTGGCACCCGTGGCATTTTTCTAGTCAGCGATGGTTGACCCGTTTGGTTTTGGGCAATCTATATGCATTTTGAGCGCGTTTTTGAGGGTTTTTGAGCCAGATTTCCACATTTTTGCAGTCACCCTGATTTAAACAGATATTTTGAGTTTCCTGCTGTTTATTTGATAAATGTGATACTTATTGCTTGTCTTGTCTTATAGGCTTACAGTTGAGGAAGCAGCTGGAAATTCAATGCAGTGACCTCATGGAAGAAGAAAATCCGATCTCAGGAGCAAGAAGATAAAGATGAAGTGTGAAGAAGTCAAGGCCGACCAAATGAAGGACAAAATCGCAGCTGAAGGTATTACTACAACAGACAAACAGAAGTTATTGCTGAGCTGCCAAAGCTTCTCAGAAAGGGCAATATTTCACCCAGATTTGACACTGCTCAGAGATATTTTTGAGGGACTGGTTCATCTGTATTTATTGCTGTAACCAGGGGGTTTGAACTAGGGGTTTAGTTAGGGTTTTTTTGCTGTAGTGAGGACAATCAGAAAGTCTTTATATTGTGCCTCTCTGCACTGTAATACTTTACAACATGGATTTTTAGAAACACACAGCGAGTTAGCTTAGTTTAGTTTAGAAGTAGAAGAAGGAGGTCGCCTGTTTGTCTGCAGTAAGGTGCGCGTGGAATGTCTGGCTTCCTTACTGTATCTGTAAAGCTTGTAAGTTCTCTGTAGTTTGATCAATGAAACTAAGAGTCATTCCTACATTGTAAATCATGTATGACTATTTGTTTCTAATACAATAGAATCTGGAGTTCTGCATCTATCTTCTGAGTGTTCTCCTGCTCTTCTTTGTGTTTTGAAATATTATCTTTGAGAGCTTGCAATTTTAAATGTATGTTTGTGAAAATGCTCAGAACTTGCATTTAAGGTTTTTACTGTGGATTTGATCAAATTGCTGTAGTATTTACATGGTGCATAACAAAACAATTAGATCCTTTGGTAGAGTAAATGAGGTATAGATTAGATCTTTCTAACTTTTCCCAACCCATCTGAAATATTTAGTTGAAAACGTAGAAATCAAAAGGAAATTGTCTCAAATTTGAAGAGGTATGCATAACAGAGTTTAAGGTAGACAGTTTTCATAAATATATGAAGGAGAAAGCTGCAATAATTCAAGAAAACCATCTAAAACTTGCAGCACAGTAACACTTTTATGCAAAGAAAATGAAAAGCATTGACATATCTCATGATCTTTTGCATAATCTTAGTCCAGTAAACCACAAAGAAATTCTAGACTACGTAAGGCCCCTTGAACATTACAGCTTCACATTGACCAACTGAATTTGACCAACCGAACCATTGTAGACTTGGGATTAGTTGAATCTTAAATGATTCCTTCGTATCTTTCAAGTATAGTTTCAGTTCATTATATGTGAATTTTAACTTATTGTTATGATTGCATCAAAACAATCACCAACAATTTTCTGGCGCTAGAAGGAGGGCCTCCCTGAGTTAGAGTTTATTCCAAACTGGCTAACAACAATAATAGAGTGACTAGGTCTAGATCCAGTTCAAGGGATATATTTGTGCAACTACCTGATATTAGGCGAGGTAGGAACCCTTTAATTTGGAATCCAAATATATCGCAAGCTGGAAGTTCATCTGGAACACCTCCTGGGTCACCTTTTAACATCCGTAGTATTGTGAGTCCTGATAGATCACTGTTCAGATCTTTAAATCTTGGTTCAGGCACTCCTAGAGGTCTCAATCCTCCTGTAAATCCTAATCCACCAATCAATCCAGGTATTCCTACAAGTTCAGGTCAAGCTCAAACACCTGCAATGGCTTATTTTGATGTCAATTCTCCCATACTCTTCAATGATTATCATGAGATGCCCAAAAATCCTGAAAAGATATGTCCCAAATACCAGTTGCATCAGGATCCAGAAGACCATATTAGAATATTCAAGGAAGCATGTTTTAGAGCTAGGTTAGAGCACGAGGATGTGGTGTGTAGATTGTTTCCCTACACCTTTAATGAGCAAGCCTCTAGTTGGTATGTAAACTTACCCAACGGTTATATTTCTTTCTAGCCGCTTATGGAAGAAGCATTTCTGTCAAGATTTAGGGGACCCATTGACCCTTGTGCTTTGTATCATAAATTGGCTGCTATAAAACGAGGTGAGGGAGAGCTGATTGATAATTTCAACGACAGCTTTCAAAAGGCCTATTCTAGGCTGGTAGCCCCTTATACCATAGATGATGATCCCTTGTTGGCTATGTACTATGCTGCCTTGGATCCTTTAACTGCCATGTTTGTCAAAAGAAAACCTGACATAGATTCAATATCCAAAGCCTATAAAGAGGCAGCCTCAGTAAACCAAGAGATGAGGCATACAACTTATAACCCATTTGTTAATGGAGGAAGTTTCGGGGTACAGAATCAGGCACAACCATGGAATGGAACCTCTATGCAACACACTCCACTATTAAATCCGGTTCCTTCTTACACACCTGTGTATAGTCCTACCCCAATCCAAACTATAACTCCTTACACGGCTAGCACTTCCAATAACAGTCAAAATAATGGTCAGCCTTTCTTCCAACCTCCTAGGGATACAACTGTGGCAAAAGCACAAGAGGATAGGGAAGAAATCAAAGAGATCACCGCACATCTGAAAAGGTTAACAACCGAAGTGACACAACTAAGAAATGAGAACCTCTATGGAAGAGGTAACCAAAACTACAGTCAACATCAAAATCACAACCAAGGCCAAAATCAGAACTATAGTTTCAATCAAAATCAGCAGAACAATCAAAACCAAAACTATAATCAGCATCAAGGCCCCAGCCAGGGGCAACCAATGCAAAATAGAGGGCCAGTGACAGATAATAGGACCTGGGGCAATAATAACAGAAATCAGAATCAACCTAGGCCACCCAAGACATGGAACACTGGGCCCAACAACGGTACTCTAGCTTCTCCTTTTGAGAATATAGATAATCATGATGCAAAACAAACGACTAGTATACAAATGGCCAGTACAGCACCCAAAAATTGGTGCAGATTTCACAATACAAATGCCCATGCTGAGCACGACTGTCCACAGTTCCACTTAGCGGCTAGCATTTTCAACATAGATGTGCAACCTCCTACCTCTGAATTTCTCATTCCCAAGGGTAATGAGGCAGTACCCTCATGATATGACACAGCATTAGTCTTAGAAACGTTTACCTTTGCAACTGCAGAAGAGAAAGAGGATGAATTGCTAGAAGATGAGCCATACTGTTGTGAGAATCTTTATCCTGAATCAGCCTTTGTGTTAAATGCTTTTCAGTTTCCCTTTGAATCTGAAAACAAGATATTAAATGAAACAGAGGAGGTGCAGGCCTTTCAACAGGCAAATAAAAGCCATACCTACAATTTGAGGAACAACCCTAGGCCAGGAGGGCCTTTTACCACTTCCGTTCCTCTGAATAACATCAATACACCCCCAGATCATAATACTAGCAACAATCCTGCCATACTTAAAGCTAATCAGCACACAGATAATGGAACAGCAATACAAAAGGATCAAACAAGTAAAACTGAAGCAATAGAGACAACAAGGTTAATGAATTACTTGTCAGAGGAAATAAAGAAAATTAAGGTCAGTATACCTCTAAATGAATTATTGAAGACCCCAGGGATCAGAAATGCTTTTATAAAATCCCTGGATGCATCCATGATGAACGAGATGTCTGCTGATATAACTGTTCCTAATAGAGATTCACCACCTAAAGAGAAGAATAAGAAAGTTGAGCAGCCTTCCAATACAAATGTAGTAATACATGCGGATAAGAGGGATACCCCCCCTTTCTTGCTAACTGTTAGATTGTGTGGGAAGAATATACACAATTGCATGGTAGATTCTGGTGCCTCAGCCAATGTAATGCCCTTAGGAATATGTAAAACTCTCAGGCTGACTCCCACCAAATCTACCAAGGTTGTCACACAATTAGATAAGACTGAGGTTAGCGTGATAGGAGAGCTCATGAACATTCAAATGCAATTAGCTTCAGACCCTAGGGTAAGCCAAATCATTGACATTCAAGTAGTGGATATACCCGTAAATTATGGAATGCTGTTAAGTAGGGATTGGTCCAAGACATTAAACGGATATATGGCCACTGACTTTTCACACATGTGGTTACCTTGGAGAGGCATCCCAAACCAGATCAAAATAGAGGCAGAGCCCAGAATGAAACATATGATAACAGAGTATAATCAAACTAATGAAATATTATATGCTGCTGTTGAACCGGGTGTCTATAGGATTACCAACAATGGGGTACAAATTGAAGAGATCATGATGTTAAACAGTAGAAAGAAATGTGTCAGCAATAGGACAGCATTATTCATTGAGTCTGATGGAAATTCCTCAGATGAAGAAAACAATGCAATAGACAAATTTGGTCGTGCCATTAGACAAGAGGTGGAAGAGTGCATTAAACACAATCTCCCGGTCCGATGTAAATTGTATAAAAACAGGTGTAGAGTCCATGATAGGCAACATTCTGAGGAAAGTTGTGAAATATGCAAAGACATCATTGAATATGAATACAAAAAATGCATAGGAAAGGCAGAGTTACAAGAGGAAAATGAGAATCCTGATCCAACACAGAAATATGTTCAGGATAATATAGATGCCTTGATTCCAGATTTAGGAAAAGAAATAAGAGACAAGAGTAGTTGCCTTTCTGAGTTGCAAACTAAAAACACACATATGCAAGTTAACCAAACAAAAAAACCCATGAATAAACAGGACAACACCCCACAGGCAATAAAAGAGGCAATGCATGCTAAGATAAAAGGTCAGAAAAGTAAATATGGCATGTGGACGTTAAAATGTGATGGGTCTAAATCAAAACAGGGCGCAGGTGCAGGTGTTGAACTCATAGATCCTCAGGGTAAATCACATCTGGCAGCATATAGATTACAATTTTCCTGCACTAACAATATTGCTGAATATGAGGCCCTAATTTTAGGACTTGTCATGGCCATCAAGAAAAGGGTGAAAGCCATCAGAGTATTTTCAGACTCTAAATTAGTAGTCAGAAGTGAGGAAATTATATGCCTGCAATTACAAAAAAATGATTAGTTACAGACATAGAGTGTGGGGTTTAACAGATTCGTTTGATGCTTTTAACATAGAGCACATCCCCAGAGAGCTGAACCACAGGCCGGATGCGCTAGCAGTTGCTGCTAGTACATTAGAACCATTGACACTGTCAGGATTGAGACGATTTGCTGTTGAGCTAGTTAACATACCCAGTATACCAGACAACGTTACATACTTTCAGGTATTTGGAGGGGACCAACAAATTATTGATTTTCTGACTTGTAATGAGGCATTTGAGGCTCAAATCATTGATGAGCAGGAAAGGCCTGAAGTAACATGGGACGAAGAGGATATAATCAACTTAAAGAGCAACTTCTTACCAAAAGGAGTAATTGAATTAGAACATATCTTTGATTTCAATGGAGTAATGAGACAAAAGGACTTGCCCAAAACAGAAGGGGGAAAGTGTGATTTACATGACTTAGGGACTGAGCAAAGTCCACAAAATGTACTAATTGGGAAAGCTTGCTCTGAGAAAATTAGAAAGGAGGTTTTAGACGTTCTGAAAGAATATAAACACGTCATAGCGTGGACTTATGAAGACTTGAAAACATTTGATGAGTCCATTATAACTCACGTAATACCTTTGAGAAAAGAAGTCAAACCATTTAGGCAGAAACAGAGGCCTGTGAATGCCATTCTAGAACCTTTAATCTTCGAAGAAGTTAAAAAATTGTTGTCTGCTGGAATAATTTTTCCACTCAGACATTCTGTCTGGGTAGCTAACTTAGTACCAATAAGGAAGAAAAACAGAGACATCAGGTTATGCGTAGACTTTAGAAATTTAAACAAGGCATCTGAAAAGGATAATTATCCTCTGCCCCCAATAGACGAAGTGCTGCAAGCAGTAAATGGCGCAAGGAAGAGGGCCATGGACATTGCATTCCGTGGATTATCAGGTAAGTGCATTATTGTGTATATGGATGATTTAACTGTGTATTCCAAGGATGCATCCACTCACGCTGAAGATCTCAGGAAAGTACTCAAGCGATGTGAAAGGTATGGGATTTCCCTTAATCCTAAGAAATGTATATTTGACGTAACTGAAGGTAAATTATTAGGCCATGTCATTTCTGAGGGTGGAATTTCAATTGATCCGGATAGAATAGAATCCATAAAAAGTTTGCAAATACCAAACAGTAGGAAAGAGTTGAAATCATTTTTTGGCAAAATTAACTTTGTTCGGAAGTTTATAACAGGATTTGCAGAGATCGTGCAGCCGTTAAATGCCATGTTGAAGAAAGATGCACAGATGGAATGGACGCCAGTGGCCAGAGCCGCGTTTGAAGATATTAAGGAGGCAATTTCTGATGCCCCTGTATTGGCAAGTCCAGACTACACAAGCCCGTTTTACATCTACTCCTTTGCATCTTCTCATTCAGTCGCGGCTGCCTTGACATAGAAAGGTGAAAATAATGAAGAGAGGCCCATAGCATTTATGAGCGCGCCTCTGAAGGATGCACAGCTGAGGTATCTAGACACCGAGAGGCAGGCATTCGCATTAGTAAAGGCTGTTAAAAAATTCAGACACTACATTCTGCGCAGCCAAATCAAAGCCATAGTACCAGACGCAGCAGTAAAAATGTTGCTGATGCAGAACGAGCTTGGAGAAAAAAGAGCCAAGTGGATCACCACACTGCAAGAATTTGACATGGAAATTATTCCTATGAAGCTGGTCAGAGGGCAGGCGTTGGTGCAGACAATAGCAAATACAGATCCAGATCTGATAAAACAGCAATATGTATTGAATTCCCATAGCGCATCAGGCTGGTATGATGATCTAAACACCTTCTTGATAGCTGGAAAGTACCCAAACAGGATGAAAGCTTCTTAGAGGAGAGCTTTGAAGATTAAGGCACAAAATTATATGGTGCAAGGAGGTCTTCTATTCAGGAAGAATCATGATGGAATTTATCTGAGATGCATAAATAGAGCTGAAGCTAATAAAGTGTTGACAGAACTACATGACAAGTACGGAACTGGCCATGGTTCCCATCTAGCCACAACACACAAAATACTGAGGGCGGGCTATTACTGGCCCACGATGTTGAAAGACACTAAGAGTCACATCAGAAGTTGCCACATCTATCAGACTGCAGCAGACAAAGGGAGAAATCAGGCCAATCCACTACAACCTGTGATTGAATCCAGACCGTTCGCACAGTGGGGCTTGGATTTTATTGGAGTCATCAATCCCCCATCTTCTGCAGGACACAAATTCATACTGATAGTAACAGACTACTGTACAAGGTGGACTGAGGCCACCTGCTGTAAATTCTCCACAACTGAGGTAGTTATCAAGTTTCTTGAAGAAAACATCATCACCAAGTTTGGAACTCCCTATTCATTGGTATGTGATAATGGCCCTGTTTTCTCTTCTTTAAAGTTTTCTAAATGGGCATTTGAATATGGGATTATTTTAAGGTTTTCTTCGAACTATTACCCTCAAGGTAATAGACTGGCTGAATCAACGAATAAAATTTTATTAGATATAATCAAGAAGTTAATTGCAAAAAGTCCTAGAGAGTGGAATTCCCTGTTGAGATATGCATTATGGGTAGATAGGACCAAATTTAAAACAGCTTTAGGTAGCACACCTTATCATTTAGTTTATGGGACTGATCCCATACTTCCAGTAAATCTGAGAATACCAACCTGGAAGTTTGCTAATGAGTATCTAGGCTTTGATAACCATAGGGAAGCCAGAATAGTACAAAAGCTGCAACTAGATGAGAAAAGAGGTCAAGCCATCGAGAAGTTTGCCAAACACCAAGTGGTTGTTAAGAGGTGGTTTGATAAAAGGGCAAAAGTCAAAACATTTAGGATATCAGACTTAGTGTTGTGCTGGGACAAAGCACATGAAAACAAAGGAAGCCATGGAAAATTTGATAAATTATGGCTGGGTCCCTTACAAGTCTCAGAAATAATAGGAGATAACACATTCAGACTTAGGACCTTGACTGGAGAAGATGTGTCATTACCAGTTAATGGCCAGCATTTGAAACACTACTTCCAGGCTTGAGGTCATAGGCAGTCCATTTTGGTGTAAAGTGCTGTAAGTAATGAACAGTTCTTCTTTTGTTGTTTTCCTTTTTTTTGGTTGGCTGTTTGTACAGTTTGTCTTTTGTTTGTTGCTGTTTTCTGTCTCTTTCTGTTTGTTTTATTTTTGTTTGTACAGTTTTTTCTATTTTTTTGCTTTTTGTACAGCCTGTTTGTTTGGTTTGTTGGTTGTCTCCTCAGCAGGGATCTTTGTTTTACTTTAGAGTATTAAGGAGCAAACTAGCAACCATTCAAAACAGTATAAAATTTAGGATATTCAAGTTAATCATTTGCAATTTACGCATAACTTGTCACTGTCATGAATGTAGAGAGTTATTTATCTTCTGAAGTTTCGTATTCAGTAAATGTGATTGAGAATTCGAAGCAAGTTTCTCACGATGACACACCTAAAATCCTTGGGTTTGTTGAACCTACCAGTGTAGATATTAAGTGAAAAATCAGAGGTTACCCTTGCTACCATTACAATTCTCAGCTTAATTTCAGCAAGTGTCCACTCCTTGCATCATGAAGTTACAAATTGCTATATCTTATGAAGTCTTTCAAAATTAGAAAATAAAATAAATAAATAAAATGGATTATGCTGAAAATCCAGATTAAGCCATCTAAGTAACTCTACGGGGCTATAGACGCTCGCTGGCAGTGGGGCTCTACTTAGGAGAATTGTAACGATAACCTTGCCGGGGCTATGGACGCTCGCTGGCAGTAAGGCTCTATCCAGTCGGCTATGAGGGAATATCCTCACCTACGTAGGCTAATGTCAGTCACTGGTTTGTTCAACCAATCTTCAAGATGAGGGTATTTAATCACGTGCACACAACTAAACTGAAAATAAAAATTCATGCACCCTTATTGAATACCTTAAGTCTCAAGCTGAATAGTAATTTACAGGAGGGATAGTTGGAGGTTATGAGTTTATTTCATCTAGTTTTCTTGAACACTCTGAATTTAGTTGTTTTGTTTGGTTGCTAGTTGTTGTGATGTTCACATCACGCCCCATTTTGCCCCTTAGCAAAATGAGGACCCCTGCTGTTGCTTTGCTTTTTTTGCTTCTGCTTGTGTTTGTTTTGTCTGGTGGTAAAGGGAAAAGAGAGTCAGATTTGCAAACCTTGTTGAAAATATAGAAAATTGCATTTTTCAGTACCATTGCATAATATGGTTGGATTCCTTGTGAAAAATGAGCCAAGGTTGCTTTTTGAACCATCTTAAAATTCATCATATTTTGCAAGTTATGATCATTTAGGTAAAATGTACTATCAGGTTTTGCATGATAAACAGTCAGTTGTTTGCCTTTTTTCTTGTTGGCATTCATTTTAAATTTCGAAAAAAAATTCGTACTTAGTGGTTCCGGGTCGTGGGCAATTTTGTCTGGGTTCCACTCTGTATGTTACATTTGATTATTTTGCAGAAAATACATCAATTCATTTTAATCGCCATTACTTATTTATTGGAAGTGTTTTTTTTACAGATTTGAACCTACGCGTTGAACCATCCGATTGAACCTTTTTTGGTTCAATGGTTTGAAGTTCAATGGGTTCGGCGGGTTCAAATGTCCAAAGTTCGCGGGGTTCATTTTCTTTTTAACAGTCGCTATGCATCGTTGAACCGCCGCATTGAACCTCTCGCTTGAACTCTTTGGCAGGGTTCAATGGTTCAAAGTTCAGGGTTCGGGTTCAATACAAGGGCTATCGGCATAATAGTTGCCATCGGTGGGGCTTTGGAGTGTCCCACCGAAGTGGAATCTCTTGCCGATAAAGCATAGACGAAAGGGAGATCGGCAGGAGTCATGCCGATAGTAGCAGGGTTCAATAGTTCAGGTTCAGAGGCTTTGGTAAGCCTGTGGCCGAAACAATAGTGATCAGCGTAACATAGAGCATCGGCCGAGTTTGAATTCATCGTGCCGAAGGGTATAGTCTTGCCGATAGCCAAGGGCTATCAGTATAGTGGTAGTTGTCGGCCAAGTTTTTTGGGCCTTTGCCGATGGGCAAGGTCAGGCCGATGGAAGAAAGGGAGGACTTAGCTGAAATGCGAAGGATGGGAAGATGGATATCGGCGAAACTCTCGCCGATATCGGGTATCGGCGTAGTGTATGCAATCGGCGGTGGTCGAAAATCCTTTGCTGATGGGCAAAGTTGGGCCGATACAAGGAAAAGTAAGGTAGAGGCATCGGCGGAGGAAATAAGGAGCTCGCCGACAGTGGAATCTCTCGCCGATGAAACAAAGCAAATGCCATCGGAAGGAGGAGTTTGTGAGTCGCCGATGGGCGATCTCACGCCAATGGAGAATAACGAAAGAGTGTTGGTATAAGGTAAGTCATCGGCGAAAGAAGTTTAGCGCCCGCCGATGGTATAATCTCTCGCCGATGGGAGGTCATTGGCCAAGCAATATGGATCGGTGCGAGCGTTTGGACCTTTGCTGATGGGCAAGGTCAGGGCGATGGAAGTAAGGTGGATGATATGAAGGGTTGTCGGTAAGAGTCTCACCGACGAATGACATCGATGAAACAGTGAAAATCGGTGAAGGAATTTTGGAGCTCGCCGATAGGTAGGCCTCACGCCGATGAAGGCGATGAGCAGGTAAGCTGGGCCATCGATGAAACAAGAGGCATCGGCGAAAGAAATAAGGAGCTTGCCGATAGGCGAATCTCTCACCGATGGAACAAAGCAAAGGGGGCCATCGGCCTAACGATGAGGATCGGCGAAGAGGATTTAGAGTTCGCCGATGGCAAACCTCTCACCGATGGAGAGCAAGGAAGAAATAACGAAACGATGGAAGAGAATGATCGGCGAAGGAATTTTGAGGCTCGCCGATAGTACAGACTTACGCCGATGGAAAGAAATAAGGAAGAAATAACGAGAAAGGCCATCGGCCAAATAACGAATATCGCCCAAGCGATTTTTGGACGCGCCGATGGTGATTATCACGCCGATGGGTGGGAATGGACGAAGCGGTGGAATTTTAAACACATTTTTGGCGCCCGTGGCATTTTTCTAGTCAGCGATGGTTGACCCGTTTGGTTTTGGGCAATCTGTATGCATTTTGAGCACGTTTTTGAGGGTTTTTGAGCCAGATTTCCACATTTTTGCAGTCACCCTGATTTAAACAGATATTTTGAGTTTCCTGCTGTTTATTTGATAAATGTGATACTTATTGCTTGTCTTGTCTTATAGGCTTACAGTTGAGGAAGTAGCTGGAAATTTAATGCAGTGACCTCATGGAAGAAGAAAATCCGATCTCAGGAGCAAGAAGATAAAGATGAAGTGCGAAGAAGTCAAGGCCGACCAAATGAAGGACAAAATCGCAGCTGAAGGTATTACTACAACAGACAAACAGAAGTTATTGCTGAGCTGCCAAAGCTTCTCAGAAAGGGCAATATTTCGCCCAGATTTGACACTGCTCAGAGATATTTTTGAGGGACTGGTTCATCTGTATTTATTGCTGTAACCAGGGGGTTTGAACCAGGGGTTTAGTTAGGGTTTTTTTTGCTGTAGTGAGGACAATCAGAAAGTCTTTATATTGTGCCTCTCTGCACTGTAATACTTTACAACATGGATTTTTAGAAACACACAGCCAGTTAGCTTAGTTTAGTTTAGAAGTAGAAGAAGGAGGTCGCCTGTTTGTCTGCAGTAAGGTGCGCGTGGAATGTCTGGCTTCCTTACTGTATCTGTAAAGCTTGTAAGTTCTCTGTAGTTTGATCAATGAAACTAAGAGTCATTCCTACATTGTAAATCATGTATGACTATTTGTTTCTAATACAATAGAATCTGGAGTTCTGCATCTATCTTCTGAGTGTTCTCCTGCTCTTCTTTGTGTTTTGAAATATTATCTTTGAGAGCTTGCAATTTTAAATGTATGTTTGTGAAAATGCTCAGAACTTGCATTTAAGGTTTTTACTGTGGATTTGATCAAATTGCTGTAGTATTTACATGGTGCATAACATAACAATTAGATCCTTTGGTAGAGTAAATGAGGTATAGATTAGATCTTTCTAACTTTTCCCAACCCATCTGAAATATTTAGCTGAAAACGTAGAAATCAAAAGGAAATTGTCTCAAATTTGAAGAGGTATGCATAACAGAGTTTAAGGTAGATAGTTTTCATAAATATATGAAGGAGAAAGCTGCAATAATTCAAGAAAACCATCTAAAACTTGTAGCACAGTAACACTTTTATGCAAAGAAAATGAAAAGCATTGACATATCTCATGATCTTTTGCATAATCTTAGTCCAATAAACCACAAAGAAATTCTAGACTACGTAAGGCCCCTTGAACATTACAGCTTCACATTGACCAACTGAATTTGACCAACCGAACCATTGTAGACTTGGGATTAGTTGAATCTTAAATGATTCCTTCGTATCTTTCAAGTATAGTTTCAGTTCATTATATGTGAATTTTAACTTATTGTTATGATTGCATCAAAACAATCACCAACAGTATATGGGAATTATTGGAGAGAAAGTTCTTGAAGAGAAATTCCTTTGAGATTTTCACACTAATGGCATGACTAAAGGAATTCTTTATTTCTCCTTAGATTTTTATTTTTTGAAACATTGTGGTGCATTGCAAATTGAATTTGCACCTAGTGTTACAAGAGAAGATGTTTTTTACAATTAAATATTGGTATGAAATTTTAAATTTACAAGAGGGTATGAAATTCTTACAGAATTAACCCAAACACTACTACTGTTTATTATGTATTTAGGCTTTCCTGTAAAATTGACAGTTGTCCCTCCCTAACTAGTACATCCTCTTCGAGTTTCTCTACTCTCATTGTAAGCACTTCCACTTCACCAGTAAGTTTCATGTTTTGCCTAGTAAGTTGTTCTGCATCTTGCTGAAAGGCATCTCTTTCTTCCGAAACTTTTGGTATCTCTCCTCTTAACAATGTCAGTTCTTTGAGACATTCTTGTAAGTCAGCTTGTAAACTTCTGATGGTATGCTCCTTCCCCACAAGCTGTTGATAAAATAGATCATAGCATTAGTGCTCATGATCTGTACAAAAATAATGTTCTTCAAAAGTAAATGTAACTCTGCTTGACATCCTAAATATAAACAATTAAAAACATGTCTAACACATACCAGAAGCTCCAACTCTTTCTCTTTCTGGTTTGAGCTACCAAGCCTACCCTGTAGGCTTTCAATGTTACTTGTCAAAACCTCTTGATTCCTTACTGAAGTTGCAACCTCTTCGTGAAGGAGTTCTAAATCAGCCTCCTTGGAACATAGTTTTTCCCGTAGAATCTTAAAAAGTAAGGTTTCAGCTTTAAGTTCTTGTTGTAGTTGGTTGAACCCCTCCTCGCTCTGAAATAGCAATTAAGAATGTTAGTTGATAGCAAAAGCATGTCAATGCACACTCTTTACAAGTACAAACCCTGATCATATTTACGAATCCAAAAGTTAATGCTAGAAGTAACCCCCAAAACTCTAAGAACAATATTTGAATAGAACAGTTGCATGAGAATAGAGATAAAGGAACAGGGACAAAGGGAAGGGCAACCAAGGCCTAGGGACACTAACGGAAAAAAAAAAAAAAAAAACCATCACTGCAAAGTAGGCAAATCAAGGAGAGTTTTCTTTAGTGACCCCAAACTTGTAGAGGAAAGGAAACATACAAATGAATTCTATCAGAGATCACAGTGTGAGCTACTTATTGCAGTACAACAGATACCACTTCTTTGAGTCAATATAATGTTGCACACTTGAACAAAACAATGTGAATAGCAAAACTTCCATATTAATGGTATAGAGAACATCCAAGTTCAGAACCCTTAAGTCCATCCATGGAAAATGAGCAGAAAAATAGAATAAAGGAGAGTCATCTGAGAGAACTATGTAGAATCTCCCTCTTATTTGCATGCCACATGAAGAAATTAGTTGGTGTTTATATTTCACTAATTTAATTCAAACACTGATGTAAAGTGAGTTAGGAGGATAATCATAAGGTGACTGGAAAGGTTTCTAAAATGTTGCCCAAGAAAACAACCATTTCATCTTAATATGAAAAATTGCTAAAATAAATTTGAAGTTGGGAAAAACAATGGAATATGAAATGAAGATTTGGCTGTTAAAATAACATAAGAAGATATTTAAATATGTCTTTTCAGAAGAGAAACTGTTGGATTTAAAGTGCTGACTAAAAAAACTGTAATCTTCTTATCTCCCTAAGGCTGGATAAAAATGCAAAACCTCAAAATAACAAAAAAAAAGCCAATTACCTCTATATGCTGTTGCTCCTGTTGATATGCCTCTGGATTTTCCACATCTTGCTTGAGATATTCGTTACAGGATATATGAGATTTTCTTTCAAGATTTCATTTTGCATCCACACACTTTTCTTCCAAGAATCAACCTTTCTTCTTAAACTTTGTACCGTCATGTCCAATTCCAGGGCATGATCCCATTCTTGTCCAGTTGCTAACATACTCTTCGAACTTTCCCCTTCATGAATTTCACAGGTATCAAAGGTAGACAAGTTCCTTTTAATATAATCCAGCAACTTGAAAGAAACCTGAACATTCTCATCCAGCAGTGGGAATGCCTGAGCTTGCAGTCCATCAAGGCGATCCCAAAGTTCTTGATCAAGTTTGATCAACCCAATGCCAGTAACTTTCTCTTTGCTTCGCACCCTTTCCAGAAGGCTATTGTTTTCGTGCCTCAGAGCATCAGCTTCCCACCTGCAATTCTCTAAATCCTTGCGCAAGGCTTGTTCTACACCAACTAATCGGAGTTGTTCCTTTTGTAGCTGGGTGACACAATCATCTTTGTCTTGTATCTCATTGTCTAACCCTCCCCATAATCAAGCAATTGTTCTTTCCTGATCTGTACATAGTCGCTGCAATCTGACAACTGATTTTTGTAACTCAGAATTTTCCCTTTCTTTTTTCCTGTAGCTCCTCTTGTTTGCTGACAGGGATTCCCTTAACTGCATAATCTCATTCTCCGCATCTATTAATTTTATTCTCAAATCATCCATACATTGCTGAGATTCCCTCACCTGAGTTTTTGCATGTATTTCTGAAGAAAGCAATGCTACATTTTGCTCTGCCAGATCTCTGACCCTCTCTCTCGTCCTCCTCTGCTCAGGCCTAATTTTCTCCAGCATGGAGGACCATTCACTAGACCGCCTATCTTTCTCCTTTTCTAATGTTCGTTACAGATCATTCTTTGCTGAAGATCTTTCTCTCTTGCGCCTCTGAATTTCTGAAGAAACCATAAGTGCTAACTTCCTTTTTTCTTCAGATACTTTTCTGAGTGGAAATAACCTCCGCATCGCTGCAACGCTAGCAACCACCTGTAAAAAATAAAATTCCTGTTGAAACTAAGCTAAATTTTAACAAACTTGTTAATGTGTATTAAGTTCTTCACAATTTGAGCTGGGGTGTGTAAATATGTGGCTCAAACCGGCTCGAAATGCAGCTAATAATTTTCAAAATTTAGCAGATGTTTAGAGATATAGCTAAATAAGCCCTACTCTACTTCTTACCAGTGAAATCCACAGAATCCAGGGAACCGCGTTAAAACAAGCCTCTAAAACCATCTCCATGTTTAAATGTTAAGCTCTAACAATATTACGGATACGAAAGCCTGAGGTGAAATGTGTAAATGTTTACTTAAACGGGTACAAATTTAAACTAAACCGAAGCTATGCAATAAGAATATTCAAAGCTCTTGAAATTCCTCAATACATTTTTAGAAACAAATGATTATAGAAGGTTTGATCTACATCTTACCGCTGTCACAATTCACATTCCCAAAAATTTTGGAGAGCTTTTCGCAATAAAAACTCCAAAATTCCAAAATGTTGCTCGAATTAACCATTTTTTAACGGAAAAACTCTCATCGCGCAAAAACTTACAATATGAAATATGCTACAATATTCGCGAAAACTAGCTTAAAATCGCTGAAATAATTAATCTATGAGCGAAAATAGAAACTCTAGCTTCCCAAAAAGCTAAAAATCACAATCCCATACAAAATGAAGCAAGTGCAAGTCTCCAACAGAAATCCATGCCAAAAAAGCCCAAACAATAAGAAAAATCTACCAAGACATCAGAAAAAGTCAAAATCTAACTGAGCTGAAGACTTTTTCGCAAGGATTCGTCTGCTTACCAAATTCCGCAATTTTTTAAGAATCTTTTTGCAAAATCTGTACTAAATCTTGCTAGAATATCCAGGTCTGGGCTTGTAACAGTAGGAATTTTTAGTAAATGAAATTGGATTATTGGATTTTTTTTTAATTTGTAATTTAAAAAAAGAATAAGGAAGAAAAAATCACAAATTTGAAAAATTGATACTAATTTATCTAAAAGTCTTAGAAATTCATTTTAATTTTAAAATATATTTTATTTTTAATACAATAAAGAAATGATTATGAGCTTTATTATGTGTCAAAAAGGTATTGTGAATGGTAAGTATAATTTGAATCAATATGTAAGCCATTTTAATCCTTACTTTACATGTGTAAGTTATCTTTATACATTATTACAACAGGGTTATTATATCAAAATATTATTTTATTAATGTTCATCTAATCAATTTGAAAGTTGTTTAGCAAGGCAGCAGCAGTCCCTGCCAAATGCTGAAAGGGTGTGGGTGGCTTTCAAGTGGCAATAAAAACACAATTCAAATAAGTCTCTCACAACACAACATAGAAATCACAAAACAATATAGAAAGCACAATTCAAATAATTTGCCTACATGGCATTGAGCCCATTGTGAATATATCTGTCTAGGGATATCTTAAAAAAGCCAGACAAGTTGGGGACTGGGGAGCTATAATCCTACAATGGTAAAATAAATCAGAGTGATAGTGCACCAGCTCTAACATTCATCAATACCCTTCACTATTGGACAGGGCTACATGGAAATTCAAAGAAGTGAACCACTTTGTTCAAAGAAAATTCAAAATTCACATGCATGTTTACCATGTAAATGCAAGCCATAGCAGTCTACATGGAAATGCTTAATCAAGAAATTTTCAAATTATTGAGAAGAAAAAAATGTGTAGGTAGAATCCTTGGGCATTTTCAAAATATTGAGAAGAAAAAAAATGTGTAGGCAGAATCGTTGGCCATTTCATCATTTTTACATGTTCACAGAAATTATGTCAATTTTAAAAATATGCTAATTTTAGATTAGCAATTTAATCCTGCATAAACTCAGTTATACCAAATGTGTACTCGTAGTGAAGGTCATTTCCATGAGGTCAATCTGCAAATTCATTGCCTGGAACTGCTTGAATTGTCAGTTTTAAGGACAAAATGCATGAGGAGATCATATATCATTTTAGACATAAAACCAAATACATTTGTTCGCTCTAACCAGAAGTCCCTGAATCAGTTTCTGACTAGGCTTGAATAGTTTCCTAATTCTTATTTGTATAAGGCATGTGTTAGTGCTAAATATTTTAATTGATAGGAAGTATTGTATAAGGCATGTGTTATGCTAAATATTTTAATTGATAGGATTTGTGCAGCAATACCACCTCCACCACATAGGTATTTGCTGCAAAATAATTGAAATAACAATTCAGAAAATGATCTATATACTGCAACCAGCCTAGAAGCTTCATGTTTGCATCGTGTTCAACTTTGCAACTTAAGAGTACATGTCAAGAATAAGCGATGTAATTCTAACTAGTGCTGCAATAAGCGATGTAATTCTAACTAATGCTGCAACCAGCCTAGAAGCTTCATGTTTGCATCTTGTTTATCTTCGCAACTTAAGAGTACATGTCAAGAATAAACGATGTAATTCTAATTAGTTTGATGTGTGAAAAATCTATTACAGTTACTGATTATTAACCTCCTATCTTGTAAGATTATTTGATCAACAAATATTGGAAAATAACACAACTGTAACTTCACAAATACAAACACATAAAAATACCCAACAAGGTGAACACAATATTTTCAGACAATTGTCCTTGGAAAAACCCCGTAGGGAAAACCAGTACTACAGATGAGAAATATATTAAACTTCAGCAAATCAAGAGATACAAATACTACTTGCCTCTTACTGGCAGAGCTCCGACAATCTCCTAATCCTCCTGCTGATATTCCTCCACTGCTATCCCCAACGCTATCACTGCGCCCTTGCTAACACTGCAAGACTACTTGCTAACACTGCAAGTTTCTCTAAAAACTTCATCTTTACAAATGACCCAATGACCCCCTTATATACTACTCTCGTTGAAAATCAACGGCCGAGATTAATACAAATGAACGGTGGAGATTAAGACAACTCAATAACCATTAACAACCTTGGTTATGAGGTGTCACCTAAAAGGAGTCAATATTAAATAACAATTGTTTTTATCCTAACAATATTTGTTTGACAAAAACAACCATTTTCTAAATTCTAGGCCAGGACGAACAGCTGTCCAAACTACTCATAACTAATGCTGCTATATTCGGGTGAGAACAAACAGCTGTCCAAGCTACTAAAATTAACACTCCCTCTTAGCGAGGAAGCTGTTCTGCATGACACCCAACATCTCTCTAAAGAAGATGAATTTTGCCTTCCCCAATGCCTTTGTCAGAATGTCTGCTACCTGCTGATCTGTAGGTACAAACTGTAGCTCAACAACCCCGCGCTGTACACAATCTCTGATGAAGTGATACCTGATGTCTATATGTTTCGACCTATCATGAAACACCGGATTCTCAGTCAACTCTGATTGTTGCAGTGTATCACCGTAGTCTCAACCTTCTGACCAAACAAAGCTACTAGCAACTTCCGAAGCCATATAGCTTCACATGTTGCCATGCTAGCTGCTATGTACTCTGACTCTGCTGAACTCAGAGCCACTGACTTCTGCTTCCTGCTGAACCAAGATACAACTCCTGATCCCAGACTAAAACAACACCCTGAAGTGCTCCTCTTGTTCATTGTACTACCTGCCCAATCTGCATCAGTATAGCCCATCAACATGATTCCTTCACCTCGAGCATATCTAATTCCATACTCGATTGTACCTCGCAAATAACACAGCACATGCTTTGCCGCAGTCCAATGCACTCTCTTTGGCTCAACCATAAACTAACTAAGAGAGTTAACTGCAAAAGCTATATCTGGCCTGGTATTGACCAAATACATGAGAGAACCAATCAACTGCCTGTATAAGGTGGGGTCTACATCCTTCTCCCTAGATGTGTCTACCTTCCTCCAATTCGTGATCATGGGTGTAGACATGGCTTTGCAATCTTCCATCCTGAACCTTTTCAAGATTTCCATGCAATATTTCCCTTGCCCAAGGAAAATCTCTCCATCTTTCTGCCATACCTCCATGCCTAGAAAGTAGTGCATAAGTCCCAAATCCTTCATCTTGAACTCCGCTGCAAGGTCCCTCTTGCATTCTTCTATGAGCCCCAGTGAACCTGTAAGAAACAAGTCATCCACATATAGGACAAGAATGAGAATCTCACCTCCAACTACCAAGTAGTAGAGATTAGCATCTGCCTCACTCTTCACAAAGCCCATTTCCTGCAAGTAACTATCAATGCACTCATACCACGCTCTGGGAGCCTGCTTGAGTCCGTACAACGCTCTCTTCAATCTACACACGTGGGTCTCTTTCTTGTGTGCTACAAAGCCTTTTGGTTGTTCTATGTATACCTCCTCTTTCAACTCACCATTAAGAAACGCTGTCTTGACATCCATTTGATGGATCTGCCATCCCATCTGTGCTGAAATTGAGATTACAGCTCGTATAGAAGTATACCTAGCAACTGGAGCAAATGTCTCCTCGTAGTCTATTCCCTCTTTCTGAGAGAACCCCTTTGCCACGAACCTTGCCTTGTATTTCTCGATGCTACCATCTGCACCGTGCTTGATCTTATAGATCCAGCGTGATCCAACCACTGCCCTATCTGTTGGTCTAGGCACTACCTCCCACACATCATTCTGCATAATTGAAGTATACTCCTCAACCATTGCTTCTTGCCACACTTGATGTTGTGCAGCCTCTTGATAGCTAGAAGGTTCACTATCTACCAACTTACTAACTAATGCAACATAGTCATCATACCTGGCTGGTGGTTTCTGTTGTCTACTACTCCTCCTAGGAGTACCCACTAACTCCTGAGTATTCTTCTGTGTCTGTTGAACCTCACGGTTCCTGCTGCCAACTGTAGAGGATGAAATATCAACCTCCATGTCTTCTTGATGCATCTCTTCTTGCACCTATTGCTCCATACTCTGAAAACTCTCTCCTCCTGAGTCTATGCTTGTAATAGTAACTGTACCAAGCTTTGCTGCCCTTGACTCGATTGAGTGATCCTTGGAGCTTCTGTTGGCTGCTCACTTTGATCATCTACTGGCAAATCTCTAGACCTTCTGAATGCCTTGTCCTCCATGAACTTGACATCACGTCGAACAATAATCCTCCTGGTCCCCGGAATGAATATCCGATATGCCTTTGAGGTTTCACTATACCCCACAAAGTACCCTCTCTCCGCAGTCTGATCTAACTTGGTACGTGTATCCTTAGGAATGTGACAATATGCCAAACTCCCAAAGATCCTGAAGTGACTGACATCTAGCTTCTTCCCAATGAATGCTTCCTCTGGTGTCATCTTCCCTAGTACCTTATGTGGAACTCTATTCTGTATGTATACTGCTGTACTGCATGCCTCTACCCACAGATAACAGGGTATATCCTGGTCATACAACATAGCCCTTGATGCCTCCATTATAGATCGATTATTCCTCTCAGCAACTCCATTCTGTTGCAGATTGTAAGGAACAGTCCACTCTCTCTTGATTCCTTCTCTGGTATAGAACTCCTGGAACTCATTGCTTTTGTACTCGCCTCCATTGTCTGACCGAAGAACCTTTATCTTCCTTCCTGTCGAATTCTCCACAAGAGCTTTGAACTCTTGGAAGTGACTGAAAACCTCATCCTTGGTCTTCAAGAAGTATATCCATGTCTTCCTGGAGAAATCGTCAATAAAAGTAACAAAGTACTCATACCCTCTGAGAGACTTCGTCGACATTGGTCCACATACATCTGAATGTACTAGATCAAGAACGCCCTTGGATCTGGTGTCACTCCTTGGAAAAGATGCTTTAGCAAACTTCCCCAACACGCATCCCTTACATCATCGTGCTATGTGCTTACCTCAAGAACACCTGTCACTATCTCATGAAGTAATTTAAGGGCTCCATGATGGATATGGCCCATCCTTCTATGCCATAGCTCACCCTGATCTCTAAGATTACTGTTGCTCATGAGTGCCTTAGGAATATCAAACTGTAGCCTATAAAGCCGACTGCTCCTAACTCCAATAGCTATGGGTGATTTCCAATCCTTGTGCTTGATCAACACATGTGCCCCTCTAAAGAGTACATTGTACCCTTTGTCCTGAAGGACAGATACAGAAATTAAATTCATCCCTAAGCCTGGAACATGCAACACATTATGAAGGGGATTCATCTTACTACTCTCCCTCTGAAACTGAACAGTCCCTTTCCCAACTGAGTTGAGTTTGGACATGTTCCCCATAGAGATCTGGATTCTGGTGCTCCCCTCCTTATAACTGGAGAAGTATTCTCTAACTCCTGTCATATGATATGACGCCCCACTATCTATGTACCAAACACTCTATGAGGTTGAGCTAACCATACATGCTATGAGTGCAAATTCATCTTCCATTCTACTAGAGAGCTCATCTGCACTTGCTGAAGCCGCAACTTGCTTCTTGCCTTTCTTTTCATTCTTCTTCCTTTCTGGGCAATCGCTGACATAGTGGCCAAACTCATGACAGCCATAGCACTTGATCTTCGAAGAATCTTTCTTCTTCTTTTCACCTTGTGAATTTGATCCTTTACTAGACCCCTTCTTTGCTTTCCCTTTACCTGCTAGGGCAACATTTTCCTATTCCACCTCACTTTTCTGACTCTTATTGTTGGCTCCATTGACAAGACTTAGTCTAAGCTCCTCCTGAGTGAAGTCATTCCAAAGTCGATCCCAACTTGGTAAGGTGTCTCGTCCATTGATGACTTGAACAAAGACATCCCACTACTTAGTAAACTCATTTAGGGCTATTCTCACTAGCTCGTCATCATCTGGCTTATCTCCAACAACTACTAACTCGTCCTTGACAAGTCTGAGCTTGGTGAGGTAACTTGTCACGTCTTCTCCCTTATTCATCCGAGTATTCCTCAACTTTTCTCTGAGAATCAACTTCCGGTTAGTGGTAGCATTCTGGTATAGATTCATAATGGCATCCCACATCGTCTTCGCTGTATCTAACTCTGCAATATGTGGAACAATATGATCCTTAACACTGTCAAGAATCAGCCTCCTCGCCTTGGCATCTTCCTTCTTATATGCTAAGAGTTGTGTTGCATTTGTAGGTACAGGTACAACAGTGGTCACATATTCCTTGATACCATTCTCTTCCAGCAATAAAGAAATTCTGGCTTTCCAAACACCAAAATTCGAGGCTCCATCCAATCTGTCCTGATCTCTTAAACCTGCTGAGGCCATCTCAAAAGAAAATAATAGTAATAATTTTGAAGAGGTTAAATTGGGTTTTATAAACCCTCACTTTCTTTCACCTAGGGTAAATCTCTTCTACCCTAATTTGGCTCTGATACCATGTGAAAAATCTATTACAGTTACTGATTATTAACCTCCTATCTTGTAAGATTTTTGATCAACAAATATTGGAAAATAACACAACTGTAACTTCACAAATACAAACACATAAAAACGCCTAACAAGGTGAACACAATATTTTCGGACAATTGTCCCTGGAAAAACCCCGTAGGAAAAACTAGTACTATAGATGAGAAATATATTAAACTTCAGCAAATCAAGAGATACAAATACTGCTTGCCTCTTACTGGCAGAGCTCCGACAATCTCCTAATCCTCCTGCTGATATTCCTCCACTGCTATCCCCAACGCTATCACTGCGCCCTTGCTAACACTGCAAGACTACTTGCTAACACTGCAAGTTTCTCTAAAAACTTCATCTTTACAAATGACCCAATGACCCCCTTATATACTACTCTCGTAGAAAATCAACAACCGAGATTAATACAAATGAACGGCGGAGATTAAGACAACTCAATAACCATTAACAACCTTGGTTATGAGGTGTCACCTAAAAGGAGTCAATATTAAATAACAATTGTTTTTATCCTAACAATATTTGTTTGACAAAAACAACCATTTTCTAAATTCTAGGCCTGGACGAACAGCTGTCCAAACTACCCATAACTAATGCTGCTATATTCGGGTGAGGACAAACAGCTGTCCAATCTACTAAAATTAACATGATGGTCAACAAGTGATTATTAGAAAAACACAACCCTGAACCTAGTCAAGCTTTGGCCAGAGGAATTAGAGATGGTAGCCTATACAAGCTACTTGTTGATCCAGTCAATTAGATATGGCAAGATACCATGGATGGAGGAGTGTCTTATCTTTAAGTTTCTAAATCTATTGTGGAATCATTGATTGATTCCATACATGCAGCTAATGGGAGTACTGAAGACAACCATGGAAAATTATTGCCAAAGGATTTTCTCGGAAATAGGAAAGTGACCTTGACAAGGCTCCTTCCAATTGTAAAAGCATTTTCTAAGAAAGAGGGAGTTGATTTTGTTGAGGTTTTTGGTTTAGATGATTAGGTTGAAAACATTTTGACAAAACCCCTGTCAAAAGGGAAGTTTGAACTACGGAGACAGAATTTTGGGTTGATGTAAAACACCTTGCAAAGCTAGGAGTTTGGGTTTCTCAGATGGTGTCTTGGTGCCGCAGCTATTAGAATAAATCAAACCCCAATTTTAGTGATTAATTCTGTCTGCTGGGTGCTAGAAAAACAGACCCTATATTTAGTCTTTGTAGTTGTTGTTTTAGGCACATATTTTGTTCTTAAGTTTAAGCGCTTTAACCAGTTTATTTGACTCTTTGAGGCACTCATTTGAGATTATTCTTAGGCACTGCTGCTTTATTCTGGAAGGGCAGCAGTTTTCTGCTTATTTCTGAGTGAACAGTGAACATATTTTTAATTTTCTACTTTATAATGGTCGGGCAGAAGTCATATATTTTTACGAGTTTTCTTTGGGATAAAGACATTTAAAATTAAGACATTGTTTTTTGTTCACCCAAGTTGGAGTCTATTTAGAACCCTGGGCACTCACTAGTTTGTAACTTAACTGCACACAGAAAAAATTCAAAATAATAATTATTCTCAAACAGCAAGTTATCTATTTCAGTATTGTTTTATTTTTTTGTACTATCAGCAGATTTGTGTTTGCAGGTTAACATTACTCGGTTGTAGTTTTGATTGAAGTTTCACCTAGACAGTTTAGATCATTCCTAGGGTGCAGAATCTGCATATCATGTGCTGAATTATACATTAAGTTATAATGTAAAACTATCTTACCAATCAACAAATTTTAGGTCAAGGAGCCCACTCAATGTTTCATGCATGTAAGCTTACCAATCTTACCAGAAGTCACAAATCGACCAATACTACAATACAATTAACTCAACAAGGAAAGGGCATCCAAATTCATTAGTTGCTCCGTTACTCAAGGAGTAATGGAGAAAATGACACAGAAATAAAAGATATAAATAATATTTGATAAGGTTTTCTGAAACAAAAATCCAATTACGAAGGCATTTCAGGGTTGTGTGGAACAGAAACTGCATCCACAGAATAGCCCTTTCTCTGTAGAATAAATTCATGCTCTATCTTTGCTACCATTCTCGGCTATATTTCGGGTGAGAAAAGAAGTTATTGTTTAAATGTATACAAATTTGTTATCAAAGGTCAGTCATAGGAGCTACAAGAGTCTTGTTAAGTGGTCAAAACAAAGGAGTTTCAAGAATCATCCATTAGGGAACGTTGTCCATGCCACAACAAATGGTGAGGAATCAGGATGCATCACAATTCAACGACCAAGCATTGATGGTAAACGAAAGTGCTGCAACTACTAATAGTTCTTACATTTTTGTTGGTCATTATAAAACTAGTCAACCATACACTGTACTTGCTTTGAAGTCATAAGGTCATGGTTAACAAAATACTTCCCTTGTCATTTTATAAATCAATCTGATACTACAATATGTATCACAAAAATTTTCAAATCAAATTACAGTAAGTGATAGTTTCCATTAGGGAAGAACATTTGCATCAAACATGCTCAGAGAAATTATGAAATCAATAGTAAATAGATAAAAAAGTTAAAACTCATCCAAGCAGAGTTGATGCTTCTATCGAAACTAATCAGGGGCTATAGGAGCTTATGCAAATAAAAGCTGTTGAAAGGAACCCTTTCACCTGCCTAGATACATGCATACCTATCACATACATCCATGAACTGTTTATTCATTGATACAATATGATCACCTACATATATGTTGTAACACCCACTCTAATCTAATAAAATTATAAACTTACATCTAACAACAGAAAGATTAACTAACTATTATGAAAATAGTATCGAATACAATAGAATTCAAATTTCAACTAACTTTCATTTCCAACTGAAATAATCTTTTCTAACAGAATACATATAGTTGAAGACATATAACCAAGAATAAACTAACTAACTTTTGATTAACTATCTTTCTCCAATAAAATTCAAATATTAAGATAGGAAGAGAGATAAAAAAAAAAGTACAACTTGAATAGTTTTCTACTGATTTGTTTGTAAGATCCTCCTCTGGATTCTAGAAAAAGGAATATCAACAAAGGCTTTATCCACCCAACCAAGACCAACTGGTCTCCCGTGCTTCTTCAACTGAAGAAACCCGACCCTTCACAAGGGTGATTAGTAAGGAATCTAATAACAACAATATGCCTCTGAGCCTGGTGTCAAGAACCTATACCTCCTGATCGATCTTTTCCCTAAAGGTACCTCCTAACTGGAAAGATCATTCTGACCAGTGGTATATCTGGTACTTGATAGCTGACAAATGCCTATACTGCATCGTGACCATAGCCAAGGATTTCTAATAATTATCTGACACTACTGTGTCGTCAGCATTCTCACCCTTGCTCGGCATTGACATTATTTCATATGTTTCTTTTTGGTTATAGGTTTGGATGAAAATCATGTATAATCCACTTGACATACTTACAGATCCATAAGAGATACGGCATAAGAACATTTAGACATAAAGGTATCCTTTAACTCAGTGACCGAAGTCAAATTTCTCAATGAGACTATAAATATATAAGTAGATGTAAATATATATATATAAAGAAAAATACTTCTGCAGATTCAAAAGATTTGGTATTTAAAAGACACATACGGATTCAGGGGGTCGTTCATGAATCACAGAATAGAAAATACATAATGACAGAATTAATTGGTAATCTTGGTCAGCTACGGCTATCCAAAATAATGTATTTCTATCCATTGCATGATGAACTATAGTATAATGAAAAGAACTATTGTCTTGCCTGAAAAAACTTTTACAAGTCGAGGCAGAGGAATATGCGACTGCAAAGACAAATCTTGATTGACAGACTGGTTCTTACGGCCACTCCTATGATATTGAGTCTTACTTGCGATAGAGTAAGAAAAGAAATGTAGCTCACGCACAAGAATTAGATGGTTCGGATTTCTGAGTTGCGGTGACGAGGACACTCAAAAGAATGCAAAACAATGTTCATAGAATAGCTTACTAATCCTATGAATGCTTTTAGAAAGAGGGTGTGAATGCTGCTTCAAAAGATTGAGTAAAGAATGATGATGAAAAGGATGAACGCCAACAAATATAGGCATGCCCCCTCCTTCCCTGTCACCAAGCGCTCCTCATGAAGTGAGCGAAATATATTTTATTTAATATACATAAGGAAAATAATTTTTACCAACTTGAAATATATACATATATGTATGTGCTTTGGCCAAGGCTACAATGATATAGTTGTCTATACTTAGACTTAGGCAATATTGTTGTTTTTCGATTCTCGTAACCACACGTCTCCCTATTGATATCCCTTTTTCCTTGTCAATTGATTTATCCTGCAAGACAATTAATGGAGGTTAAATCATTTCCTTGATATGAACATTAATATATATATTATATCCATGCATACATTCATTCTCATATATAAGTGAAAAATATTCGTATATAAAAGAAAATCATTCTCACATAATTATACACATTATCTAACGAATAAATTTCATATTCACATGAAAGCAGTTATACACAATTAACAACATAACCAACGTTTCATATTCACATGAAAGCAATTATACACAACTAACAACATAACCAACATTTCATTGTTCAGAAGAAGGGGATGTAACATATGCATAGATGTCTAAAAAGAAATTATTGACTTTTGCATATCAGCAGATTGTATCAATTCACTTTGGTAAAAATTGCAATGACAACTAGGAAAATTAATCATATACCAGACTGGATTGGCATGGATTGGAGTCTTGTTGTCCCCATCAGCACACGTTCACTTTCAGATTGAGAATGCCCTGCAACACTTGTCGGATGTTATAGATGGTCTGATTGAATTACCACTTGTTTTCCAGCACCCGGAACTCTGCTAAGATGATCTATAAATAATGACTTTGCAGTAGTATAGAATGCAGTCTGTGGCACTTGAGATCCAAAACCATTCCACCAAAGCATGCCAAGAGCAGGAGATGGGAGATTGGGTTGCCCTTCAGGATCTCTCTCCTCTTTACAGTCTGCACCTTGCATGATTATATTTTTTGAATACACGGTCAAAAAGTGTTCCCTATTATCACTTCTTCCCTCTCAGAATTTCCCCTATTTTCATTCCAAACCTATGCTCGATCAACCCTAATTGAACTCAGACAGTCTTCCAAAATGCACTGTTTCCCAACGTACAATATACTACATATAAGATCTGCTCTCAGACCTAACCCTGTACTGTAGCTTTCAAATGGCAGAAATCTGTCAACCCCATACTAAAACGAAGGTATTCTCCAAAAAGAAGATCTGAAACATAATTAATACCTGGAGTAATGCACAACACGGCCTTGGCACATTCAATTCTTTAGATAGCAACTGCAACACTACACCAAACTTCATAAAACCTTTTCCATGCAATCCTGTCCAAATGGAAAAGGGTATTTGAGCCTCAAAAACATCTTAACCCACATCTTTTCCAGTTCAGGCTTCAATAAGAAACTAAAGTGGCCACTGGCTATAATCAACAATGCGAAATTGGAATAGTCTTCATGTTCTCATCAACTGAAAAAGATTCTAATCTTAACACGAAGGTAAGCAGCTAATCATAATATTGCAAGAGGAAGTACAGTACTAAAACTAAATAAGTAAAACAAACGGTAACAACTAGAAAGGTTGTTAAGAACATTAAAGGCATTACATCCTAACACTTCAATCTCAAATGACTTAAAGCTCTTAAAAGTAATGAATTGAGATAAAGCTATAAGTAATATAAATCTGATTCAAGATATAATGCATGACATGTTGGTCAATTTACAATAACAGATGAGGTATTTCTATTTTGTCATTGAGATGCGTGCACTCAGGGAAAACACCTTAAGCCTGTTTCTTGTTAAATAGAATGTGCATGTAAAACAACAAACATAATTTCATCCAATTGACCTTCCAAACACTAGAGGGGTCATCTCACAATATTCGGTCCCAAATTTGGGACATCAATAAAAAATTTCATAATAGACATCAGATTTCCACAGTCCATGATAATGTCAATGAGTGCTTCTGGATTAAACTGTGTAAGTATTTTTTCTCTCAACGTTTTGGATCCATATAGAAAGCATTATCCATCAATTCTCTTCTCTTGCTTTCTATTCCCCTGATAATGGATCATGGAGTATGATCGGAAACGTTGAGATAAAAAATACTCACACAATTTAATCCAAAAACACTCATTGACAAAAAAATTTCATGTTACTTTGGTTTGAAGATTTTGTAGAAATCACCTTAGAACAAAGGTCTTCCTTCTTGGAACAAAAGTATTATTTTATTAATTGGGAAACAATAAAAATTTTATTATTATTTTTTAAAGACTCAAATCACTTTCTCCCGATCGTTTTCCACCACGATATTTTTGAAGATATTTTTAACTGTCTACCTTCAACAACAATGACCCAAACCATGACTCTGCACACTAGGAAGCTCCACCAACTTGCCACTTGTCTTCGCTTGAAGGTGTCCATGTAGGTTAAATGTCAACAAGGTCATATTCATGCATTTTTAGCTTGGTATTTTTCATCTACCCCTATGAATATTTCAGTTTTTGACTTTAATGTTTTTTGTCAAAATTGTAATATGGTTTCAATGTTTCTTTATCAAAATTTTGAAACCCTTTTATGTGAATTTACAAATCCTAAATGAGAATTTAAAACCCTAAAATATCATTTTGAAGCCCTATTATGTTAATTTCCAAACCCTAATATGAGAATTTGAAACCCTAAAACGTCATTTTAAACCCTATTATGTGAATTTTCAAACCCCTATACATCATTTTGAAACCCTAAAATGTGAAAATTAAAACCCTAAACATCTATTTTGGAACCCTAAAATGTTTATTTGAAACCCTAAATTGTGGATGTCAAACCCTAAGTTGTAAATTTGAAATCATAAAATATGGATGCCAAGGGTAAAACAATGTTTTCTTTAATATTTGTTTGAACTAAGGGTAAGTGAAGGATAGGAATGATCCCAACTTCAAATGAGGTTGCAAACCATATGTTGATATGTAATTGTATTAAACCATCCACCAAAATGGACCCAAAACTAAATGAGAATGGGCATGGGTTTGCAAATGTCACCATTGTTGGAGTTTGAGAATAAAAATTCTTGATTTGGTCTTTAACTATGCTCCAAGACATGTGGTGACCTGAAGGATTTCAAGACTATATTATACATAACCTAGCATAATGTAGAGTAAATGTTGAAGGTGGATTTCAGTAGAGGGGAATTACTAATGTTGTTCACTCCATTCAGCATGCTCACCACAACACCTTCCTTGCTTTAAGTTAAAACTGACTATTTCTCTACTTGAAAAGGTATGGAATGCTTATTTTTTTCCCATTGGATTAAAGAACATCTTCAAAACTCCTTTGATGCTAACCTCTGTTATTGCAAGTTTAAGGTTACATAGTGAATTTTTTCAAACCATAGTACTATAAATTTATTTTTCATTTCTTACATGAAACTCATGAACAAGTTTACCATATAACATATTTTTTCCCATCAAATAAAACCTAGTCACAATCAAAATAAATCATAAAAACCCTTACATAAGATGTCATCCTAATTAAACATATACATCTATAAAGTGGGACTATTTTATTAGATAGATTAAAACAAAATTTGGAAAAGATATTTTCTTAGTAACTTTTATTCCTCCTTTGAAATAAAAAATGAAGGAAAATAGATGTTACATTGAATCATTTTTTATATAGCTCTTAACACATTTATAGTTTAATTTTTTATTATTTAAAAGTTATATGAATTAAGTAAAAGATTTCTATGGGGCTCATTTATTATTTTGATAATATAATTGTAGTTTAAAATTTGATATAAAAATTATAAATAATTAATTTTAGAAACATTTATAATTATATATAGATAATTTTGTTAAATCAAAATTTTATATATGAACTATTTTTTGTTATTAAAAATAAAATTATTTAAAATAGTACAAATTTTCTTGAAAAATATTATATAAAATAATATTCTTGAAGCAAATAATTCACCTTACTTTATTTTATTTTCTTTAAAAATTGTAAATTTCATGATTTTGTAATGAAGATTTTAAATTAAAGTGAAAAAATTAAATTTATGATTTTTTATTATAACTTTATTTGTACTCTGGAAGGAAAACAACAATACTCTATAATGATTCATAGTAGAATCAAATATGTTTATCAATTTATCAATCTAGTAATTTAATAGAATATTTTTTTGTATTCATTATAAGATTACAAATGTTCTTAGTTGAATATAAACTCATTGTTATAGATTGTTAATACTTTTATTATAAAATAATAGCAATTGTCAAGTACTTTCCTTTCTAGTATTGTAATAATAGTATTATAGATTGTTCATACTTTTATTATAAATCAACAATTGCCAAGTACTTTCCTTTCTAGTATTGTAATAATATTATTTGTTGGCTAGTCAATAGATGAGTTATGACATAGCCGCAAGGTAATAGTTGAGATCAAATATAATTACAAGCCATATGCATTGCAATTTTACTAGGTGAATGAAGATTAAATTTGTAAGGGCTAACCTTGAATCCAAGTTTCATTCATACTAGGTGCAACTATGACTAGTATAGTTGAAGTTGTGTTTGTTCCTTAGAACTTGTTAAGTATTGATGAGCAAATGATTTGTTAGTAAAGAGTCTTCATACATTGATTAATTGTTTTTGAGTTTGATAATAAATAATTTTATGGTAGTTGGTGGTGGCAGTTTGGTTTTTGGAGTTGGGGTTTTGGTGCATATGAGGTTTTGCTTTCTTTTTCTAGTGTAGGGTTTTTTTTTCTTTTACCTTTGTTGGTTGTGGGGCTTGATAGAGGGCTGGTAGATGGTTCTTAGATCTCTTTTTGGGAGGCTCTCAATCGAGGGGATCCCTCTCCTTCAAATCATGGCCAGGGTTTGAATGGTGAGAACATTCTTTTGTTTGTTGGCCCACACATTTCCAAGATGAATGGATGCCGTGAGTGAAGTCAGGAAAGGCCAATCTTAATGATCCAGTCAGAATCTATGGAGGAAGATGTGGCTTATCTGGTAAAACATGACCTTATTTGTAATTTTTTAGGGATCTGGGCCTCTTTGCCCTTCAACAAGTCCTGGATGCAAAGTACCTAGAATCTTGAAGGCAACATGGAGGTAATGTTGGCAGTGAATAATTACTTTCTCGTGGTGTTTTCAAACTTATTGGATAGCAATAAGGCCTTTGAGGGGGGTTGTACTTTCATAATCAGGTTGGGCTTTTTATTAAGCCTTGGCATGTCAAATTTAATATGGCAGAGGGGCTTCCTTCTAGGGTCTTGGTGTGGGTTCAACTTCCTTGGTTCCCACTTGAATTCTGGAGGAATGACATTTTACATATGGTTGCGTTGCTTCTAGGCAAGCCAATGGGTCCTTCACAAAAAACATTGGATAAAAAAGTAATTTATTTTACCCATATTTGTCTTGAAATTTATTTAAACAATCCTTTGCCAGATTCTCTAGAAATTCAGTTAGGTTCTTCCTCCTGGACTCAGAAGTTGGATTATGAGGCTCTCTCTGTTGAACACAATGGGGTGCTAAGGGGGGGTGAATCAGCACACTTGAAAACTTTACCCAAACATTTACTGATAAAACTAAACAAATTTGAGAACATGAAATAAAACATGCAATTCAAGAGTCAACACATAACACAGTATTTTTACATAGAAAACCCTAAAACAGGGAAAAACCATGGTGAGGATTAGCTCACAATGTAATATGCTCACTGCAAATATTACTACAACATTGTTTTAGGGCTTCAACCCAAGGAAGCTACTACTCCCTGATTTACAACTTTGATTTAGGGTTATAACCCAAGGAAGCTACTACTCCCTGAATACTTAACTCACTGCTATTACAATGATAATATAGAAATGAGGACTGCTAGGGAAAAACACATTTGTTGTATGATGATGATGTAGTCTACTTATTCTTGTTCAATATCTGCCTTTAAACTGATATTGTGCATTTCACATCTTCAACTGCTATTCTATCATTCTACCTACCTTCCTTCATTTTCAAATGAATTATATCTTCTATATATACCCTCTGCAAGATCTTGAAACATTGATTAGTTCAACAATAAGAGTAATACAAAGTGTAACGTGTAGCTAATCACCAGTCGACTATTAGGAATTGCATGCAGAAGATATCAATTCAATGCAAATACGAATTAAACAGAGAAATGAAAAATACACAGAAATAATAACATCGAGAGACAATTTTTAACGTGGTTCACCCAAACTCAGGCTACATCCACCAACAAAGAGTCCAATATTATTATCCAGTAAATCAAACCAATTACAACCAACAATCCCTGCAACTCAATACCGCTGCAAATGCTACAATACAATGTCAACGGAAACCCTAACCCTTAGTCATTTTTATCAAGACTTATGTCGGTTACAAAATAGGGTTTTCTTATGTTGACCAATAGAAAAATAATTCCTGATGCCTTTATAAAATAATAAAAGTTGTTTGACCCCGTTAAATAATTTGGGGAGAAACCGCGCCGATAAAAGTGGGGAAAATTTAACCTCTGAGTCTGATTAGGCTCCCTATAACATTGGCCATAACACATGTGAAATGATAGTAAAGTTTGTTGTGGACCTTAGGGCCTTGTGAAAAACATCAAGACACACCTTTCCACATCTTTTAGACTTGGAGAAACTGGTCAGGAGCCTCCGCACACACTAGGTACTTAACCAGTCGGCTCATACTGCTTAACATTGTCAACTGTTCATCTTTCAACTGTCGGGGAGAATCCAAAACCTCAATGCGGACCAAGGATTCAATCATACACCATCTCAAAAACATCCATACACCTTGCCAGAGGGGTATCATACCAAACTATGCATCCACAAGACATGAAATATATCAATTTGTAGAGAACAGGGTCTTCTAGACCATATGTGATCCTTCACAATCCAAAATATGAAGTTGCGGTGAAGTATAGAGCCTAAAACCTTTTGACAATGTACAAAGACATCAATGTATGCAACTCATCAGATATGCACACCTTTTCATGGAGTTTCTGGAGGAATTCAAAAATGCCTAAGTATTTGGAGTTCCAAAAGACAGTTATATTTGAATTCTACTTGTAGACAAGAATGCTTGATGCGGTACCAGAGAATAAAGAATGTCTTCATGCAGAACATACCTGATGTATTGTGGACCATGTAGAATCTCCACATAAGCTTTGATGATAGAAATATATATGTTTCACCATCTAAAGAACTTAACTTGTATATGCAGGCTCCAAAATACAGTGTGATACCTCTGTCTTTTGAGTAAAGTCTTTGCGGACCACATAAACACTTGAAACTTCATCATATCATATAACATACTGACCTTAGTCATTCCTTAGAAGTGCATGACAAACAGATCTCTTCCAGAGGAATGTGGAGCATTCCATTGTCTCCCTAATACTACTCTGCTCTGTCTGGGTGAAGGTCGATGTACTAAGCCTTGTAACTTTTCATGTTGAGTAAGTGAGAGACTGAAACCTTGGTATATCATGTCAATGCATGTCAAAGGCTACCATTAGAACCGCATGGCCAAATCTTTCTTTGTGAAGAAATCTAGACCAATTTAAGTTGACTTTGTCTTGAGAATGCGCACTGTGAATGCCTTAGACATTTTTCAACTTCTTACCCTTGAGTGTGGTACTCCCAATGGATGAGATGTGTATGTGTGTATGTAGGAATCATCCTGGAATATGAGTGTTTGCCTTTGCATCATGTTCAAAAAAAAAATTGACCCATACTTAGATTGTTTCTTCTTCTTCCTGACTGGTTTGTCTTGACCATCTCACTCATTCTTTGTACAAGTCTTGTCTATACATTTCCATCTGATATGTTGACATCAATGTATGTTATGTTGACATCAATGAAAACACATATGGCCAACAATCTCCCCCTTTGTCATTGATGTCAACATACACTCCCCCTTAGACTCTCTCCCACTTTGACATCAAGGACAAAGGGATTGATAACCTTTGTATCAATCTAAAACTATGTGTACTTCTCCTTTCAAAAAGATGTTTATATTGAGCTCCCCCTAACTGTATGATTTAGTTTAAAAAATTGTACCCTTGAAAACCATAATGGCACTACCACTCTACTTATCATCTCCACAATCAAAATTGTTCTATTTACATTAACAACTCATTTGGATGGCAGGATGGCTTTTAGATTACCTTGAGTTGTTGGACAGTTGAAGTCTAGATAGTGCATTCTGAGGTAAGCCTGTAATTTTGGCACTCACTTTCCATGCACATTTCTTTAGCTTCATCTAAGTTGCTTGGGGGCTTCATCTTTTGATCTGCCTTTTTTGCCTCCCCTAACAGACCAAACATTGAGGCTAGTCTCAAATTCATTGCCTCTCTTAACTGAGAAAACTACTTCTTTATGTGTTCTCTTTGATCCTGTGGTTGGGACAGTTATGCATGTAGATTTTCAATTTGTGCCCTTGTTGCACCCATCTTATCCTTTGACAAGTCATATACTTCGGCCACCTTAGAAATATATGACTCAATGGAGTCCATCTGAGCTTTGATCTTCTTGGTGGAGTTTGGCCAATTTAGACTGAATAGGTACAAGGTTGTGGCCTCCTCAATACAAGCTTTAAAATTTCTTCATGTTTTCTTTGAGCTTGTTGTGTGCATTAGCACACTTATCAGCCATATCTGCCATTCTTTTGTCCTTAATCCTTTGTGCTGCGTCTTTTTCTACTTTTTTCTCTATCAGGGATGAATGATCCTTAAAGGAATCCATTAGAAGCTTGAGCTTTTGTTCCAGAGACAATGAGGGATCAATGGTTACCTCTAGTAACCCCTCTTGTACCAACTTCACAGCATCCTCTATTGCAGTGGATTTCTTTAGATTTTCTTGTAAAAATTATTTCCTTGTAGAGGCATGCAATATGTCTCCAAGCTATAACTTGTGTATGGGAGATATGCTTGTTAGATCAAGTTGCCCTTCATTTGTTGGAACTTGCAGCAATTGAGGAGTTACAACTGGCTGAAATTGAATTTGCAAATTTAATAATTATGAAAAAGAGTCAGTTGAACCTTGATCAATTTCCTCTGCCCTATCTTGACTTCTCTCTAGAGTCTTTTCTCTATCTATGTCTCGATGCTGCTTTGAAGTCTTTGAATCAACCTGTGAGTCTTGCACATTTACTTGTTCATCCACATGTTCAATGTTTTTTGGAACATTCTGTTCATTTTGCATATTTTCTTGAGGAGTGGAATCAACACTCAAGTCATTTCCTTTTTCAATCTGTTCTTGTTTTTTTGGAGGTTATGCCATAGCATGATGAGGTGAATATGGTGGTGAGACATGTGATTGTTCTATATCTTTTACTTCTCTCACTTCACCAAAGACCCTCTGGGTAACTTCTTCAATTTCTTTCATGATTTTTTCAATGTACTCCTTTTTATTTTGCATGAGATTGTCTAATCTATGCTTGGTCCTAAGATCTTGAGCTTGCCTTTGGATCAACTTTTCTTTTTCTTTCTTAGAAAGAGAAGCACTATTGTAAGTACGAGCAGTAAGTGTTGTCATTGATGTAAACACCTAAGGTTAGCATCTAAGGAAGTTATTTGGATGAGTTTGAGCAAGTGTTTGAGAAGTTAGTGCAATTGCAGAATTGTTCTATCTCCCAGAACAGTGTAGTGTTTTGCTCTACATATCCTGTAGATTGAATATCTTTACCTGTGGTTTGAAAGTTATGTTAAGGGATGTCTGTAGTTTCTATGTCTCAAGTTTCACCCTCTGGTGTCAATATTTTAGTGAGTTATGTTCACCAGAGTAAAAAATGTTTTTCTGAGTATTCAATGGTGACAAGGAGATTGTATTCTGCTCCACATCTCTTCGCATTTAAGTTTTATAGTTTGCGGTTCTAGAATTAAGTTTGGGATGATGTTATGTGTCTTCAATTGAAGTGGTTCGTGATTTGGTGCTCCGCAAGCGATCTTTTCTTTGTGACAGTAGTTGACAGTAATGTTTAAGTGGTTTGGTTTGAAAAATCTTATGGATAGAATGTTTGGAGGTTGTGAATAAGTTCTTGGTCATTATAACGTGCTTGTGGATGTTTTGAGATCGTGTTCCTACTTTTTGATTGATCCGCAAAGTGTAATTTGGATCATGGATGAAGCGTGTTCCTAAAGGTCTTAGTGTTAACACGAGTTTTGGCCGACCTGGTTGTTTTCACTACTTGCGGTTATGCTTTGGAGTTTGTGAAAGCGTGTTGTTGCATGGAAGATTGCATTTGAGTCCCTGCTAAGGTGTGGTGTGGTCTGCATTCATTCCTTTCCACCATGGGAATGTTTAGGTATAGACCTAATTTAAATATTGGTTAAGTTTGTTGTTTGTGCCGACCTTGAAGATTGTTTCCAAGATTGTGGATGTATAAATATGAGTTAGATGATCAGGAAATTTAGTGAAGTTATTGAGATAGATGAAATGATTGCATGAGAAGAATCATTTGTTGCAGGTGTGATCTGAATGGTATGATAATGAGCAGTAAAGAATATATTTTTGATGCAAAGAGGTTGCGATAGATTCAGTTGAGTTTGTGGTAGATTTCTGGTTGCTATGAGATCCATTGTCATTATAACTATCTTCTTCTACTTCAGGCAGTGAGCCCATTTGGTAGTGAGCCTCTTCTTTTGGTAGTGAGCCCCATCTTTTGCAGTTAGCAGATTGGGCAGTGAGCCCTAAGGCAATGAGCCTCCAGCAGTGAGCCTTGTTGTAATTTTTATATATCATTTATATTGTGAGTCAATCCTCACTGTGGTTTTTCCCTCATTGGGTTTTCCACGTAACAAATCTGGTGCAGAATGTGTTGAATGTGTGGATGTGCTTAAGTTTATGATTTCATGCTTTCATGGTTAAATCATAATGATAGTGATTAAGTTGTTGATGTATTGATGTTTATAAGAAGTTAAGTTTTGGTTACAACTGATTCACCCCCCCCCTCTCAGTTGTCTTGTGCATTTCAACAAGCACTAGCTTTATTCAAAGCATCTTGTCTGTGTTTTTCATCAAGTGTCATAGCCTTATCTTTGTCCCTTCTCAAGGCTTTGTAAAGGCTTTCCAATGCTTTGACCAAAATTTCTTATAGAGACTTATTGTACCTCATCATATACATAACAACTTTTTCAATGATTGCTTGATTCTTAGGTGAGGACAAAGGATGGAGTACCATTATTTCATCAAATAAACCATGATAAACAATTGCATTGTAGACTACTTCTAGAGACATAGGAGGATCCTGAGACTCATTCTTCTTTTTATTTTTGGGAGGAGGAGAGATTGGTTCCTCTTCTTCTACTTCTTCTTCACTTTTTTCTACATCTTATTTCTTCTTTCTCTTGGATTTCACTTTGACTCTTAAACCCCTTTTCATCTTTTTTTTGTTTCTTCTAGAAATCACTTCTTCATCTTTATCACTTTCAATTGCTTCCACAATGTTTTCTTTCTTCTCTTCTGAAGGTTTTCTCTTAGGTTTTGTCTTTGTTTGCTTTCCAGAAACTTGTTTGGTGGGAGTTGTCTTTTCAGGGATGTTTGATTGAGGAATGTTGGCAATAGATTGGGAGGTAGATCTACCAGATCTTCTTGGTGTGGAATATTCAAAAGTGAGAGGCATAACCTGTTCTGAAGTACCTTCAGTAGTAAAACCTTTGGGTGGAATACCTACCCTCTTGAACAATTTTTCTTTATTATTCTCTATCTCTTCCTCTGCCCTTCTCTTGATCAGCTTGTCCTGAATTTCTTCACTGGTTCCAAATCTTTCACCTTTAGGGTCTTTTGCCAAACTTAGCAGAATTTTTGCATATGCTTTAACTTCCTCATCAGGCACTTCATAAGGAAGTTTGGGAATCGATGAAGTTCTAGGCTCAACTACTGTCATATAACAACAATCTTTGTCCACAAGAAACATTGTCATCTTTGTATTTTCGAACCAAATCAAAGGAAATTCTTTCCCTTTTATGCATTTCACTATGCAAATTTTTGAAGAATCCCCAGAAAATAGTTTTGTAATTTTGTGAATCAAAGCTTCTTATGTATTCTTTTATTTGTGTTGCTACTAGTCTGTCTTGTTGCCATATCTTCCCTTTAAATCCCAGTAACTCATTCATGAAATAGAATGTTAAACAGATGATGAATGAGTCATATTTGAATTGATATCATCTCTCATTGGTTTTTCTCATATTTTCCAACAGCTGTTGTTTCATTACTTCACACAAGTCAATTTTTTTTCCTTCTTTAGCCATTAGATAGGCAGTATGTATGGTTGTGGCAATGGCAGATCCCTCTCTTTTAGAGTAATATACCTTGTAGGAAATTCCCATTGTCGCATACCTTACACTGGGATCAATAATGTCATCAATTGTTAATGCTCTTTTGTTAAATTTAGCTCTAGTTAATTCCATGACCATTTCATTTTTAATTGATTTCAATTGTGGTATGGGTCCAGTAGAGAACAATCTTGTGACAACCCTGATGGCTTCTTTAGTTATTTGATGGGGTTTGTCTAGGTATATGAATTCATCATGAATTATGCTGAGAATATATCTAATCCAGTCATGCTCATTTTGAAAATCTGCAAAATCTTTCCGAACATCCAATCGTTTTATTCCAATATTGGCATACTCAGGCTTGTAGTGTGTTTTGTCATCATCCAACAGGTCAAGCCTTAGGGATTCAAATTTCTCATGATTAATTTATTCAAGTTTTGCATGAATGTATTTCCTAACATCTTTTGTGTATACCACAAAGGCAGGAACATTGGATAATGCTCCGCTATCATCAACTTACATTGCCTTGTATGGATGTTTCTTGAATTTTGGTCAGGGTTGCTTAGTAATGTTGATCAATTAAGGAGTAAATGATGCAGCCATGATGACAATTTCACTAATCTAGGGTTTTAACCAAAAAGATGAAGAATACCTAGATATGTAATGTTGAATCTTGCTCGATTAACTTGTTGAGTGCCTTCAGTTCTCCTTTAGCTCTTTAGGTTTTTTGTCTTCACTCAAATGTGATAAAAAATGATCAAGTATCGCTTATATATACAATTCACCAAATAATTCTCTTCCGCTTTAATTGTAGTTCTTGTTTTGCCCTAATTTTCTTTTATCATATGCATGACCCTATAAACCTTCAGCAATCCTCTGCAAATTATTCAAATGCTCCAGAATTTTTGTTAAGATCATCTACATGCTGAATGTTTTCATTGTTCTGAAGAGAGGATGACAAATTTTTAGAATCAACTCCCCCTATGTCCATGTAACTTCTTGTTGGAAAACCTTATCACTGCAAACCCTAAAATCTTTCACATTTTTTCGTATTTAGAGATTTTTCTCTGGAATTTTCACTAGGCTTCTTTAATCTTTTAATCCTATCATTCTGATACCAGTACAGATCCATATGCTGAAAATTTAGCATATTGCATGTTCAGGGGTTTGAAAGTTTTACTATTGAAACTCCCCTTGACCTGATGTTTTATCTTTTAATTGCTGGAGGACCCACCTACATCAGGTAGAGGTCTGAAAATATCACTAACTTCCTTATTCTTCCATACTTTGTTCATTTCCACTTTTTGTTCAGCAACATCAATGGGTTTCACTTTCTTTCCAGAAATGCTTGTTTAATTGCACTCATGATAGGTGCACTTTGTTTGCTAAGAATTTCCACTTCTTCTTGCCTCTGATATACATTTAGCTGTTTTGTGGCCAACTTATTACAAGTATAACAATATGCATAGAATGATTGAGCATTATCCCTATTATACCTTGGCATTTTTCTTCTGCACTCATTTGCTTTATGTCCCATCTTATTGCATGCATAACACCTAATAGAGTTCTAGCTCATCTTGCTTCTACATTCAGCAGCTCTATGACCAACTTTATTGCAAGAGTAGCATCTTAAGTCATTTTGATTCATCTTGTTTCTACAATCCACAACTTTATGACCAAACTTATTGCAAGTAAAACATTTACCATTGAAGCCTTGAAAGTACTTGATGTGACCTGATTGCTTTGTAGTTTGAGGAGGCTTGAAATTCTTCCTCACATTCTTCCTCTGTCTTTGGATATGAGTGAATTCATCTTCCCTTGTGACTCTATGAGTTTTTCCTTTAGGTTCTTTAGTAAAGGCTTCTTCTTTCTTGATTTCAGACTTTCCTCCTGAATGAAAGTTATCATATAAGTTTGTAGAGGTATTGATCATAGGACTTTTCCCTTTTCAAAACCAAGACTAGTTTTTTCTTTTGCTATCTTTTGAGAGCTTATTACTTCATCAAGAATATCAATTCCTCCTTTCAGTTTTAGTCCCTTATCAATCTGTTCTTTTGCCTTTTCTGGTTCCTTCCTTGGAGTGACAACTTCCTCTTCAAGTTTTGAACATTTAGTTGATTATGTTGGCAAGAGACACTATATGGATTCATGAATGTTGTCATTGATGGCAACAAAGTTCATCCCACACATCCGCAGGACATGATATGTCTCTACCGGAAGTCAGAGAGAAGAATGTTGTGGTCCGGTAAACAAGAACAGAGCATGTGGCAAGGTCCGACAGACAGGTCCAGATCTCTCAAAGGAAGTATCTTGGTGAAGTACGGATTTGGGGAAGTCAAGAGGAGTATCTTGACTGATAGATTCAAAGGTTTGAGCCTCCGGTGTGAAAAGGATAAAGAGATATGAATGTTTGAGTGTTGGGTTCTCATGTGACAGTGTGAACAGAGCAAAAACTAACTGGCAGAACATCAGATATTATTCTGGATGTGTTGCTGATGTTGGTGAAGGTTATGAAGGCATGAATTATGTTTAGCCGACATGATTAATGATTTCCACAAGTATATCATTGATCCGCATTACCTGGTGTGTAAGGATTCAGCCGACAGATCAAAGTTTGTGAAAAGATTGACTATTCCGGGTGCCGACTAGAAAGGTGATGAAATCACTTGTGCGGATATATATACACGATGGATTTAGTTGTGAGGTGTGTCGTGGGTGTTATTAACGTGCAAATAAAAGCAGAGTAGAGCAGAAGTAGTAAAGAAGATCCGGTATGTGAAAGGAAAGTAGCATAAGAGAAGAGGAAAGATGAAGTGCAGCAAATCAGTGTACTGAGCCTAACCGGAACTGAACTCCAGCATATGTGGATGCTACCAATCAGTTCAAGTATTGTATAACACTCTTTTATAGATAGTGTGTCTTTTGTAGGCAGTGTGCCTCCTTGTGAGTAGTGTGCTCAGGCAGTGAGCCCTAATTGGCAAGTGCCATTTTGTATTTCCATTCTTCTAACAGAGAATACAATCTTGGGTTAATCACCCCATGGTTTTCTCCCTTAACAGGGTTTCCACGTCAAAAATATTGTGTCATGTGTAATTCCATTTCATAGTTATGTCTGCTTATTTGGATTAATGTTGCATTGATTATTAAGAAAGTTAAGAAAGAAGAAAATAGTAGGATAACTGATTCACCCCCCCTCTCAGTTATCAACAATTGGTATCAGAGCTAAGTTCCTCCTAACAGAGCCTAACAGCTTGAGGAAGATCTGGGAATTCAAATGGATGCATATGGTTTAAGGGAGCAACTCAAGGCTACCCTTGATGATCTTGAACAGTCAAACTCTGAAGTCAATGAATTAAAGGAAAGACTCAAATAGGCTGATGATTTCATGAGAGAACTAAAAGACAAATTAAGTCTCTCTATGAAAAAGAGAAAGGAGCTGCTTCAGCAATTGGCAAGACAAGGTGAAGCAAATAATGCAAATGAAGAGCTGAAGGAAAAAATTGAGTTGTGTGAAAAGTTATCAAAAGAAATCATTATGGTAAGACATGAAATGGAATCAGGAGTCATGAAGTTTACCCAAGAAGTTGAAGAGAAAAGAAAAACTGAAGATAATCTAAGACAATCTCTCAAGGAGAAATCAAAAGATTGCCACCAGATAGGTAGAATTATCAGACATCTTGAATCTGATCTTAAAGATGCTAAAGATAATGAAGAAAAACTTGAGGATCAAATTGTCTCTCTCAAAGGGATCTTCAAACAGCAAATGAGTATAAAGAGAAATTCAAGATAAGTTCCGCTCAACTTGAAGTTCTTCTTGGAAGTCAAAAGAAGGTAGATGACAAGTGTGGATTGGGATATGAGAAAGGAGAAAGCTCCGAATCTGGTCAAAAGAATTTTGGATCAAAAAATCCAAGGAATAGGCCTAGAAGACCTCTGGTAAGACAGCCTAATGCTCAAAGATATCCATCCTTCAATGGATACTGCCACAACTGCAATCACTTTGGTCACAAAGCTAATCAGTGCAGAAAGAGAATGAATCAAACTAATTCATCCTTCTCCGGACAGTGTTTTAACTGCAAAAGGTATGGTCACAAATCTCATGAATGCAGAAATATGCAAATGAACAAATCATTCAATGGTAGATGCTTTGCATGCAATAGAATAGGTCATATGGCTAATCAATGCAGATTAAGAGGATATCAGTCAAATATGCAAAGAAATGTTGTTTGCCAAATCTGCAATAGATCCGGTCATAGTGCAAAATTTTGTAGAAGCAAGAATCAGGACAAAAGAGGTCTGGTATATCATAATCAGAATCAAGACAAGGGTAAACAAAAAGTGAATGCGGATGAAGTTAAAAGTGAGATGAACAAGATTTGGGTGAAGAAAAGTATAGAGAATGTAGAGGTTGGATCCGCACCAGACTCTGGTGCTGATATTCCTTCCAGAAATTCAAAAGTGAGCTCTGGCTTAGGGGGAGACACAAAGAAAACCTTGTTCCCCCAGCCAGTCAATTGGTGCCGGAACTGGCACAAGAAGAGTTGCGGATTGAAGGGTTCATAAGGGCAACATCCAAACAAACTATGGTAAATATTTGGAAGATCCGCATGATGTTTAATGATCAGGATTGATCGGGTTCTCCAAGTCATCTGAATAAGGCAAACTGGAATAACTTAGGTCGAGCATTTATTGCAACCTGACATTAGGGTTTGCGGAGCAATATAGGGTTTTTCTCATTAATCACTTGTTCATTCTACATTCAAGAAGAAACAAAAAGTGAAGCTCTGCAACAAAATTCCACAACTTCATTGAAGATCATTTGCAGAAGTCAATTCATCTAGAAATCAATCCGGCCAACTATGTGAAACTGAAAGGCGCAAAAGGTATTTTCCATTCTCAATATCTCTCTGCAAAGCTTTGAAAGATGCATACTCTGAATATAGTAAAGATCTCTGATAGGCCCCGCCCTGAATTCAAGAAACATCCATACAAATCATTGGAGGTAGATCCCCTAGGAGCATTCTCTAGTGTTCCGCATGGCATTTTGCACACAAAAGACATTAGGGTTTACATACATGCAAATATTGAAGAGTTTGGGGAATTCATACTGAGAGACATCTATCACAAACAATTGATAGATGATACTTTTGAGCTTAAACTAGAATATAAGGGCATCCAGGAGAAACATTTTGATCAGTTCATTTATTTCCCCTGTTTTGAAGAAGATGAATGGGTCCGGTATGTATTGAGTAGGGTGCATGATAACTTCCTATGGCTGAACAGACCTTGCAAGATCACAAAGGAGGCAGTTAGGGCAGTAACTGGTTTATACTCCTCTGGAGGTATACCTATCCTCAAATCTGTCAAAAACAACATTGTAACTAAGGCCACCGGATCAAAATTTGATAAGAGGGCAATGACCATTGAAGATATTACTGACCCGGATGTCAAGTTTGCATCTATGATAATAGGATACAAGATATATCACTCCAGTAGGAAGAATTCAATATCCGGAACTGCAGTATATATTGCCTATGAGATGCTGAGAAAGAATGCAGAATATGATCTCTGTGAACTTCTTTTGAGCCAATTAATGGAAAACATATAGAAAATCAAAAAGGACAAGAAGAATTCCTTTAAATATGGTGGACTAATACTATGTCTATTTTTCTACTTCATGAATGAGCTGCCTGGATCAAATGGATGGGTATGGCAAAATGACAAACCGGTAGCAATTCAGATCAGAGACTACTTGCATGAACTTGGGGATGCTAAGGCAAGGAATACAGCTCTGTGGGGTTACTTCAAGCAATTTCAAAATACAATGCAAATCAGAGAAAGAATCCCCAAATCAGTAGTTGAGAAATACAAAGATACAGTGTGCTTCATGGTAGACACTGATCAATGCCTAATGGAGGCAGTAGAGCCAAGGACAGTTTGGATCATGCCTATGGGGTATGAAGTTGATAAACAAATTGTAGAGCTGCATGTTCAACACATGCTCAGTCAGCCAAAGGACTCAAAAGCAGAAAGATTTGGAACGTTTGAGGAGCTGAATGTAAAGATTCATGTGCAACTCAGAGAACCTGAAATCAAGAGGAAGGTGAGAAAAGAAGTAGAAAATATTGCCCAAGGCCTTGGCATCTCAAAGGAGGCACTTGATGCCCACAAGAAAAAGAAGCAAAGGGCTAAGGAAGAGAAGAAAGAGGCAGAAAAGAAAAGCAAGGAAAGTGCTCTGGTAGAAACATCAACCCAGACTAGATCATCAAAGAGATCTGCACCTGTCACAGCCAAAAGCTCAAAAACATCAAAACCGGAAGTCCAGGCATCCGGCAAAGGAGAGAAAAGATCAAAGACAAAAGCCACAAGGGCTTATGTCAGTCAAAGAGACGAAGAGGAAACCGAATTAGATGAGGAGATAAAGAAACTGAAAAAGAAGAAGAAATCATCTGGTGAACACTCTACCGATCAAGGAGAAGAAGAGAAGGAAGAGGAATTTGTTGAAAAACCCACTCTATCCTTAGATGTAATAAAAGCAGTCACTGTGGATGGAAACTTGCAACCCTTAACAGAATTCTATGATGATTATAATGAAGCAGATAAACAGATTCTGGAGGAAGCCATAGTTCAGTTTTTGAACACTTACAACAAAGCTTTTATTGAAATTATCTCTCTAATACCCAAAAGCTTAGAGAAAAGGCTTGAAATGAGGAAGAATAATGCTCGAGCAAAAGATCTCGAGATCTGGGAACAGATAGCAATTCAGCTATTTCCTTCAATCGATCCCAACACAATGAATATGGTATTCAAAGATTGCAAGGATGAGTTCCGGAGCAAAGCCAGGATGAATCAGCTAATGCTTGGTGAAACTGACAAAGTGGCAAAAGAGACCGAAGAGATCCTCCGGAATGCTTTTAAGAAATTCAACATTCCAATTATAGAGGACTTGGGTATTGACCCCTCGACCACTAATGTTGCAGAAGAATCTACTGAGAAAATGACAGAAGAGGTCGGCCCTGAACAGACTAACATTTCTCCTCCAGTTTCCCCTACAGCTTCCGGATCTAAAGGAGAAGATAGAATACAGGAGAAAGAAGCAAGAGTGAAGGAAAAAGAAGTTGACAGTACCAAGGTTGCAGAGGAAGAGAAGACCCCAACAGAGGAAACCACAACTGCTAGTGGTAAGAATGTAGAAGGAGAGAAAGCTCCAAGGGACAGCCCTAAGAATGCAGAAGAGAAGAAACATCTGTCTCCGGCAAGAGACACTGCAAAAACTGTCCAAGAATTTCTAAACAAAGAAACAATGGAGATTGATGAACCAGAGCTTCTACAAGGACCATTTAATTTTGATTTACTTTCTCCGGTACAGACAATGAAGATAGCCTCATTCGCTAATGCAAAGGCTAAAGAAAAACTCCTAAAGTCTCACATGGAAGACTGTGAGTTGATAGAAGCTGCTTCCGGAGTGCTAGAAAAGATTATGCCATCATTTCAGAAGGATCCCACAGCCTCCTCATCCGGTAATCTCAAAACTCTAGTCAATAGTGTTAGCACACATTTTGATTCTCTAGAGAAGTCAGCTGAAGAAAAGGTCCAGAAGGAGTTTTTGGATAAGAAATTCTCAGAGGTACAAGGGTTGATCATTAATGATAGAAGAAATATGAATATTGGGATAAAGAGCTTAGAAAATGCTCTTAAAGATGGCGGAGAAGTATACAAATTTTGTATTTCTTGGTCCAAAGCAACAGTGGAGATTGAAAAGAAAATAAAAGAGCAAGAGGATAAACTACTAAGTTTGTCTCAAAGTTTTGATCCTCTCTCATCCTCCATAGTAAATCAAGAGTGTCAAACTATTGCAATTACAAATGCAATAAAGAATTTTGAGAAGGAAAGGAAGAACATAATTAGTCGGATGGGTGAACTTAGAAGGATCATCATCCCTAAGTTAGAGGTCATGCATGAGGCCATAAGTGATGCTCAGACTACCGCCCGGACCAATGATCTGACAGATCTCAAGAGGGTAGAAGCTTTTGCGTTCCTGTTGAGTGGTCACATCTCAATTTTGGACAGGATGAAGCAGAGTTGGGTGACAGAAGTTGTACAGTTGAAGAATACTTTTGCAGACATACTTAAGTATATGTAAGTACAACTTGTATATATATACCTATACGAATATGTATAGCTATTTTTGGAAATTTTGGTGTGCGGACCCTACCCTTTGCCATTGATGTCAAAGAGGGAGTGATGAGCAGTGAAAAATGAGGAATCCAACTAAGGGGGAGCTCCGGAAAATGTATATAAAAATAGAGCATCAGCCAAGGGGGAGCATAGTGTAAACACTTAGTCATTTTTCACTAAGTGTTGCCATCAATGCCAAAGGGGGAGATTGTTGGCAAGAGACACTATATGGATTCATGAATGTTGTCATTGATGGCAACAAAGTTCATCCCACACATCCACAGGACATGATATGTCTCTACCGGAAGTCAGAGTGAAGAATGTTGTGGTCTGGTAAACAAGAACAGAGCATGTGGCGAGGTCCGACAGACAGGTCCGGATCTCTCAGAGGAAGTATCTTGGTGAAGTGCGAATTTGGGGAAGTCAAGAGGAATATCTTGACTAATATATTCCAAGGTTTGAGCCTCCAGTGTGAAAAGGATAAAGAGATATGAATGTTTGAGTGTCGGGTTCTCATGTGACAATGTGAACAGAGCAAGAACTGACTAGCAGAACATCAGACATTATTCTGGATGTGTTGCTAATGTTGGTGAAGGTTATGAAGGCATGAATTATGTTTAGCCAACATGATTAATGATTTCCACAAGTATATCATTGATCCGCATTACCTGGTGTGCAAGGATTCAGCCGACATATCAAAGTTTGTGAAAAGATTGACTATTCCGGGTGCCGACTAGAAAGGTGATGAAATCACTTATGCGGATATATATACACAATGGGTTTAGTTGTGAGGTGTGTTGTGGGTGTTATTAATGTGTGAATAAAAGCAGAGCAGAGTAGAAGCAGTAAGGAAGATCCAGTATGTGAAAGGAAAGTAGCATAAGAGAAGAGGAAAGATGAAGTGCAGCAAATCAGTGTACTGAGCCTAACCGGAACTAAACTCCAGCATATGTGGATGCTACCAATCAGTTCAATTATTGTATAACACTCTTTTGTAGACAGTGTGTCTTTTGTAGGCAGTGTGCCTCCTTGTGAGCAGTGTGCTCAGGCAGTGAGCCCTAATTAGCAAGTGCCATTTTGTATTTCCATTCTTCTAACAAAGAATACAATCTTGGGTTAATCACCCCATGGTTTTCTCCCTTAACAGGGTTTCCATGTCAAAAATATTGTGTCATGTGTAATTCCATTTCATAGTTATGTCTGCTTATTTAGATTAATGTTGCATTGATTATTAAGAAAGTTAAGAAAGAAGAAAATAGTAGGATAACTGATTCACCCCCCCTCTCAGTTATCAACAGATTCCTCATTGAGCTTGATATTTAAGCAATCTTCAATCCTTTTCTCTTCTTCAACCATGACTTTTAACTTTGAGATCATGTCTTTAGCGTCCTTGAGCTTGTCACTTCCTTTATCTCCTTGTATCAGAGTTTTTAGTTTGTCTGCTTCTTCTTTTGATTCATTGGCCTTTGTCTTCAATTTGTCAATTGCTTCTTTTTCCTTTTCAAGCATGTCTTCATATTCCAAATTTAGTTATTTTTCTTCCTCTAGATCATTGAGAGATGTCCTGAGTTCTTCAAGGTCTACTTCATTTTCATTGGATTCAAGATCCCAACCTTCAGGATCCATTGTTTCAAGATCAAGTTCAGGTGCAAATACATCATTGTCCAACACTTCAGATTCCATGTGTTCAAGTGGAGGATCTACCTTAGCGGTCAAGCTTCTCAAAGGTACTTGGCTTTGATACTAATTGTTGAACACAATGGGGTACTAAGAGGGGGGTGAATCAGAACACTTCAAAACTTTAGCAAAACATTTATTGATAAAACTAAACAACTTTCAAAACATCAAAGAAAACATGCAAATCAAGAGTCAACACATAACACCAGTATTTTTATGTGGAAAACCCTAAAACAGGGAAAAACCATGGTGATGATTAGCTCACAATATAATATGCTCATTGTAAAGATTATTACAACATTGTTTTAGGGCTTCAACACAAGGAAGCTACTACTCCCTGATTTACAACTTTAATTTAAGGTTATAACCCAAGGAAGCTACTACTCCCTAAATACTTAGCTCACTGCTATTACAATGATAATATATAAATGAGGACTGCTAGGGAAAAACACATCAGTTGTATGCTAATCATGTAGTTTGCTTGTTCTTGTTCAATATATGCCTTTAAAATGATTCTACGTATTTCATATCTTCAACTCCTCTTCCTTCCATTCTACTTACCTTCATTTTCAAATGAATTATATCTTCTATATATACCCTCCGCAAGATCTTGAAACATTGATTAGGTTGGTAGCAAGAGTAATACAAAGTGTAATGTGTAGATAATCACCAGTCAGCCATAACACATGTGAAATGATAGCAAAGTTTGTTGCAGACCTCAGGGCCTTGTGAAAAAAATCAAGACACTTTTCCACATCTTTCAAACTTGGAGAAACTAGTCAGAAGCCTCTGCATGCACTAGGTACTTAACCAGTCGGCTCATACTGCTTAACATTGTCAACTGTTCATCTTTCAACTGTCGGGGAGAAGCCAAAACCCTAATGTGGACCAAGGATTCAATCATACAATAGCTCAAAAACATCCATACACCTTGCCAGAGGGGTATCATACCAAACTATGCATCTGCAAGATAGGAAATATATCAATCTATAGAGAACAGGGTCTTTCAGACCATATGTGATCCTTCACAATCCAAAATATGAAGTTGTGGTGAAGTATAGAGCTTGAAACCCTTTGAGAATGTACAAAGACATCAATGTATGCAACTCATCAGATCCACACACCTTTTTATGGAGTTTTCGGAGGAATATAGTTATATTTGAATTCTACTTGCAGACAGGAATGCTTGATGTGGTACCAGAGATTAAAGAATGTCTTAATGTGGATCATACCTAATGTATTGTGGACCATGTAGAATCTCTACATAAGCTCTGATGATAGAAATATATATGTTTCACCTTCTGAAGAACTTAACTTGTATATGCAGGCTCCAGAATACAGTGTGATACCTTTGTCTTTTGAGTAAAGTCTTTACGTACCACAAAAACACTTGAAACTTCATCATATCATATAACATACTGACCTTATTCATTCCTTAGAACCGCATGAAAAATAGATCTCTTCTGGAAGCGGAGCATTCCATTGTCTCCCTAATACTACTCTACTCTGTCTGGGTGAAGGCCGATGTACTAACCCTTGTAACTTTTCATGCTAAGTAAGTGAGAGGATGAAACCTTAGATATATCATGTCAATGCATGTTAGAGGCTACCATTAGAACCGCATGGCCAAATCTTTCTTTGCAGAGAAATGCAGACCAATTTAAGTTGACTTTGTCTTGAGAATGTGCACTGTGAATGCCTTAGACACTTTTCAACTTCTTACCCTTGAGTGCAAAACTCCCAATGGATGAGATGTGTATGTGTGTATGCATGAATCATGTTAGGATATGAGTGTTTACCTCTGCATCATGTTCAAAACCAAAACTGACCCATACTTAGATTGTTTCTTCTTCTCCCTGACTAGTTTGTCTTCACCATACTGACTCCTTTGTACAAGCCTTGCCTATACATTTCCATCTGATATCTTGACATCAATGTATGCTATATTGACATCAATGACAACACATATGGCCAACACTCCCTTTTCGGTGTCGTAGCTATCATGAGTATGGGTATTTTCAAAAGAATTGCCCCATAATTAACCATGTAGGAACCTAGGCCGATAAGCTTCCTCGACTTACTCCTAGGATGGATAAGGGGAAATCCCTAGCTGCAACAGAAGTGACAAACAAGGAGGGGTTTATTCTAGTAAAGCCCCATAATAAAGGTAGAGGATAGAAGAGAACTCTCAAAGATAGGCAGAATGATGATTTGTTCAACCATTTTGATGCACTAGATGTGGAAATCCCATAGGGGTTAACCACATAGGATCTGTGTAAAGGGATAAGGCCCATGGGGTTGGCTCAGGAAGGCTCAAAAGATGATGAATTTTCTTACAACATTCAAGAGGTGGTAGTAGGTTTACAAATGGAAACAGATCAGGATTTGGTGGAGCCAGTTGGATTGAATTAAGATCCCCCTTGTCTACCTTCAGCAAAGACAGTTCTTTCTCCTCGAGTTGGTAGCAGTGCCTAGCAAAAGAATCTCAAAAAGGTTTCTTAGGAGGTGCCCCCAAAGTTAGGTAGGAAGAAACATTAGGACAAAGTTAAGCTGGCAGGTGAGAATTTGGTGGAATCATGGTCAGTTACAACCATTGATTCCCACTTTGTTGCTTCTCATAGATGATAGTACTTTGATAGAATGTACAGGGGTTGAACATGTTGCAAGTATGTACAGCTGCTACAATTAGTGTTGTCATTGATGTCAACATGTTATTTTGGTGTTTTCATTAGTATCAACTGGTTGAGCAGAGATTAGGTTAAAGGTTATCTTCAAAGAGTAAAGATACAGTGATCTGGAAAGCGTTAACCAGACATAAGGAGACTATGATGCAGAATAGTTTGATTGGTAATTTTGCAAGAGGGTTTGATCCCCTTCCTTACAAGTTGATTTTATCCTTCATAGAAGACCAATGTGCAAGAAGATTTGATCCGGTAAGAAAATATGTTATGAAATTTGGCTAAGTGTCTGTCTAGTAAACTAAGCTACAGAATTCTGGTAATTTGGTCTGCATTAGTCCGCTATTGAAGATCTTGCTCTATAGTTCTGGCATATGCTTATTAATCATTGGACACATCTAAATCCAAAATTTTGCTTACTTATGATCTCTGGTGTGAAAGATGTGAACAACAAAAGTCCAGACTAACAAAGTATACTTGTTTCTAGAGCAGAGCATGTAAGTAATGGATCCGTATTTCTCTGGCATGAAATATCTTTCTTTGTGGTTGTAAGGTGTTGATAGTGAATATTCAGAGAGTCCAAATCCAAAGTTTTAGGTCCTGAAGTTATCTGGAATGAGAGTTAATGTTGATAGGGTATCGCACTCTGTATAGACAGTGCTTTGTCAGTGCCAGTGATGATTTGAGATACTCCACATTTCACTGCAATTGAATGGTTTTCTATGCGGATTTGAGGCTAAGATAATGAATGCACGTAGCATGTATATTCCAAGTTTTGAGCAATTTGGAGGTCTGTATACAGTTTTGTGAAATGACAGATAGCTTATATTGTTGATGTCTTGCTAGTGGAGTTGACCTGAAGGTGTTGATGTTGTGCAGAGGGTAAATATGCTTTATGGAGTTAAGTGGGATCTATTTTAGGTCCATTCCAACCTATCTCAAAGTTTTAATCTTGGCGTGAAGCGTGTGTGTGAAGGTTTGGGGTCGACAAGTTCTATATGCCATACTTTTCATGTTACATCCAATTAGGCTGACCTAATTGATGTTGTAAACGAAGCAGATATATATGCAGGATTGTTTTTTCTGTTTTATTAAAAGTGATGTGTAGTGAAGTGATCTATGTGATGTGATTAGTTCCTTTGGATTGAGTAAATGCAAAGCAGAGTAGTCTGGTGTTTGAGAATAGTGTGATGAGTATTGTTTTGTACTTTGAGCTTCATTGGAACTGTACTTCATGCATGTGTTAGATGCAATTGTAAACAATTCAATACTGACAGTGAGCCACCCATTCTCTTCTATCTCTTTCTTTTAGAACAGTGAGTCCTTTGGAAGTGAACCACATGCAGTGAGCATTCTTGGGTAGTGAATCCACCAATTGTATCAACCTTAACCGGTTGCCTTATTAATATATACTGTGAGCTAATTCTCGCAGTGGTTTTTCCCGTTTTGGGTTTTCCACATAAAAATGTTGGTGTTCATGTGTTATGATTTGTGGCTACATATTTTATACTTAATTTCCTTTATTGAAATTGGATATGCTAAATGGATTAAAATATTTGATGTGTAAATGGTTTAAGATAATATTGATTCACACCCCCCCTCTCAGTATTCTGGGTGTTCAACAATTGGTATCAGAGTCAAGTCCTTTGGAAGAAGCCTAACCACTCAAGGAAGATCTTGGAAATTGAACACATGGCTACCAAAAGATTTCCTACTCCTCCGGAAGAGATTTTTGCTGCTAATTACATTGGAGAAAATTGTGTACTTGACAAAGCTAGAGAACTTAATGCTACTCTTGAAGACCTTGAAAGGACTGAAGGTGAAATCAGAGATCTAAAGGAAGATGTCAAGGAAACAAATGATTGCATCAAAAAATTGAAAGAGCAAATTAAACAGTTTAAAGAAAAACACAAGGAAGTCAGTGATCTATTGAAGCAAGCAAATGAATCTATCAATGGTCTGAAAGTGCAAGCTGAGGAAAAGACAAGAATTAAGGAATGTCTTAATGCAATAGTGAAAAGCAAATCAAAAGAATGTGCAAGGCTTGAACGGAAAGTTGTAAATTTGAGATCCGATCTAGAGAAGGCAAGGATGTATGAAGTCAACTTTAAGATGACCTCTGCAAAGTTGATGAAATGATTGCAAATCATAAAGGTCCAAATGATAAAGAGGGTCTAGGATTTGAAAAAGGTGAAAGTTCAAAATCATATTAGACTTCAAATCAAAAGAAAAATGGCAAGTAGATCTGGAATCAAAAGAATAAAGCTAGAAGACCTCCGATCAGACAACCAAATGCTCAGAGGTATCCATCTTTCAATGGTTCTTGTCATTTTTGTAATAAGTATGGACACAAAGCAATAGAATGTAGAAGTAGAAGGAATCAAAATGTTCCATCTTTCTCTGATCAATGCTTTACATGCAATAAAGTTAGTCATAGAGCTGTTGAATGCAGAAGTAAACTGAGTCAAAACTCTATTAAGTGTTATGCATGCAATAAGATGGGACATAGAGCAAATGAGTGCAGAAGCAAAATACCAAGGTATAACAGGAATAATGTTCAACCAAATTATGGATATTGCTAACATGTAAGAAGTTTGGCCACAAAGCAGCTAACTACAGGTCAAAGGCAAGAAGAAATGGAAATGCTCAGCAAGACATGTGCAATTGTTATGAGTGTTATGAAGCAAGATACCCTCAAAGGTATAAGAAACCCATTGATGTTGCTCCTCAAAAGAAGGAAATGGATAAGATCTGGATAAAGAAGGATGTAACAGAGGTTAAGAATGAGGCTGTATCGGCGTTTAGTACAGATGTTCCCTCTAGGAACTAAGATTAGAGCTTTGGCTCAAGGGGAGCTTTAATGAAAATCTTTCACCCCCTACCAAAGGAATGGTGCTGATGCCTCAACACAAAGATATAATTTGAATATTGACATGCTTGATCCATTAGTGAAGTTTGCGGTGGAAAATCTCCTAATGTGGAAGTTTGCAAAGCATTTGAAGGTGACTATGTATATAGAGAAAGGTTTGACAGCTTTATTGTTTGAAGAATTAAATGCGAATTACATCAGATTTAAAAGGGTCTTAAAAGGGATTTTACTTAGCAAAATCATTCGCAAAAGCATTTGAAGAGAAGATCAAGAGCTAAGTTAAGCAAAAGTAGAGATCAAGGTGATTCATAGTTTATTGCATCCAAACCCTAGTCCGACAAAAGCAAAGAAAAGGTAATTTCTGGTTTGCCCTATTTAACTTTGTATTGTGCATTGAAGTTTTGAATTCACTTGCAATGGATAGGCCACAAGTAGTAGAGGTTATTGAGTACCCACAACCTAAGTTCAAGAAACACCCCTTCAAATCCATGGAAAGGGATCCTGATGGCGCTTTCTCAGATATACCATATGGTATACTACACACAAAAGATGTAAGAATGTATATACATACAAAGGTGGAAAAATACAACCATGCAAAACTAGAAGATATCTAGGTTAATGAGTTAACGGATGACAATTTTGATCTAAAGCATGAATACAGTGCCCTAACCAAGAAAAGGTTGGATGTTTGGAATGATTTTCCCAATTTGTGTTACGAAGATGCATGGGTAAGGTATGTATTGAGATGCATTCATAATAAATTCATGTTGTTGGACCTTCCACACATGATAAACAAGGAAGCCATTAGGGTTGTAACAAGGATGTGCTCCACTGGAGCTATTCCAACACTTAAATCTGTTAAAAATGATGTTGCAATGAAACTCACAGGAGCCAAATTTGACAATAGAGCTTTGACTATGAATGATATTGAAGATCCGGCAGTGAAATATGCATCTATGATGATAGGTTACAAAATCTACTTCAGAAATAGGGAAAAATCTATTTCAGCTACTTCAATTTACACTGCATATGAGATGGTCAAAAAGGGTATAGATTATGCCCTGTGTGAGTTGTTAAAATAATAATTATTTGAAAACTTGTAGAAGACAAAGGATTCAAAATATCCTTTCAAATTTGGTACTTTATTCATTTGTTTATTGTTTTATTTCCTCAAGGAAGTTTCAGGTGCACAAAACATTGTGTGGTTAGGACACATTCTGGTTGCCACCCACATCAAAGACCATTTGAGAAGAATTGGGAACATTCAAGCTCAAAATGCTACACTCTGGGGTTACTTTAAAATATTTCAGGAGAAGATGAATGCTAGGGACAGGATCCCTAAGAAAGTTGTGGAGAAATACAAAGATGATATACTCTTTATGGTAAGAAAAGATGGATGCTACTGTGAGGACCGCCCTTTTTACTACTGTTGTTATGACTATTTACAGTACTGTTATTGTTACTTTCATATTTGTGGGATAGCAGTTCCCGAAATTTGTCAGACTATTTAACTTTATTATGTTTTCGGAAAAACTAATTGGGTGATGTTTGGATAAGTTACTTTTCAGAAAAATGAATTAGGGATGATGGAAAATTGTAATATGATTTTTAATTATGTTAAATTGTACTAAGGCATGAGAATGCATGTGTTATTTCAGTTGCTTCGGCTATGATGAATTTATGTGGTTACTGATCTTGTAATTGAGTGTGCAGGGACTACTAATCAAACCACAGATTTCGGAGATCATTCCACACCTTGTTAATTGTTATTCCCTGTTAAGCCAATCTGGTTCCACGAAGAACCAAGATCTCTTTGTGTTTGATGTCATGATGTAATGTGGTCTTTCGTATGGTCGAGTGGGTTAGGTTACCCTCATGTAACATTATTTTTATAAGTAAGTGTTGTAAAGAGATTGAATTTGAAATTTCTATTTTTATTTAAATTATGAGGCCCTTTTTCTTGTGCTTTACTTTGACCTGGGGTGTCTTGTATGGGTTAAAATTGACCCTGGGTTCTACCCCATGGGTCCAGGGGCCCATTTGGCATGGGTAACCCTTGAGTAACCTCCATCTAGTCAACTTAACCTTCCCCTGAAGTTAAGTGGCGAAAATTGGAGGTAGGAGGGGACATGATGGGTTGTACCAACACTCAACCCATCCCCTCTACTTTCCCCTAGATAAGAGATGCCATCCATTAGTAAAAGTTACCTCTTCTTTAGTAAGATTCCCCCATGTACTATGGGGACACCCATGTGAAGAAAGGAGAAAGAGGCATGGGTCACCTGTCTTGTTCCCATTTAACTCTTTTTTTTATTTTTCCCATGAGAAAGTGGAGTCACATGAAAGGAATAAGGAGTACCCTTGGGAATGGAGAGTGACATAAGCCACCTGGACAGAATAGTGATTTTTGGGAAGGGTGAGGAGGTGACAAGTGTCACTTCCCCAATTCTCAAAATTAGAAAGAAAGAGAATTTTGGGTTATTTATTTTCAAATTTTGGGATGAGAGGGAGTTAGTTGAATTTTGGGGAAAATCTTTCATTTTGGCCTTACCAAAAATAGAGAAGTTAGTTTGGAAGATAGAGAAGAGAGAGGGAGTTGGTGGCTAAGCTTGGAAGTGAACTCTGTGGACTCTGCAACAACTTCATTCCAGGAGGGCTTTGCAAGGTTGGTCTGAATTTTACCTTTGTTTTGGTAGAACTGAAATGTGTATGAAATGTGTGTGAAATATGTGTTTAAATTTGTTTTCTGTGGGGTTCTTGTCGGGTGTTTGACAGAGCGTCTCCCACTTGGGAGAAATGCTCATCAAGTTTGGGGTAGGGGAGGAGAGATCCTCCTCGGGTGCATACCTGTTCCATCTTTTGGGATGTTGAAAGCCTTGAGGGCATGTATCTGTGACTGTATTTTTGACTTGAGAGTCATATACAGATTTCTTACAAATTGTGATCACACTTGGTTGAGACCAAGAGAAATTTATATGAGTTCATTTATCTGTCAGGGTGACACTCTGGAGTCGAGTGTATCCACTCTCCTGCCCCTTATGAAACTCACTGTAGTTGAGTTTCCGTATTGTGTAAAATAGCCACGGGTGTATGTGTGCTTTGGGATTGTTGTTGTTTCTGTTGTGAAGTGGAGTGTTTGAGTACCCAGGTGTGAGTATGGTCTCCCTAGCTCGGGGGTGACCCTCTTGCGGGTCTACGGTAGGGAGGAGAGCTAGACAAGTGGTATTTTCTTCTTTGTTTGTCTTTGATACGCAGGTTTTTCTCTTGGAGCTTCTGGTTGGCTATTTATGAAGAAACAGATTATCTTCTTGTCATGAGAATTAGGCCTGGTTCATTTCATAGAGATGAAGAGAGAACACCTCTCTTGTTATTGTTATAAATTAATGATATTCTGGGAGTGAAGAAAATCACCTCCCTGATCTTGTTATTATTGGACTTTTATTGGTTGTCATAGTTTTCAGTTGTCTACTGTTTGGGAGGAGAAAGTTCATATCTGGGAAGTTGGTGTTCATGATTGAGAAGCTGTAATATGAATGTGCTTAAAATTTAAGTTGATGTTTGTAATCTTTGTTCAATAGCAATTTTTGTGTTTCAAGTATTACTGAAAAGAAAAAAGTTCGTTTTTGCAAATTAATCTGAGTTGTTTACATTTGAAAGTTTGGAATTGCTTCACTAGTTGAAATGCTATTTTTCTTTATAGTTCAATATTAAAATGGAAAAGACAGTTTTAAATATTTGAGTTATTCTCCATATTTAATGGATTCTGTTAATTTAGAAGGATTAGAGGAAATCTAGCATGTAAATATAATCTGTTTGTAAATTTACAAGTCTTATATGTTTATGAAAATGGAAATTTATACTTAAAATAAGGGGATAGCTATTTACCATTTGGTGAAATTGGCATATATATATATATATATATATATATATATATATATATATATATATATATATATATATATATATAATTGTTATGACAATTTCTTTATAATAGGTTGATTTGGAGAAAATGCATAGAGTAGTGAATTTGAGAAATTGTAGAAATTGGAATTATACAAATATATAAAGAGTATTTTTTTTCTCTAAATAATTTATAAATATATATATAGAGATATATTTATATTTCTCATTTTGAGTAATTATCATTTTAGAAAATAATAGAGTAATTGAAAGTAATTATAACTGTTATATATCAATATAAAAAAAAGGGGATATATATATATATATATGAAATATATATATATATATATATATATATATATAAATGAAATATATATATATATATATAAATATATTATTGTTGATATATATACATATATATATATATATATATATATATATATATTTATATATGAATATATATAAATATATATATATATACTTGTTAATATATTATTATTGATAATAACCAACGAATGGTGAAAGACTGTCAACATGTAAGCCGCGGATTAAAAAAAAACACAGTCGAAATTTTATATGGGCGGTGGGGAGTAAACCCCACCGCAAGTTGTTATTACATATGGAGGTGTGGAGTGGGGCGGAGCCCCACCCACACCCCACGTCGTGGGAATGTGGGTGGGGCTCCGCCCCACTCCACATCTCCCCCCCTCCAAACCCTTATGCCTCCCGCGGATCTTGTCTGCCGCTCTGCGGCCACTGCGAAATCCGTCCGCCGCTCTGCGGCCACCGCAGGTCTTGTCCGCCGCTCCGCGGCCACCACCGGCCCTGCTCCTCTGTCTCTGCGGCCACCGCCGCCCATGGCCGCCGCCTGCTGTGAATCTAAAGCTATAAAGAATGTTAGGGCTTGGGCCCTAACATATGAGTGGTGTATTTGTAATATAAATACAGTTTTTTTTTTTTATATAGCTTTATATATATAGGCATATATATATACTATATATGTCTATGTATATAGCTATATAGATATAATATAATAATGATTATATATCTGTATATATATATATATAGAGAGATATAGGTATATAAGTTGTGGGAAACCAATTTGTCCATTATATAGACATTAAAATAAATATATTATATATATGTATGTATGTATATATATATATATATATATATATATATATATATATATATATATATATATATATATATATATATAATATGCATAGGAGTAAATCTTTGAACCAATTTATTGGGCCCTCGTTTAAAATCGTTATAAACTATGTCTCATGGATATAGAGAAAAAAAAAATATATAACAATTATATTCTCACAGTAGATGTTATTAAGTGTTGAACACAACAACCAAAGAAGATATATTACCATGAACAGAGTTTTATAAAGTGGTGAACCACCTACATCTATTGACAACGTCATACGAATTACAATCAGTGTATGAATCGTAATTAAGAGTAACAGTAACAACAGTAATTCTAAACAAGAGAAAATAAAATTATAATGTAAAGAGAGTTTAGGAATATTCAGTGATACTCTGGAAAGAGTTTCTCGGAAGTTTCAACTGTTAACGTACTAATAATCATCCGGAAAATGAAGAGGAAAATTACACAACTCTTTGCTCAAAAGAACACTGGAAATAAACTTATGAAGCCACCACTAACAATCCATGTGGCCATATTAATCTCAACTGTAGCAAACGATCTCATATGTAAACCTGTAAGAGGTTCCGAAGAAGGAAAAAAAAAACTAACATTGGAAAACACAGAGGAGAAAATGCGCGACATTTCTCACACGGGATAAGAGAACTAAGTTGACGGACCCTTCTGTCAATTGTGCTTAGGAACAAGTTGACTAAGTATTTACGAAGAGGAGGAACCTAGATCGGGGAAGATTAGGAGACCGAGTCCAGCAAAATAGTAAACCAGCCTTTGTGACCTAGATCATCCTGAAATTAGGTTTAATATCAACAATAACTGCAGTGATAACCCTGATTGACGTAAATCATGAAGAAAGGACAGGATGCACATAAAGAAAGTATAGAAAATGAAAGAGAGAGAGAGACCGAAATATAAACACACTAAATGAACTAAGAGATAGTTAAGGTAAGGGCGATAAAGATATAATCCAACTTAAGAACTTGTGGAAAGGGAAGAGAGGGCAACCAAACCGCCTTGTTGAAAATGCTAAGTCATAGGAGGAGTATGTTTCAGGGAACAAGAGAGGAGACAGACAACCGTGCCTGGCTGAAAAATGACTAAATAGGGAGATCACTAGCCGGTTTAGTCGGAACAAGGCGTCGTGGGGAGTGGTTCCTCTATCAGCGAACCACGTGCGTAAATGAGTGCAGCGTAATTCCCACTAACGCCGTAAGGCATTCTGCTACCGAACATTGCCGAGGATTCGATTTAAGAACTTTGGTAATCTCACTCTTGCAATGACGTTAGCAGCGTTGTATAGACCCTCTTGTTGATCTATATGCTTCTGGTTGCACGCCATTGTACTTGTATTCCGCCGATGAGTATAGTGTTTCGCCATGAGAGAACACCGTTGAGCATGCGTACGCATGCGAAAGGGGTTTTTAGGACAGTGTGAGAAAAGTTTTTCATATCTCGTGTCATAACCACATGACAGATGTGGCTATGACACGTGCGATGTGTGTTGTGACCACAAGGAAAATGTGGGCATGACAGCTACATGGAGGTAGTAGAACCTAGGATAGTCTGGATTCTAGAGATGGGATATGAAGTGTCTGAAGATATCCTTATAGGTCTTGCAGAACTAATGTTGAGCAAGATGAAAGACAACTCTGAAGAAAGAATTGGAACTTATAAAGAAAAAAGATCTATTGAGGTGCATCTTAAGCACAAAGAGAAAGAAATTAAGAAGAATGTTAAAGAAATGAAGTCTAGATTTGAGGAGATGTTGGCACAAAAGGGACCTGCGGAGATGTCCAAGGGTACATCTAAATCACCAAGTATTAGAAGGTCAACAAGGACTTCTAACCCCTCTGCTACTACTGCTCCTAATACCTCCAGAGCCATGCCTACAGCCAGTCTTGAGAAGAATGAAGCAGTCAGTGTTTTTGAACTTGCAAAGAAGAGAAGAGTAAAGGGAAAAGCAATAAGAAAGGGTTATGTGACGCATGATGTGTTTGAGGAAGAAGAGGAATAAGAAGGACCCAAGCTAATCTGGAAGAAAAGAGGAGTCATATCCGGTGAAAAAGGCCAAACTTTAGGAAAAAGAAAGAAAAGAAAGGAAGGTAAAGTTGCAAATGAGGGAAAGGGAAAGAAAGAGAATTTAGAAAAATCCCATCTTCCCCCACTGCAATTGGAAGCTACAATTAATGCTATAACTAAGTATGGAAATCTAAAGCAAGTAGCCGAGTTGTATGATGAGAGATCAACTGAAGATAAATCAATCATTGAGACAGCCATCATCAGGTATATGGATGTATTTAATGTTGCATTAATAGAAATAATTAACAAGCTACCTGATAATCTTGTTGATGTAATGACAAAGAGAAGAGATGATGCCATGAATAAGGACATGGAAATGAAGACTAAAGCACTTGAGAAGGTTTGTCCTACAATTTCTGGACAAGACAAGGTTAAGGCTATACAGAGTTTACCCAAGGAATTCAGGACAAGAAGAAGACTAAATACCTTAATGACAAATGATAAGGATGAAATAGAAAGGTTGAAAAAGGACACATTAAAAATAACTACAAATGTTCTTAAGGAACTATAGATTTCTATAGTTAAAGAATGGTCTTCTAACGAAGATGGAAAGGATGAAAACCAGACTAAGGAAAATAAAGAAGAAGGTGAAACCAATGCAAAACAGCATATGTTGACTAAACAGTCACCATTAGCAGAAACCAATGCAGAAGATCTGAATATGGTTGATCCTTTGGAGAACACAAAAATTGTTGATGAGTAGAAGGAATCTCCAAAAGAAAAGACAAATGGAGATAAGGGAGAGCAAAGAGAGGCTAGTGTAGATCAAGTTGCAAACACTATGGATGATACCTCTATTTTGGAGAATGTTGGAGAAGAGGAAGCACATGATGGAAACCATCCTCCGGAGACCTCAGATTCTAGATTGTTATCTCAAGACGAGAAGGATAATGTTGGTGAAACCTCTGGAGTCTCTCTGATAGACTCTATCAAAGAATTTTTGGTGAAACAAAGACAATCTCTATAGGTGCAATCCTTGGATGGATAGATTAACTTGTCCCGCATATCACCTTTGCAAAAGCTTCAGTTGGGGACAATTTTTCAGGCGTCTGCACAAGAAGAAATCCTACAGTCTCATTTGGAAGGAAATGAGCTTATGGAAGAGGCAATGGAAATTTTTGAAAAGATACTACCTAATACTAAGAGAGATGTGTCTTTGGCCCCTGCGTTACAAATGAAGAAACTAAGGGAGGCTATCAACAATCAATTTGAGTCTTTTGAAGAAGCAGCTGAGAAGAAAGTAAGAGAAGAAATAGATAATAAGAGGTTAGTAGAATTGATAGATAGGTGCTCCAAGGCACACATTTTGTTAGACAATAGTATAAAGAGTATTCACAATGCTTTAAGTGATGCTAATGATTTATATCAATTTTTTTTATCCTAGCCCATAACCACTAAAGAAATAAAAGATGAAATTGAAGACCTTGAGATGCAATTGCTAAAAATCTCCAAAACCTATGATCCCTTGAAAGATGCAAATGGAGATCTAAGAGTAGAAGAAGAGAAGACTCATGCCATAATAAAGAAATTGCAGAGTCAAAAGGAGTCAATTAAAGATCAAATGGGTCAAATGAGAGATATAGTAAGCTTTAAAATGGCTTCTTTGATTGGTATGTTAAAAGAAGTTGATAAAGTTGGAAAGATGACTGATGCCCCTGTAACAGTGGATAAAGCAGAAGAATTACTCTTGCAAATAAATGGACAGATATAGATACTATACTCTGCAAAGGAGCATTGGGACCGAGCTATGATCCAGTTGAAGAATATCTACAAATATATCTTTCCTACAAGTCAGTAAGTTTCTTATTTGTTGATCTCTTGTACATATGCGGATGGTTAGAAGGAAACAATTTTGGTATTTTGGTATAGAAATAAAATAGTAAGGGGGAGTGCCATGTAAAGAAAAGTTAAAGAAGCTTTTGATTTGGAAATAGTCCCTTTTCCATTGATGTCAAAGGGGGAGAGAAAACAATGTGAAAAAGGAGAGCAAGATGTGTAAAAGAAAGGGGGAGAGCAAACTTTTAGCAGAGTTCTGTCTTGATGGTTTTTCACATCATATGTTGCCATCAATGACAAAGGGGGACATTGTTGCAAGTATGTGTAGCTGCTGCAATTAGTGTTGTCATTGCTGTCAACATGTTAGTCTAGTGTTGTCATTAGTGTCAACTAGTTGAGCAAAGATAAGGTTAAAGGTTGGCTTCAAAGAGTAAAGATACAGTGATCCAAAAAGTGTTAACCAGACATAAGGAAACTATGATGTAGAATAGTTTGATTGGTAATTTTGCAAGAGGGTTTGATCCTCTTCCTTACAATTTGATTTTATCCTTCATAGAAGACCACTGTGTAAGAAGATTTGATCCGGTAAGCAAATATGTTATGAAATTCGGCTAAGTGTCTGTCTAGTAAACTAAGCTACAAATTTTGGTAATTTGGTCCGTATTAGTTCTGCTATTGAAGATCTTGCTCTACAGTTCTAGCATATGGTTATTGATCATTGGGCACATCTAAATCCAGAGTTTTGCTTACTTATGATCTCCGGTGTGAAAAATGTGAACAATAGAAGTCCAGACTAACAGAGTACAATTTTTTTCTAGAGCAGAGCATGTAAGTAAATGGATCTGCATTTCTTCGGCATGAAATATCTTTCTTTGCTGTTATAAGGTGTTGATAGTGAATATTCATAGAGTCCAAATCCAAAGTTTCAGGTCTTGAAGTTCTCCAAAATGAGAGTTAGTGTTGACAAAGTATTGCACTCTGTATAGACAGTGCTTTGACAGTGCCAGTGATGATTTGAGATACTCCGCATTTCACGGCAAGTAAATGGTTTACTATGCAGATTTGATTCTAAGATAATGAATGTCTGTAGCATGTATATTCCAAGTTTTAAGCAATCTGGAGGTCCGCATACAGTTTTGTGAAATGACAAATAGCTTATATTGTTGATGTCTTGTCAGTGGAGCCGACCTAAAGGTGTTCATGTTGTGTGAAGGATAAATATGCTTTGCGAAGTTAAGTGGGAGCTATTTTACGTCCATGCCGACCTATCTCAAAGTTTGAATCTTGGCACAAAGCGTGTGTGTGAAGGTTTGGGGCCGACAAGTTCTATATGGCATGCTTTGAACGTTACATCCAATTAGGCCGACCTAATTGATGTTGTAAAAGACACAGATATATATGAAGGATTGTTTTCAATGTTGTATTAAAAGTGATATGTAGTGAATTGATCTGTGTGATGCGATTAGTGCCTTTGGATTGAGTAAATGCAGAATAGTATAGTCCGGTGTTTGAGAACAGTGTGATGAATGTTTTTTTGTACTTTGAGATTCATTGGAACTGTACTTCATGCATGTGTTAGATGCAATTGTAAACAGTTCAATCTTGGCAGTAAGCCACCCATTCTCTTCTCTTTTTTAAGGATAGTGAGTCCTTTGGCAATGAGCCACATGTAGTGAGCATCCTTAGATAGTGAGTCCACAAATTGTATCAACCTTAACTGATTTCCTTATTAATAGATATTGTGAGCTAATCCTCACCTTGGTTTTTCCCATTTTTAGTTTTCCATGTAAAAGTCTCAGTGTTCATGTGTTATGATTTGTGGCTCCATATTTTATGCTTAATTTCCTTTATTGCAATTAAATATACTAAATGGATCAAAATGTTTGATGTGTAAATGGTTTAAGAGAATACTAATTCACCCCCACTCTCAGTATTCTAGGTGTTCAACAGAACACCATCCCTAGACAAAAGGTTGTTCATGAGTCAATTCATGTTCATTCTCTTGATTTGGTCTCCATTTAGGAATCGAAGTTGTCGGTGGAAGGTATGTCCAACATAGCAACTAGTTTATGTGTTAGAGAGGTCAGTGGCAGTGTATAAGGGCTCAGGGAAGTGTTGGTGGAGTTGTTTTCTTATGGGACCCACGTAAGGTTTCTCCTCTCTGGTGGATCTCGAGTAGATTCTCTATGTCAGTGGTTACGACTAGTTATGAATCTGGTGAAGCTATTCTTTTCACCAATGTTTATGCCCCAATTGATGCTCAAGGAAAGTCTTCTCCTTGGTCTCACATTGGGTATGTTAGATCCTTAGCCCCTTTCTTTCCTTGGATTATGGCTAGGGATTTTAATGCGATTGTTAGTTTGGATAAGAAGAAGGGGGTTTAGACAGATTGGATCCTTCTTCCTTGATGTTTAGAAATAATATTTCTGGCCTTAATCTCATGGATGTTAATCCTTCCAATGGTTTATTTTGCATGGAGCAATAGAAGATGTGGGGCAGATTGTATCTCTGAAAGGCTGGACAAGTTTTTGGTTTCTAGTTTCTAGATTGGCAGCAATTGGGCTACGAGTTCAGAGATTCTGGATTGGCGGGGATTAGACCATTGGCCTATTAAACTTTCAACCTCCATGTTTAGCATAGCTAAGGATCCTTTAAGTTTCATCTAATGTGGCTTAGGGACCCTTCTCTTCAAGATTTTATGGTTGGTTGGTGAAATGAAGGAAAGTCGGGTTATGGTACTGCTATGTACTCTTTTGTTAAAAGGTTGCAGTATGTGAAGTTTCAGCTTAAGAAGTGGAATAGACATCATTTTTGTAACATATTTCAGGCTAAGGTAGCTGCTCAATCTCAGGTGGATCATATTACTCGCCAAATTAGGGATTTGGGACTCACTATGGAGAGACTTTAAGATGAAACAAAAGCTATGAAGATGCTCGCAGAATGGGAATTGCATGAGGAAATTTTTTGGAAGCAAAAGGCGAGGATTGAATGGCTACAGGAAGGAGATAGAAATACCTCTTTCTTCCACAATACTGTCAAAGACAAGAGACATGGGAGTGGGATTTCTTCTTTGGTGTCTTCCCAAGGGGTTCTGCTGTCCTTTGGCCAAGAGACTTCTGCAAAGGCTACTCAGTTCTTCTCAACTCTGTTTACGGAGGACTCTCCCTCTGCAGTTATTGAGGAGTATAAGGTTTTGGAGTGTATCCCTTCTTTGGTGACTAATGAGATGAATGAGGCTATCTTCAGTCCCATTTCCGTGATTGAGTTGGAGAGGATAGTGTTTCAGATGAAAAGGGGAAGGCCCCTGGGCTAGATGGCTTTCTAGTTGAGTTCTTCAAGAATTTTAGGAGATTATCAAATTTGATCTTCTTGAGGTGGTTAGAGAGTCACAAAGAAACAAGCAGATGCTGAAAGCTTTGAATGCTACTTTCTGAGTTCTTATTCCTAAGACTATTGGTGCTAACTCCCTGAATCTCTTTAGGCCAATTGCTTTGTGTAACGTTGTTTATAAGATTATCACGAAGTTGATTGCGAAACGGCTTAAACCTTGGCTCAATAGGCTGATCTTGAAGGAGTAGGTTGGATTTATGGCTGGAAGGCAAATTCTTGATGGGGTTGTTGTGGTGATAGAGGCTATTCATTCCATTGCAGTTTCCAAGGAGAAAGCAATGTTCATTAAGCTGGATATGGCCAAAGCTTATGATAGAGTCAAATGGACTTTTCTTCGTAAAGTCTTGTTGGCATTTGGCTTTGGGAATGATTGGGTTGATTGGGTTATGAGTTGTGTTATGTTGACTTATTTCTCTGTTATTATCAATAGTGAGCTTACTACATTGTTTGGTGCTATTCAGGGCCTTAGGCAAGGGGATGCACTATCACCATACTTGTTTATCCTCTTGGCTGAAGGATTAGGAAGACTCATAAAGTCTCATGTGGGTCAGGAGTTGATCCATGGCTGGACTTGGGGCAACACTTTACCTCCTCACTCTCATTTACAATTTGTTGATGACACAGCTTTGATGGGTTTAGCTAAGGTTAATGAGGCGGTTAACTTTAGGAAGGCTCTAGATAGGTATTGGGTTGCCTCAGGTCAGAGGATTAATGAAGATAAGTCTTCCATATTCTTCTTTAATACTCCTCGTCTTATTCAGAAGAAAATTGCAAGGATTCTCAGATTCTAGATTGGGGCTCTCCCTCTTGTTAATCTTGGTATCCCCATCAATGTCAGCTCTTTGTCTAGAAGATTTTGGTAGGATATTCTGGACAAATTTCAGAAGAGGGTTACTCATTGGACTTGCAAATGGTTGTCCTCAGTTGTGAGAGTGACTTTATTAAAGTGTGTGGTTCAATCTCTCCCAATTTATCGGTGCTTTGTCTAGGGGGCTCCCTCTAACTTTATTAACGAATTTGAAGCTCTTACTAGACAATTCTTATGGGCTGGTAATTTAGATTCTTCTAAGTGGAGTCTTGTCAAGTGGGATTGTGTTTGTAGGCTGAAACAAGAAGAGGGTCTTGGTCATTGGTAGGATATTGTTACTGGTCAGGCCTTGGCTACCAAGTTGTATTGGAGGTGGTGTACTTGTTAGGATTAGGATTGGGCCAGGATCCTTAACTATAAATATTTGGGGGGGGTGAAAGATGCCAAGATTCCTAGACTATGCCTCTCTGGTAAGGGATCTATGATATAGAGTACTCTTAAAAGGGGAGCCAATTTAGTTAAGGAGGGGTTGTTTTGGATTTGTAACAGGGGATTTTAGGCCCTATTTTGGTATGATTCTTGGGATGGGCACCCGCCTATCTTGTCAATGTACCCACAATTACAACCCTTGTGAAACATCTTTCTTGATGCTTGGTGGTGTCGTGTGGAGCATTTCAAAGATTTTCAGCGATTGGGGCAAGTGGAGGTTTGCAAATGGAAAGTTGTGGTTGATTGGCCGCCAGGGGGGCTACTGGTGGATCGAGAGGAGCTAGCTAAGATTCTGGATGGCAGAGTTTGCAATTCTCTAGGGGAGAGAGATGCCCTTGCCTGGAGTCCTAATCCGAAAGGGGAGTACTCTGTTGCCTCTAGATATCTTGAGCTGGATAGACACAAGTTTGGGGAGATGGGCTCTCCTTGGTGGAAGTTTGTGTGGAATAAGTTTGGATGGCCAAAATGTAATTACTTCCTTTGGTTGGTTGCTTGAAATCGTTGCCTCACTTGGGATAACTTGCAGAAAAGGGGTTTTCAGGGTCCTTCTATTTGCTTCCTATGCAATGGTGGTGAGTGTCAGGCCCATTTGTTTTTTCAGTGTCCCTTGGCCCATGAGATCTAACATCTTTGGTGGGATTCTTGGAGGTAGGCCTGTGTTCACGCTTCCTCTTTGGTTGACTTTTGGAGAAGTTTGGGTAGGCCTCCGGCTAAGGCTTCTTTTTTGCAGGTGGCTTAGAATATTGGTCCTTCTTTTATCTTGTGGTAGCTTTGGCTTGAAAGGAATCAGAAGATCTTTCAGGGGACGAAGTTGGAGGTTCAGCAGGTGTGGCAGAGGATTCTTAGTATGCTTTAGGAGACCTTAGCAACTAAATGTGATCTTTCATCTAAATTGGACATTAGAGAGTTGTAGGTGGCACATAATTTGAGTTTAGTTGTTGGAGGCTCTTGCTCTTCTTGGGCTAGGACAAGGGGTCATTCTAAGAGTAAGATGCAAAGAGATGGTAGGTGGTCTCCTCCTCCTCCAAGAATTTTTAAGATTAATACGGATGGCTCTTCTAGGGGGAACCCTAGACATGCTAGGATTGGGGGATTAGGAAGGGATAGCTCTGGTGCTGTCCTTTCTTTTTTTTTTTATCTATAAGGGGCATCAAACTAACAATCTTATGGAGGCTCTATTTGTTCTCTGTGCTCTAGAAAGAGGGTGTGCTTTGGAATGGCGCAAGGTCATCTATGAGTCTGATTCCTAGATTGTGATTAACCTGTTGAATGAGCGGGTGGTGGTTGGTGTGCAATGGCAGTTGGCATAAGTGGGTCGATAGATCCTCCGATTGAGTCACTTGATGGATTTGTTTCTTTTGTCCATGTCCCTCGGGAATGGAATCATGTGGTGGATTGCTTGGCTAAGTGGGCTTCGGAGCAGGTGGGGGATTGGAATGTTAGTGGTTGGGACCAGTTATCCCAAGATGGTGTTCATAATTTGGAAAAGTTGATTTATGAGGATATGGATGGTTAGTTGAGGTCCCTTCTTGGGGCTTTGGGATTGGGGATGTGCTCCTGGTTTTGGTTTGGTTAGTTGTGGTGTTGGTGCTTTGTTCTAGATTCTTGTTGTTTCTAATAAATTTTTACCCTTCTTTTAAAAAAATAATAATAATTTTATGGTAGTTGAAGTTGATTATATAATTTTATAATAAATATATGTTAAATATTTATGGCCAAGTTAATTGATTTTTGTTTGAATATTGATTGATTAGTTGATCTATTATTAGTTGATCTACTTAGATATATTTATTTTTTATTTTTTTCTCGACATAATTAGATTATTAACATTTGTTAAACTTCCAAAGTTGAAGAACAATAGTAGTGAACCAATGTATAACAATGTACTATTATTAATCAACCAAAAGTTTTTATGATTTATTTATTTTATTTTTTAATGTTGACATTTTAATAGAATTGGCAAAAAAAAAAAAGATTATTAGTTTCAAATTTTACTGTTTAATTTTTTAAGGATAAAACCTTTCAAAGATATACTCGTCAAAAAAAAGAATTTGTTACAACATATGTACATCTCATTAGGTTAATTAAATTTTAAATGATATTTGTTTTTAAACAATTAATGAATTGTTAGAAAAACTAAATTGATACCTTTTGATTTCAAAAAATTATAGTCTTAAATTTATATTATAAACACCAGCATCTCCACTCAATATCCTTGTTATTAAAAAAAATCATAATACATAAATATATTTAAATTTTTAAATTTATTAAAATTTGAAAACAAAAGATGATATTTATTGTGCCATACATATATTGTTCAAAAAATCTATCCTTTAGTTCCATCACGGTGCAAAATACTATTATAACATAAAAATATATAAGATATATCACTTATCCAATAAACATTAAATGTCACCAACGTAATTTTGAATTCATGTATTTGCCTTTACAGATCTTAATGTTCATTTGCTCCATCCTCTTTTATTAGGCTTTGTATTAAAATGATTCGCTAATTTCATAATCTAGACTGGCAGTATTCAGTGCAGCGAGAGCTTCAATAAGATTTTTGCAATTTCTCTTCCTTTGAAAATTTCCAGATGATTTTAAGTTTCTTACAATTATGTCAATCTCAACCTTCAAGTTGTATTATAGTAATTGACTTACTAATAAGAGGTTCTTCGTGAGTCCTGGAACATATGTAACCTTTGTAAGTCGACAATTGTGAGTCTTGAGTGGTAAAGAAATATCCCCAATACCCTGCACTTTATAAGATACATCATCGCTAAGTGAAACTTACCCATATGAAGTGGATGGGGTGGGATTGGAGAACCAGTTTTGTTCACCTATCATGTGTCTAGATGCATCAGAATCAATGTGCTAGATAGGACTGTCAAAAGTGGGAATTTGATCCTCTTTAGCATACAAAAAATCTTCATCAAAATCACTTGTGGAAACAACATTCCCATGTTTCTCTACCAGCAAGGATGCTGCTTCTTGTCCCCCTGAGAATTCTTTTGTGTCTTTCACTAGCTAGAATCACTATTGGCAAATGAATTGTACCAACATTCCTAGAGATTGTGTCCCTTCTTTCCACAAATGACACTTTTTTCACTTTTTTCTGTGCAAATGAATTTTCTTGTTTCGATTTAGATGAACTTGATGGACCACTCTAATGTTTAGGTTGTTTTCCCTTCTATTGAGATGCAAGGAACTGATTGTTTGGAGAGACTGAGGTCCCATCATGAATTGCCTCTTCTTGTTTAAGCAAATTCACCACCTCCTCAAAAGATAGCGTTCTACTAGCCACATTGAGACATGTGACAAACACACGACAGGTAGGGGCAATGCTCTCAAGACAATGGGTACAAGAGAGTCATTTGACACAATTTTTTGTAACACTTACAATGATGTCCTGATTTCTACAACTCTTATGAAAAGTTCTCCAATTTTTCACCATTTTGCATTTGCAAATAATGTATTTAACAATACAAATGAAGAATTTGATTCTGATTTTTGAACTCCTATACTGCCTTGAGGTGATCCCAAGCTTCTTTGGTAGTTGTGGTTGTTCGGATGTGAGGCTAAACCTTGTCAAAAACATTGAACAAGTTTATCAGTTGGGCCTTTTGATTGATCTTATCATTCCAATTTTACTCAACTCCAATTTGTGTGGGTCTGCTGATTCTTCCAGAGATTATATCCCACAAATCTTGGACTTCGGCTTTCTAGGCAGAATGATTATTACCTCTCAATAGTTGAGAGTCGGAGCATTTTTTGAAGCATTAAAATCAATTTATTGGATGTGAGGGGTCCTTATCTCTCCAAAGAGAAATGTTCACCCTAATTTCTCCCTAACAATTTATAAGGTCAATGCCACAAATGTCATTGGTGTAACTATTTTGGACATTAGATGCAATAATTCGACACAACAGCATTACCTGTAAATGTGAATAAAAGACGTCGTTTATACTGAATGCTATAATTGTTGTTACAAAATGTAACAAAAGAATGGCTTAAAACTTTGTTTGTGTCTCTTATTTGCACTTGTCCTTTTTTAAATTTGGAAAAGAAATTATAATTTTTAAAAAAATAAATAAATTCCTTTCAAAAAATTCGAAAGTAAAAACACCTTAATTTTTCACTTCCTATAATTTTTGTAATACTTTCCAAACTTTGGAAATTAAAAAAAATGCACCTTATATCTGCAAATTCTATTAAAAAAACATTTAATTTTCTGATTTTTCATAGATCCACAACTTCTCCTTAAGTGATTTTGTTCATTAACCTACTAGACGAACACGTTTTACAAAAAATGGTTTCGCGACTTATTCTACGCTTTAAGGTATCAAAATTCTTGTGAGCCACAGCACGAGGAATGTATCTATTTCTCCCTCACATTTTCTTCACACGCAATTTTTTTTAATCTTCATATGCAACAAATTTCACATGACTGCATTTCCTATCATGAATTTCACATGACTGCATTTCCTATCATGATTTTGCTCCCGCCATTTTAAGCAAAGCTTTGATGCAACTTGTAGCAGATTTAAGAGTTTAAGACGCAATTCTTGTCACAAAGCTAGGGCCATATCAATGGTAGCCGACCGTTCAAGCAGCTCCTCCCACATGAATTCCTTCACACTTCAAACGTCTAAATGCCTCCACAACTTTCCTCTGCTTCATTTCACAAGAACTTCGACCTCCCACATTCATGAACAGGCACATGGATCTCTATTTGCTCTAAATACCAAATTGAATCATTAAGAGGCAATGAGCAATTTTTTATTAACCATTAGCACATAATATATACAAAGAAATAGTCAGTTAAACAAATTACCCAACCAAACAACCACCAACAATAGAATAACCATTTCTATGATTATATTATTTTAACAATAATAATAGCATATCACTATTATTATTTACATAGTTTTGATTAGGATAAGTTAGTTTTAGAGGGACCATAAACCCTGTACAAACCTCAAGTTTTGATAGGACTTGAAACCTTACAAAGCTACAACCAAGTTGCCCCATTGGTTTTAGAGGAACCAATAACCCTATACAAACCTCAAGTTTTAATAGGAACTAAAACCTTACAAAGCTCTGAGAACAAAACCTCCCAAAATATAAAGGACCAACATATACAATACTGGATCCCGAACGGACAATCCGCACCCCCTTGACCCAGGGGTAAGAGACATAGATTTGGGAAGACCCTTCTTCTTGCAACAAACAATTGTCCAAGAAACACCAATATTTAAATCTTTTGGTCGAGAAGATAGGAGAGGGAAATCCTCTAACATAGCCTCCACCAAAGTTACATCCCACGAGGATGGAAAATGTCTATCCATGGAAGTCAAAAGCCGCACAAAATCACTAGGCGTAGCCAGAGTGGGGATCCTCACACAACGAGCCATGGGAGGAGTGAGAACCGATGAGGGAGCAACCAGAGACAGTTATGAAGAAGAGCTCTCAACATGAATCAAGGAAGACGCCACAACTGCACCACCCCCAAGGGAAACCGCAACTAGTACGAGATCCACTGCAAGGGAAACAGGTGGAGAAGACCTATCATCCTAAGAGTCATAATCACCTGCAGTTAAGTGGTTAGCAAGGGCATTCCTCCACCACGTAGTCGAGCCCGCCTTGCAATGAGAAAAAGGGCAATCAAAAACCATGTGTCTGATGGAAAAGTATCATCTATAGTGGAAGGGGAGACTCTCATAATCAAGTGGTTGAGTCCACAACCTATCCTCCACCATTAAAATAATATCCCTAGGACATGCCTTGGAAATATTGATATCCACAAGAATACAAGCGGAAGTAAGATGGCCCATGAGGGTGGTGGTAGCATCAACCTTGAAACAATGACCAATAGCATTGCCAATGGCCTCGTAACAAGACTCGACCTAGAATTGGGAGATGGGGAAGTTTGACCCAAATAGGCTTGACATTGAGAAGTTTCACAAGCGGATTGAAGGAGGTAGACCAAAGCTTGAGCGAGAGGGAATGCTCACCCCAAATCCACAATCGACGATCCCAAATCAAATCCTTGTCATGTGAAGATTCGAATGTCGCAACAAAGAAACCCCTAGCACAAGGGTACAGCTCGATTTTCCCCTCAACAAGAGGCCAGCAAGAGTCCAAAACCCATGTGTGCAAGTCTGGAAAAGAGGGCCACAAGCTGATAAATCTGCACACCGGACCCTGAGAGGCATAAAATCATTCATTATCAATGACTTCCTAATCACATACTATGACCGAGGAGAAATGAGAGCAAGGGATGGGCCGAGAATTGTTCCGTGGAGGGTGGGAAGGGACCCCATGCCCAACAATGGCCACATAGGAAGGAGCAGAACTATTTCCAACCTTTGAAGCAACAAGGCCGACACCAACTGAGCCACGATTCAAGCCCAACACAAGAGCAAGACAACCAGATGAACCAAGGGTATCAACCTACAAAACACCCCCTGCAAAGTCGCTAAGACCGACTCCAAAATTATCGCCATCACCAAACTGCACACAAAGCATAACAGAGTCGCCACAAGCATTCAAACAACCAGAAGGCAGCTCAAAAACCTGCCCATCTGCTACAAAGGAACCCCCTACAATACCAGCCCCAACCGCGACACACCCACTGCCAAGAGCATGCACACAACCTCTAGAAGACAACGCACAAGAAGTCACCAAAACACGAGTGACATCACCATTAACAACCTCAGCTACAAAGTTCATTGAGAAGGATACATGGGTGGGCAAGAGCAAGGTCATTTGATCAATTTGTTAGGACTTCAAATTTAATTATTTACATAGTTTATGATCTAATATTATATGAATAATTTCTAACAATTCTTATGTTTTATTTTTAATATTTATAATATTTTATAAGATTGTAGATTGGTTTAGACCTTTATTATCAATAAGTTTTTATTTTGTTTTAATTCTTTAATTATGTATAGTTTAACCTTGGAATGTTTGTATTTCTTGTCTATTTGTCCATGTTCCCACTCCCTCACCTCTCCTCTTTCCAAGTAGCAAGTATTGCAATCTACCCGATACATTTTCCTCGTCCTAATGATAGATCATGGAGTGCAATAAAATGTTGATGCAAAAAACTTCTACGCAATTAAATGTAGAAGTACTCTTATGTTCACTATTATAGACTCTGAAAATATGATCTCTTATTAATCCTTAATTGTTCAAATCAACCTTTGATTCTCTTTATCTCATATTAATACATCTAGGTTTTACACCAATAAAAACTTTTGTTTGGAGCATTGCCCATTTTTATCCAACCTTTTTTGTTGTGTTGAATCGTCTAGGGTTTTCCCATCATACAAGGCATGTATATTCCAAGAAACTCGAAGCGAATGATCAAAACTTGAGGCTCTAATGAAACTAACTTATTAGGTGCAAGATCACTATGGCAATCCTAGTTTACAATCTTCATTCAGGTCCTTTCAAAGGACACTGCTTACCAAGGCAAAGATTATCCTCTAAGCATGGAGGTTGGTTTTTTTATTACATCTATTCATGATACTTAAGCTTTTCCTGCTGCTAGACCACCTCTTATTTTCTTTTATGATTGATACATGTGGATGCCATACACACGCAATATTAAGTACAAAAATTGAAGTTTCCCTAATCAAACCAAGCCACTACATGACAAGATTTTAACATGACTCAGATAGCGTACGAAATCATTGTTATCCCCAACACCATATTCTAAAACCCCGCGAGTAAATAGGTGCATTGTGAATAGATTTTGGCCTTACAAAATTGAAGCAAAGTAGCATCTTCAAGAATTGCAAACAAAATATATTAGCAAGGACCTTAATATGTGAATTCAATCTCATATTTTCAATGAATTTCTCTATTTGTTATTTGTTCAAAAATATAATCCCGCACAGGATAGTATTTCCAAGCAATAGAACTATTTTACTTGTCCACAATTTCTTTGATAGTTACAAACTACAATCATGGGATGGCAAGCATCAATGCAGAAGCAAAACACAAGGATACAATAAAATGCCATTCCTGACCACTGTTTCACATAAATCTCTAATTAACAAGCAATTGAATAGGAATCTCCTTGTAATGCCACAGCAGCAGATAGTAGCTCTCAAAATCCCTACAGATACTAGGTTGCATGGCATGAGAATTTCTTAAACCAACCTTAACATTAGCACATCTACAAGAATTTCCCATTTAAGTAACAAAAAATTATGCTATTGAATCTCCTATAAGATTTGCATAAACATAGCATGTAGGAGGAGTGGCCCATTTGACATGGATCCAAAGTTCAGCCTTGACATGAAAATCATGCGAAATACTTTTGAGACTCCCAAACCTTTATGCACATTAGTGTTATGGCGCCATTACAATAAGTTTTCCCCTGTTTCCAGTAGTAGAAAATCATCATGAGCAGCAGTGAATTCAATAATCAAATGTTCAAATCTATTAAAAAAAAGGTAATTTACCATTTCAAGAGGTGCATTTTGCCCATCAACAACAAACATAAAACTACAATTATGAAAGAAAAAAAGAGTATTAATATATTGAAAAAATGCTATTTAAATATCATACCTAATCCTTCAAAGGTGGTCTCTCTAGCTCGTTCTGATCCATGAATTACACGGACTATACCTGAACATTAACAACCAAAGTAAATTAGGCACGAATCCCTTTGCAAATAGACAATACAAACATGTCTATACTCTAGTTGACAAGACAATATCATTAAGACACAAAAGATTAGCACACCCTAGCAGCAAAGAAAGACAAAAAATCAAGTCCCTGAGAATGAAACTTATGTTCCTTGCCAGAAAAAGTAAAATGGAACGATGTTGAATGCCTCTGAAATGATGATTAAGATACGACCTAAAGTACACAATCCAGGACTCACGGCACACTATATCCAAGTTACAACAAGCTTGAGGACCAAAAAAGTTCCAATTAATGGGACAGAACAAGGCAAAGATACATGGCCGAGGGAAAGCAAAATCATCCATAAAACACACTAGAAATGGCAAATATATGACTTAACAAATACATCAATGGGTCATAATTGGATTGACCCACATTTGTAAGAATTGCAAAACAAGGGTGACTTATAAGGCATTACATGCTCCAAAAGCTTTGCCAGTGGGGAAAGCAGCTAGAGGGTAAACGCCCAGAGGTGGATTACATTTATCTTTCCTCCACTATACTAACAAATGTGCTAAGCGGGTCTCCTAATTTTGTAATAATTACCGTAAAACACATGGGTCAAATCCCACAAAAATTAAAAAAAACTAAGCAAATACATATGATAAATAATTGGAATACTTGGTATGATAAAATTTATTTTGTGCAAAAAATAAATTAAATAGTTGTTGAATTAGGTAACAGTAGCTTTGCAAATAAGAAAAATGAAATGATATTAATACATCATTTCGACTACCATAACTTTATACAGTCAGATAGATACAAGATGTGTGTGATTGGCAAGGGTCAAATAGCCCACGTTTGACTGTATATTTATAAGGATGCTTGCTTTTGAATTTGAATTTTGTTAGTGGGAAACACACTTCAGTATTTGTTTTTGAGTGTGCAAATGCGTTGGACGGCGAGCATAGATAGGTGAAGAAAAGTTCAGATTTTGAGTTTTCTTAATGAGTGGGGCCAGCTATCTCCTGTCATTTGTTGTAAGTTTAAGCACATTGAAGCATACACGCAAAAGATGAGAATGTTCCTAGTATGTCTTTACTGTGCCTTGTAAAACGAACAGCCCTGTGAGCAGTTGCTAAGTCCATGTCCCATAGGGGCACAAGAAATGTGTTCTAATGATCCATGGTGTAAGAGATGTCCCCTGTTCCTGGGTTTTATTAACATTTATACAATTTCATTCCATTACAATGTACAAGCAATGCTCTCAGTCAAAGTCCAGTACTGTTGACCACACCTAAATTCTGAATTAAAACAATATTTATTGCTTTGGAGATGTGATGCAGAGTCTTTCTCTGATCTGCAGTGGTTGCCAGCAGCTGCAACTAACGGCAACAAAACCAAAAAAAGAAAAAACAACAGAAAAATTCATAACAAGAAATAAAAAGGGAACCAAATTCCCAACGCAACAAAAAAGTCTCCTTTATTCTGGGTTGAATTACGTGTTCTACAGAAAATTACTCTCCAAAAGAAACCCTAAAACTCTCCCTCCCTATTACCAACAACATACCCCCATAATAAACAAAAATCCCACACCAAAATAGGCAAATCCCCACTAAACCACTACAGCGGTTACAAATTCTATAAATGGCAGATACAACAAATAATTTCCTAAAATACCTAAATGCCTAAAACTGACGGGAAGTGGGACAGAAATCATTAAATGGTCATTTACATCATTCTCCACATCTTTCAAAATTTTGAACCTCTTGATTCAAAGAACTCAAACCCAACTACCATAACCTGCCCTTCCAAAAAGTGAGATACTTCCGCAAATTTTCATATTTTTTCTTCCTTTGCTTCCAACTACTTCTTGGATGACAGGACATCCTCCACCAAATTGTTCTATTCCTATTTCCCGAATTCTTGCAGGCTTAGATCGACCTCTACTTGTCTTCCTCCACTGAAAGTCATTTTGGATTTTCTCATCGCTTGTTTTGCCTTCTAAAAGAAAAACTATTGCTGCTCCACTGCTGCTGCCATTACTTTTTTTCAGGTTTATCCTCTTTTATGAGATCTTCATTTCCTAGCTCTGCTTGATGTCTACAAAGTTTTAGTCACTCACAAGACAACTCTTTCATTGCACCATCCTCCTTTGCCACACAACAAATGTATATGCCTCTGCTTCTTCCCTCAATCATTCTCATTTTTTTTTCCAAGAAAGAGATGGTATTCTTCTCTCTTTTCATCAATTATGGGATTTTCAAGACATCCCTTCAGCTGTTCCTCCTCTATTGTGTTCTCTAAAACCAATATGACTTCATGAAATATGGGGCCCACAAAGATCTCTGTCTCTGCTGCAGCTTCATCACGAACGTGGACCACTTCCACATCCACAACATCTTGGGCCACCTCTAGTGATAACTACATTCCTCTTCATTGCAGTCTTCAAACTCTTCTCCTCTCCCATTGTAATCATCAATATTTTCTCTTTCTTTAGGGTAAGACAACATCTTCATCCTCTTTATCTTCATCCCATTCATCTATCTGCTCTCTCAAACTCTTTAAGGGCGTTCCATCCACTAATAATTTTGCCGACTCCTCACGGATTTTAATATTTCTCTATTCTAGCAATTCCATCCCTTGGCTAATCCTAGATTTTATGGCTTTTCTCTCTGAAAACAACTCTTGCTCACAAGGTGAATGTTTATTCCCACCAATTTTTTTCACCTTCTCACCACCCTCGAATGTCTTTATTTCAGCTTTCTTTTTCTTTGCTTTCCCATTACCACTTGGCTCATACTGCTCCAACATCCACCATAACTCCTCCAGATCAAACTCCAATATTTGCAACTTCCTTTGCTCGTCTTTTGTTTGCTTTTGCCTTTTCCTTTGTCTTATTTCTTCTTTCAACTTGGTTATCCTTTTTGTCACATCATGAAAAAGCTCCACCTCTTCATCTATGGCCATAGCCACAACTCTCCTCTGAGCTGTTCAGAACTCTTCTCATGAATTTTCTACTCCCAACATCTTTGAATGCTCTGATACCAAAACTGATGCAGATTTTTTCTCTTATCTGTAGTGGTTGGCAGTGGCTGCAACTAAAGGAAACAAATAACAAAACCAAAAAAAGAAAAAACAACAGAAAAATTCATAATAGAAAATAAAAAGGGAACTAAATTCCCAACACAACAAAAATGTCTCCTTTATTCTAATCCAAATTACATGTTCTACAAAAAACCATTCTCCAAAGAAAACCGCTAAAACTTTCCATCCCTATTATCAACAACATACCCCCCTAATAAACAAAATCCCACACCAAAATGGGCAAACCCCCACTAAATCACTACAATGGTCACAAATTTTATAAATGGCAGACACAACAAATATTTTCCTAAAATACCCAAATGCCTAAAGCTGACAGGAAGTGGGACACAAGTCATTAAATGGTCGGTTACATCAAGATGTAAGACCTAATACGTTGTACGTCTAAACATCAATCATCTAGGAAGTAATCATAACTCAAATACATTATGATATTTTCATAAAGAGCTTGTTTATGATTGAAATTATTGGGTGGCACTAATCATATTATCTTTTGATCAGTACATAAAGAGCAATTTATAACACAAGTTTTGACAAGACAACAATGTCAAATTCATGCAAACTGCAAGAGGATAAAATTAACAATCAGCAACTATGTGTAACTATTCATTGGAAAAAAATTTAAGTTGTGCAAACAAGGGCGCTAGGCACATGGGGGACTTTGATTATAAAAAAGAACTATATTTCAAGCGGTGAGTTTTGGCGGGAAATAAGAAAGTAATATTATATTCACTCCAAAAAGTTATAAAAGGGGTACTGGAGCTCATTGTTGAGGTTACTAATGAATTTGATTTTAGCTTCTGCTTTTGAGAGAACTTATATTCTTCTCCCATTTTCTTGATGACGAAAACCCTCTCGAAAATACTAGTTTCGAGGAAGAAACCCCCCCAGCTGGTTGTGGTGGTTTCATCCAGGAATCACGAAGTGCTTCAATGAAGGTTTTGATGAATTTTGAAGTTTTCTTTAAGGTTTTGATGCAGTGATTGAAGATTCAATAATGGAGATTAATTCTGAGTTTATCTGCTTACATTTGGGGTTTGTGTGATGAGATTTTCATTCCTGTTGACCTTACTTCATGCTCAGGGACAGCTGTACATTTTGGGTCATTGAAGAGTGATGTCTAATGCAAATTAATTCTTGATTGAATGAAGTTATTCCTCTGACATGGCCACCTGTTTTAAGTGTTGTTGAGCAGATCTTGGGCAAGGTTTTGTGGATCAAATGTTGCCCGTATTGCTTGTGTTGGCCATACCACCTCCAGGAAGGGTGTGAGGGCTTGGAGTTCCAAAATGCCTCATCTTTGGGGTTGTTTCTGATCTGATTTGAGGCGCCTTGATCTTGGGAAGTCATTTCCTTGGTTTTTATTGATGTTTGTTAACAGTTTGAAGATTTTTTATGTTTGCAATTGTCGTTTGAGGGTTTTATCAGTGCTGCTGTAACAACAGTGATATCAGAGTATATCAGCGTGCTTTCAGTGTGTTCTATGAGTTTTCAGTGTGATTTTGGGCTTCTACAACAACTGCAGCTTCAGTACTTCATGTGGGTATGATTTCTTGTGTCAATTTGAATGTATCTGAAGCTTCTACTTCTTGATTTTATGTTACAGCAGTGTATTACAAGATAAAGAATTGTATACCTTCCGGTTGAACTTCATTATGTTAGTCCCTTACTTCCAACCGTTATGCTGAGGCCCCCCGGTTACCTTCAACTATAGTTAATGAACAGGCTAGGGCTCCATCCCCACCTCCCTCCTCTTCGGGTAGTCCCTTCCTTCCAACAAGAACTAAACGAACTACCTCCCAACATCTAAAATCAGTATTTGAATTGATATTGCAGCTTACCTAAACATTGTAATTTCATTTTATAAGTTGCAATGCTTTATTGTTTGTAAACCCTGGATGGTAGTACCGTAGTGGTCTCATATAATGCATTTCATGATTGTACAACTGGATCGTATACCGCCAATTACTGATGCATTCCATTAAGCTCGTTTGGCATCAAACAAGATTGCATGTAATCGACCATTTTGGTCTAATCAAGCTTTGGTCATTCTGCCAGTGACCTGCATTGCACACGTCCGTTGAACAAGCATTGATAAGGTCAACTTTGTTGTCTCGTGTGCTCATTCTGTTGCATATCACACTCCATTGAATAAGTGCAGCTGTAGTCAGCTATGCCGCCTAGTGTGATCATTTGTGTTGCATCGACCACTTTGCTGAATAAATGCAAATTGTGGACGGCGTAGCCACCTAGTGTGTCACAGTGAACCTTTTAATCGCATACATCTCTAGTTGCTGCATTGGATAGTTTGTGTAGATCCAACACACCATATGCTCTCACCTTGCCCACATCGGGCTCTAGGTGATCAAAAAATGTTGAGGATTTTGCATGATTGCATCTTCATATCAGTTGAAATTTTCAAAAAAAAACTAGGGTGGTTATTACAGTGTTATCAAAGCTGGTGATCTTGCCAACCTGTTGGAGTCTAATCTTTCTATAACAGATTTGGCACTCAAATTTCAATATTTTGCATATTGGTGACCAGCACCTGCATGTCCATTTCAGTCATTCCTTGACAATTGCAGAAAAACAGAGTTTGAAAGACAAATAGATGATTACAATTGAAAAGTCTATGTTAGAAATGTTGCAAGAACTACACAAACAGTTGAAGGATCCAAACATTAAGAAAGTGTTTCTAAAGAGGGTTGTGAAACAAGAACCTATGAAATCACTAAAGGAAGAAGATAAGCACTCCACTGATTTCAAATCAGCAACTAATGATGAAGCTAATTTTTCAAGAGCATTTGTAAAGGAAGAGGAGTACTTGAGACTTCCTAAAGAAAATGACTCAGAGCATCTTTGTGAAGAAGAGTTGGGTCAGCAGGAAGATGGGCCTAAAGAAGATGATAAAAATAACTTTCAAGTTTTTGATAACCCGCTCTTTGAGATGGATACAAAGATACCTTATGATAACCCACTTTTGAGGTGGAGTTCCAGGATGACCCTGTTGTGGAGCATGCACTTGAGCAGAATAATGGGATTGAGCTTGATGGAAATATTAGTACGGCAACATTGGTTACAAATTCAGATCAATCCAGGAAAGTTTATGAGACCTATGGCTACCTTGATGACACTAATGGAAGGTATGCAAATGATAATAATCTTGAAGTCACTAGTGATGAAATAGAGTTGACTGAGAATTCCAGATTAATAGGTAATGTTGAGCACTCAGATAAGTCTAGTGAAGCCTTTTTAGAAAAAGAGCAAGATGAATTTGAGGATGTTGAAATTTTCGGATCAACATTTAGTGATGAGTACATACATCACTTCATTAATGATAGTTCAATTGTTGAGAGGGAATTTCCAATGCCAAATGTGTGCCAAATTGACTTCCAAAGAGAACCCATGGAGAAGAATGTTCCTAGTAGTTCAAGTTTTTTGATTCAGATCAGTTTGAAATTGATTTGATGAAGAAATCAGCCATTCATGGAGAACACAATGAGCTTACTTTTCCATATCAAAGCCATCAATTCACAAGACCATGGGATCTAGGTGTTTTGACACTGAATTACAATGAAGAGCAAGCAAATGATGATTCTCTGTTTGAGCATAGTGCTGTCCTAACTTCAAGTCAGAAAATAAGCAAAGAGAATGTTCGAGAGGTAGCTGAATTTAAAAACCATGCTCTTTAAGACAAATCAAAAAAATTGTTGTGTGAAGCTGATTTTGATCAAAGGCTTAGAGAGTTACAAGTGTTGAAGAACCAATTGATGGTCACTAAAGAAAAGGTTGTGCAAGCCTTAACACATAATGATAGCACTTGGGAAAAACATCATGAGTGCAATCTCTTTGGGCTAGAAAAGCAAATTTTGCATGATGACACATCTTCTATTTTGGATGCAAAATTATCTTTTAATAATATGATTTGTGAGACACTTCTTGATTCAAGAGACACTAATGGTGAGCAATTTGATCATCTTTATGCTTATAGCTTATGGTATGAAAGCATTGATGTTAGCAATGATTTATGGCAAGACTTCTATCATAATAAAAAGTACCATAAGTTTGGAGAGAAAAAAAAAATTCAACTTGTGGCCAAGGATACTTACATCCTTTTGCTCAAGGATGTCTTCACATAGGAATATGGGATCTGGGTGAGTGTTTGGGATACCCATCAATGAAGTCTAAAATGGAACAAGCAATGGAGTTTGATCTGATGTAGCATCTTGATGGTTCTTTTCCAGCCCATGGTTTTGTCACTCCATCTATTCAGAGAATTTGCAACGTGTTTGGCTTCATTGGAATTCACAAGGTATGCAAGAACCTTCTTGTTAAGAGATATCAACCTAACATAATAGGAGTGAGTATTGGTTGCAAAATGCATGGATGAGGGGTCACTATAAGGATGGTTCTCAATCTTAAATTTGTTGTTTCCAGCCCCTTCCACACTTTCTTCGCAGCCATAGAAGGATTTTTAGACACATGGTGGAAGAGTTTCCAGTTTATCACCATTGTTAAAGATGGTGTAGGATGGTTTTCAGATTTTACATGCCTAAATCTTGAGCAAAGGAATTCAGTTGGACAGCCAAGGTATGATGCTTCTATTGATCATTTTGATAATTTCATGTGTGGACAGATAATACTTTCCATGAGCAGCTATAGACCTACAAGTATTTGGGAAATTTCTTTGTTTATTCCATCTTATGTATTGCTGTTTGGGACGAAATGCCAAGCAAATTATGACTGTTACAACCACCTTCCAGTCCACATACAATCTGATCTGAACTATATTTCAAATGGTAAAGCTTGTCATCTCATGGTAAGAGTCCTTGGAGTTCAAATTAAATGTTATAACACCAGTTTAGAAGAGGTGAGCATAATTGTTGGCTTACAATTGTCACATTTCTTTGGAAAGTATGTTATAGGGTTGGAATTCAGAGTGAAGGGAGTTATGTGTCAAGACAATTATCTTAGTAGAGCAGTCATGGACATCACATGGAGACTTCAAGGGGAAGTTTATATAAAAATCAGAGTGGTGCAACATAAGTATGGTGAGGTAGTGTCAAACTTGGAAGGATGTGCCAAGATTCACTTACAAGGTAGGAGGAGAGCAATTGTTGATGATCTCCTATCTCCCAAGGACGGAAAGAACATACTTGAGACAGCCATGCATCAAATTTCCGGCCTTAACGTTGCTGTCATAATTATTATCAGCCACCATATGTTTATGTTTGTACACTTTCAAGAAAGTTGGCGAGAAAATTCAATCATGGGATGGAGAAATTTTCAGTTAATGATTGTTGAGGACGTTTTTATAGCCTCTACCAAGGTGATTTCAGACTTTCCAATGCTCACCATTCCTATTTGCGCAAGGAGATTCTCTTTTTGCAGATGCTGTCCCATTTTCAAGGTGTTGATTTTGATAAAATCATATTATAAGTTACTATTTCTATGCTTAAACTTTGGGGAAATGTTGGAAACTGGTTTCAGCTGAAAAGAATGAATACTTCAGCCAACATAATTCTGATTTGGCTGGAAAATCAGGGAATACATGACTTATAAATTGTTTCCAGCCTGCACGCAAGCTTATTTGTGTCATTTCATGGAAAGAATAATTCACAGAGATCATTTTGCAAAGGTATGTGTTGTGAATTTCAATAGTTCGTCTTTGGGATTAACTCAGAACAGCAGATATTCGCATGTTTATGGCCACCATTTTTGGTTTCCAAAAGTCAAAACAGAGAGTGATCATACACACTTTGCAGTTTTTATCAGAATGGTGCAGCGGAAACATGCTAGAGCAAAACAGATTTTCGGAAAAATTGGAGAAGCCTTGCCAAAGATTACTACTCAGTTGGCAAGAAATTTGAAGGAGGTTCTAATTGAAGTTATATTAAAGCATAGTACATCAATTAAAATGACATACAAACCTCCTAGATTGATTTACAATCCTGGAATCACTGAACTTTGTCTGAGGTTATTCAGTTGGCTAAGTTGCAATCGCTTGAGGACAAGCAATTTTGGGGAGGGAGGATTGTAATGTCCCCTTTTCCCGCATAATCAGTTTGAGAACAATTAGCCTTTTTCCAAGTTTTCCCGTAGGCTAATTGGTGATGTAAGGGAGAACTCCAGCTTTCTTGGAGAGCACAGGATTGTTCTAGCAGCAGTTTTATTCAAGATAGAGAGTTCAAGAAGCCATCATGAGCCCAATGACACTCTCTGAGTATGATTCTATCTCTTTGAGAGCACTCCACACTTCTTGGAGAACGCATGATTAGTCAAGTTGGATTTCTGACAATGGCAGTGAGTTCAGGAGATCTTGATGAGTCCCATGCTTCTTTCAAAATGCAATTCTGCCCTTCTAGGAGCTCTCCACACTTCTTGGAGAAACAGGCTATTTTTAGATTAATGCGAAGTTGGTTCATGTCATCATCCTTAGCCCTCTGGAGCAGTATGGTACGATTAGAATTTCATATTTGGTTTATTCATATGTTTTCCACAACTTGGGTGGATAATTAAATAATTAAATGGTTTAAAAAGGCAATTGTGTGTAACTATTCATTGGAAAAGATTTTAAGTTGTGCAAACAAGGGCACTAGGCACATGGGGGACTTTAATTATAAAAAAGAATTATATTTCAAACGGTGAGTTTTGGAGGGAAATAAAAAAGTAATATTATATTCACTCCAAAAAGTTATAAAAGGGGAATTGGAGCTCATTGTTGAGGTTACTGATGAATTTGATTTTAGCTTCTGCTTTTGAAAGAACTTGTGTTCTCCTATTTTCTTGAGGACGAAAACCCTCTTGAAAATACTAGTTTTGGAGACGAAAACCCCCCTAACTGGTTGTGGTGATTTCATCTAGGAATCACAGAGTGCTTCAATGGAGGTTTTGATGTGTTTTGAAGTTTTTCTTTAGGGTTTTGATGCAGTGATTGAAGATTCAATATGTCATGGCCCCGCCATGATCAAATTACAACACTAAAGTATAAAAACCAAACGTTGAAATGCAATAAATAACAAATATAAATATTAAAAATATAAATATAAATATTAACAATTTAAATATTATTTTGATTATAATCATTATAATATAATATATTAATTGTAATGTCCCCATTTTCAGGTCGTCTTGCAGCGCAGTTGGAGCTGACTTTCTAGGTTGGTGACAGCCTGATCAAAGGAGTATTTCGATGTCACCAATGTGTTCAGGTGATCCAGTGGAGTTGTATGACACTTTCCAGAGAGATTTCGGACTTGTCTGTACTTACTATTTATAGTAAGTGCTTGCATGGCGACAATCTTTCTGGGTTTGTTCTCTTTGGCCCTCGGAGAACACTGCTATTTATAGTAAGTGTCAGTCTGGCGTTGTTTTGGTGACTTGGCAGACATCCATTGGCTATCTCAGATGTTGCATTGAGCTCAATGATATCAGATGGTTTGCGGTGATGTCTTTCCAGGCGACTTCGGACTTTTGGGCCATACTTACTATTTTTAGTAAGTTAGGGTTTCTATCCGTTTCGGGAATCTCAGAGTTGGATGTCAAGCGTTTCGGCGAGACCTTTCCAACGGTCTATAGATCTCGGGATTCTGATGTGTTTTGGGCCTCCGTTTTCAAGTCCGTAAATTATTAATGTTTATTTAATATGGGACTTTATTATAAAGGGGATATAAGTGATTTTAAAGTATATTTTATAATATAAGTTAAAGTGTCATTTTAAAAGGGGAGATATAAGTGACTTTTAAAATATACTTTATTTTATAAAGTTGTGCACCAAAATTGAAAAGAATGAAAGGTGGGAAATGAAAGCAAATTAAATGAAATGAAAGTCAAATGCAAATCGAGAATTATAAAAGGGCATTTGAAGTTCATTTTATTCATTCTTGATATTACATTTTATGCTTCTATTTGCTCTGCAAATGAGGGTTTGGGGGATTTCTTTTAGCCAGGGCTTTTGGTGACGGAAACCACCATTGGTAGCAATCTTCCGCAGGTGTGAAAGATCACCCAAGGGGATTTTGGAGCAGCCATACTCAGTCGCTGTATTTGAGCTTCATTTTGATACCACCATTGACAGAGATGGAGATAACAAGATATATCTTATTGCAGTTTTGTTGCAGCTGAAGAAGAGTATTAGTGACGGATTGTATTGCAGATTTGAGAAGGGTTGGGACTGTCATTTCGTCATTGCTGGCCGTACTTCATTTTGTTGGCCGTACCTCTTCATGTGTAGGCCGTACCACTTCATATGTTGGCCATACTTCTTGGAGCAGCCGTTTGGAGTATATTGGCGCTGTTCTTCCTTGCTTAGTGGTCGTTTTTGACCTAAGGGTCTATGCTGATAGTTGTAGATTGTTTCCTTGCATTTGCTGATACTTTCAATGCAAAACTCCATTGTCATGTTGCTGGTCCGTTAACAGCAGAAATATGAAGATGCTTATTTTGACATGGGTATGTGATGGTTATTCATTTTATGCCATTCTATGAACTTGGTCTTTATTAGTTAGTTCATATCTGTTATAGTTTTTCTGGGTTTTCAGTTGTATGCTATATTCCTTGTATTCTGACACACACTTCAAGAAAACGGAAACCCCCTTCTGCATCTTCTATCTAGTTCTGAAATATCACAAAAACTAAAAAAAATATAACATTAAAAAGATAAACCAAAAGAACAACAGGTGCAGGTTATTACATTAATACTATAAATATATAAAACTAATATAAAAATAAATATGTTTACAAGAAATTCAATTTATAAATATAGTAGTAAAATATGTAACATCTACTATATTAATATAAAATATGTAAATATAAAATAATATACATTTTGAAAGGAAATACAATTATTAAGGTGATTAAGAATACCCAGCAACTCATTTAATAAACAGCAGCGATCAAATTGGCAACAGCAGTTAATAGAACAAGACAAAAGTATTATTTAGATATGATGTGATTAATAAGACAAAGCAAACCGATCAATGCATATGAAATAAGACAAAGGTGGTCATAGTGGAATAAGACAAAAGTCTTAATAAACTATAAATCATGCGATTAACATCAAGAAGTGATACAATTCATAATAAGAAGTCTTGCAAATACTAAAAAGGTGATACGATTTCTTTAAAGGCAGCGATCAAAATATGGAGTGATGCGAACTGATTTAGTTTATGTACAGCTAAGGCAGAAAACAATAACTAAATTAAGAGCTGCAATTTGTTTGAGTTGTATGACTTTGTTTATGAGGAGAAGTATGCTATGAAAAAGCAGTAATATGTTTATTAAAGGGTGTAAGTAATGAAGAGGTGTGTTCCTTGTAAAAAGACATACATTCAATGGAGTCGCCTCATTTGAAGAGCATATAAAAGGATAGTAGAGATATGTTTTTAAAAGAAAAGTAATAAATAAAATATGATATAAAAAGCAATTCAAGAATCCAATAATATTTCTGAGTTTGAAATATATATATTTCTGATATACATTTTCTGAGTATCCAAGCAAGGAAAGACATAAATCTAGATAGCAGATTAAGAATTATCTGCATATTATTATCTATAGCATCAAACTGGTATGCTATATCTCACCTTATGAACTTGTGTTATTCTTATGATAATATCAAAATTGAATTATATTAAGAAGAATAAGTTAATATATATAATCTTATATATATACCTGAGATAAGCCAATAAGAATATAATTACTAAATCTGACTTATAAACTAACTATATACATATATATATAAATATAGTCATGATATACGAGGGATTAATATATATTCATGACCCAGTCATTAATCTTTCTCTATTGCCCCTCATGAGGATTGGTTGGGTTGTTAGGGAGAGGCGGAATTAATGTCTCACAAGGAAGGTGAGCCCCGAAGTGGTATGGACGAGTGTTCCTGAAGCTCTCAGGCCAAGAGGTGGTATTGACGGGTGTTCACGAAACCCTTGGACCTACTCCCCAATGTGGTATGGACGGGTGTTCCTGAAGCTTGGGCCAGGTGGTGCTATTGACGGGTGTTCATGAAACCCCTGGACCTCACTTGTGGAGAATAGTTTTCTAGCACCCTAACATGGTTATCCCCCATCCTCCATAGGGTTGATGATTAAGTTAGAGGTAAGGATTGGGGCTTATATATAGTAATCATCGAGTATATTATGAATACTAATTAGTCCCTCGTTTTAATGATCTAGGGTACAATAAGTATGTTGAAGTATGTTTATTATGTAAGAACTGGCATACTCCAAGTAGGAGACATTACAAATAATGCTATGAACTAATTATTATCTAATTTATTGATCTTTAATATTTCTAATGTCCCTTTCTAGTGAGCTAATTGTGTACAAGTAAAAAAAACAAGAATATCCTAAAAGGGGACATTACACAATAATGGAGATTAATTCTGAGTTTATCTAATTACATTTGGAGTTTGTGTGATGAGATATTCATTCCTGCTAGTCGTACTTATGCTTAGGTACAGCCGTACATTTTGGGTCATTGAAAAGTGATGTCTAATGCAAATTAATTCTTGATTGAATGAAGTTATTCCTCTGACCTGGCCACCTGCTTTAAGTGTTGTTGAGCATATCTTTGGCAAGGTTTTGTGGATCAAATGTTGGTCGTGTTGTGACCTAATCACACATCGCCCCATTGCAAATGGGGACCCCCTTTTTTTGAGTTTTGATGCTTTGTTGAGTCTTGGATGATGTCTTAGATTTATTTTATGACGAAATCAGTAGTGTTTGAATACCATAGTCCCCTGATGTCCTAATATCCTAATGCATGTCTGAGATCCTGAAAAATGACTAAGTCTGATATCCTAAAAATTGGCTAAGTCTGAAATCTGGTGGATCCCTCAAAATCTAGAATCTACATGTGAAATCCGGTGGATCCGAGACCTATCTCAAACATCCTAAAAGGTATATTGAAAAATATTTAAAGTATATACTTAAATATATTTTTCAATATACCTTATCTTGGGGCCTTCAGTTTTAGGCACAAATTTGCTCTAATGAGGTTAGGCGCACTTCCCCACTTGCAGTAACTCAAAACTGCGCCTAGACTCAAGGCGCATTTTATCATCCCAGGAACCTCAAAGTTGCACCTTGAACAAGTGATGTTAGAAATGGTGAAGAGAATAGGCGCCTTGAAGAACTAAACCCCTCAAGACGCTTTGCAAATCTTTAAAGCCCAAAATTCACTCAAATGAGCTAAGGCGCATTTCTTCATCTCCAAAGACCATTTTGGCGCCTTAGCATGAAAGGGATGTTTCAACCAATGACAAATTGCGCCTAAGCAAAAGGAGGCATGAAAATATGAAATTTGATGTCATTTGAGGTAGAGAGTCTTCTAGATACCTTCATGTTGCATTGAAACCTCCAAATTGAACTTGATTATCATCTTCAAGTCAAGGCGCCCTTTGCCTTCAAAATCACTAATTTTGGCGCCTTGGTGGAAATCAACTTACAATTGCAAGTCTTGAGGGTTTTCCATATCAACTACAATGATTGAAGGTTAAGGTGAGTGAAAGGAAACCTCATCTTACTTAGGCGCCAATTCATGTTCAATTCTTCACCAAAGTGCGCCTTATATGGAGTAAGAAGTCATCTAAGAGTTAGGCGCTAGTTCTTGTGGTTTTGGTCATTTTTTTGCGCCTAGAATGGAGGAGTGGATGAAGGAGTTTAATATCAAGAAAACAAGTTATCAATCAGTTTGGAAGTCTTTGAAAAACAATTATCATGAATTGAACACATGGAAATAGATGAACTCCACTAAGTGCAAGGCGCTATTTCTTGCAATTTTGATCATCTTGAGGGCCTTGAATGTGAGAAGCATGAAATGTTGGTGAAATTGAATATGTGAAAGATGAAAGAGCATAAAACTTGTCAACAATATATCAAAAGTCTAGGCACCATTTCTTCAAGTTTTGGACATCTTAAGCGCCTAGGAGGAAATCATAAGTCAATCAACTTTAAAGTCTTTTGAACAAGACAATACAAGGCACTAGTTCACATTCATTTCAACTCTTAAATGCGCCTAAAGGTATGCATCAGAAATAAGGCACACTTCCTTACTCATTTCACCTAGTTTGGGTGCCTTGATCAATTTTGAAGCTTTGAAGAGTAAAGGAAACTATCAAGGGGCCTAGGCGCCAATCCATGATCATTTCAACTCCAAAGTGCGCCTAGGAGTCACTAATGATGTTTTGAGGTTGAAACATGATTTGAAATCAATGTGGGATTCCTCCAAAGCAAAGGCGCCTATTATGAAATTTCTTAACACTTTTCGCGCCTAAGTAGAAGTATCTTTTCTTGAATAGTTTGAAATTGTTAAAAGTATCAATTTATAAGTAATTAGATTCTAGGCGCAATTTGCAACCCATTTCACCTCATATTTGCGCCTAGCTTTGAAGAGAACCTCATCTAACTTAAGGCGTAAGATCCCTCTTGTCTAACTTCAACTGAGCGCCTAACGATGAAATAGTCTCATAGGGATATAAACAACTGTTGAAAACCTCAAAAATGCCAAGAAATTAGCTAAGTGTAGCTAGGCACCAATCATATCTATGCAACTTAATTTTAGCGCCTAGGCTTGAGAGACATGGTTCCTTGACACTTAAATGAGCGCCTTAAAGGCATAAATCAATTGAAACTAAGCAACTTGAAACATTCACAAGTATCAAAAGACATTAACTTGCACTAGAAGTATCTAGGCGCACTTTGCTCCCCTTTACACCTAGATGAGCGCCTAGACCTAGAAGGGTTGTTAAATGCTTAAGATTAGTTCTTATATGCTATGAAATGTAATGTTATCAATTGTTTAATATGATTGTTTTCTTTGTTTTGCAGGAGCATCGATGAAGCTAAGAAGTCACCTAAGGAGCTAAGCAACCTGAGTCACCTCCATTCAAGGCAGTCAAGAAGTTGCTGCGGCGGAAGAGATATCATGTTGCCACTCTTGGAGATCACTTCAAGATCATCCTGTTAGAACACTTCATCATCAGTTGCATCATGTTCAAAGACATTCATCCATCATACTTCATGTTCTTTCAAATTTAAAGACTTTTCAATCTTCAAGTCTCAGAGAGTTTCCTACTCCGTGTTATCAATGAAGTATCATCATCTACTCTATATCATGAAAGAAGAATCATTATTATATCTACATCTACTCTACTCTATGTCATCATCATCTACATTACTCTCCATCAGATGCAGTCACAAAGAAGATCAATCTACATCCTACAAGAAGAAAGTACACAAAGTTAGACAGATGAGCAACATATATCATACACATCCAGTTTACAAGAAGATGAACAAGGCAAGATCAACAAAGATACATCCCAAACATACAAGTTCATTCAAAGCAATCACATTCGAAGACATCACACAAGATGATACAATTTGGGAATATGCCCACAGAGCAAAGTGAATTAACTGTTGAAATCCACAAGTTTGCTGAGATGGCACCTATGTGGCATGTACCTATTATCAAGCTAATCACAGTTCGCCACATCATATGATTACATTCAATATATCATACAACAAGCAAGAAGCCAGAGAGGACATCCATGTGGAAGATGCTCTAAAGATTCTATTTTATCCTTATCTTCTTGGAAAACGTGCCTTCATTGCCTCTCTTATGTACTAAAAATAGCAGGTTGTTGTAACTAACTGCTGAGATGGCATGATCTAGGCCCTTGGCTACTTGAACTGATCCTGGCCATTCATTGTAATTCTAGACCTCTATATAAAAGCCTTGTTGCCTCATTTGTAAATCAGTAGCTAGTAGTTCAATTGGTAGAAAAGTAGAGTAGAATAGAAGAGACTCTCGAAATTCTCTGAGAGTGCTTGAAGTTGTAAATATTTCTCAAGATTAATGCAAAGACATTGGAGCTTGTTTGGTGTTAAGTGTTGTCTTGTGGAATGACATGGTTTCTTGTATCTTAATAGAATGGAGAGATGTTTCAAAGTAGATTAGTAGTTCATTGATGTTATGTATGTATGTGTTGAATATTTGATCAACTCCTACCTCATGCTTTTAACATTCATCGTTGGTGAAGTGTTGTGTAAAGCTAGTCTGAGCTTCATTTGCTTAAGTTCGATTGTGGATGCTTGTTTGAGTTGCGTTGTTCAATGGGTGCTTACATGAGCTTTCATGATTTGAAAACATTTCGCTATCCTTAGAAGATTGCAACAACTCCATGTAGTTGTAGGCATCCTTGGCGAAGTGGAGTTAGGTTGATTAAGGAGTTTGTCTATTCTTGCATCATCATTGCTTCATTGACCTTAGATTAGTTTCCTTAAACCTTAATCTTTTTTTCCTTTTCTTCATTATTAAGACATTGTATATATATCATCCACACCGAAAGGAGAAATAAGCTAATTGAGGTATGAAGAAGTCTGCGTAAGTCCCTTTGTGATTATCAACAAGATCACATGTATTCACTGAGTCTATCCAATACAATCACGAATAAGAAACCTTGAAGTTGTCTCAATGGATCACATAGCTTAGCCTTTGAGAGACTTTACTCAAGAGAGAGTTAGATACTTAGTGTTTTACTCTATTGTTGACTTGTCTAAAAACAATCATCTACAGGTCGTACTGTTTGTGCTGGCCGTACCACCTCCAGGAAGGGCGTGAGAGTTTGGAGTTCCAAAACGCCTCATCTCTGGGGCTGTTTCTGATCTGATTTGCGGCGCCTTGATCTTGGGAAGTCATTTTCTTGGTTTTTATTGATGTTCGTTGACAGTTTGAAGGGTTTTTGATGTTTGCAATTGTTGTTTGAGCGTTTTATCAGTGTTGCACCAGAATATCAAACTATAACAGCAGTATTATCAGAGTATATCAGCGTGCTTTCAGTGTGTTCTATGAGTTTTCAGTGTGATTTCAGGCTTCTACAACAATTGCAACTTCAGTACTTCATGTGGGTATGATTCCTTGTGTCAATTTGAGTGTATTTGAAGCTTCTACTTCTTGATTTTATGCTACAGCAGTGTATTACAGTCTGAAATCAGTATTTGAATTGATATTACAGCTTTCCTAAACATTGTAATTTCATTTTATAAGTTGCAATGCTTTATTGTTTGTAAGCCATGGATGGTAGTACCGTCAATGGTCTCATATAATGTATTTCATGATTGTAAAACTGGATGGTATACCGCCAATTACTGCTGCATTCCACTAAGCCTGTTTGGCATCGAACAAGCTTGCATGTAATCGACCATTTTGGTCTGATCAAGCTTTAGTCATTCTGTCAGTGGCCTACATTGCACACGTCCACTGAACAAGCGTTGATAAGGTCCGCTTTGCCGCCTTGTGTGCTCATTTTGTTGCATATCACACTTCACTAAATAAGTGCAACTATGGTCGGCTCTACCGCCTAGTGTGATCATTTGTGTTGCATCGACCACTCTATTGAATAAACGCAAATTGTGGACGGCGTGGCCACCTAGTGTGTCGCAGTGAACCTTTTAATCACATACATTGGATAGTTGCTACATTGGATAGTTTGTGTAGATCCAACGCACCGTATGCTCACCTTGCCCACATCGGGATCTAGGTGATTAGAAAGTGTTGAGGATTTTGTATGATTGCACCTTCATATCAATTGCAAATTTCAAAAAAAAAGCTATGGTGGTTATTACACTCGATCTGGAACGCAATCAAGGTTACTGATCTCTAGAGCCCAAATTTTCTCATACTTGGAAGTTAAGGCATAGTAATAACACCTACTAACTACAAATTCCTCCTTGAAACAGGCTCAATGGAAAGGTATTTATCAACTATGTTTATGATTAAATATAATGTTTCTGACATCAACTCAAATTTATAATGTCAATCAGCCAATTAATTAGAATTGCACTTATCCACCAATACCAATGCCTTCTTGGGAACATCACTCAATTGACCTTGGAGACTAACATCAACTTTATAATCAGAACCTCTTTCTCATTAATTAGATTCTCCAATGTATCATCCTTGAACTTGTTCAATGGCAGAAATCTCCTCTCTTAGCTCATCAATTTCTTTTCTTTTAGATATCTCCAAAGCTTTTTATAAATCTTCTTGTGATTCATCTCTATATTTTGTTATACCTGAATGATTTTTTAATCTCAGGACTGGATATTTGAGCCTCACATTTCTTGCTATACCATCTTCAGATTCTTGGCAATCTCCTCTTCCTCCTCTGGACTCAATAGAGAGGGCAATCCATCAGCCACCAAATTTACCCACAAAAACCATACAGGTATCAAGTCCTCTGACATACCTAATGCTTATGATACTGAAGTTATCATCTGCTACATCGTATTAAAAGCTTCCTTTGCAACCTCTGTTCTAGCAATTCTCATGGCAACATTTCTTGGGTTATTAGAGTTGTAGTCAAGATCAATGGAATTTGGCTTTAGGTGGGTGACAGTCTAAAGATATAATATTCAGAATCAGACTAAATTGATCATGACTGCATGCAGCAGAAGCATTTGAGTCGGAAAACTACCCGGTCCATTAGATTTTGGGGTCAATCAGGCATCACTTCCAGATTCTCCACCTTTTGAACAATTTGCCAAGAAATCTTCCATTCTATTAGTATGGAAATCAATTTCTTGAAATGATGATAGATCACTACATATCATGTCATTCATCAAATGCACATCAATTGATTGAATCATATCATTATTGGGATCATTATAAAAGCTGGGGCTAGCTGAAGACATAGGACTCATATCAAAATTCAACACATAACTAGATTACTTTACAGGGGTTTTTGAATCAATCACTTTCCTCGGTTTTATGTTGCATCCAAACGATATTTCTAGAATAGTTGTGCTTTTAGAGACAGGTTGTCTGTTGCCAATACATTCCATGTTCAACTTTATTCCTCTAGCATCCCTACCTGCCCTTAAATTTCCTGTACACCAAGTGATGCTCTCTTTTTAGTAGACTGTGGAGATAAAAGGGTGGGATTTTCAAAATTGTTAGTCTCCAAATAAGGTTGAGAACGAATTTTCCACTAAATATGAGGTTGAATCCATTATGAATATGGTGAACAAGCCTATATTGGGTGATCCTTGGTGGAGGTATGTTGCCCAGGTGAGGAGATCTTGGAGTTTCAATGGTTCCCCAACATTGTATTGAGTTTTGCATACCTCCATCGCTCCATAGCAAAACATAGATGTGCTTCTTCCTTAAGAGAACAATATTGACAAGCTCTACAATGCCTCCTTCATATGAGAAAGTCGTGCTACTATTATACTTCATGAAATAATAGCTCACAGCCAAGGCGTTTGTTCTAACGTCCTGTTGTGATGTAATCACACATCGCCCCATTGCAAATGGGGACCGCCTGATTTTTCCGCTTTCTGGCTTTTGCTTGCTTTAGGGTTTAGGTTTTTCTTGAGTTTGTAGATTTGGAAGTGTAGATTTGCCCATGTCTCATTCAATTTTGCCCCAGAGTCTTCATACTCTCATCCTGATGTATGTCCTGAGATCCTGATGTTCTGAGATCCTGAAATCAACTAAGTTTGATATCCTGAAAACTTGAAGAAATGGCTAAGTCTAAAATCTGGTGGATCATTAAAAATCTAGAATCTGCATCTCAAATCCTATGGATCTGAGACCTATCTCAAACATCCTGGAAGTATATTTCAAAATATTTAAAGTATAGGAAATTCAATATACTTAAATATATTTTGAAATATAGTTATACTTGAATTTCAGAGACTGAAAAGTTGTCCAAGTGTGGAATTCCAAGCACACCTCCCAAACCCGCCCAGCCTGGGCGGCCTTTTGATGTGCTCTTGGACTAGATGTCGTTCACATGAGTTTCTCCACATCAAGGCTCCAAACCCGCCCAGCAAAAGCCTTAGGAAAAGTTGCAAGTTAGGAGTTAGGAGTTCATTTTGAGGCGAAAAAGAACAAGTTTGAGTGAAAGTCCAAGCACACCTACCAAACCCGCCCTTCCTAGGCGGCCTCACAAGGTAGTCATGGACAAGGTCTTCACCAAGACAATCTCTCCACATAGAGCCTCCAAACCCGCCCAGGGAATGTTAGGATATTTTCACGAGTTTTTGCCGATTGAAGGGAGTTAGGAAGTGATGATGGAGTCGAAAACTAAGATTTTGATGAAAATTCCATGCCTCACCTCCAAACCCGCCTAGACTGGGCGGCCTTGGCATGAGGTCATGGACTCAGCCTCCTGCACATGCACTTGTCCAGACAGAACCCTCAAATCCGCCCAAGGAAAAAGTTGTCAAATTTACAAGGTTTTGAGCACAAAAGCCAGGGAAATGATGAAACTCCAAGGAAACTCATGAGTTTGAGGCATCACAAGGTAGATTCCATGCACTACTTCCCAGCCCACCCAGCCTAGGCAGCCTCACAAGGTCCTCTTGGACAGTATCATCATCTTCAGGAGACTTTCTCCAAACAACACCCTCAACCCCGCCCAAGGAGAAAAATGGTTAAGTTTTAAGGTTTTGGTGCACAGAGCACTAAGATATGATGAATTGTAAGTAAAGTTTATGAGTTTGAGGGAAGTTAGGTGGATTCTAAGCAACATTCCATGGGTCATCTCCAAACCCGCCTACCTGGGCGGCCTCAAGAGGTCCTTATGGATTGTATCTCCTGCCACATGAAACACTCCATACACTGCCTCCAGGACCGCCCAAGGATGAAGGTGGCATAAGTTGCAAGTTTGTTTGATGAGAATGATGAAGATGACACCAAGTAGTACTTAAACTCTCAACAATGATGAAAAATCACTAAGTCTTGCAAATGGAGAAGAGAAGATGTCAAGATCAAGAAGTACAAGGGCACTCCTAGCACATGCACATGGAAAACTTCACAACACATTCTCCAAGCAACATCTCCAAAACCGCCCTTCCTAGGCAGGTTTCATCACGACATATGGATAAGATCACCTGACATTCAAGATGTGTCCTTCAACTTTATTAACATCTCAAAATTTTGGCTAAGTCTGGAGGTTGGAGAGAAAGGTCTTCATAAGGAAGGAAATGAGCATCAAGTGAAGTTTAAGTGAAGAAATCCATACACCACCTTCCCAGCCGCCCATGCTAGGCGGCCTTCAACGTCTTCTTTGGACTGTGTCTCCTCCACAACACATTCTCCATACACACCCTTCAAAACCGCCTTACCAAGGTGCCTTCCACCATCATGCATGTTCTTCACATCATACTTTCCATATACTTCCTTCAAATCCGCCCATCCTTCTAAAGTTTTCCATGGCATTCAAAGGAGGTTAAATCAACAATGAAGCAGGTGAGAAGCTCTTAGATCGTCAAAATCAAGTCAAAAAATGCTTAAGTTATGAAAATCCACATGCAACCTCCAATTCCGCCCATGCTAGGCGGCCTTGAGCATTTCATTTGGGCAACATCACCTCCTCCACAACACATTCTCCTTGCACTCTCTTCAAGTCCGCCCTTCCTCCCAAGGTTGTCCATCTCATGCAAAGAGGTTAAATTATCAAGGAAGCAAGTGAAGATGTCTTATGTTGTCAAAACCAAGCTAAAAATCACTAAGTTATGAAAATCCTTACACCTCCTCCAATCCCGCCCATGCTAGGCGGCCTTGAGCCCTTCATCCGGACAACATCATGTCATTCACATGACATCCTCCACTTGTTGCCTTCAAACCCGCCCAAGGTGGGCGCTCCTAACACATGTGCATGGAAATTTTCAAAAAACATTTAATTTCTCCTCTCTAGGCCGACCTGATTTGAAGTAGGACAGCACTTATATAAAGGGAGGTTCATTTTTTGCAATTATAATAAAAAACAAATCAAAATTCAGTTCTGATCTGCAGCAGAGCAGACTTATAGCAGCAAGGAGAAGCAGTTTTTCAAGAAGAGAAATCAAAAATTCAAGTGTCTTTAGGAGTCAAGTCTTCTAAAATTCTGATTTTGTTCATAAATTCTGATTTTTTTTCTAAGGTATGTTGTTTTAAATTCATTAATTTTTGTCCCACATGCATGAGGAGATGAGTTAGATGTTAGGAGAATCCTTATATCAAGTGTCACATCAGCCTTCTAACACATGTTGTCTTCTCTTGTAGGAGGAGGTAGACGATGAACGCCAAGGAAAGACAAGCTTTGATCAAGAGTGATAAGCAAAGAGTCATGCCAGAGACGAAGATCGTGTCCAAGTGGAGGAACGTGAGCGACACTAACTTGGGCTGCATCGACATGGAGGAGATCAAGAGAGAGCTCCACAAGCCAACCCGCTCAAAGGTCATCCATGAGATGCTTCGCAATGGAATCGTTCAAGCCGCATGCTTTCCGCCCACCTTGCCGAGTGTCAAGCTTATGTGGGAATGTGCCAGTCATTACAACCAAGAGACTAGGTGTATTGAAACATCCAATGGAGAAGTCTTAGCTCACTTGAGGAGGGAGGCCATCGCCGAAATGTTCAACATCCCGAAGCATAGGAAGGTCACCATCTACACTCGAGAGCAAGCTCAAAGAATATTTGAAGGACCGACAAATGATTGTAAGCGGGAGATAAACACCAACTGGGTAAAGTAACCAAGAAATCATCATAGCAAGTTGCCGAAGAAGCTTCACAAATCGGATTTCATCCCGGAGTTCGGCTACATGGTGGTCTTTTTGAACAGAATCATGGGTTGTCAACAGTCATCGACATTCGACGCGTGGATGTTCCTATTCATGCAAGAGATCGTCAAAGGTGAAGTGATGATTGATTGGGTTGGCATCATAAGCAACAACATTCATGAGTAGATGATCAAGCTACAGGAGACGAAGACTTTCTACATGAGCTCATATGTCATCTATATCCCCGCAATGTGTACAAGGTATGTTGGATTGAATCACGAAGGTGATATAGGACATGGCCCCGGACAACTTAGTGTGTATGATTGCTACCCGCAGTTGCAACTAAAGTCCATAGCCCATTACAAGCGCGCGAATGACGCATTCTTCATGTTCATTGTGAGGAAGCTTCAAGGAGATATGCATGAGAGGTTATCAAAGGATGCAAAGAGATTGATTGGCAAGTATGGACGATGGTACATCCAATTCCCGAAGTTCACCTACCTGAGGATCCAAGGATTTTCATCTTATCCTTACCGCTTGCCGAGGTATCCTACCGACAAGATGGTACTACTCGAGGTGACGAGGCAATTGTTGGCTTGGGATAAAATTCAGAAAGATAAGAAGAAAGCCACAGTTAGCTTCCCAATCGGAGTTGGAAAGTTGGAGACTTGTCCAACACTGCAAGCTGCACAGCATTCAGAGTATGAACTCCAAGCTTACTATCTAGTGCTTCATGATACAAGCTGAGACCACTTTGACCCGTTCAATACAATTCGGAAGGCATTTGGGAAGAAGTTCAAGCATCAAGAACATCTAGAGGATCATTGGGCAGATGCAGCTAATGATGAGGACATTGGAGAAAAGAGATGTTCAAGGATGACTTGGGACTTGGAGAGGTCATGTAACATAATGCCTATTCCTGATCAGCTAGAAGAGACTAACAAGTTCTGCGTGCAAAAGTTGTTTGACAAGGAAGGACCTATCACTATCAATTGGGCTGAAAGAGAAGTTGGTCATGATGATTGGATAGAGCGAGTCATGAACATTACAAAGAAGTATGCAAACCGTCAAGTACAGAAACTCAAGGATGCAAATCAGGATCTCACATATAACTTGATGGGAGGAGCCGACTCGCAGCAATCACAGGATGTAGATGATAGTGAATCTAGCAACAAACACCACAATGAGTCTAGTGGATATAGTGCCAGCTCCAAAGAAGAAGTTCAGCCTGGTAAGAGGAAGCATTTGGATGATTCACGTGGAGAAAGTAGTCGGAAGAAGATAAAGTTGAGTTCACGACCTAAAATTAGTACTTCTTCCAGACAAGAAGGTCCTTCTCAGGACATGAATGTAACATCAGTAGTGGAGAATGAAGAAAGAGAAAATCCAGGAGCTAAACAAACTTTAGATCAAACAAATATGCATGAGGTTCTAGCTGAAGAAGTTCGATCAAGCCCCTCCAAGGATCAAGAAGTTGTCACACATGAAACAGACATGCACATCGAAGTGTTTTATGAGGAAGCATCACCATTAGAGTTAGAAGCTGAAGCTCAAGAACAAGAAGATGTTCAAGAAGATCTGTCTGCCTTGCCAAAATGGTTGACGAAGAGAGTAAAGGAGACTTCAGTCGTGGAAGTAGTGCCCGAGGTTAACATACAAGAGTTGTTAGGCAGAACCAGGCGAGATAAAGGAAAGGAGAAGGCGACTAGACTCTCCAAGGTTACAAGGGATAGTTCTGGAACAAAGAAAGTACACATTGCAGTGCCAAGGATAGATAAAACAGTTGATGATATTGTTCCTGAAGACTACGATGTAACTACTATGGATTTGGGACCAGCAACCGAAGAGCAAGAGTTTGAAGAATTGGAGGAATCAGTTTCAGTTGTCAAAGAAAGATGGAGGCGTGAAAAGGAAAAAGGAAATCGATTGGAGAAAGAAAACCTCGCCTTCAAGCAGTATATTCAGCAATTGATAAATCCAATTCAGCAGCGTGAAGAGACGTCTGCTCCACCTCCCATGCTTTCACAAGAATTCGTTGCTCATCTAGAAGGTATGAGATCACAATCTCAAGAACTAAAAAGCTGGATAGGGAGAGTTAGAAACCAAACATATGCATTCATTCAAGAACTTGTTCAAAAGTATGAAATTGTTGCTCAGTTGTTGGAAAGACTTCAAGCAGTTTTAGCAACATGTTCCAAATTCGATGATGTCAACAGAAATTACATGCCACATTTGCAAGATTTGATGAACACTCCACTGTCAGCATTGATAGAGGGAGGAGTAGTTGAAGAAGGATCATCGTATGATTTCTCTACTTGGTACTTCACTATGCACATAAGAGAACAGCTTCTTGACAAGGTTAAAGTGGATTGTGTTCGAGTAGATAGTGTACTCCAGAGGGCTCATAACAAGATAATGGGTGTAATTGATAATATGTGTGATCTCTCAGGAGAGGTTGCGATTCATGATGTGAAGAATTACATACACTCACATTACTTCGACATTTCTCACTTCATTTGTGGTGAACAGTTGAACAGCATCTACTCCTTGATCTCATTCATTGGTGAAAAGCAGGTTGGTATAGCTGAGTGGGTGAAGACAATTGACGAGCATACACAAGATGTGATGATGGCAGAAGGAACCATTCAGAACGCGCCAAGTGTACCAGTTGCTGACATGGCAAAGGTTGTTCCAAAATTCGCAGCATTGGTCAAGAAAGATAAACATAAGAAAGAAATGCCACGTGGGCAGTCCACATAGGCGCCAAGGTGTCACCTTGGAAAACATGCCCTTATTGCTTCTTGTATATTTCTAATAATAGAAAGTTGTTGTAAACACCTTTGATGTGGCATGATCCCAACGATTGAATCCAAATTGATCTTGGCCGTTCATTGTATTTTGAGGTCTATATAAACCTCATTCCTCCTCATTTTTTAGAGAGATATAGAGATAGAGATATAGAGAGATAGGAGTTTTGAGCTAATTAGAGCTGTTGCTAAGACTTTGCTAAGATTAATACAAGTTCATTGTTGAGCTATTCATGGTGATATTGTGTTCTCTTTGCAAGTTGCATGGTTGCTAAGTACTCACTCACATTAGATGTTTTAACTTAGTTTATTTCTTTAAAGTTTGTTAGATTTAATTCGTGGAAGTCATTGTCTTTCAATTTATTGTGAAATCTCTTGTTCATACCTTTTATGATTTGTCGCTGGCAAGTCGTAGTGTAAGGTTAGACTAAACTCATACAAGCCTCACTTCGATTGCCCATAAAGCAATTTGAAAACCTTTCGCTTACCCTTAGAAGATTGCATCACCTTTGTGGAGTTGTTGTCTCATGGCGAAGAAAAGCGTGGTTGAGATTTCCATGAATTGATGATGATAGCTTACACCTAGATTAGATATTCTCTCTAAACCCTTATCTTTTGTACTTTTTTGAAAAACATTGTTAGAAGTAGGATCAAGAGCTATATTGTCATATCATAAGTTTATCATAGTGTGTAGCCTTGAAGCAAGTGTTATCACCTGTGTGAGTGTAAACGGTATTTTCCTGCCGTTGAACAGTGAGTGTAAGTCCCTTTGTTGAAACAGCAAAACACATCTTTGCCACGAGTTATCCTCATTTGTCAAGTGAAAGAAGATATTTTTGAACCTTGGAGTCCACTCAGTTGATCATTTTGCAGTGACTTTTCAAGAGAGGATAAAATACGTAAGTATTTTATGCTGCATTGTTCATGCAAGGAAAACACATCAACACGTCCCTTCTACAAATCCATTTTGTGCGTACCCCATGAGGCCTACTTGCTTCAGTACTAATGTTTGAGAGAACATAAGCGTGCAACATTTTTAGGGTTAGCGAGGATATTGGAGTAGGCCATGGAAACTGGTTTTATACCTGCCAAATCAACAAATCCATTGTGTGCATAATCTGCAATTGAGGCAGCCATGAGACCGCCTCTCTTTGAGGCATTATGTCAAACAATTCACGTGCCTTGTATATGCTTCCACATTTCGCATACACGGTTACCAAAGCATTTCAAACTATAATATCTGACAAAAATTCATTCTCCATTATACCCTGTTTCAAAACTCCAATTTTGGTATGCACGGGGAGGAAGCTATCAAAGGTTGTGGAATGCAACTTTAAATAGGCCGATGGCATTTGCTTGAAAGTTTCTAATGCCTTTTGTGAATACCCTACAATCATAACTTTCTATGGAATCACATTTCTTTGAGGTGTTTTGTTCTTGCAGCTCACATGCTTTGTCTATGTTCACACATTTTGCATCCATTCATACTTGGGCGTTTTCAACCTTAATATCTAACAAAAATCTCTCATCCATTACGTTGTCATGGATGCCATATGTTGTTCTAAATCCTCGCATATGCACAGGTTGAGATTACGCAAGCAAATATAAACCGATTGGGTTTCAATACCTGTTTGTTGCATATGGTGAAACAATATGACAGCTTCGTAAGGACGCCCATGTCTTCTGTATACCGCAATAACCTATTCAATGATGGACAAATCTATACTGCACATATCTTGAAATCATGGCAACCTTGCTCGCAGCTGGAAGAGATTTTGGAACTATTGAATTATATGCAAGTGAATATCGAAGGTTCAAAGGTTCATTGAACTGTGAAAACGCTGACAAAGTGCAATGTCGGGGGGTCGATATGTTCATCGAACCACAAAAACGCTGCCAAGTTCAAAATATCGAGGGTTCAATGACTTTTTAAACCAATGTCGAGACTTTGGACCATTTTTTAACCTTGTCAGTGGTTCAAGCTAATTTTGAACCTTATCGAGCATTCAAGCCAATTTTGAATTTTGTAGTCGCCGATGAATTCAAAAACTTGAAAAATGACTTGCTTTATGAAAACCTCGTAAAAAATTTCCGACAAATCCATACACATGGCGAAGGAGAATTAATTCATATCTTTTGACTGAAAAGTATATTTGCTTGAAAATTGACCACATTGTCAATAATAACCTTATAAAATTCTCTATTAAATCATTTCACTCCAACCTTTACGGAACTCTTGATTTAATTGTTTATATAACTTGTCTGACGAAAAATTGTTAATTTAATATCTCTCAAACAGAAAGGAATTTTAAACTAGAAATTTGCCACATTGTGTTCAACAAAACCTGGAATATCCTTGCAAAATGATTTTGTTCCAGCTCTTACAGATTTTTCGATTTAATTGTTTTGGTCAAACTCAATCAAACTGTGCAACTACTTCCAAGGTTTCGACTGAAAAGATGGACAATTCTCCTTCGAACTAGCGCACAACTTCTTCTAAGTTTGATGCAATAAACTCACTCGAACCAAATCAAGTGCAACATTTTTGAAGATGGGCAACTACGACAATTTGGTGCGGAAAAACATGCAACGCCAACACCTTGTGATTATGAATGCAGATTGATGACTTCAATTTGGCGAGCAACTTGATGCTTAAGGATGATTGAGCCGTTTGAGACGAAGACCGACCCAACAGAGGTGATCAACACATGGTGATGCTTGCTGATTTGACGCGAAAAGTAAAAATTTTGTGGAGTCAAAACAAGGCCAACAAAACCCCATCAAGCAAAGGGAGCTGCCTCTCTCAAATGCAGAGAAAAATCACCCATCACATGGTGATTTCACCCACTATTGCAAGTTCACACCACTACCCATTGGGAAAGTGAAGGAAATAACCACATGGACCAATTCAATTGCTAACAAGTTCAAAGGTTGATTCTAAGTTAGCATGCACTACAAAGAGGATTAGTTTTAATCTGTCACCAAAAGAAAAGGAGCATTCAAAGTTGTTTAGCATTAAGATACAAATCAAGAATGTTAAATATAATGTATTTTTTTATTCTCGTTCCCAGGCTAACCTTATTTCACAAGATTTGGTTGAAAATTTTCGTATTGAAACTTATCAACACTCCAAGCCTTATGCTTTGGGTTGGGTCAAAAATGGTTTTCTTTTGTCCATAAATAAGCAATGGGGATTGAAGTTTGTTGTTAACCATAAATTTGTTGATGATATGGTTCTAGATGTTGTGCCTATGGATGTATGTGGAGTTGTGTTTGGCAGCCCCTACATGTATGACAGGAAAGTTGTATATTATGCAAAGGCGGACAGTGCTTCATGTTGAATGCTTACTCCGCTTTAGATTTTAAAATATGTCCCCAAAAGGGCTACCATAAACACAAACACCACCCTAAAAAACACCCTTTTAGAGTAGTGAAAACCAATTCCATATGAAATTTAAAACCAGTAATAACTAAAAACAAAAATCAAACACAAAAAACCATCAACCACTAAGGGAAAACCAAAAAACAAGAAGCAGCTCTCAGAAGAAGATGACTTTTCACATCCCCTCACAAACAAAGCTCCTTCCCAAGATCTTTTACAAATTTTGAGTAAAGAAAAAATAAAAGCACCTTCATCAGTTTATAGATATCCAAGACATGTAATAAACCTCTCACATAAATGTAATGAAGTTAAAAAATTACACCCGAAGAAAATGTCAAGCAGCATATTGTCTTGAATGTGACAAAGGATCAAATCACCACTAAAGATGCAATGTGCAATGTGTGTGTGTGTGTATTTCACCAAGTGCTCAAGAAGAGGATAAAACAAACTAGCTAATTTGCTAAACCATGAGAGAAGTTTACATACCATTACGTCGAATGCAAATTTCTGGAACATTCCTAACTGTGCCATTGATGTTATCATTGTAGACTCTAGTCTCAATATCTCCTTCAACATACACACATGCACTAATCCAAAGCATCAAAAAATCCAAGAACGCATAAGGAAAACTAACCTCTAGTAAAAATACAGACTACTACATACTCTAAAATACTAAAATGCCTTTGAAGTATTTTACATTTCCAATTTATTTGTTTCATAGACAAAACTTATCATGGTCCTCAATCAAAAACTTGTTTACCTTCGAAAAAAAAGGGTTCCACTCAGATAAATATAAGTCATTAAAATCCAAATCTTACATACTTTTTAATCAATTGCTGAACGGCATATGCTCCAAGTTGTTCGTTGTGAACAGCAACTCTGTGCCACTGCAAGGGTTTGCTGACTGTGTCCATTCCCGCCATCCTTTGGTCAAACATACCAGCCGTTCCTACAGTAAAGATGGTCACAGTTCGACCATTCCTCAATATTTTCTGTACTGGTGTTTGTCCCACTTTTCCACAAATAATGGCCTGCACAAAACACCCAATATAGTAATAACAAATGTTGGAATTAGCACTTACATGTGAAGCTTGTACAGTTGGATTTTGCTCTTACCGAAGGGTGATAATACATCCCCTTGAGCTCTTTGGATGAATGTGAATTTCACTTAGCAGACAAAATATAAGATTAAAGAAAATGAATAGTGAAAAACCTTATGAACACCGCGAAAACCCCATCCCTTCCTAGGGTCCACACCTTGTGGCTGTAATTCTCTTTGTTCTGTATCAATTTCAGCATTCCCCTTTACATCTTTGATTTCTTTCTCTTCGCTAGAATCATAAGTAAGAGCGGAGAACCCCAGTTTCTGAGCTCCAAGTAAACCTGCAACACAATCAACTAATTATGAATTACATGCACATACCTTTAGAAGATAAAGAAGCATCCAGGCTAAGGACATTAGTAACTAGAATGCAATCTAGGGTCTAGATTTTGCATGCAAACAGAGCAATCCTATTTAAGATTAATAACTCGTGCTGAATCAACCAAGAGAGTGGGGGCTTTAATCCATCGTTGTTAAATGTGAGATAAAGATATTTCATGTGATTGCGCGAGAAACTTACTCTACTATTTTGCAATTATATTGTATATAAAGAGAGCTACTTCTACCTTGTCACATAAACAGCATACAAGTAAAAGAATACTCAGTGATAACAATATTAATTAAAATAATATTAACGTTTAAGCAATATTAATGAATAGCATTCTCTGGGCAGTTAATTTCAAGGAGGTGTATGTGTCCAATTACAAAATCTCTCTCAAAATTCTAAAATCGTCATACTTGAGGTTACATTCAATCTCATGCAAGAGGAGGCTCCACTGAGGACCTAAATATCATTGGAGAGTTCCTTCCTCCAATGTGTGTTCTTGCATCACAATGTTATGCTCTTGCATATGCAAGAAGCAGTTCTAGTGTATAATGTAATATATAGCTTAGTGAAGCCCACAAATACTACTACTTGAAGTCAACAAATATTTGGGAGTCTGATAGGATAATGACTGGAAGGAAGATATATACAGTTACACATTTACACCTAGTTTTGATTTCCATCATTCTTTTTTAAATCCGATTGCCCACCACTACATCATTTGTAATGGTCCTTTAGCCTCTTGTAGCGCTCTTTCCACCATTATGATTGGAACCTGTAAAGTAATTTGGTACCCTGAGGTCAAAATCAAAATTGTGTTTATTTTGCAAGTAATGTTGCAGAAATCCATGACACACTTTAACAAAACAAGGATGTTTGCACCCAAAGACCAACACAAGGTGTGACTCCAGATGTCATATTCCCCCATGATCATATTGTGTTATAACAAACCTTATAGTCCACATTTATTCCAAATATATTACAAATGTATTTTGCATACATATAATACATGATAAATTAACACCGCATTTTGTATAAGCAACGGATGTCTCCAATCGCTACATCTCTTGGGTGATTAAACTCCTTCGTGGGTTTTTAAAGGAGAACTTTCCCTCCTCCAAAGGCAGTGAAAAAGATACATTCCTCTCTGCAATAGGAAATAACAGGAGCAGCATCATATACAGCCAAAGAATAATTCCAGGGCTCTGCCGCAGCCAGACACCATACACAGCAAGGTACGTCATAATACTCTTACTCCATTAATAAATGCTTTACCTGATTTGTATGCATATACCTTGCATCTAACGAATAATGTACTCTGATTTCTGAGAATAACTGTGTAAAAGATATCTTGGTTCAGATTCGAATAGGCATTAGGATTAATAAGTGTATTTCATGACTTAGTACTCTAAAATCGGCTCATTATGTTAATTAGAGTAATTCAAAGGTATGCCATATATCATTACTGTATTATATGCTTCATGATTACCTGAGATAGGGAATAATGCTTGGAAAACATGTTGAATCATGAGATTAACATATAACCTCATATGAGATGGTGAGTCTGAGATGTATAGTAGCCAACATGGGTATGTTTTGTCCCTTGTCTCAGTAGGTGCAAAGGCACCCCTTGGACAAGTGGAAAGTGGCCCTTGTCTCAGTAGGTGCAATGGCACCCCTTGGACAAGTGGAAAGTGGCCCTTGTCTCAGTAGGTGCAATGGCACCCCTTGGACAAGTGGAAAGTGGCCCTTGTCTCAGTAGGTGCAATGGCACCCTTTGGACAAGTGGAAGTGGCCCTTGTCTCAGTAGGTACAAAAAGGTACCCCTTGGACAAGTGGAAGTGGCCCTTGTCTCAGTAGGTGCAATGGCACCCCTTGGACAAGTGGATATGGCCCTTGTCTCAGTAGGTACAAAAGGTACCCCTTGGACAAGTGGAAGTGGCTTTTGGCTCCAGTTGGTGAAGAAGTCACCCCTCGTGCCAAAGGATTAATAGTGGACCCATGATTGGCCAAAGGGCATCCTTTCACCTCATCTCATATGAAGTTAAGAGTTAATGCATGGATAGTGATAGGAAAAATGATAAATATATATATACTGATAGAGATCATGACATTAATGATAAAGAATATCATAGTGAACTTAAGAGGAATATATGAAATATAAGTGATAGAGAATGCGTATTGAAAGTAATCACAAAGATTATGGATACAAGATAGAAAATGATAATTGATGTTAATTATTGAAAATCTAAAGGCAATGTTCTTATGTGATTGAATATATCATTTATCTATTGCTATAATTGAAATTAAGAAAGTTTGGTATAATAACGTTCTCTTTGCAAGTTGGAAATGTGTTCAAAGTTTTGAAAATGTTGACTTGTGACAAGGGGACATTACACCAGACCTGATATTAACATGGATACTTTCAAATGAAACAATGCATGTAATGAATTAGTCATATACTCCTTCAAAAGATGTCATTTTATTGCACACATGCTCTTATGAGTTTGGATTGTAAACAATGACTAAGGAATATTATAAGAAATCTGCCGTTAGAAGGTAATTGCTATCCATAATTATGCCATGATCTATTTTTGTTTTAAATTGATGCATAAGCGAGGCCTAGTTATTTCCAATAGGCATATCCATAGTTGCACTATAAAAACCTTTGCAATGTTCCTTTGTTTTTCCCAATTTTTTATCAGTAAAATGGAACAGCTATGCTGCACTCCAGCCATCAGCAATAAGGATTTAAAAAGATGCCCTCAAACTACCTCAACATGCACCAATACCACCTACAATGGATGTCAATCCCCATTATTAAAATATAGTTTAATATTATAATAAAGTGTCTGCATACACTTGTCAGATAGTTTAGTTTATAATAAAGTGTCTACATGCACTTGTCAATTAGTTTAGTTAGTTGTTAGTTTGTTGTAACCCTTTTTATTTATAAACTATGTCTATTTTTAGTATGCAACTACTTGCTATTTTTAGCATGTGATCATTAATATAATGCGATGCTCTCCACTTGAGAACATACGCCAATTTCTCCCGTTTCATTCTTCAGTTTTTACCAACATTGGTATCAGAGCCAAATTGTGTTGAGGAAAGCCCAATCAGTCGGGTACAACCCCAATCGTATGGGTTTAGAAGAAAGTTGGGAAGAGAAACTCGAGGGTGCTGGAGGTGATATGAAAAATCACGAGTTGCAGAGTTTGTAAAATTTATAGCATTTGTGTTGAAGGTCGTGGAGAGTTCGTGAGAATTCGCAATAGAAGTGTTATCAATCACACAAGGAAGAAATCCCAAGTGACTAAAAGTCGCATCAAATCATGCAGAAAAGTTGCAAGTCGCAGCCCGAAAAAAATCAAACCGTGGCCATTTTTCTTGAGCTCAAGAAAATCATAATTCTAGCAAAATCACAGCATGCACCAATTGGATTCCATGCTAAAATGGAGGGAAATCATGGCTGAAAATCCTAGGTGCATGCTGAAGAGTTCAACATCTTTATTTCTGAAGAGTTCAACATTTTCTACGAAAAACATTATTTTTCTGAGTCAAATCAAAAAAGAAGTTTTTCAAATATTTTTCAAAGGGTTGGAATTTTTTGGGAATCAACATATTTAAAAGTTCAAGGCAAAGTTTTTTTTTTAGTGGCTAAGTAAAATGGCCGATATTTAGAACCTAGTGCTGCCCAAGTCACATAAATCGACGAGTAAAAATTATAACATATGGAGTCACAAGATACTAGCTATTGCTGAGTATTGGGAATATAGCAGAATTTTGTTTGGCACAGAAACCAGCTCTGCTAATAATCTAGGTGACTGTGACAAGCGTCATAGGGAAGCCTTGTTGATTCTCAAGATGTCAGTTTTAGATGATTTAATCCCTAAAGTCCAAAGAGTTACATCTGCACATACTCTGTGGGATAATTTGCCAGATGTACCTTCCAGTTCATAAATCCAAGGAGGCTAAGACAGAACCAAGCAGGCCAAGACAGAACCTCATATTGTGGCACTATTGCCAGATGTACCTTCCAATTCATGGGGTGTTCCTATGCATTAGTCTTTGGGTGGTTCTTCTCCACCTGTATATCAGCAACGCAGAACTGAAGGTGTCTCCATTCCAACTAAGTGGCAACCCATACAAAGTTGGTCTCTAGTTGAGACACTGTCTCCGCAGCATTCCCTTGTTATGCCTCAGAGACCCCAATAGTATTTTGAAGGTGATCCCAATGATGACTTCACCAAATTAAAAGCATCACCTCAGAAGACAAGGAAATCAATTTATAACTCTACAACAGGACAAGTTCATTTTCTTCTTTTTGCATATCTTTCGCCAAGGCCTATTGTCATGAAAGTTGCTCCCCATTTCTACACATCTCAAGAACCATTTTGTAACTTAATGACTAAACCTCCAGATCTTTCGAGTTTTGTCATTAAGGGGGTATTAAAAAAAAGTTTAATATTATAAATAAGTGTCTGCGTACACTTGTCAATTAGTTTTGTTTATAATAAAGTGTTTGCGTACACTTGTCAGTTAATTTAGTTAGTTGTTAGTTTGTTGTTACCTTTTTTATTTATCGACTACATCTATTTTTAGTATGTAACTTTATGCTATTTTTAGCATATGATCATTGATATAAGTGATGCTCTCCACTAGAGAACATATGCCAATTTCTCTCATCTCATTCTTCGGTTTTTACCAACACCCATGACATGTGTAAATAAAGGAAAAATTTGAGAACATCTTAAGCATGCGGGAATAAACAAATATTGCAACACACAAAATGCTGCTGGAAAAACCCTCGAATGGGCAGAAGAAAACTCCAGGAAGAGTGAACACTTTCTCCTTATGCCACTGATCCAGAATAATACAAGTGATTGCATTGCCCTCTTGGCTTTACAAAGTTCCTTCACACCCGCATGCTATCATAAAGATGACATACTGATGCAGTCATGGATGAAGGATCCAATGAAGGATTGTCCAACCATGTAGCCAAAACAAACAAACAACAAACGCAACAGAATTTCACAGAACAACAACAAATTTTATTGATTTCACAAATTTGAATGATTACAACTTGCCACAATGGGCTTCCTACATGCTAGGCCGCAGTTGTTTGATTACTAACATGAAAATATACTACTAAGAATAAACTTATTACATCCCTACGTCACACTATCAACATCTTCATTCTCAATATCAAACTCCATTTTGGACTCTCATCCTCATGCTCACACTCTTCCTCTCAGATTTTCATTCCCTCGCTCTCATGCTTGATTCCTCTCTAATGATTTCTTCTTTTTCCACCGATGTCTTCAATCAATCACAAGCCATGTTTATATAGCAATCCCAAACCTCAAAGATGATACACATTAGCTACAAGGTGGCACAAAGCTCTATGCCACATGAAACGTGTAGTCAGCCAATGTTAACAAGTTCTAAATCCATGTGGTGATAGCGAAAAGGAGAATCACTGACAGTGCTCAATGTACGCCCTCCTGGGTCCAACAAATCTTCACACATATTTCTTTCTTGGCGCAAACTCCAAATAACCCCACACAAGTAGGAGAAGCTACAACTATGCAAATTTGTCAACCCGGTAGATGTTCACAAACCAAATTATGCCCTTTTGGTGACCCAATTCTTTTGAAAAATGGATATAACATCCATTCATCATGGTAAAACATACTCCTAATACCGTGAAACCAGATTTCAAACTCTAGTAAAATGCGGTAGCTTCTTTTGCAACTAACTGACAACTAAAACTAGCAAACAAACAAATGAACTAAAAACAAATGGAAAGATTATTTTTGGTTGATGCAAGATTGCCTCTACACCTAGGGATGCTCCTACATCAAATATCTAGGGTTACTAAAAAAATGAGTCCCTCATTTTCCAGGATGGCCTGCCCCTGCCTAGGAATTCCAACCTATAACTTCTTTGACCTGTTCTTTCCATCTCTTTAAGTATGCCTCAAGTGATCTATCCTGTGTGCTTCCTTTCTCCGTATTGTTCGCCATCTCATCAAGCTTCCTCTTTTGTGGTTGCAATACTCTGTTCCACCAATCATCTTTTGCACCACATCCTCTTGACCTACTTTCATTCACAATCCTCTTGCCTTTTCTATTTTCATCTTCTTTCCTAAATTTGTCATTCACCTTCTCTGGTTGATTCTTTGCTGCCGCATACTCCTCTATACTGCTTCTCACTCTATCTTCCACTACCGCAAATTCCTCTGTAAAGCTCCTCATTGTATCCCTCATTTGTCTTGTTCTCTAGAGGGCTCCTCTTTGGCGACCTCTACTCCCACATTCCATCTTCCACAATATCTCCTTTGTAGTTGTGGTACTATTTTATAGGTTTGCGGTGCCGCAAAACCTTGGAATCAACGTATAACACTCTTCCCCAACGCAAACTCAAACACTATTACAAAACTACTCTTCAGTCTCATTCAACGGAATCAGCTTGTGTTTCCTGCCATCCTTCCAAACTGTGTATATGTTAGCTCTCCCATCATATACAGTACTTCTATCAAATTGACAAGGTCTTCGCAATAACAAATGACACACATCCTTGGCGCAATGTCGCACAACACCTCATCATAGTACGCTTCTATCTTGAATCTCACCAAACATCATTCTTCCACCTGTATTTTGTCTCCCTATTGCAACCAACCAATCCTATATGGGCACAGATGCTTCAACCTCTTCAATCCTAACTTGTTAACTATCTCTTCAAATACTAAGTTATATGTACTACCACTATCCACAACAACATTGCAACATTTGCCTCCTGCCTTGCATCTAGTCCTGAACAAACTCTTCCTTTGTGTCAGTTCTCTTTCGTTCTCACACCCCAACACTCTCCTCAAGACAAGCGATTCTCATTGTTCTGGGTCCCTTTCCAAACTAAGTGACCTCTCATCCACAAATACAGTCCTTGCACTACCTTCTACCCTCTTTCCCCGACGCTCAAATGCTTTGCCTTTCTTCCCCACACTTGAAATAGGTTCCTCTAAAAGATCTTCTCTCGTTCCTCCCATATCCTCCTCTACCTTGCCGATATCCATCCCTACGGTTTGCATCATTGCCTTCCTCATCTTTGCGGTAATATCTACCAACATCTCTGCCTTTGAGGTAGGTACTGGTGTCATCTCTTTGGTCATTGCAATAGGAATCACCATCTTCCCTATCTCTGTGGTGGGTATTTCGGCTTCCTCCATTGCAATTCGGGCTACCTCTCCCTTGACCCCTTAGGTATGCTCCTCTGTCACCGCATCTCATCTTGCTACTCTGGAATCTCTCTTCTTTATACTTTTGTCAATTTTGCCTCTCTTCTAGCCTCCAATTTAGTTTCCTTTCTGTGATGAGGGCTAGCTAGTAAGCTTCTTCTACTATTTGGATATTCCACAAACCCAACTCTTCTCGAATAGATTCCCTCAAACCATTGATGTACTTTGCTACCTTCTCAGCTCCTTCCTCATGGTGCCCATACCGGATTGTTAGCCTATAGTACTCGTTGGTATATTCTTTCACAATCATATTTCTATGTCTCAAATTATGCAATTCCTTCAACAACACTAACAGATAATTTGTAGGAATGAACTTAGACTTCAGCTTCTCTACCAATCCCATCCCACTTACCAATTCTAGGTTTACCTTTCCTATTCCTCTCTAACTGAACCTCCTTCCACCAGATGGCGGCATGGCCTTTCAATTTAATCTTGGCAAATTTCTAGATCAGCAATATCCTCATACTCAAAGTCCTCTTCTAAATTAGTTATCCAATCTAACAACTCTTCAAGGTTCAAATTACCAAAATAATTACTAATGTCTACTCTTATCAATTATCCAAACTTCCTTGGATCGACGATCTGTCTACAATCACCCTGTAAACTACCTCACAATCGACACTCTGTTTACAAGCTTCCTATGGATTGCCTCAGGTTTCAGCAATCTACGTACAAACCCTTGCAACTGCCTCATACTCAGAGATCTATCCACAAGACCACAAGCTACCTCAGTTCCGCAAACACAAATTTCCTCCTTCGCTTTCAACCCTCAAGATCCGAAACCTTATGCTCTAATACCACTTGATGCAATCATGGACAAAGACTCGAAGATTCAATCCACAAGACCACAAGCTACCTCAGTTCGGCAAACACAAATTTCCTCCTTTGCTCTCTTCAATCGTCAAGATCCTAAACCTTACACTCTAATACCACTTGACGCAGTCATGGACAGAGGATCCAATAAAGGATAGTCTAACCACGCAGCCAAAACAAACAAATAACAAACGCAACAAAATTTCACAAAACAACATAAACTTTATTGATTTCAAAAATTTGAATGATTACAACTTGCCGCAATGGACTTCCTACATGCTAGGCCACAGTCATTTGATTACTAACATGAAAATATACTACTCAGAATAAACTTATTACATTCCTACATGCCACACTATCAACATCTTCATTCTCAATATCAAACTCCATTTTGGACTCTCATCCTCATGCTCACACTCTTCCTCTCAGATTTTCATTCCCTCACTCTCACGCTTGATTCCTCTCTTTAATGATTTCTTCTTTTTCAACTGATGTCTTCACTCGATCACAAGCCATGTTTATATAGCAATCTCAAACCTCAAAGATGATCCGCATTGGGTACAAGGTGGCGCAAAGCTCTATGCCACATGAAATGTGTAGTCAGCCAATGTTAAAAAGTTCTAAATCCATGCCCTGTGCGATGCCCAATGCCCTCCTAGGTCCAACGAATCTTCACACGTATTTCTTTCTTGGCACAAACTCCAAAGAACCTGGCACAAATGGAAGAACTTACAACTATGCAAATTTGTCAACCCAATAGGTGTTCACAAACCAAATTACTCCCTTCTAGTGACCCAATTCTTCTGAAACATGGATATAACATCCATTCATCGCGATAAAACATACTCCTAAAACTATGAAACCAGATTTCAAATTGTGATAAAATGCAGTGGCTTCTTCTGCAACTAACTAACAACTAAAACCAGCAAACAAACAAATGAATTGAAAATGAACGGAAAGCAAATATTTTTAGTTGATGCAAGATTGCCTCTACACACAGGGATGCTCCTGCATCACATACCATTACCACAACTCCTATTTCAACAGCAAAAAGGACTATAACCTCCAAAGAATAGAGAGATGGACTAGAACCACCAACTCCATAAATGTCAAACTCCTACATCCTCAATTAAAAATGAGAGAAACCTAACATAAGGCTTAACATGGGTACATAACATGCCCTCTTGGCATCAATGGAACCCTCACACAAATCTGGAACTTCCATTGTACCTACAACTACACTCTGCATGAAAGAAAACTATTTACATACACATGCAACAATACGACTCTCTAAAACCAACAATAGAATGAAAGTCCACCCACTCCCAAGCATGGTTCACTATTAAAACCTTCCTCCAACCAAATGGAAGACCAAAAAGAAGAGAAACCAAAGCGTCGCACACTTTGGAACCCCAAAACTCACTCTTTTTGGGCTTTTTTAATTAAAACGTGGCATTTTGTCATTCAAGTAGATGTTGCTATGTTTTGGCAGCATGTATGATGTTTATTTTTCCACATATAATGATTGTACCACTTGTATAAGCCACCAAGATAACCCAAACATTATTTTTGTGGGTTAAAAAAACATCTCCCAAACTTCAACAACACTTTAACAGCAATTGTAACAGTTTAGAAGCACTTCAGTAGCAACTTACTGAAGCCATAACTTTGATTCAACCAAAGTTTTCTCTTAACCCAATCCCTACAGATTTCCATAACCTAAGCCATTGAACTTTTCAATCTCCAAACAGGATGAGTTAGCCATGATCTCTATCACCCAAAATCTGAATATGCAAGAAGAAAAACATAACAAAAAAACCCAATCAAACAATCTAAAAAAGGCGTTCCTCTCTCTAATCAAGCCAACCGTGGCTCTGATACCAAATGTTGAAAACAGATTGAAACAATACAACAAGATATGTTGTTCTTTAGTGCATCCAAATTCTTAAACAATGATAGATCATACAAGGAAATGAAATCAGCAATGAACACAAATGCAAACCACAAGAAAGTATTTACATGGAGAAACCCTTGCGGGAAAAAACTCCACCCCCAAAGAGATCCAAGCTTGTATTAATCTTGAAAAATAGTTACATCAATACAATTTGCTTATCCCTCTATATCCGACCACATAACAACGCTCGAATGACCTACATAACAATCTCTCTTTACCACTATCTCAAGGCACCAATATATAGAAGATATGGATACAAGATACCATGAATGGTATTCCAAGACAAGTGGCAAATACCACTCTCCAAAAACTAAGTGTTCACCTCCATCATGGGGAATTTTACAACTCACTACACATGGTCAACCACCCTGAATAGTAACTCCTCTTAGACCATTTATGCATCATAAATCTCGTCATAACGGTCAGATTTCTTCATTATGGCCACTTTCCCATTCCTAGGCACTCCATGAGAAGATTGACCGAATTTGTCATAAAATCTGTGTAGAAGATCTTACATCCTCTTACATCTCCCAATCTAAGATCCTCCCAATTGTAACTCCAAACTTAAATGCTATTACAAATACTTGTGAGAGGATAAATAACAATAAATGATTTTGCCTACCACCTAAGAGGGGTGTCCATGTCTACCCTCTCCATGATCTTTAGAGACATAACATTATTTATTGACAACAATAATTAAATACAATTAAACATGTCTAGGCATTTGCAAGGTGAATGGCACTTAATCCCAACATCGATCCTCTAAATGGCAGTAATCAAAGAGTCTGAGATGTCAATATCTCTCGACTTCTAGAAAAGCAAGTTTATAAGAACTGAGTTAAAGGCCTTTCTAAAGTCAACAAAACAACAAAAGACTTTAGACGACTTGTGACGAGGCTCCTCAATAATAGCTTGAAGTGTAAAGATGAGGTCAATAGTATGGAGGTCCTTCTTGAAGCTTGCATGCCCCTTAGCTCTAATATTATTCCTTTCCAAGTACTCTGACAACTACTTGTCCAACATCGTAGCATAAAGTTTGACAAATGTATGCCCAATCATAATGGTCCTCTAGTTGCCAGGGATAAAGAGATCCCTAGACTTGTGAATAGGGTGAATGATGTGCTAGGACCAAGCCTAAGGAAAACCTAAACACACCACTTCATTAAAGAGCATGGCAAGGGGAAAGGCAAGGGAGTCCACACCATATTTGATGAATTTAGCTTCGCAACTTTCGCAATCAGCTACTTTGCTAGTGCACAACTTCAAAATAGCTCTCGACAAAAGAAGTGGAGAAGACAAAGAAGGATGGCAAAGGCGTGGGGGTAGTAATTGAAAGATTGTCTAAACTAGCATAGGAGACCCATGCATCAGGGGTGGTGTCAGAAACGGTGGTTTTTCTAGAGAGAAGAATACACTAGAAGGTCTTAGGTGAGTGGTGGAGATCAACGAGTGCAAGCTATCTAGATGCAAGAAACTCTCGTTTCTTATGTCAAAGAAGATGATTGTACTCCCTATGAGGGATGAGCATGGAGGGAGGGTCGTGAGCTAAGTAAAATCGATGCCTTTGACGAAGGGATTTACATTCATTGTCATTCCACCCATTCATGGGGCAAGATCCATGGTGGGAAGGGGATCTAGAGTAATGTACAAGAGTCAAGTACAACATTCCAGAGGGTTTGACATAAGAATTATACATAGATTTGATGGTGGGAAGAGGGAGGGAATTGAACTCGAACATAAGAAGGGAGAGAGGAACAACATAATCAATGGTGTAATCATCATCAAAGTGGATTGTGGTATGTCGAATGCTAGGGGGTAGGGTAGGGAGGCAAAGGGGGAAGAGGGGTGAGAACTAATATGGAAGGTGAGTGTCAAGACAACACAATTAGCAAGGGGGAGCTAGGAGAAACAAGGAAGCTAAGGATGTGGGGGATGAGGGACCTATTGATGAGAACATAGTCCACAACGCTCGAACAATTGCCATGGGGAAAACAAGTGAATCTACCAAAGTTGGAGAAGTGAGGAAGCCTATTGAGAATGTGGAGGCTCTGAGATTCCCCCAACTGGAGAAGGTGTCTCCCATAGGCCGTTACTGTAGAATTCCTATCAGCATAGGCTCTCTCTAAACCAAATTCCTCAAGATCCAACTTATGAAGACATAACTCATCATGTGTAAGGTCATGAATAAGTGTTTGAAGGTCCCCTGTACGGGCATTGAAATCACCCAAAAGAATGATATCACCAATAGTGGAATACTCCAAGATCTCCAAGTAGAGGTCAAGGTATGGGTCCCCATCAACTTGATTGATGAATTAGGATGTAACAGGGGGGAAGTAGCAAACTACTATGAAAACATCCTAGAGAGAAGTGGACCCCTCTGAAACTCTAGCCACATGTAATCTAGAGTGGACATCAAAAGCCATAGGTGAAAATTTGGACTTGAGGCTATCCCGAATGAGGCAAGCCACACCACCAAAGCCACCAACCCCACTTGATCTACAGGTCTCACAACAAGAAGCCGAAACCCACGAGTACCTTATGACAAGAGGGAGAGCCCATTTGGGGCTCTCATGGGTCTTAGTGAGGAAGATGAGATCCCAAGAAGTAGTAACATCCTAGAGAAGACCATATAGTGTCATTGCAATTCCAACAAGCAATGGAGATGTTGCCACCACTCATTGGGACGAGAGGTCATCATCATGCTGATGATCTAAGGTGTGACCACCCAGGAGGGAGAGAATAAAAAAAGATAGCCATACAGTCCCTAATAACAACCCACTTGTTTTCTTTCCTAATAGCAACAACCTGAATACAAGCTTTCTGAAGCTCTTCCACCTAGGATCGTGTGAGATCTGCACCAACATATATTTTCTACAAGAGGGAAAAGAGTTTCTTTTTTGCTCAAAGAGCTTGCAAATGCTCTCTTCTAGTTCAGAATTGGATGACAAGGGTGTTATCTGACAAGGTCCAAGCATTGTTGAGGGAGATATCATTCAAGCCCAAAGAGTCATGCAAGAACATGTGCCCTACCTATACAAGATTAGCTAGTTTACGGTGGCCATGAACATGAAGGTTTCGTGCCTTGATTTGACATGTCTTTTCTTCTTCAAACTCTGCTTGGACAGCCATTTCCATAACTAGAGGCGCTTTCTTCCCCTTAACCACTTGCACCCACCAATTTTGTTTGTCAACCTATTTTTGAATAGATTGTTGTTAGGTTTTAGATTTGTTTTAGAACGTACTCGTGATAAATGGTTATCTCTAATTGCTTGTTCTTAATATCCGAAACCACTTCATTAAGTTGTTGGAGGCACGGGGAATCAGTGGGGGTGGCTTGGGTCTATTCAATTTTAGTAATTCTTGCTAGCGAATCAGCAATAATACTATCTTTCTCATACAACTATGGCTGGAACAACAACAAGAGATCCCAAAGTTCAAAACCTAGAGCTTCAATTCCTGATACCCAATTGTAAATGCTAGCATATTTCAATTTGGGAATCAACAACTTGTGATGGCGAGGAGCTATAAACTCCTACGATAGAGGGAGCACCATTATGTTCGTTGTATAAGCCTGTAGGTTTGAATCTGACTCTACCTATGATCATTTTTTCTTTTTTTAGCATAGTGGAAAATTATGACAACAAATTGTGCCCTCCAACACAACTGTCACAATTTCTTTTTGAACAAAAGTAGATCCTATGTTGTAGACTCATGCCCTAAAAATCTCTCGTGACTACAAATGCCCTTCCCACGCCTACAAACCGACTGAAAATCACATGCCCCAAATGCATTCAACAAATACCTACAACCTCTTCAAAAAAACCTTGTGACTATAAAAAACTATGGCAAATGCACACCCACAATTACTATGCAACTATTGCTTATATTGCCCTTCCTCTGGTATTTCTCCACCCAACTCTAAAAAATTACCGCAACAAGAAATCACGATTTTTCACATGGCAAAACTAGTATTTGAAGATTAAACAATGATTTTTAAGTGAAAATTCTTTCCTATAACTGCAAACCAATTGGAAATAATGTGCACCAAATGCATTCAATAGATACCTGCAACCTCTTCAAAAACTCTCGCGACTATAAAAAATGGTGACAAATGCACACCCATTACTACAGTACAAAACCTGATAGAATGGATGAAAGAGAACTCCACCAATGACACCATACTATAAAGCATGAATATGGATGAAAGAGAGGACTACAACCCCCAACTCCAAAAAATAGAGAGATGGACTAGATCCACTAACTCATAAATGTCGAGCTCCCAGATCCTCCATTATAAATGAGAGAAACTTAACATAAGGCTGAAAACATGTAGATAACATGCCCTCTTGGCATCAATGGAGTGCTGAGTTTTCTAGCTCAGATCGGAACTTTTGCACAAGTTCAGTGTGAACGTGCAAGTGGTTCGTATTAATTCTATTTTGCATTTCACTTAAGTGATAAAGTGAAATTCTTTTATTTAGCTAATTAAGTTTAATAAAGTGTAAATATACACTAATGATTTAGACTTATCTTCCAACTCATCTCCTACGTGAGATAAGAAGCTTTTTGAAGATTAGATTTTTAGCTGAATAGTATAAACTATAAATATAGGTGCAAGATAGAAGTAAAATAACTTAATGATCAAGTGTGATCAAACACAGTGATACAATTAAAAGCAACTGTCAAGAACAGTTTGTAGAGGTTTCCTAGTAAGCTTTCGAAGGAATGAAAAGCTGATTTGAAGGTGTAAATTATCTGTATACTTGTTTTCGCTTTCGTTGTTGGAATTATAATTATTGTGTGACTGTCACAATATTCTGGAATTTATTTAATTCTATATTAGGACAGCAATTGCCTTGTTAGAATTTCTTCATGGAGCCCTCACACAAATCTGGAACTTCCATTGTGACTGCAACTACTCTCTACTTGAAGGAAAACTATTAAATACACATGCAACAGTCCTATGATGGACTAAAATCAACAATAAAATGAAAGTCTACCCTCTTCCAAGCGTGGTTCCCCATTAAAACCTTCCTCCAGCCAAAAGGAGAAGAAACCAAAGCATTGCACACTTTGGAACCCAAAAATCACTCCTTTTGGGCATCTTTTATTAAAACATGGCATTTTGTCTTTCATACAGATGTTGTTATGTTTTGGCAGCATGTATGATGCCTATTTTGCCACATATAATGATTGTGTCACTTGTATAAGCCGCCAAAATAACCCATAAATTATTTTTGTGGGTTAAAAAAAATGTCTTATGAACGTCCGCAGCAACTTCCCAAAGACATAACCTCCTCCTACAGACTGGAAACAAGACGATGTTTTTTTCTTAAATTGCATAGCTTCCTGAGAGGAATCTGAACATACAAAAATATTCAACTTTTGACTCCTTATGACTGTTTTTTTCGCCCTGCAACAGAAGTGCACTTACGGCATGACCCCAATGGTCCAGATGTCAAAAGAGAGCTGATTTTTTTAGGATCAACTTCCCAATGTTTCTTTATCTAGTCATATCTTCAAAAAAAAATTATCTTCCATGATTCTCAGCAACTACTTGCATCTCCAAATAATCTCAAATGAGTGTGAGTTGACTTGTCTGAACTTTATCAAGAACGTTGACCTTACTGAAAATGATTAATTATCAACCAAAACAAGGTGCATTTGTGCTTCAAATATATGGCATTGAGTCCAACATATTCATGAAAAGGGACATCCCTGAATAGGTCTAGAAGAGTGACATAGAGTTGGGCTAATATGGCTAGCACAAAAATCCCAATATTATGTTCTTGCATATGCAAAAAGTAGTTCTAGTGTATAACTATAATAAGTATAGTACATTATGCTTAGTGAAGCCCACAAACAATACTATTTGAATTCAATAGAGCTTTAGGAATCTGATAGGGTAATGATTGGGAGAAAGATATGTAATTATATACACTTACACTTAGTTTCACCACCATGTCATTTACAATGGTTCTTTTGTCTCTTGTCAGGCACACTTTCCACCATTATGATCAAGACCCATAAAGTAATTTGGTACCCTGAGGTCAAAATCAATATCATGTGTAATTTGCAAGTAATGTTGCAGAAATCCACGACACTTAACAAAGCAAAAGGATTTTTGCACCCAAAGTCCAACACAAGGTACGGCTCCAAACTTGATCTTAACAAGGGTACTTTTGAATGAAACAACGCATGTTGTGATTAAATTGCACATTCCCTCAAAGGATGTTTAATGGGGCACATGCTCTTTGGAGTTGGACTGTAATCTATGACTAAGGAAAATTATGAGAAATCTGTTGTTGGAAGGTGTTGAACACAATGAGGTGCTGAGAGGGGGGGTGAATCAGCACACACTAAAACTTAAACAGATATTTGCAAATAAAATTGAATAACTTAGAGAACAGAAAGGAAATCATGCAACACAAGAATCAACACAAGAAAACCAGGATTTTTACGTGGAAAACCCTAAAACAGGGAAAAACCACAGTGAGTGTTAGCTCACAATATATTATGCTCACTGTAAAAGTATTACAGCTTTGTTTTTGGGCTGCAACCCAAGGAAGCTACTACTCCCTGTATTTTGTGCTTACTGCAATTACAATTTTGATTTAGGGTAAAAACCCAAGGAAGCTACTACTCCCTAAATATTCTACTCACTGCATTTAGGATTTACAAAGATAAATATATGGATTGATGTAAAGTAAACATCTGACTTATGTTGATAATGCTGTCTTCTTTTTCTGCTCAAAACATGCCTTCACACTGATTCTGCACACTTCATACCTTGCATTCTGCTCTCTCCTATTTGCACTTACATCTACTTATTCGCATCTCATTTGCATCTACACACCTTATCATCTACTCCACACAAGGAATTAACCTTGTATATATACCACAACAATCCAAAACATCAATTAGGTCGGCCTAATTAGATGTACCATGCATCCTCAAAACTTGTCGGCTCAAAACACTAACATATACGCCTTGCGGAAAGAACCAAAGCATATAACACATTAAGATAGGTCAGCATGACCTATAATAATTCCCATGATTCCGCTCCATACATAACTCAACTCCACACAACCTCAAAATGTTTAGGTCGGCACCACTGGTGAAGTAATAACAAAATAAGCCAACTGTTCATCCACGCCTTGACACGCGGACCACCAAAACACTCACCACCAGGAATGTACACACCTCTGACACCTGTAAACAATTCCACAAATCCGCATAACAAAATGTCCATCTGCGGTGGAATGAGGTGGAATGCGGAGCATTCCAACATACACTCTGTACCACTAACACTGCCATTACAGAGTCCAATACTCTGTCAACATTATCTTCAACTGCGAAAGACATCAAGTCATGAAACTTTGGATTTAGAGTCTTCCAGCATGTACCAATGTTACCTCAAAACCGCATAACCAAATTCCTCATAGCGGAGCAATGCGGACCCAAAAACTAGTTCACTGAACACTGAAACTGCAATCTGGGACTTAGGTAATTATCCAAACCATCTAGTCTTCTTCGGACCAACACTTCTCCATCTCTACCATGGATTGCCATCAATAATGAGTTGCAATCAATGACAACACCATATACTATCATACTTATCAATCCTCATCAATCTCCCCACTCACAATCTCTTCACATCATCATGCTCATGTTGCCAGCCAACAATCTTCTCCATGACAAACAAGCTTCCAACAATATCCCCTTTGTCATTGATGGCAACACACTCTCAAAATTCTTAAACTTACTCAAACTTCTCCCCCTTTGACATCAAGGGCAAAGGGCTCTCAATGTCAAGCTTTTCAAATTACTTCAACTGTTCTAACTACTCCCCCTTTGTCAGATATATATGTATATACATGAGAGTAGCTCCCCCTTATTGCTTCACTCCTGTACTCAACACTTCTCCGATAATTTATATTAGGGAGACTCCCCCTAACAATGTTATCCAACAAAATTGACCAAAAATGTATTGCAACACTTTCTAGTACTTCCGCATATGTACAAAGAAATCAGAAATTGCATAAGTAAAACAGAAATGTACATTTTCAACTAGAAGAAGGCAAAATACTCTTATAAGACACCTTCAATTTTGCAAGGTGTGCCTCCCAATCCTTCTTCCCAACTTCTCAATCCTTCTTAGCGAAGGCAAGCAAACTGCACTGACTCTCAATCTGAGCAAGGAGATCTTCTCCTTCATCCGGAGAACTAGGTACCGTATCCTTTTGTGCCATCTTTTCTGCACTTGCTAATACACCAGTCAAGGAGGTAAGCCTTGCACTTACCAGATGTCTAAGCTAACAATATTGTATAATGATCTTTTCTTTTTGTTCTTGTAGCTAGAAAAATTGTCCATGCAGATTCTCAATTGCTATCCTTGTTGTACCATCTGCATCACTAACTGGATCATAGATACCGAAGGCCTGGGCAATTTGTGACTCTATTGAGCCCATTTGGTCCTTAATGTTCTTTGTAGAATTAGGCCATTTTAGACAAAACTAAAACAAAACTCTAGCTTCTTTATGTACATCTCTCAGATTTTCTTGCAGTTTACCATGTGCAACACCGCACTTGTCAGATATTTCAGTCAATCTCTTATCATTGACCTTCTTTGTCATTTCTTTTTCTAATCTTTCTTCTAGACCGGCAGAATAATCCTTAAAGGAATCCAACAACAGTTTTAACTTCTGCACATCGGTCAAAGAATCATCAATGACTGTACCGGGAATACCTTCTTGTAGCACCTTGACTTCTTCAATTAGCTATGTGCTCTTCTGGTGAGTTGATAGTATCTCCTTCCTTGCAGAGGCATGAAATACACCACCAAGTTGAAGCTTCTACAGGGGAGAGATCTTTGCCATATCAACTTGTCCCCATTGTATTGGAAGCTATTGCAGTTGTGCAGATCCTACTGGTTCGAATTGCAACTGCATGTCTAATATACTCTTCAATGAATCTCCAGAGGCTTCGGAGGATTCACCAACAATCTTTGCATTTTCTTCTTCCTCCCTTTCATCACTACTAGATTGATCCTTAGTCTTCTTCTCCTCTTCAATAGATTTGTCATTGTCTGGAGGAGGCAAACCTTCAGTATTTTGGGCTTCTGATTTCTCTAGACATTTTCTTCTTTTAGTTTTTGCTCATCATCAACAACATCATCCACCACCAGAGGGGCATTATCTTGCACATTCTCATCTTCAGGTATATCCACATGTTGTGCATTATCAAGCTCATTACTCTCTGGAACAGTTGTATCATACTGCAATTGCTCTTCATTGTCCGAAGGGACTCTCAACCCTTTAGCAAGTTCTTCAACCTTCCGCAAAGTCTCATTTCTCAATCTCTCAATATCCACTTTGTCTCTACTCAGCAAAATGCTCACTCTATTTTGTTCTGAATTCTCTGCTATACAGTTGAGCTAATTTTGCTCTATCTTCATCAGAAAAAGAAGAGCCAATCTTTTCCAAGGCAAATGCCTTTATCTTTCCATCCTCTTCAATAGCTTCTTGCCTTCTTGCAGTTAAAACATTTTTCAGGTCATTAAGCAATTGATCCTCAATCTTGTCTAGGCCAGTGTCAAATGTAACCATATACTTGACAATAACTTCTTCAATGGTGGCCTTATCTTCATTGTTAGACTCAAGGTACATTTTTGTTGTCTCTTCTAAGAGACCAAATTCTAAAATACTATTAAATAATGCATCCAATTTTAAGGGGTTGTGTTCCCTTACCGGAGGGGATTTGTCCTTCTTCTTCCCCTTGCCTCTTCCTTCACTTTTAATCGATTCTTCTGTCTTCTTTTCTTTTCTCTGAAACACAAAACCTTTCTTTTCCTTCTCAACTTCCTCTTCACTTTCTGTATCAACAATGTCGACTTTTGCTTTCTTTACACTTGTCTCTTCTCTGGAGGCTTGAGGCACCTTCTTCTTCTTCCGAACCAACTGAGGTCCTTCCTCTACTTCTTCTTCTTCATCCTCGCGGCTGATGTACTTCTCTCTTATGGCTTTTTCTTTTACTCTTCTCCTCTTAGAAGGTTGTTGCTATACAGAGGTATTGGATTCTACTTTCTTCTTTGTACTTGTAGGCATGGTTTCGGAGGATTTCGGAACAGTAAGAGAGGGGGTAGAGGTCCTAGCTGACCTTCTTGTGCTATGAGTACCTTCCGGAGGAGCAGGTATGCCTTTGGATTTCTCTGCAGGGCTCTCTGGTGAAACAATCTCCTCCAACTTAACTTTCATCTTTTCAACATTTTTCTTTCTCTTTTTCATTGTGTTTCAAGTGCACTTCACCGGATTCTTCTTCATAGGTTCCAAACCTATCTACTACAGGATCTCTTGGTTTGCTCAACATCAGGTCTACAAGTCCTGTGATTACATCTTCTGCCACTCCATATCCCATTTCCAGAAGCCAAACTATTCTAGGTTCAACTGCTTCCATGATGCATTCATCTTTGGTAACCATAAAGATTATGTCCTTGTATTTCTCAACAACCTTCGTCGGTATCCTCTCTCTTTCTTGCATTTTTTCTTGAAAGGTCTTGAAGAAACCCCATAGCATAGATTTCTGAGTATCTAGGTCTCCAAACCTTCTTAAATGATCTCTGATTTGAATTGCAAAAAGAATGTTGTGCAACCACACAATATTCTTCGCACCAGGCAATTCTCTAAGAAAGTAAAACAATAAACATATGATAAGGGTACCATACCGGAATGGGTACCGAGAATCCTTAGTCTTTTGTAGGTTCTCCATCAACTGTTGTCTCAGGAGCTTGCATTAATCAATGTCCAGACCCTCTTTCACCATCTGGTGAACAGTGTGTATAGCTATGGCCGACATAGAATTCTCTCTGTTAGTGTAATATATCTTGTAACTAATCATCATCGATGCATATCTCACCGTCGAATCATCTATGTCCCTCACTGTTAGGGCACACTTGTCGAATTTTGCACCAGTGAGTTTCATAACCATCTCATTCTTCACAGCCTTCATTGTTAGAACAGGTCCTTCAAAACATAAACCAGTAATCGCCTTGATAGCTTGCTTGTTGATCATATGCGACATGTCCAACCACATAAACTTGTCATGAATACGGCTCAATACATACTTAACCCAAGCATTCTCATAACAGAAATTTGGAATATTATTCCACACATCTAGCTTCTTCTCCATCAAACCCTCATTCAAGTTTCAATTCAAAGTCATCTCCGGTTAGCTCATTAACCCAGATATCCATCATCTTTGTGTGATCATATTCATCCATTTTCGTGTGGATGTAGATTCGCACATCCTCAGTATGCATAACAACATAAGGAACTTCTGAAAACGCACCTTCCAAATCCGTCTCCATGTATTTGTAAGGGTGCTTCTTAAACTTAGGTCTTGGTCATTCCAAGACATCAATCACTTGAGGGATATACATCATGAATCACTTCTGAAACTAAGGTTTTAGCAAGAAATGATAAATACCTTTGAATTTCTTTGCAGGTAGGGTTTCGAACAACTCGGAATCTCTTCAAACCGCTTCTACTCTGCTCTTCACTCTTCAAATGCTCGATCACAAATGACTTAATCATATGCGAAATCAAATATAAATGCTTTTCTGAAGACCTAAAATGCATTAATTGCAATGAATAAAGTTAGGTCAAAAAGCTAGCAAACCCTCACTATGTTGATACAGTCACCTTCAATCACTCCGCAAATCTCCGCAACAGGAAATATCATACCGGAAATACCATTAGCAGATCAATAGTGTCGACTACACATGTACCAATGTGCTGAAAGCATCAACACCATATCTTTGGCGGGGGCTTAAGGATTTTCTGTTAAAACTCCCCCTAAGCCAAAGCTCTTCATCTAGTTTTCGGAGGAAACATCTGCACTAGGAGCTGGCATAGACTCATTCTTCGCCTCATTCTCATCTTTCTTCTTCCAAATCTTGTTCATTTCCTTCTTCATTTCAACTGAATCAACCTTCTTGTGTGAAACAAAGGGTTTCACATTCTTAGATCTGCAAAACTTGGCTATGTGTCTTGGTTTGTTGCATTTGTAACAAGTGACACCTTTTTGAACAAGCTTACTTCTTGCCATTTTAGATCTGCATTCAAAAGCCTTATGCCCAAATCCATTACATGTATAATAGTAGCCATTGAAAGATTGAAACATCATGCCATTATTGTAACCATTCATCATCTGAGTATGTTCATACCAAATTTAGCCAGAATGCTGAGGAATTTAGCATCTTATTCATTCAGGGGTTTGAAGTAACTTGCAGTTGTAACTCCCCCTGAATCAGTACCTTATCTTTTTAGTTACCGGAGGATCCATCTGCACTAGGCAGAGGTCCGGAAACTTCACATTCTTCCTTTTTCTTCCATACTTTGCTCATTTCCTTCTTTTGCTGAGCAATATCAACCTTCTTTTGAGGAGCAAGCCTTATGTTCTTTCCAAAGTGCCCTGTTTGATTGCACTTATGACAGGTGAAATTTGATTGCTGAGCATTACCATTTCTCCTCACCTTAGATCTGCAATTAGTTGCCTTCTGGCCAAACTTGTTACAAGTGTAACGATATCCATGAAAGGGATGAGCATTATCCCTATTATTCCTTGACATTTTACTTCTGCATTCATTAGCCTTATGTCCCATCTTATTGCAAGCATAACACCTTATAGAATTTTAAGTTAACTTACTCCTACATTCATCGGCTTTATGACCAACCTTATTGCAAGTATAACACCTTACAGCATTTTGATTCATCTTACTTCTACAATCAGCAGCTTTGTGACAAAATTTATTACAAGCATAGCAATTACCATTGAAACCTTGAGGATACCTGATAGAAGCAGTTTGTTTAGGTGTAGGCTTCCTGAAATTCTTCTTCATATTCTACCTTTGTCTCCAGACAAGAGTGAATTCATCTTCTTTTGTATCTTCGGAGGCATTCTTCTTAGGATCTTCAGTGCAGGCCCCTTCCTTCTTTGTTTCAAACTTTCCTTCTGATTGGAAGTTATCATATAAATTTGCAGAAGCATTGATCATAGGACTCTTCCCCTTTCAAAACCAAAGCCTGATTTTTCTTTTGTTGGCTTTTGAGAGTTAATAATCTCATCAAGGATTTCAGATCCTCCTTTCAGTTTTAGTCTTTTGTAAATCTGTTCTTTTGCCTTTTCCAGTTCTTTCCTTAGAGTGACAACTTCTTCCTCAAGTTTTGAACATTCAACTGATTTCTCATAGAGCTTGATATTTAAGCAATCTTCAATCCTTTTTTCTTCTTCAACCATGACCTTCAAATTTGAGATCATTTCTTCTACTTCCTTGAGCTTTATGTCACCTCCTTTATCTCCTATTAAAGTTTTCAGTTTGCCAATTTCTTCTTTTGATTCTTTGGCCTTTGTCTTCAATTTGTCAATTGTCTCCTTTGCTTTCTCAAGCATGTCTTCATATTCTATATTCAGTTCTCTTGCTTTATCCAGTTCATCAAGGGTTGACTTGAGTTCTCCTTCAAGGTCTACTTCACACTCATTTAGCTCAAGGTCCCAACCTTCAGGTTCCATTGCTTCTAGATTTGGTTCCGGTACAAATACATCATTGTCCATAGCTTCAGATTCCATGTGTTCAAGTGCAGGATCTACCTCAGTTGTTAGGCTTCTCAAAGGTACTTGGCTCTGATACCAATTGTTGAACACAATGAGGAGCTGAGAGGGGGGGTGAATCGGCACACACTAAAACTTATACAGATATTTGCAGATAAAATTGAATAACTTAGAGAACAAAAAGGAAATCGTGCAACACAAGAACACCAGGATTTTTACGTGGAAAACCCTAAAACAGGGAAAAACCACAGTGAGTGTTAGCTCACAATATATTATGCTCACTGTAAAAGTATTACAACTTTGTTTTTGGGCTGCAACCCAAGGAAGCTACTACTCCCTGTATTTTGTGCTTACTGCAATTACAATTTTGATTTAGGGTAAAAACCCAAGGAAGCTACTACTCCCTAAATATTCTGCTCACTGCATTCAAGATTTACAAGGATAAATATATGGACTGTTGTAAAGTAAACGTCTGACTTATGCTGATAATGCAGTCTTCTTTTTCTGCTCAAAACATGCCTTCAAACTGATTCTGCACACTTCATACCTTGCATTCTGCTCTCTCCTATTTGCGCTTACATCTACTTATTCGCATCTCATTTGCATCTACACACCTTATCATCTACTCCACACAAGGAATTAACCTTGTATATATACCACAACAATCCAAAACATCAATTAGGTCAGCCTAATTAGATGTACCGTGCATCCTCAAAACACTAACACTAACATATACGCCTTGCAGAAAGAACCAAAGCGTATAACACATTAAGATAGGTCAGCATGACCTATAATAATTCCCATGATTCCGCTTGATACATAACTCAACTCTGCACAACCTCAAAATGTTTAGGTCGGCACCACTAGTGAAGTAATAACAAAATAAGCCAACTGTTCATCCACGCCTTGACACGCAGACCACCAAAACACTCGCCACCAGGAATGTACACACCTCTGACACCTACAAACACTTCCACAAATCTGCATAACAAAATGTCCATCTGCAGTGGAATGCAGAGCATTCCAACATACACTCTGTACCACTAACACTACCATTACAAAGTCCGATACTCTATCAACATTATCTTTGACTACGGAAGACATCAAGTCATGAAACTTTGGATTTAGAGTCTTCCAACACGTACCAATGTTACCTCAAAACCGCATAACCAGATTCCTCATAGCGGAGCAATGCAGACCCAAAAACTGGTTCACTGAACACTAAAACTGCACTCCGGGACTTAGGTAATTATCCAAACCATCTGGTCTTCTCCGGACCAACACTTCTGCATCTCTGCCATGGATTGCCATCAATAATGTGCTGCCATCAGTGACAACACCATATACTGTCATACTTATCAATCCTCATCAATCTCCCCAATCACAATCTCTTCACATCATCATGTTCATGGTGCCAACCAACAATCTTCTCAATGACAAACAAGCTTCCAGCAATCTCCCCCAACAACAAGTCAGGTTTCCAACAAAAGGTTACTGCCATCCATAATTATGCCAATATTTATTTTTGTTTCAGATTGAATATGTTGAGCACGATAGCCAAGTCATGGCTTGAGCCCCATGGATGCATAAGTGAAGCCTAGTTGTTTCCAGTAGTTATATCCATAATTGCACTATAAAAACCTTTGTATACATTGTTTTTCTCAATTTTCCAATGTTTCTTTGGCTAGTCATATATTTGAGGAATTTTATCTTCCAAGATTCTCAACAACTACTGGCATCTCTAAATAATCACAAATGAGTGTGAGTTGATTTGTCTAGACTTTATCAAGAACATTGACCATGCTCAAAATTATTATCAACCAAAATGAGATGGATTTGTGTTTCAAATATAAGGCATTGTGTCCAAAATATTCATGAAAGAGAACAGCCCTAAATAAGTCTAGAAGAGTGACATTGAGCCAAAAAGTAAGATGATAGTTAGGCTATAACATGCCTTACAACTCATGTAATGTAGGGGGTTCCACATGAACAACCAACTTAGACACCTGAATTTTGAAGTTGTTCTCTCTGATCCTTCATGGAAGTGATCATTCCTAATTTTCTTATGAGGTTTAAATGTTGTTTTGTGCTTTTAAGTTTTGCCTTCTAAACTACAGTGATTTCATTGTCCTCCTCCATTTTTTTTAGTTTGTGCAAGCCAAAAGACTTTATTAAATAGAATACAATGGTGTGAAGAGCAAGCTTATTCCAGATAACAATTTTACAAAATTGTTTTGTTTTATCAGGACTCAACTGCATAGTTTTTGAATCAAATTCATCAACCCATATTTCATGAGTAGTGGTTCACACAAACCCATCTCTCATGAGCCTGAATGGTCCACGTGGCATTCATTGCATCCTTCACAAAATTTTAAACCTCATTGTCATCTAAGAATATTTGTTGCTATAGCAGACATCCAATGACTCTTACTTTTCATAAACACTATGACTAAATTTGCATGCATAGTCCTAGCACAAATATCACACCAAACAAGCTCCCTCACTAAACTCACACAAATCTCCAAAAGCATGTGTCTAGTGCAAGGTCATTAAGTTTGTAGCTTCCTAACTTCCTACAGGTTATAAATCATTACCCTTTGTGTTTAATAAGAGCAACAAGTTTCAAACATCTGCCATATTAAGAGAATTACGAAGAGGCTGAGAGATGGCAACGTCTATCCAGCATTTTGGATGCACTTTTTACAAAAATAATTATTAATTTGTAAAATCCAATACACAATACATTTAAATTTGAATTAAAAAATTATTTTCATAAAAAGTGCATCCAGAATGCAGGATGACCAAAGGCCAGAGAGACGGGGAAACTATCATGTTGTTCAATTCAGCTTACCATAACATATGACAATCACAAAAAGAAGTCATGCATATATCTTATTGGAAGTTCTGACACCAAAAAAAAGAAAAGAAAAATACTACGATATAAGTACAAAAGATATCAAGAGGAAATAACAAAATGCATACCAGGGTTCAAATTGGCCGTGCCAAGTATCCTGTTTAGAGGGTGAACTAAATTTAGTAAACGTGGCGCCATTACTTTTGTGGATGATTACCAGTAAGCCTGCGAAGAGACAAATATGACGAAGACATTCAAACCATTTTGTGTTTTACAAAATTATCTGACAGTTGAAGCTTAAAATAAATCCCTTTCACACATCTTTTCTACATTAGTGTATTCCATACCCTGCAATCTCCAGATTTTTTTCTGATACATTATATGATTTATACTTAGTTAATGCATAGGAAATAACTAGTTCCTCTCAGGACTTATACACCTTAGGAACCTAATTTTTCATCTTTCAATTAGTAGAATACTAGTTAAAGTTGAACAAGTGAAGTGATTCTCTAATGCCACAACCTTTCTTATCAATAACTCTACATTCATCTTCCCTTGATACAAGGGCCATCAATCTCATGCAGCTATCAAGGCACATAAAACCTCCAGATTCCTAGCAAAGAAAGTCACGGGCCAGCGGTGATTAGGTTCTAGCTTTGACCTTAGAACTTGTTGCGTGTACAAATTAACCTCACTGTGTCGTAAGCGAAAGATTCAAAACCATGCACACAGATTGACAGTAGGCAATAGCTCTATTATACCCAGTATAGGCCCATATTAAACACAGAGTACCATATGGACCAAGAGGAAATCCACAACAAAAATGACTCCCGGTGCCAACCCCTGTGTTTTACTGCACACTTGATATGGTTAGTTTAGATATGTGGACGCAAAATCATCGTCAATGGCTCACTTATATATTGAACATGAGTGCATTATCAGGGTCTGCTACTGTTGAACTAACTCGTGTGGATGGAGAGTATCATTCAGCACATTACAAAAGGTTTTCACAAATGGGATGAACCAAACCAAAAGTTTTAACTCATTTAGATAAAGTCTACTAAGATCACTGATAAAGAGGAAAACACAAATGCAAATTTGTTCCTAAAAGCAAGGCTATCGAGTCACCCTCACTCTATTTAATCCTGCCAAGTACAATTTATTGAACAGTGTTGCCTCAATCATGCAGAATGCCAGCCCCCCAATTCGCCAAATGCCTTACTATTCAACACTCGGAGTCTCATACACTGAGCCAAACCATCAACACAAAAGTGCAAAAGTTATTATGTAAAGGTCTTCTGGAAAACACATGGCAATACCCAAACAATGCAATTTTTCAGTGGAATCATAGCATTACAAATATGAAACAGTTCTGCCAAGCAATGGAAACGAACTAAAAATAAAATAGAACTGACTTACAAGAACTGTAGCCGCCCTTGCCCAACACCAAACTGTGAAGTTTTGGGTTACTGTGCAAACCAAAATAAATCCGAACATCTGCCGAACTTCTAACTGTAGAATGATAAATCCAGTGTTTACCACAACGGCATTTACTGCAAATCCTTTTTGATTAAAAATTTATGTTACGAAAATCAGCTTCATGTTGACCTCTTTTGATCTCCGACCTCAATTTTATTAGCCTTCTTTCGTTGAATGCTTGCCCTACCTGGATTTCATACAAATCCCCTGCATAAAAAACATACAGCAATTCCAAGGTTGGAAAATGTAACTATTTCGATCGAATGATAATTAATTTTAAATAATAGTGGCTCTAGACCTTTAAATGTTGTACACCCTATATGCTTCTTTTTTTCTTAAATGAAAAAAAAATTGTTCATTTCTGTTGGGCCTATGCAATTCGGTTTTTAAAGATATGTTCTGTATAATTTTTTCTTGTGTACATATCAACATAAATCAACCTAATTAAAGTAATTGAAGTGGTACTTAGGAATGATAAATTGAATAATTAAATATTAATTTAGGAAAAGTAAATATGAAGAGTTAAGGCATTTAGCTTTAGGAATATTGGAGAAGAATAAATTTAATGTGACATCGAAATTTGAAAACTTCAAGGCTGAAAATGAATTCTTTCTATTTGTACTTCGTCTTGGAATTAAAACAATCTTTCAACTTTATTATGGATTGATTTTGCAAAACTCCATCATTTTCACAAATATAAATTTGATTTGTGACCTACAAATTTGATATAGGTAACTACACATTTTTGCCCTTTAATTCACCTTGAAGTATATTCCTTATTGATCAACAAGGACTCGTGATATTGAAAAATACCTTGGGGAGATTGTTAAATTGATAGGGTCAAGTTATCCTAGGTCAATCCCATAGAAAGACCAACTATATGATTGTGGAAATGATCAAGGACGTCAATCTTTAATCATACAAATGCACTACAATGATTATGCAAATTTAAGTTGCTTTTAGTGCTCTAGATCAAAAGATTCCTAGAATGATATGCGAATGATAATTGAATAAAGCTCAAATGTAATCAAAAGATAAATGAATGTACATTGAATGCCTTTAAATATCATTGCATAGCAATAATTCATGCAAAACATGTACCAAGTTGGTTCATGGTGGAAATGAAATGGATGAAAGTCAACAAAATTTTGAATCAAAAAAATTATTTCTAGGTCAATTCCACAAGTGTAGAATCGATCTCGCACTTGCGAGATTGACCCAAGATGAGAGAATGATAAAATCAAGGTGGGGAATGAATATCTAAACATGGTGGACAATAATTTGCATGATAAAGGTTAGATAAATGGGGATATGTGTGAATATGGATAAGGTAATGTCTAATGCATGAGAATGTGTGTAAATGGTATAGATGAAGGATCGGGGAATTAAACTAACTTTGCACAAGATTGTGTAATTTGTCAATATGTGAGTGTGTTAATCCATTATCTCAAATGGGCCCGAAACTAAATTAGAATTGGTATGGATATGCAAATTTCACCATTACAAATATATATGGATCTGTTTCAATAAAAAAATGTGGAGTATAGTTTTTATGAATAAAATACAATTGTTAGATAATGTGATTTTAAAGGCATCACATGTTGGAGGTGAAAAGTTTTAAGTGTTGAATATGGTTGTTTATTTTCTTTTAAAAAATGCTTAAACATACTATTGTAGTGGAATAAGTCACACTTAGATAAAAATTCAGGGTAAATAAATGCAAATAAGTAATAGTGTTACCCCATTTTTGAAATTTGCTAATGCATTCATGTTTTGAGTAGTTCCCATTCTTTATTTGTCACTATTCATATTCTTTTCCCAAAGTCGCGCCTTTACTTAGTCATTTTAATGCACGGTCAGAAATCTTTTAAGTTTTTGAACCTTAGTCAACGGGTTCAATGGTTCATGAACCGCCCAACTTCCCAACTAGTCACATAAGTTAGAGTCCTCAAATCTGTTGAGTCGATTTTCGTGTTGCCTTGTTAACATGAAGTCTTCATTATTGAAGGGTTAGAAGTTCTTTGAACTTTCAAACCTTCAATATTCGTGATTCAAAAGGTTCACTACATCCCCGACTTCACTACATCCCCGACTTGCTGACTAAACGTGTTTGTTTCCCCCGCGGCATCTCCTTCTGAGCTAGCATTTGATATGGTGGGATGACACCTGTCATAGCATATTAATTTTGTAACGCGTGAAAGTACGTGTGCACTCTTTTCAGAGGGAAACAAAGGGGAGATATTACAAATTACAAAGCATGATATGTCGCCAGCAATTAATGGAATTTATGAGAATTAATGAAATATGATATGGAACTTAAATATATTGGCCACCTTGCAAAGAAAGCTGTCATAATATTGTAAAGAAGATACAGTGCGGAGAGCTACCAGTTCATCTCTCACGAGGAATTTGTAGGTTTTCGTGCTTACAGGTTAGCTCAATTGGCCTTCGCTCTTTCATTTTTCTCTCACTCTCTTGTTGTGGAAGTACAAAAATTTACTGGGCAGAAAGATAGCATCTTTTTCATGAATCTGTATAGTGTTTCCCCCGTGAATGTATTGTGGACCTCTGATGTGTCCTTGAATGTTTCCGAGTCTTTGGATTTCTAGATTCTCAAATTAGTCAAAATGAAATTTAAGTTTCAAGGGGCTCCCATGGTTCCCCTAGTTGAAAATGGTTTGTTGAATGTGAGAGACATGGAGCTTAGCCACATTGACTTAGAGGATTTCTGGAGGAGAATGCAGCCTAAGAGCTGAACTTCTCTAGCCGGGAAGATTGTGAGCAGTGGTCTGGACCAAGCTGGGGTTTTTCACCTATTGTACATTGTCCTGGTTTGGTAGTTGTATGTGTGAGCAATTATTTTCTGGATTCACAAGAAATGTGAGTCATAGATGGATTTGTGGTGGCTAAGATTGATTCATAATCCATTGCTCTTGCTTTAAAGCTAGATGATTATGAGGAGATTGCTGATGTTTCTGTTTCCTCCAGTTGGGAATTCTACCGCAAAAAGAAAGATTGGTGACAAAGGCCAATTTCAATTTGAGTCGAGTAGACATGGGACCCTCAACTGGTAAGGGAGAAATTTATCATGCAAAATTTTCAGTCAGCATTCTGTCGAAAAGAATAAAAAAGCAACACCAGGAAAATGCCAAATTGTAAGCACAAGTAAGTTCCTTGACTCTTTTTATTCAATCCATTTTGAAGATTACTACTCAGCCAGCAGATGCATTACCTGACATAAGTGTAAATGGTCCTGACCCCAACCTCTTGCAACAAATCAAACAATCCCAAGCTCTAAGTGTGGCTGTAGAACAGTGGATAGAGAAAGTAACTTTAGATGGTCTCATATATATTGAAGAAGTTGTTAAGTTATTTGACTCTATTTCTAGCAAAAGGGAAGCCATGATAGTCGATTTTTAGAATATCAAAAAAGATACCAGTAGCCTTTCCTTGGTTTCCAAAGAAGTATAAGATATGGCCAATATGGATGTTAATATTCTGGTGTTTGAAAAGGTTTTGAATGATCCTAAGGAAATGGATTCTGTTGTGTGGGCAGATATGGTTGAGTGGAAATTGTCTATCTTGGGAGCAGTTGAAGAGGAGATGAGAAATACCCTTGCCCTTTATTACTCAAAACTAAGGGATCTCAAAAGCAATTTTGTCGTACTAGAGATACAAGTCGTTAGCGATGATGAAGATAAGTTGCTTGAAGTCAAGGAGATCAAACAAATTTTTAAAAAAATGGTGACTAAAGAAATGGTGAACTATGATATTGTCACAGGTGATTCAATTGGAAAACTTGTAAGGACAACCTCTTACATCAAGACGCTCAAAAGTGGACTAGATGATATGCATCAAAGGGTGACTCATGCTGACAGAATGATAAGTAAGAGGAAACTTTGAGTCAGCATGACCGAAAGTCCAAACAATGTGGCATTGTCACCAATCATCAACAGGTACCGGGCGTATAAGACAAAGCTAAGGGCATAGGCAACTCAAACGGCACAAGCAAATTCAAGAGCTGGAGATGTACAAACCAAAGAAAAGGAAGCGGCATAGAGGGAAGATGTAGCGGATGAATATGTGGCAATCATCAATTGAAGAAATTTTCTTATGCTTTAGTAATTTTCAAATTATTGCAACAACTATTGGCTCTGGAGAGCTCTTTATTTAAATTATGTTTAATTTTAAGACCTCTTTTAAATCGGTTGTCCTCAAGAAGCCATTATTTAAAAAGATAGTTATTGGGTGACAAGGCTATACATTTAGTTAGACTATCGATGTTAAGGATCTTTTGGTAAACTTTGTTTTGGGTGATAGATCAAATTTTGTTGTGTTACTTTCCTATTTAATTGCTTTGATATATGAATAGAAATTAATACAGTGGAGTTCGGGTGATCATAGACTTTGTGTTATGGTTTTTTGAATACTTATTCTTCCTACATTGAATATATTGTTGGTGGTTGATTATCTTTATGTATTAAAGTTGTTGAATGTTTTAATTCTTGCTCACTACTGTGAAGTATTTATCTTTCGGTGAATGGTTCATGGTGGTGATTGTATAACATATGGTATAATTGTTTATTGTTTCATTGAAGTTACTTCTATTAAAGTCTTTGTGCTTCTTTTGATTTCAGTTGATATTGGGACATATTGCCTTTATTGCTTTCTGGTTAAAAGCACCACCTTTTTCTTTGCTTTCTAGTTAAAAGCAATTTAAGTTTCCATTCATTAGATATCTTAAGAAGGTAGTTGTGCCTTGTTAAATAAGCAGAGAATAATTGTTAAACATCATTACAACTGATTCAACTATTGGTACATTTGTCACCTATGTGGGCGTGAGAATATAGAGTTATGTGGAAAAATCTGTAAACCAACAGATTTTTGACGACTCTACTGGGAAAATTCTATGAAAATAACTATATATATTATGTGAGTTGCTTTATCATTAGACTTTATGGTTCTCTGTGGAAGACATGCGGCAATTCTGTAGCCTAACGTAGACTGGCTTGTTGGTGACCAAGAAGACATTATAACTGGTCTATGATCTGTAGCCTGGCAAACTAGGAGAACAAACTAACAATATCACCAAGTTGACGAAGTACTTGAGGAAGAAGAACTTAGTGATATAATAAGAGAAAACGCATGGCGTTTCGGTGAAGCTCAGGAGATTGTTTTTGTTGAAGGCATAGTCCCTGTGCTTAGGAGAGAAAGACCCCTTCGAATTCAGGTAGTCCCTGATAATAGACAAAGAAACCCTGTTGATAGACCGAGGAACCAAGTGTGTGCCCAACAAGCCCTTCCTTGTAACAACCAATAAGTGGTTTGGCTAATCTACACTATTGTTTTTACATATTTACATATATCTGTGAAAATTGGCTATGAAAAGATACACCCAGTGTGATAGAAAGAAGGGTATCTCTGATTTTGACTTTGACTTACTTCAGTCTTTGAATTTTGCTCCTTTTCCTCCTACACGTAAAGTCAATTCTTTAAGTAGACCATCTTCCCCTCTACCTATAAGAGAGTCTGCAAGTTCTTGTCAAGTCTTGACTCTTGACGGTACTGTTTTACCTCTACAAGTTAACTTTCTACTTCATAATTCATTTAATATGGATCAACCACCTCCTGTACCATGGGGAGCCTCCATAGGTCCTCTGAGATTAGGAGCAAACTTGCATGATTTACGTAGAGGGTCTAGTAAAATTGTACCCAAGTTCAGAGGGGATGGAAAAGTCACCCCGGATGAGCACATAAATGCCTTCTTGGCAGTCTGTTCTATCTTGGGGGTGCAGCATAAAGATGTATATGTTAGACTGTTTGTTGAGTCTCTCACCAATGTTGTAGCCGAGTGGTTTTACCATTTACCTAATGCATCTATCTAAGATTGGGCCACCATGAGGCAACGTTTTGAAGATAGGTTCAAAATTGCTGATAATGAACACACTTTGGTAGCTCGACTCTCTTCTATGAAGAAAGAAGTGCATGGGCAAATGAGGGAGTTTGTGGCTAAATTTAACACTTGTAAATAGAATCCCTAATGATGTGAAGCCTGGTGATGGTTTGTTGAAATATTTATTCATCAATGCCCTCCCTCCTGATGTCAACTTTCCTATAAAGAGGGAATGTGCTACAAATTTAGTAGCAGCCCAAACTAGGGCTATCTCCATTGAAGATGATCTTATAACTGTTGGTAAATGGAGGAGGGAGTTACAAATAGGCAAACCTTCAACGATTAACTCTACTGACCCTATCATATAGAGACTGACCAATGACATTATCACCTTAAAAAGATAGATGCCTAAAAGTTCCCAACAACATTTTTACCAAGATATACCAAGGAAAGATCACGATTCTCAGGGCAATTATAACAAAACACTACCCTTGCCTGGTCCAACTCAGAGGTTGGCGATTGAAAGTGGGCCTTTTACCAGTAAGAATAATCATATGATGTGCAACTTTTATTTAACTTCTGATCATGATGGTACATCCTGCCCAGAGATGGTTAGATTCATGCAGATGCTCTCGATGAATGAGCATATAGAGGAACCATATGTAGAAGAACCTACTCAATCTGGTGATGTCAAAGTTAATTTCTTTGAATATGAGTCAGACCCTGAAGCTAGAGAAGATGTGTACACTGAGATAGATTTTCCAAATTGTGCAGTGTTTACTAGGGGACAACAAACACAGAAGGACCAAGATTCTAAAGGCCACCCTAGTGGGTCTTCTTCTGCTCCAAAATATATCCTGTCGAGGCATACCATCACTAATTCTAAGAAGACAAAGAATGTTATACCCAAAGTTGCATCTACTGAGGCACCCTCTACTTCTTCTTCTAAAGTTCTTGTTTCTAGTTCTTTTGACATAATTGAGTCTTGTAAGAATACTAAAATTCAAATGTCTCAAGCCAAATATCTTAGGGTCAACCCTTTTGAGCTAGATAGACTAGTTAGGTATGTCAAGCAAGAGCCCTCCCCTTCTCATTGCAATGCTCAGGTGTCTAATGTGAATGAAGTTCATACTGTAAAACAAAACTACTTGAACTCTCATTCCCAAGACCCCGGTCCTCAGAAGCTCTTTGAAAAACTAGAGCCTTTTTTATGTATCATTGTATATTGTTGGCATTAAGTTAAGCAACAGTGTCATCAATTCTGGAGCCTCAGATAATGTTGTGCTTGCTCAGGTTGCTAAGGCCCCAGGACTATCCTTTACCTCCTCTCGTGGATGGTGCTTTTCCATGGATGGCTCACCAGTACCAATTTTAGGTCAAATAAAAGATGCACAAGTTGCCCTTACAACATATCCTACGAAGAGATTAAAGCTAACTATCTTAGTGGCGGATATTCTTGCAAGCTATGGGATGCTTTTGAGCCGTAGTTTTTGTAGAGACTTGGGGGAGAAATACAGATGGACTGGTCTCATGCTCTAATACTGATGGATGGGAATAAAGCTCATCTAAACCCTAAACCTAAGGCAAAGTTCACTGTACTGAAGTCAGGGGAGTCGATGGCAGACATTTTGTATGTAGAAACTAGACCTGGCACATATATTTGTACCTCAACTGTGGAAGAAGATGCAAATCTAATCAGTCCTGACCTAGCCAATGAAGTGTGGACCCTAGAATTTGATGGTAGTTGCTCTATTATTGGTTCAGATGTTGGAGTAGTTTTGATTTCTTCTAATGATTGCAAATTTCCTTTTGCTTACAAGTTGGAATTTGACAACACCAATAATACTATTAAATATGAAGCTTTGTTGCTTGCACTGGCATTAGCTAAGGAGAAAGGTATTAAGTAGCTAAGAGCCAAGGGTGTTGCTGAATTGATTGTCAAACAAGTAAGGAAGATATACACAATGAAAAATGGGAGACTGAGACACTGCAGAAATAGGGTGTGGGACTGTATAGAAGATTTTGACACTTTCTCAATAGAGGTTGTGCCCAAAGATCAAAATACTCAGGCTGATTCATTGGTTGTATATGCATCTCTCCTCTTACCTCACCCAGACTTTAAGGACAAACCTTACAGAGTTAAGGTGGTCTATCAGCCAATGTACCTAACAATGTCAACCACTAGTAGGTATTTAATAATGACCAGCAAGTTATCTCTTTTCTAGAAAAAAGGTGAGTCATTTGCAAATGTGTTCTTTAAAGGGAGTTTTGATTAAAGTAATGATGTTTTAGAAGGAGTGGCCAATTCTCACAATGGCCGGGGATCTGAAGTAATTCAGTTGAAGGGTAACAAAATTCCCAAGGGTTTGGTCTCCCTTGAAGACCTTTTTAATAGACATGATCAGTACATAAGGTAGAAGAGCAAAGTTTCTATTAGATCATCGACTGATTATGATCAAGTTAACATTGGTACTGAGGAAGACCCAAAAATTATTTGTATCATGAAATGATGCTCTCCCAAAGAGCGAGAGTGGTTAATTTCTTTGCTTATTCATTATAAAGATGTCTTTGTATGGTGCTATGCAGGTTTGAAAAGGTTCAGAAATGGAGAACTACAACACCGTATCCCATTGAGGCCTGGCACTTCACCTTTCAGGCAAAAATAAAGAATGTATAATCCTAAGGTGTATGAGGCCATATTCAATTAAATTGATAAAATGTTGAAAGCAAAAATAATCTATCCCATTCACCTTTCTACCTGGGTTGCCAACATAGTGCCTGTAAGGAAAAAGAATGGGGAAATTAGGATCTGTGTTGATTTTCATAATCTGAACCAGGCATATTTAAAGGATAACTATCCTCTGCCAGTGATGGATCATATTCTGTAGACTGTCTTAGACTCAAAGATGATGTCCATGTTAGACAGCTTTTTGGGGTACAATCAGATTGAGGTAGCCCTAGAAGATCAACACAAAATAGTATTTACCACTCCCATTGGGTTGTTCGCATATAATAGGATGTGATTTGGCCTCATCAATGCAAGGGCCACCTTTCAAAAGGTGATGGATTTAACTTTTGGAGACTTGAAAAATAAAATCATTATGGTTTATCTAGATGACTTAACAGACTTTTCCCTGAACCCTAAAAAGTCTATATTTGCATTAAACAAGGGAAAATTGTTAGGTCACATTATTTCTAAGGATGGTATTAAGATTGATCCTAAAAGGGTCGAAGCAATTCAACAATTGAGTCTCCCAATGACTAAGAGCAACACTAGATCATTTTTCGGTCAAGTGAATTTCCTGGGAAGATTTGTCCCAGATTTTGCTGAGTTGACAAGACATATTGCAGAGACGATGAAGAACCATCTAATTTTTAAATGGAACAATGAGGGTAAGCAAGCATGTGAGGATATTGTTGTCATATTTTGCCTAGCCCCAAAATATTCATGTTTCCTTCCTATCAAAAAAATCCAATCAAAGAAAGCCTAAATAGAAGGAGGTAAGACCTAAAAACCCTTGCAAAAATCCCCAAAATCTCTTGTGGAAAACCCAGAAATCTAGGCCTTTGCCTTAGTTTTTTACCTGCGTTTGGCCTTTTTCGGCAAAAAGTTAGGTTCTTGAACTTTCAAAAATTCAAAATTCACTAAGGTAGAAGGCGAGCTTTTCTTTGTTGGCAATTTCAAATAGTTTTGAACTTTTCATAAGTTCAAAATTATGTGGTTCCCTGACTCAGCTTTTTCCCGACAAGGAAGGGATGCAGGGTGAGCTTCAAAATTCATCAAGTGGCTTGCAGTCGGGCTTTTCCCTTGTCGATGAACCCAAATGTTTTTGAACCTTTTTCATTAGGTTCAAAAGTTTAAGAAATCGCTGATTCACTGACTAGAAGGGGGTTCCTTGTGTTTGTCTTCCCTAGCGCAACCCCTTTTAAAAACAACTTTTATTTGCACGTGCTCAGAGGGTCCCTTGAGTTGTGCCACGTGTCAAGCTGTCGCATGCCCGCAAGCCTCCCAGGATGACGTCATATTCCCTCTGCGGGGCTATGACATGAGTCCAACTGTAAAGTAAGTTCGACGGATGGTGGAGATCATGCCAAATGTCCAAAGGTGAAGTGAAGAGGTTGCAACTTCAAAATCAATGATATCACAGGCGCATAAAGGAATCTTGTCAGAGGTAAAGATCTGTCGCGACATCGCAAAATGGCAACACATGGCCTCCTCTTGAGAAAGGAATGAAGGCATATATAAAGAAGAGGTAGTTGGAGGCTTAGCGCACTTGCACATAGCCAAAAGGTAGTGGCCCACTTCCTTCTGCGCAGTTGTGATGGGGTGATGCGTGGTGAATCGATGACCCTCATTAGTGAAAAATCAAAAGAAACTTTGACGATCGTTGATCTCTGAAAAGGCAGACCTCATCAAAGGCCAAGATTTAAAGAAAGACTACCAAGCATCCCAAAGAAATTGCAGACTCGGCTAACAGGGAAAATAGAAGTTAAATTTCAAAGGATTTCCAAATCCGATAAGATCAATGAATCAACTACTCGCATTGAAGAAGAGGAAATATCTTTCATCTGTGTAGGTCTTCAAATATTTTCTACAATAAATTCTTGTAGGCCTACTTTCCTTTTGGTAGAGATATCTTTGACAGCTCATGGGGCATTTCATTGTAACCTAATTAGGTCAAGGTTCGGAATCAGATGCTATATATACACGAATGTAAAATGTAAAAAAGGTTGGAAAATAGTTAGTCTTATGCTTCTATATTCCAAATAGAACTTTCCTCTGCTATAAATATGCCTCTTGATTAAATACATATGGTGTTTTACTTCTTCATGTCTTTTTAACTCTGTGTAGTCTTAGAATTGGTTGTTGTTTGTGAATGTTTAATTCCTAGCAATCCATTCTTTACCTCTGTTAAAAGTCTTCATAATCTATGTAAGTTTATCAGCTATATTTCTTTATTTGTGCATCTTTGCTCTATGAATGTTCTTTATTCAAACCTGGTGTATCACCTCCCCTTCATTTTTAGTTTTGTACTCCCTCTTCCTCTTTTCCTATCAGGTGAATACATTAGATTTAGTCTTAGGCCCGCTGAATCTCATATTCAGCAAAGGAACTAGCCTCTCTCTGGAGATTCAACCTCCCTGTAGGGTCCCACACCTATAGGTCATCTCAATGTTTCACTAGATTGTTGGAGCCCTAAAAGCCTTCAACATTGGGTGCAAATCTATGTGACAATAGTTTCTTGCATGCCCGATGGGACCAACTGGATGATCCTTATCATCTATTGAAGAGTTCTGGTGTGCTCTTCATTGCATCTTGCCATTTAGGGCAGTCTCTCTAACACCATGGCAACTCTACTGATCAAATATGTTGGTAAAAGTAGCCCAAGTGCCTTACGAACTTCAAGAATCAGGATTTTGATGCTATTCATGTTTTAATGTGCTTTTAGAAGCATCTCAATCACCTAGTGACTCCCTGGTATGAATGTATTTCTCTAAGGGTAGACCTATTTGCTGTTACTTTTCATGATTGTTTGAATGTTTCCTAGTTCTTAATGCTTCAAATGTCAAATTTTTATGGAGAATATGGCTACTCCCCTCCATATAGCCAAAATGCAAATTATATGCCTCCATGTCAACCTTTTTCTGGCCCAAAACACCCTCTGGTTTTATGCCATACACCCCTGCTATAGAAGAATATCAGTATTCTAATGATGCTTACCTCTCACCTGCCCCTACTCAGTCTTCTTGGCAGCCTAATCATAAATATTTTCAACCCCAAGAAGACCTCTTCATCACTAATCAATATGATTGCCCTCCTAACCTATCTCAAGTGGACTATGATTTTGATAACATGAGTCCCATGGACATAATGATGGACTTGCAAAAGAGGTTGGAGGTGATTCAGAGAGCAGTAGAGTATAACCAGCAACAAGAGGAGCTTGCTTATCAGGCCCAGCAGCAGCAAGAAGCACAAGAAAGGGTTTTTCATGAAAGCCTTTCTATGAGTATTGCGGCTCAAGAACAACAAATGATGCAAGTAGCCAAATCAGTTCCATCCATTCCCATCTTCAAGTAGGGAAATTCCTTTCTCCACTTTCTAGTTTCAAAGTTCCAAGTTTCAGAGTCTCTCTCCCTCCACAAACCCCTATTCCTATGCAAACTTAGTTTATCACTCACCAAAAACAAATTTGTCTAGAACCCTCTCCCCTCCAAGAAATTCATGAAGACATTCAAGCTTATTCAATCTTCAAGGCTGGACCTATTGTCAACCAAGCTAATTGGAAGGATGAGCCAAGGATGGAGGTGGAAGAAGATGAAACTAATGAGGAGCAGTTTGTCATTCCTGCACTCACAGAGGTAGAAATGTTTGAACCTATTACACTTGTAAGTACTGTTAAGTCAAACAAAGGGTCGAGTCCTCTAGACTTTAGTTCTTTTGAAGCTTTTTCTCATGCATCCAATCAAGCAAACAAGGTTGAAATGCAAAGAGTGCACGGGGAAAACCTTCAACTGCAAAGACAATTTGAACAAAATCTAGTGGAACTGCAGTCAATTGATGAGGGTATTAAGGATGAAGCTATTACAAAGATCACTCCAGAGGCGAATGATGCTACCTTGTTTCATGAACTGCCCAACCACATTGAAAATGATGATGAGGAGATGCAAGTAGGCATTCCTACAATAGAAGGTGCAGAAGATGATAATGCAGACCTGTTTGAGGAGCTCCCATATTTTATTGAAAATGATGATGAGGAGATTGAACATGGACAAGAGCAAATTGAATATTTGTTCTTAATTATATGACAGGGACATCAACTTCTTGGTGAGGAAGATTTCTCTATTAATAATGTGCATGGCTCATTTTTTGAGCCTAATTTAGAAAATCATGAGCATCATGATCAAAAGGTGGAGGCAACCTTATTTCTAGTTGAGCACCAAGAGCTAGAACATTCAGACCAACAACAAAAGGTTACAGAACCAGAGAATAGATATACATATAGCAGTGATGGATTGCATACCATTTCAGTGGGATGCCCTATCAGGCATTTGGCCCAACTAGAGAAATATCAGAAGGAGACCCTACCTGTCATGATTACTTCAAAACATGAGGTTGAGCATCAAAGAGGGCTAGATCAACCCACTTATCCACTTCCAGGCAGCTACATTTATGATCAATGCAAGTGGATAGGTGAGTTTTTCATTGTCCTTGGGGAAGTTTATCATTATCTGGTTATATGCCCATCCCTTCCCCATCTCTTGCTAACTGCCCACAAGCATGGAAAATATATTGGCCACCCTGTGAAGAGAGCTCTCATAATATTGTGAAGAAGATACAATGCAGAGAGCTACCAGTTCATCTCTCACAAGGAATTTGTAGGTTTTCGTGCTTACAGGTTAGCTCGATTCTCCTTCTCTCTTTCATTTTTCTCTCTCTCTTGTTGTGGAAGTGTTGATGAATAAAATTGTGCAGGTTCCAACACCAACATGGGAAGTTTTAAGAATGTGGGACTTGCTACTTGAAACAACCTCCAGATTTTAAAGAAGCTGGCTCTTCCTACTTTAATGGGGTTTTGAGTAAAAGGGAGAGGAAGAAGTAAGATTATAGATACAATAAGCAAAATCTAAACCAATGGCAATGCGCCCAAATGAAATGTATTTCCTTAACTAGCACAATGAATAGGTTCTTAAGATTCGGCTATATTAAAGAGCAAATACTGTATGATCAATATAGACAGATTGTAAATGAATAAGATCAAAGGCTAAACTCAAAAGATTTATGCAAAGACAGATAATATCAGCAAGGACACAAAATAGATCTTCTTTCATTAATAGTTTAGCAAATACAAAAGGCACAGTGGCATGCATAGGTATATCAGCTTTCTTATAAAAAATAACTAAATTAAGGCAAAATGATACAGTCCAATCATAGCAAAATCTCCAAATTTTCTAATTAGTTCTCGATATCTCCTTAATTGAATTTTTTATCTATTATAATTCTTGCATATATATAGCCACAAAACTTGGCTCGAGGCCACTTGCAACCACCCAAAATCTTCAATGACATAACAGAATTGAAGTTAACTGGGACTCCTCTACCACTGAGATCTTCTGAATCTGCAACTGCTCTTCCCTACGCATTCATTGGCTGAGCAATGAAATATGTGGCACACTAACTGCATTTCTATTAAGATGCATGGTAGCACCCATGCTAAAAAGCTTCAAAAATGTAACACACAGTAGCTTTCACTTAACTGTTAACTTCTTTACCTTCAAAAACAAAGCACACAAAATAGCACCACTTGTCGCCATCTGCTAGACCTTGAAATATGATATGTGGCGCACTCGCTGTTACACTGAGACACTTGGCATTCTCTGCAATACTAAAAGCTTTCTATCTTTATGCCCGAGCAACTTGTCGCTATGACATTTGTCACCTTCCGCAACATTTAGAAACTGACACATTATTTATGGGACCCACCGCATACCTCTTTAATACCCACAGAGAAACAATATTGTGACACATGGCGCCTCTCGCTTAAAACAAAATTGGAAATGTGGTGCCATCTGACAATATCAATAGCTTATAAAAAGGTCCTTTGGAATCCCATGGAGATTGACACTTGTCACGCTCCGGTAGCAACTAAAAATCATAAGACAATATACGTGTCTCCACCCGAGAGCATGAAAAAGAAAGCAGTTCAACCCTCCACTTCCGCCACGTGGTGCACTTCTGGTACAAGCTATAAACTGTGTCTCAATATTGTGGGCCCACCACATATACGCCGGTACCAACAAAGCTTTGTCAAAAGGATATACACGCGGCATCTTTCGCTCACACTACAAAAGGACACTCAGCAACACCCACAGGCACATTGTGTCAAAAGCAACTTTTGTCATGATCTCCGGTATCAACACGTGGCACACTCCGCAGCAAGCTATAAACTTTAATAAAAGAAACAATGCCACAGATACATGGCACACTCCGCTGTATCAACTTAGAAGGAAGCATGTGGAAGAAACACACGACAACGTCCGCTTAACATGGTCTCTCCATAAATGACACATTACACGATCCACGCACGAGAAACATATAGCCACAAATAAGAAACAACAACTGGAAATATATCGAAACAACAACTGGAAATAAAATGTAGAGTTTTAGCTCTACAGTTCATGGCGACTACTAGAACTTCTAGGCTTGCTCAGAAAGAACTCCAAAAAGAGAAACAAAAAGATACTGCCATAGTTAATGAAAACTCAATCATAAATTTTGGAATGCAGCTTGGTATAAAGACCACTCTTAATCGGACAGCCCTTGTCTACTCTGCAAATCCTGGAAAGCAAAATCTAAATTGGTAATATCTTTATGGGAAAAAGATTGCAAAATTTGAACTACAGCTCGTAATTGAAACTCAAGCTAAGCCATTGGAACCAACACAACTTCTACTTCTCCCACAGTGGATGAATCACTTAGACCCTGAAAAATAGTCTAGTCATTTTGTTTTGTCAATAGCAAAGCCATTATTTCATCAATCATCAACACTGTGTTATTGTCAGGGAAAGGTGAAGGCAGACCCAACTGCACAAATCTTCAATATGTTTCTTCATATTCTTGACTCCTTTGACTATATCCAGGAGTTCTTTACAATTCATGGCAGTAGAGTTGCAACTCAAAACTTCATTCACCTTTTTTGTAGCAACCATTTTATCACTTATACCAGTTGCAAATAGTGTCTCATCAGTTGTGTCATATAGTTTCTGTAACAGTAGCTGAGAATTAGAAACTCTTAATGAAACAATAGACAATGTTGCTTGCACGGAAGACTCCACTTTCTCACACAATTGCTGGGCATTCAACAAGAAGGTAAGAGATGGCTTAAGATGTATAATCTCCTCAGAGATTCTTTTCCACATAGACACATATAATTCTTTTACCAAATTCAAAACCCCTACATTCTGTGGTCTCTGTGCCAACTCAATTGTTAGTTGTTTTGTCTTTTATTGCTCAGTCATGTACTGTGATTGAGTTGCACTATTCAGATTCTACTCCCTTAATAGTGTCTGCTGCAATTGTGATGCCTCTTGCAACTTGTCTTGATATCTTTTGTCAATAGTGGCTTTCTCTTGTCTCAAAGTAGCAACAACAGTTTTCTCCTATGCCAACTCAACTTTTAAGGAAGCAACCTGGGCCTGTGTCGTTTGATGAATCTGTAAAGAAACAGTAGACTGCAACTCTTTATTCAAAGTATCAATTTCTTTAACCTTGGCCTGTATCTCCCAAGTTAGGTTACTGTTATTAACTTTCTCTTGTGTCAAATCAGCTTCAACTTTTTGTAGCCTTTTCAACACCTTTAGGTAATCAATAACAACTGTTGAAGCAATTTCATTCATTAATTCAACTAAGTCTTGTGGCCTAAAAAGAGACATATCCATAGCCACTGCATTCATTGCATAGTCTTGTGGCTGCATTTGCTCATTAGGTTTGATCACATTGGGAGATAAATGTGTGACAATCAAAGACTATTGAATGGGATCAAACAAAGACTTCATGTGAGCTACAATAGGGCTTTTATTCTCTTTCTTCCTTTTCTTTTCCATTCGAGCTTCTCTAGCTTTTCTTGTTGTGTCAACCTGGGCTTGGAAAGTAGGAGGGGATGTAATATATCCTCCAGCAAATGGATGACCTTGAGGCAGACCACAAGGGATGGCAGTTATTTGTTGGCTAGGATCAAATTGTGGTGAGGCTTTCTTGGGCATGGATGGGGAAAATAATGGTAAGGATATGGGCTGTGAAGACATGGCCGGTGAACTGGCAATTGGGGCAAAGGTTTGTGAAGGCGCAGCAGAAGTGGCAGGAGACATGGAAACTTGGGTGTGTTCGGTTGCCACTCCTAAATGAGAAGAAATAGAGATCGGCGAGAAGAGAGAAGAAGTACTTACTTGAGCCACCGATGAGATGATTGGAGCTTGTTGTTGCTAGGGCATTGACTCTTCTTCCTCTGTTTCTTCCTCTGGTAAAATCAACCTTCTTATTTTCTGAGGCCTACCTAATGCCTCTTATGGGTCTTCTTCCTCAACATTAATTATTGTTTGTTGCAAAGGTGCCACTTCAAGACCCCCAGATGCCAAAGCTATATGGGTCCCAAGAGACGGCAGTAATACAATTTATTTTTGCTTCTCAAGGGCACTTAGAGATGGAGGCCATGGAGCTCTAGGTTCTGCAGATGATGCTTGTCCTATTTCTTAAATTTCTTGGACCTCCTCTGTTCTTTCCTCAACTTCTTGATACATTCTTGGAATATTGCTCGTATCTGGGCTTGAAACTGGAGATGGATGCCATTCATCCCAAATTGACTCCCACGTCTCGTTGGTTTCTACATTCCCAAACATGTGAGTAAACTCAGAGATTTCTTGTCTGTATTTCCAGTAAGCCTCAATTTTCTCTATACCCCATTCCTTACTTTTCAAAGCTTTTCTCAGACATGGGGTCATTTTCATTTTGGGGTCAAACTCTCGCTCTTTTACATAAAATGTTTCCTAGGACCCAGGCCCCTCATACGATAGGTCACTCAATTCCACATAGAATGCAGGGTCATCTTGTTTTGGGGATCTTCTATCCTCCCAAAATGGGCATCCCTCGTGAATGACTTTTGCAGAAACTTTGTTGTTGATAATCCAAGAATCTAAGAAGCTATCTGGATCATATTTCCATTTATCTTCAACAATCAAGAAACCATAAGCAGTCAACTTCCTCAATAGGAGATTTTTAGTTCCTCTAGTTTCAATTGTTATTTTCTCCCTTGTCTAGGGGACATCATACATCTTATTTTTTCTCTTCTTATGTCCAAAATCATTATCTATGATAGACACCTGACGAGCTACTTCTAAAAATGTAACCCTGGGGGTCAAGACCTTTGGCAATAAAACAAGTTCCCCAGCAAAGCCATGGACTCTAATTATAGTTGTATGAGCCCCAAAGAAATAATCACAAAGGATTGGCAAATTGGTTAAGAAGCCTCTGAGACTCTGTGTCATCCTATTTTCTACACGCACAAGACTCAAATGACTAAAAGTAGGTGCAACAAAACATTCTACAAATTCATAGGGGTTTGAGGTATCGAACAGAACATGGGTCCATGAGGACACCGGAATAGTTCTATTACTACCAAACTCTGGGTCATACATATTTAAAGACATGTATTGTTGGAAGAAACCAAAATTTTGATATAACATTAAATGAAACAGGTATGCTGAGTACTTGAAAACATGTTTCTTATGAAAGTTTGTTAGCTGGTCTACCATATCTGCAGAGATTTGTTCTGCAAAATCAAGCCGGTACTCCTGGGACTTATCCACAGTTTTTCAATATGAAAATCACTGCAAGCTACCAATCGTGTATTGTAGAATCATCATTTTGACCAAAGATAAAGGCTAGCATAGCAAGGGCATCTTGAACGTCTCCATGGAACTGAGCACAGCCAGTGGGCAGCGAAGGCAACTGGGTATTCTCCTCACCTAGATGCATCACAAAATTTAGAAACTTCACCTTACTGTGGACGTTTACCCAAGTGCTCTGCAACTTAGGAATAGTAGGAAATGTGGTTGTTCTATCATGCTATAAAGCCAACATATCCCTAATTGCCTTAGGAGTAATTTGAACCATAAATGGGCCACGTTGAATAGAATTGGATGGAGGGTGAAACAATTTCGCGCATAGGTCGATCAATTCAGGGCACAGGTGGACATTAGGAACTACAAACTATGCCAATTGGGATGTCCACACTCTCATCCCAAAGGTTTCCCACTGCCCCTTTGATGCACGGGCGAGGTACCTTTGGTGAGCTCCCTCTCAGAGATTCTTGGTATTCTTCTACATGTGTGTGTCGAAGATACCATCAGCATAATCTTTTACCTGTGTTGGATCTGTGCACACCTCTGTTTCTGGAACCCTTGTCCTCAGATAGCTTTTACTTGGTTGTGCGGGTGCAGAGGCATAAGATTTGTTGTTCATTAACTTATCAGATTGTTCAAAGAGCCCTAACCCTTCCCGTGGTGATTATGGCTCTAATATTTCTGTATCTCTTGTTAAAAACTTGGAAATTCTTGGCACAGAAGATGAGAAAACTGTAAAGGAAGTTGTACTTAACTAGAAATGCAAGCAGGGAATGAATCTTTGATGCAGACAGTGATTAGGAATGCAGAATGACAATAGCAAATGCAACACTTAAGGGGACTGAAAACTTAGCTCGGTGAGGCATAATGAAACAATTAATGACACATCATGTCTTATGAATGGCATTAATGCCAAAAGATAGTGTATCTTTTGAAATTCGTATTGGACGAAGTGTCAAATCCATATTAAGAGTGGTGATCTTCTGAAAAGATGGGTACTTTCTTGAAATTTAAGGAACTGCCGAATAGTCTTAATAAATGCAACTGTTAATGAAAGGGACCTTTGCGCTATAGACATGTGTTCTTTGAACACTTATTTAAAAGGGAAAAAGTGGGAAAGCAAGACAAAAGTGGGAAAAGAATTTAAAAGCACCTAACTAACTATGATACATGGCGAGTCTCAAGACTTAGGTAAAATGTTTCAAGAATATCCCATTTATTGGAATCTCTTTAGGCTCTCCGTTCATAGTCTCTAACTCAAATGCATTTTGCTGCTCAGAGGAACGGATCTTAAAAGGACCTATCCATAATGATTCAAACTTGCTGTGTCGGCTTGGTTTGGTAGCTCTTTCATCCCATTTCAGCACTAAAGACCCAACTTCAAAATTTGGATTGGAAGATTTTTTGTCAAACCAATTTTTAACCATTCGCTGATGCTTTAATATTGATTCATGTGCTTTTTCTCTCTTCTCTTGAACTTCTAGCAACTCAGCGAGTTTGACTTGCATTGAGCCATTTTCCTCAATTTCCAGTTGTTTCAACAACTATAAGGCAAGAATCTCTATACTTAGTGGCATCACTGCATGTTTGCCATAGACTAACTCATAGGGAGACATTTTTGTCACTTGCTTTGGTGTGATCCTATTAGCCCATAGTGTTGTGTTAAGTGACTTGTGCCACTCTCTTTGATGATCAGCTCCCATTCTTTTTACGAGTCTAATCAGGTTCTTATTAGTAGGCTCTGCCAAGCCATTGCCTTGTGGATAGTAATTAGAAGAAGTCTTCAAATATATTCCATTCTTTAAGGAAAACTCAGGCAGTCTAGTGCCTAAGAATGCTTTAGCATTATCTGATATGATAGTGTGAGGAGGACCAAACCGAGTAGTTATCCCTTCTAAAAACTCTAGGATCACCTTTTCAGTAGCTTCCTTGAGTGGTACTGCTTCACTCCACCTTGTAAAGTAATCTGTTGTAGTAAGAATCCACTTGTATCCCATATTTGACACTGGATTGATCATGCCAATAAAATCTAAACCCCACTGAGCAAAGGGGTCATCCACTATTATGGGACTTAGAGGCAATGTTGCATTTCTTCTCTTCCCAGTATAGAACTGGCAAGCTTGACACTCTTTGACCATCTGATAGCAATCTGCAAATAGTGTAGGCGAGAAATAGCCAGCTTCTATCACTTTAATTGCAATAGTCCTTGCTGAAAAATGCACCCCTGAGGTTCCATGATGAAACTCATGTAATACCTTTTAGGCCTCATCCCTCTCTACACATCTTAATAGTATTCCATCAATATTCTTTCTAAATAAAACATGATCAATTAATACAAAATGAACTCCTTGTTGCCTATAGTATCTTTTCTTATCAGGGGATAGTTCATTTGGAAACACACCAATTCTCATGAACTGTATTATGTCTCTTACCCAAGAATCTTGGTCAATCTCTTGGAGTCTCAACACTGTTTCAATTTCTGCTTCTTCAAGCATTGATTCTTCTATGTCTTGAGTCATATATTAGCATAGTCCCTTGCCTCTAGCCAATTTGGTAGGCCTTACCTCTACATCATATTCTAAAATCTTAGTTATCCAATTGGCCCTTTTTCAGTGATTTCACCCTCCATGATGTATTCTCTTACACTAGGGTGGGCTACTAATATTAGAATCTTATTCCCTATTACTAAGTGCCTGAATTTCTTAAAGGTTTTTACCATAGCATAAGCTTGTTTTTCAACAAAATTATACCTTGATTCATACTCCCTTAGTGTTCTGGAGAAGAATAATATTGGATGTTCCCCTTCTTCTTTGTCATCTTTCTGAGTCAGAACAGCTGCAACACTGTGTTCTCCTCCATACACATACATTATAAAAGGCTTAGAGAAATCTGGATTTCTTAATACTGGCACAGTTGAAATGACTTTCTTAACTTCTTCAAAAGCCTACCTCCCTTCTGTTGTCCATTTGAAAATCAAATCTTTCTTCAGCAATAGAGTAATGGGCCTGACTAGACTTGCAAAATTAGATATAAAGCAGCTGACAAAATTAATCTTTCCTAAAAAGGACTGAACTATCTTCTTGTTAACTGGCAAAGATAGATTCATTATGGCTGTGACTCGCTCTGGATCAATGGAAATCCCATCCTTTGAAACTATGTGTCCCAAAAGTTTCCCCTGAGGCACAGCAAAGATACATTTCTTAGGATTTAGGGAGATCCCAAACTCCTCACATTTCTGGAAAACAAATTCTAAGTGCTCGAAGTGATCTTTGGCATCTTTGGTAAATATAGTCAGGTCATCTAAATAAATTGAAATAATCTTATTTATAAGTTCCCCAAATGCTACATCCATGGCACGCTGAAAAGTAGCTCCCGTATTTGAAAGACCAAAAGGCATCTTGGCATATGCCAATGTTCCCCACTTTGTAGTGAATGTTGTCTTGTGTTGGTCTTCATCTGATAACCAAATCTGATTATATCCTAAGAAACCATCAAGCAAAGAAAACCTCTTCGACCTAGCCACAATTTGCAAAATCTATTCCATAGAAGGCAGGGGGTAGTGATCCTTCAATGATGCTTTATTCAGGTCTCTAAAATCTACATAGAGTCTTATGTCTCCATTCTTTTTCCTTACAGGAACTAAATTAGACACCCAAGTTGAATGCTTAATTGGAAAATTGATCTTAGATTCTAAAAGTTTTTGTAGTTCGTCTACCATTAATGGCTCAATTCTAGGATTCACTAGTCTTTGCTTCTGATAGACTAGTTTTGATCCTTCAGCAAGTTCTATGGTATGTTGAATGATGTCTCTATTATAGCCATGAAGATCTTCATAGGTCCAAGCAATCACCCTATCATACTTGTTACACAAAGAAATCAACTTGTCCTTTTCCTCATGGGTAGTAGCATTGCCTATCTTTAGCTTCCTTCCTTCATTAACCTGAATTTTAGAATAATCATCTTTACTTGCCTTAAATTTCCTTTTGTCCAGGCTTACATCATCAGGGTCAAATAGATTCTCTAGTGTGATCAATCCTTTTAGGAGCTTATTTGACTTTAGTTGAATAATTTGATCACCATAAGCTTCTTCAATCTTGGGTTGTAATTGATAAGCAAACTCTCCTGATTGTTGCAAAAATAAGAGTACCTAAAGATCACTATCAAAAACCTGCCAATTTTGGTCATTGTCTAGAATTACAGGTCTCGCTATCACTTTTACTGCCTCACTATTAATGAGTAGGTCACTCACTGAATCGAATTGGGAACCAATTTGTGCCATTATGTCTGCTTCAATGTTTTGGGTTCTGGGGACAACTTCAATATTGAAAGCATCAAAACCATCTATTAGATCCCAAATTCTGTGACGATAAAATCTCATTCTTACATTCTTTGCTACAACTTTCTCTCTGATTTGTTTCACCACTAGTTCTGAGTCTCCCTTAACTACCAAATTCTTGTTTCCTCTCTTCTTGGCCAACATAAGACCATGCACCAAAGATTCATACTTAGCATCATTATTAGTGCAAGCAAACTGGAAGTGTATGGCTCTAAGAATTTTCTCACCATTTGGGGCAGTGAGACATATACCTGCTCCAGCACCATTTTTGCTCCTAGCCCCATCAAAATTTAAGGTCCAGATTTCTGAGTTTCTGTCAGGTTCTTCTTTTTCAGATACTTCTTTTCTCATAACATTTGGTATTTCTTGGCCTTCTTCAAAAATAATATAAGTGCCCAAACCGGTAGAGTCATAGTTTCCATAAGGATCACTTTGCATCATGGTCATCAATTGACTATTTTCTTCTTCTTGATGGTCATGTTCAGTCCAATCACCTAGTTCTTCAACAAAGACTCTCTCCTCCTTATTCATCATAGCATGGGATGCTTCAATTCTTGGGGCTGGTTCATCGGTGATATGGTCTTTGGACAAAGGTTTAGATAATACCTTCATCTTTGTTCCATACTTGGTTCTCAAAATTAGATGCGATCAATCCAGTGACATGTATCCTCCTATCTTGGCTGTGAAATCTCTAGATAGGCATAAACCAAAGACAGGGGAATATCTATGACTACTACATCCTGTTTGACAGTTATATTGGGGTAGGTATACAGCTGCAATGGGAGTTGTTTAATCCTTCCTATAGTTTGGACAAACTTCCCATCTAATTGAATAACTCCTCTAGCAAGTGGCTCATATTTTATCTTTAAAGCATCTGCTATCTGCTTTGGTATGACTATAGTACTAGCTCCAGAATCTATCATTGAGTTGTGCAGCAATTTCTTTCCCACTATTAAAGTTAGATAAAATGGATCTAGCTTAGATTTACTTACCTCTGGTGCAGTATTAAATAGAGCTACTGTCTGCAAGGGTGTAGTGTCTTTATTTTGAGCCTTTCCTTTATTTGCAACTCCTTCCTTAGTACTGGCAGGTTTAGGGTCAACTTGGCTCTCTAGTGCTTCCTATAACAGTGTCTTTTGCTCAGGAATAGCCAGCATATCCCAGATTGACACAAGCGCTGGGGTCTTTTTCAGCTGTTCTACCACATTCATAGGTCCTAGTGTTTGTGTCTTTGGGTAGTAAGGATACCTTGCTCTTTCTAACATTTGCCTAGAGGCTGCTTGATTCTGAACTGGCTAAGGCACTTCTTGCCTGGAAACTGGATTATAATGATTCTCAAAAGGAGGAGCTCCAGTAGTCTCATTATTTGTGGCTTCAGGTTGCTCCATCATTCTTCTCTTTGATTTGGTATAATAATCAGACTGCACTAAGGGCTTCTTGGAAGTGGATGTTTCATTCAAGAACACCGAATCTTCATCTTCAATCCATGAAAATAAAGCATGCTCAGGGGCAATTTCTCCTTTTTGCTGAATAGACATCCCTTGCATCTAGGCCACCATTACTGCATTCTAGACACCGGGTGACTGGTATGGAGAGTATTAGACACCATGACTTGACCTTCTCCCCTTCTCTGTTATGCTACTTTTTGTTGTAAATTGCCTCTGGGACAATCCTTGGGCATATGGGCATTGTTGCAAGGGAAGCACCAGGCATTGGTATCTTCTGCTAAATTATTTTGTCCTGGGACTATTTCTCTATTAGGATTATAGGGGACAACCTGTAAAGGTGTGGGAACTGTGACCAATTGGTTTGAAGGTTGAGGATTATTTGGTCTTTGAGGACCTTGATATTGATTTGATTGATATGGGGGTCTATTTCCTTGGAAATCCTGATAAGAAGGCTTTGGATAAGAAGTTTTTTGCCTTTTAAGATTAATTATCTCATTTGAAAAGGTCTTGAGGATGTTCTTGACATCATCCATTTCAGATGGGTGAGCAGAGGGTGTCGATACAATAGGTTGTTGAGATGTTGGGAAGGTATACATAGACACAGGTGTAGCTGTAAGATTAGGGGCTTCCTGTGGCAAGGGAATGGAAATTTCTGGGAACATGGGCATAGGAGGCCTTGGAGGCAACTTTCCAGCATCTATTAGGTTATTCTTGGCCTTTACAGCCAACTCATATGCTTTTGGTAAGGTCTAACCTCCCAGGGACTAAATCATTACAGATATATCATAATTGAAAGCTTTGAGGTAAAATACAATAGCCATACCTGATGGTGGCCTCACTGTAGCAGGAATTATGTCCCAGGTCTTTTGAAACCTAGTATTGAAATTAGTTATAGCTTCTTGTGGTGCCCTCTTTATGGTGATTAATTGTTGCAGCAAGGAGGATTTGTCACCCTTTTCACTAAATCTTGCAAAGAAAGCATCACCAAGCTGATCCTAGGTAGATATCGTATTTGGGGTCAAAGATCTATACCAGTCTAGAGCCTTCCCTTTGAAAGAAGCTGCCAACAATCTGATTGCTACATTTTGTACAATAATGACATGTACTGCACACACATCTGATACATCTTGAACATGCTCCCTTGGTGTCTTAGAATCTTCTCCATTGAATTTAGGTAAATCTTTCAAAGCATTAGTTGAAATTGGATCCCAAGTAGCTGGTGGTATTGGAAGAATGAGAGGATTGCCAGTGTTCCAATTGACATAGTTCCTTGGGGCTACAAGTGCTCCCATGTTTACTCCTAACGCTATTGCAACTTGATTCACTCTTCTTCTTGGAGTAGCAACCAATGGTGGTAATAAAATTCCTGGATTAGCAGTAGACTGATCCCTTGTTGTTGGTCCACAGCTCTAACTCCTTGTCGCTCTCTAGTTCATACGATCTTGATAAGATCTTCAAGAAAGGTCCCATCGAGCGTGCCAAAAACTGTTGATGAATAAAATTGTGCAGGTTCCAACACCAACATGGGAAGTTTCAAGAATGTGGGACTTGCTACTTGAAACAACCTCCAGATTTTAAAGAAGCTGGCTCTTCCTACTTTAACGGGGTTTTGAGTAAAAGGGAGAGGAAGAAACAAGATTATAGATACAATAAGAAAAATCTAAACCTATGGCAATGTGCCCGAATGAAATGTATTTCCTTAACTAGCACAATGAATAGATTCTTAAGATTCAACTATATTAAAGAGAAAATGCTGCATGATCAATATAGACAGATTGTAAATGAATAAGATCAAAGGCTAAACTCAAAAGATTTATGCAAAGACACAGATAATATTAGCAATGGCATAGAACAGAGTTTCTTTCATTAATAGTTCAGCAAATACAAAAGGCACAGTGGCATGCACAAGTACATCGGCTTTCTTATCAGAAATAACTAAATTAAGGCAAAATGATACAATCTGATCACAACAAGATCTCTGAATTTTCTAATTAGTTCTTGATATCTCCTTAATTGAATTTTTTTATCTATTATAATTCCTGCATATATATAGCCACAAAACTTGGCTCAAGACCGCCCGCAACCACCCAAAATCTTCAACGACATAACATAACTGAAGTTAACTGGGACTCCTTTACCACTGAGATCTTCTAAATCTACAACTGCTCTTCCCTGGGCATTCATTGGCTAAGTAATGAAATATGTGGCACACTAACTGCATTTCTGTTAAGACGCGTGGTAGCACCCGCGGGCTCTAAAAAGATTCAAAAATGTAACACGCGGTAGCTTCCGCTTAACTATTAACTTCTTTACCTTCAAAAATAAAGCACACAAAATAGTGCCACTTGTCGCCATCCGCTAGACCTTGAAATATGATACGTGGCGCACTCACTGTTACACTAAGACACTTGGCATTCTCTGCAATACTAAAAGCTTTCTATCTTTATGCCCGAGCAACTTGTCGCTATGACATTTATCACCTTCTGCAACATTTAGAAACTAAGATATTATTTATGGGACCCACCGATACCTCTTTAATACCTATACAAAGAAACAATACTGTGACACATGGCGCCTCCCGCTTAAAACAAAATTGGAAATGTGGCGCCATCCGACAATATCAATAGCTTATAAAAAGGTCCTTTGGAATCCCACGAAAATTAACACTTGTCACGCTCTGGTAGCAACTAAAAATCATAAGACAATATACGTGTCTCCACCCGAGAGCATAAAAAAGAAAGCAGTTCAACCCTCCACTTCTGCCACGTGGCGCACTTCCGGTACAAGCTATAAACTGTGTCTCAATATTGTGGGCCTACCACATATACTCCGATACCAACAAAGCTTTGTCAAAAGGATATACACGCGGCAGCTTTCGCTCACACTACAAAAGGACACTCGACAACACCCATGGGCACATTGTGTCAAAAGCAACTTTTGTCATGATCTCTGGTATCAAGACGTGGCACACTCCATAGCAAGCTATAAACTTTAATAAAAGAAACACTGCCACAAATACATGACACACTCTGATGTATCAACTTAGAAGGAAGCATGTGGAAGAAACACGCAGCAGCGTCCGCTTAACACTATCACTCCATAAATGACACATGGCATGATCCACGCACGAGAAACATATAGCCACAAATAAGAAACATCAACTGAAAATATATTAAGACAACAACTAGAAATAAAATGTAGAGTTTTAGTTCTACAGGAAGTACAAAAAATTACTGGGCAGAAAGATAGCATCTTTTTCGTGAATCTATATAGTGTTTCCCATGTGAATGTATTGTGGACCTCTGATGTGTCTTTGAATGTTTTCGAGTCTTTGGATTTCTGGATTCTCAAATTATTCAAAATGAAATTTAAGTTTCAAGGGGCTCCCATGGTTCCCGTAGTTGAAAATGGTTTGTTGAATGTGAGAGACACGGAGCTTGGCCACATTGACTTAGAGGATTTCTGGAGGAGAATGCAACCTAACGGCCAAACTTCTCTGGTCGAGAAGATTGTGAGTAGTGGTCTGGATCGAGCTAGGGGTTTTCCACTTTTTGTACATTGTCCTGATTTGGTGGTTGAATGTGTGAACAATTATTTTCCAGATTCACAAGAAATATGAGCCGCAGATGGCTTTGTGGTGGCTAAGATTGATTCAGAATCCATTGCTCTTGCTTTGAAGTTGGATGATTATGAGGAGATTGATGATGTTTTCATTTCCTTCGGTTGGGGATTCTACCACAAAAAGAAAGATTGGTGACAAAGGTTGATTTCAATTTGAGTCGAGTAGACATGAGACCCTCAACTGGCGAGGGAGAAATTTATCACACAAACTTTTTAGTCGGCATTCTATTGAAAAGAATAAAAAAAGAATAGTAGGAAAATGCCAAACTGCAAGCACAAATAAGTTCCTTAACTCTTTTTATTCAATCCATTTTGAAGATTACTACTCAGCTAGCAAATGCATTGCCCGACATAAGTTTAAATGGTCCTGACCCCAACCTCTTGCAATAAATCAAACGATCCCAAGCTCTAAGTGGGGTTGTAGAACAGTGGATAGAGAAAGTAACTTTAGATGGCCTCATATATATTTAGGAAGAAGTTAAGTTATTTTACTTTATTTCTAGCAAAAGGGAAGCCATGATAGTTGATTTTCAGAATATCAGAAAAGATACCAATAGCCTTTCCTTGGTTTCCAAAGAAGTACAAGATATGGCCAATATGGATGTTAATATTTTGGTGTTTGAAAAGGTTTTGAATGATCCTAAGGAAATGGATTTTGCTGTGTGGGCGGATATGGTTGAGTGGAAATTGTCTGTCATACCCTTGCCCTTTAATACTCAGAACTAAGGGATCTTAAAAGCAATTTTGCCCTATTAGAGATATAGGTCATTGGTGATGATGAAGATAAGTTGCTTGAAGTCAAGGAGATCAAATAGAATTTTAAAAAAATGGTGACTAAAGAAATGGTGAACTATGATATTATCACAAGTGATTCAATTGGAAAACTTGCAAGGACAACCTCTAACATCAAGACGCTCAAAAGTGGACTAGATGATATGCATCAAAGGGTGACTCATGCTGACAAAATGATAAGTAAGAGGGAACTTCAAGTCAGCATGACCAGAAGTCCAAACTTGGCATTGTCACCAATCATCAACAGGTACCGGGCGTATAAGGCAAAGCTAAGGCCACAGGCAACTCGAACGACGCAAGTACATTCAGGAGTTGGAGATGGACAAACCAAAGAAAAGGAAGCAACACAAAGGGAAGATGTAGCGGATGATGATGTGGCAATCATCAATTGAAGAATTTTTCTTATGCTTTAGTAATTTTTAAATTATTGCAACAACTATTGGCTCTGGAGAGCTCTTTATTTAAATTATGTTTAATTTTAAAAACTCTTTTAAATCAGTTGGCCTCAAGAAGTCGTTATTTAAAAAGACAGTTATTAGGTGACAAGGCTATAAATTTAGTTAGCTTGTCGATGTTAAGGATCTTTTGGCAAACTTTGTTTTGGGTGATATATCAAATTTTGTTGTGTTACTTTCCTGTTCAATTGCTTTGATATATGAATAGAAATCAATATAGTGGAGTTCGGGTGATCATAGACTTTATGTTATGGTTGTTTGAATACTTATTCTTCCTACGTTGAATATACTGTTGGTAGTTAGTTATCTTTCTGTATTGAAGTATTTGAATGTTTTAATTCTTGCTCACTGCTGTGAAGTATTTATCTTTCGATGAATGGTTTATGGTGGCGATTGTATAACATATGGTATAATTCTTTATTGTTTCATTGAAGTTATTGCCGTTGAATTCTTTGTACTTCTTTTGATTTTAGTTGATATTGGGACATAGTGCCTTTATTGCTTTCTATTAGATTCAGGATAGACAACTGAGAGGGGGGGGTGAATCAGTTGTCCAAAACTTTCTTCCAATTAAACACTTAAATCCACTTTGTAATTCAATAGCATAATAATAATCAATCATGAAAACATAATGCATTAAATCAAGAGCAGAAACACATCAACACATTAAGACACTAAGATTTTGACGTGGAAAACCCAGTTAAGGGAAAAACCATGGGGTGATTAACCCAAGATTGTATTCTCTGTTAGAAGAATAGAAAAAACAAAATGGCACATGCCAATTAGGGCTCACTGCCCGAGCACACTGCTCACAAGAGGCCCACTGCCTATAAGAGACACACTGTCTACAAAATAATAAGTATCACAAACTTGAACTAGAAAACAACATCTTTACCGTGCTTGAATCAGTTCCATTTAAGCCCAATACTTCTGCTATGCCTTTCACTCACTCCTCTCTACCACACCCTCATCACACCAGACACACTTTGAAATGACTTTACAACTTCTTATTTATACAAGACATCGACTTAGGAATTATCATCTAAGTCGGTAGACATTACAGAGCAAATACACAAATACAACATGACTAATTACAAAAGACTTCACGTGGATCAACACACTGTCTGCCACACAGATCTGAGACTTCAATAATCTTCTAAGAACACGCCAATCTTCACATTACATCTTGAAGATCATCCGCAGGATGTGCAACTCATCTGGTTGGCCAAAGTTAGGAAGAACATCATCATCTAGAGGTAGTTCTTCAAATACGAGCTCAATCTTCAATGCAGACCACCAACACAAACTGGACACAATCCAAAGACCTCCAAAAGCTTGCCTGAATCACCAAGAGCATCCACACTACTTCTGTTTACTGAAATCATTCTCTCCTTCATCCGGAACCTCAAGAACACAGTCTGTCATCACTGTCATAATGGAATAGATGCTTTCAGACCTCCAGACCACGAACCAATTTAGTTGTTACTTCACATTGACTCCCTAAAAACTCCACCAAATCCGCAGAACTGGATATTGCATTTCCTGATCTCACCGGACCTATTTGTATCACTCTGTCACCTCTAAACACTTGCCAGAACCAGTTTTACTTGAGTGCCCATAACTTCTTCATATCTTCATGGGGACCTCTGAAATCTTTACTAGATCATCTAAAGACACATATCTGTAAACCCTTTGAACCGCATCCTCTGATCTTTATTTTAGCTGGGATCTTTACCTCACTGTCTCCACTGATCCTCTCTGTTCCTAATTAGGACTAATCTTCTCAATATCCTCAGCACAAAGCTCATCCAATCCTTATCATCAATGCAATAGGAGTATGTTGACATCAATGACAATACCGGTTAGGCCCATAACTACAACACTTTCTAGTTAAAAACACCACCTTTTTCTTTGCTTTCTGGTTAAAAGCAATTTAAGTTTTCATTCATTGGATATCTTAAGAAGGTAGATGCACCTTGTTAAATAAGTAGAGAATCGTTGTAAAACATCATTACAACTGATTCAATTGTTGGTACATTTGTCACCCATGTGGGTGTGAGAATATAGAGTTAGGTGGCAAAATCTGTAAACCAATAAATAGTAATCAAATTACCTAAGATAAAGAGTTGAGTAAAAAATGTGTATTTGATTGAATTTGAGAATAAAATGAAATAACAAAAAGTAAATGAGTACTATAGACACCGAAAATTGGATTGCTCTGCAAACCAATTTCCCGTACCTCTACACTAATCCACTTTCCCCATCTGCATATCCCTGGTGATCAATTAATTCACCTAATTAATCCATTTAATCTTACAACCCTATCCTATTAATTGAATGAATATTCCTAATATTTATTTAGTTGATTTATCCATTTCCCTAATCCCTATTAATTAGATAAATCATGCTTATCTAATTAACCTAGGCTTAAGTTAATTAAGATAATACTTAATTAACCTTGCTTACCTCATCCTCCACTCACTGAATTTAAAATTCAGTTGTCCCCCACTATCCTCCACTCATTGAATTTAAAATTCAGTTGTCCCCCACTATCCTCCACTCTTCCCAAAAATTAATTATTAATTCATCCACTATCCTCCACTCTTCCCAAAATGTCAATTATTAATTCATCCACTAGGAATAAAAGATTCACTTTTATTCCTAGCCCTTGATCACATCAACTGAATCCTCACCCTCCATCCTCATCTCCAAAATTCTATAAATTGGACCCCTCTCTAGGCCATTAGGGGGAGACCTCTTCATGCATCAGACCTCTGCCAAAATCATTTCACAATCCCCTTATCATGCCACCATAATGTCTAAATCACTCTAATCATTCCCCATCTCCATCCAAATCAGACATCAAACCACTTGTCTCTCATCTACATTGTGTTGTATTCATTGAGCAATCCACATTTGACATCATTTGGGTAACATCTGAGGAGCTACGTAGGTGTAAACTCCTTCCCTCCTGGATCCGTGAGTCAGAAGGAAGGTAAAATCGTGTTATTTGCATTTGATTTACATTATAACCTTCATTTTGATTTCATTGATTACATTGGCATGCCCGGTCGCGGATCTGATCGTCGTTTTGTGAAGGTTTCTTGTCAAAATCTTCGTTTTTCTAACAGTTTTTGTCAAGTTTTGGAGGTAAAGTGTTGCAGGTTGCATCTTGGGCAAAAACGGACTACATTATTGTGCTTAGGATGCTATTTCTATGAATTTTGACAATAAACTTGCCTAGGTTCTACGAATTTTTTTAGGGTACAGTCTGTACCGTACGGATTCGTACCCTTGCCGTACTAATCTGCACATTCTCTATTTGCTGTAATCGGTGGTTTTCAGTGTTGCAGGGCACTGGTTTTGTAGGTCTACGGTTTTGTTTTTGTAGGTCATTTGTCTCCACCCGCCACCGCTTCACCTCCCGTCGCCACTACTTCACCTCTGCATACCCCGTCTCCTGCCACCTCCCAACCCGCCATCCTCTCCGCTTCCCGCAGCACCATTCATCCACCGCCGCTCCATCCAAAACCTCCCAACCTGCACCCCACGACTACCCCCACCTCTGCATACCCCGCCTCCCGTGCCGCCCTCACTCCCTCTCCCCTCTCCCTTGATCCCTGCGCAAGCCGCCCCCTCTGTCGCGCCACCCCTCCTCGCCGCCACCATTCAACCGCCCCTCTGCACTCCCCCGACCTCCTCCCGCCCCGTCCCCCGCCCACACCTCCTCTCCGCTCCCCGCAGCACCCGACACCTCCCGTGGCCACTAGTTTCAACCTGTCGCTTGCATAAAACCAAATCCGCTAGTCTTACACCCTAGTCTTTGCCTTACCCGCCAGCATTCCCGTCACTTGGCATCAAACCATCTATGTTTATAGTCCTACCTTTGCGGTTTGCTAATGCCTTAGACTAGGTCACAGTTTACAGTAGCTCGCGGTCACTTTAACTCTTTAAAACCGCTTGCTAATCTTTGAACATAAGACACTTAGCGCAGTAACCAATACACATGTAAATCGTATTTTGGGTCAAAGCTTTTTTTCAAAAGCCTGTCGACATATCCTTGACCGAGCCCGTAGGGCTCTTGTAGCTATGGACTTTTGTCTTCTCTTAGGCCCTGGTCATATTAATGACCAGGGGCCTAGGTCATATTAATGACTAGGGGCCCAATCTAACATAAACTACCAACATCCAACCCTTAACCGCCCGAATCAAACATTGACATGTGATCACACTAGTCTAACCCACCAACGGACAAGGTTTAAACAGTTAGTTAGCCCTTTGTGCCTCTTACATGCCGACATAGGCTGTTTTTTTCAAACAGGTACAACTTTCGCATACGATGGCAAAATTGAACAAACGAATAGTCATTGGAAAGAGGACTCCAAATACTTTGCAGTTGTGAGGATTTTATCAGGTGACTGTACCTTTTTCCTACCTTTTTCATCAGTCAAAGTCAAACATGCTTAAAATCTTCAAATCATCGTAACTTGTGCAAATTTGATCATTTTTCAGCGAATTTTTTTTTCAAATCGCATAGAATTTCCTAAATTTTCTGTTCATGTAATCTATTTTCCTGTATCAGTTCTTTTTTCATCAAATTTTATCAAATTATCAATTTTCGCATACCAATCTCTTTGGCTAGTCTACTTGCTCCGTTTTCGTTCTTGTGACTTGCAGGTGATCATTCAGGGCTGGAACAACAGAAGGAGCAGCATCTACATTAATTTGGACAGAAATTTTATCAGGTGCATCCATTTTCATCCTTTATCTCCCAATCATTGCTTGCAAACACACTTCAGTTTGGGCATAAAACGAACATTGTTTGATCATCACACATTGAAATTGGGCATAAAATCAACCAGTGTCTTCAATCACACCTTGAAATTGGGCTAAAAAGAACCATTAATTGACGTGTCTTTCACACATTTCATTTTCTAAGGGCAATTAATCAACTGCGAGTGTGAATCAAGTGGGTGTGTGTATGCTCTCTCCTCGCACCGCAAGGTGATCTTGGAGATCAAAAACACCTCACTTGATTCGCTTTTGTCAATCCCTTTCCTAGGAGGCCTGTTAGGGGATTTCATCACCCCTAGGGATGACCTCATCCGAGGCTGAATTGAAAGACACCCTCTTTGAAATCAGAATCCTGTCACTCTTGGCTAAGCCCCAAAGAACTTTCTACCTTTGGGAAGTGAAGGTGAAGGGTGGGTTACCCCCTTCTCCCAGTTGTGTGACAGGATTTCACTTTCAAATCATTAGTCAACCTCATCTAAACATTGACCAAAACTAATTGGCCATACCTTACATCAAACTAGGCATTAGGGCATGTTGATTTGTCTTACACATGTGATTGCTTAATCATTCTCATATTCTTCAAAATTCAAAATTTAAATTTGCTTGTGTCTTGTGTGAGTGATTCTTGTTTGTACATGTGATCATTTGCTAAACATTGCCAAATCAACCTAAAACATCAAACACATAAGACAAGTCATTCACCTCATTCTTCTAACACATTCAAACCCAATCACTCATCTATCCTAATCATTCTAATCACCTACCTTATCCACATCATCATCCAAATCATTCAATCTCACCTTATCCTAATCACTCTCATCACCCTTAATCCAATTCATCAACATAATTCTAATCCCATCTCATCCCAATCAAATCCAAAATCCAACCAACATCAATCCCAATCATTATCCAAATCCCCCAACATCATTATCAAACTCCAAATCCAAATCAACCCAATCAAAAATCAAAACCTTAATTGATCACCTAATCAACTCAACCTAATCAACCCTCTTGCTTAAGATCATTAGTCTATCAAAAGCATAGAGAACCAATCAACCCTATTGATTAAGTGTCATTAGTCTACCTTAAGCATAATAGGATCATCACTCATCCATCCAATCAAAACAAACCAAATCATCTTAAGGTCTTGAATTTTTTATTCCCAACATCACAATCATCCATCATCCCCCATCATCCCATACCATCTCCAACAAAATGGATCTTTATGCAGCAATACAACAAGTACAAAGACTTAGAAAAGTCTATGAGAACATGGATCCTAATGCTAAGGAACAATTCAAAAATGACATTAAAGATAATCCCTTAGCACACCTCATCATTGGAGAATCCCAAACCCCTACCCCATCTTCATCATATCAACCCTCATCATATCAACCTTCAACATCTTACATATCCACACCATGGACCTCATACCAACCTCCATCATATCAACAAACACCCTACACATCATCCCCATCCACATCATATCAATCGTCAGTCTTTCAACCTTCATACCAATCTACTGTTGGATCTAGGGCATACAACTGAGAGGGGGGGGGTGAATCAGTTGTATAAAACTTCTTGTTATTTCAAACACTTGATTCTTTGTTATTAGTTAGCAGCATATCAAATAATCATCCATGAAAGCATAATACATAAACACAAGAGCAGATAAGTATCAACACATTGAACACCAAGATTTTGACGTGGAAAACCCGGTTAAGGGAAAAACCACGGGGTGATTAACCCAAGAATTATTCTCTGTTAGAAGAATAAAGAAAAATGAATGGCACATGCCAATAAGGGCTCACTGCCCGAGCACACTGCTCACAAAGAGGCCCACTGCCTACAAGGAGACACACTGTCTACAAAGTGATAAAAATCACAGTCTTGAACTGGAGAATGACATCTCTACCATGTCCGGATCAGTTCCAATTAAGCCCAAAAACCTCTGCTCTGCCTTTCGCACTTCTCTTCGCTATGCCACACTCATCCACACACCACACGCTTTGAAATGAACTCACAAACCGTTATTTATACAAGACATCAACTTAGGAACAAACATCTAAGTCGGCAAACAACCATAAGAACATCCGCAAGATGAATAACACATCCGGTCGGCCACCACAAGGATGAACATCTCATCCGGTCGGCTAAACAAAGCAAGAACTTCATCCGGAAGAATATCTTCAATTCCGGGTTCTACTATCAATGCGGACCAACAACATAACTTCAACATGATCCAAGAACCTTCACAGGCCTGCCTGGATACATCCGCACTTCCTTTACCTACTTGAATCTCTTGTCTTCCTCATCCGGAACTTCAAGAACACAGTCTGTCACCATTGCCATAATGCAAGAGATACTTCCGGACCTCCAAATCATACACAAATCAATGCGGACCAACAACACAACCTGAACATGATCTAAGAACCTTCACAAGCTTGCCTGAATGACCAGGTACGTCCGCATTTCATTTTCTTACTGAAATCTCTTATCCTCCTTATCCGGAACTCCAAGAACACTGTCTGTTGCTACTGTTATAATGCAAGAGGTATTTCCGGACCTCCAAATCATACACAACTCGAGATGGAACATCACAAGGACATCTCAAACACTCTTGCCAATCCGCATATTAGGATTGTACAATTCCGGACCTCACCGGACCTTTCTGTGATCCTCTGTCACCTCTAAGCACTTGCCGGGACTGGTTCTACACCGGCAGCCACAACTTCTTCAGATCTTCATGCGGACCTCTGAAATCGAAATTGAAGCATTTCAAGACTCATATCTACAAACCCTTTAATCCGCATCCTCCGGTTCTCAACCCATACAACACATTTGCCTTCTTCTCATCACTGTTCTTCACTGTTCCTGACTGAGGCTAATTTTCTCAATATCCTCCGCATACAGCTCATCAAATCCTTCTTGCCAATGCAATATGAGTATGTTGACATCAATGACAACACTGGATCACCTCATACTTGCAACATCTACATCTTACATATCCACACCATCAACCTCCCATCAACCTTCATCATACCAACTTCCATCATATCAACCTCCATCATCCTCATATCAACCTCCATCATCCTCATATCAACCTTCAAACTCATACCAACTTCCATCATATCAACCTCCATCATCCTCATATCAACCTTCATCATATCAACCTTTACCCTCATATCAATCTTCATCCCCTTACACATCCATGCCATCATACTTATCCAATCAATCCATACCTCCACCTTATCAATCCCCCAACCTTTGTCATTCTAACTTTGATCAAGGGAACACCAATCTATCACATGTTATCTCTGAAATCCACAGTTCATATCAACAACCAAATCCCCCATCTCCTAATCCCCATCCTCCAATCCCCCCATCACAATATCCCTCAAACCTTATCAACCTTAATCCACCACCTTATGTATCTTCCAATCCACCAATCCCTATCACCCATCCACCATCTAATCCACCATCAAACCTTCCAAGTCCCAACACTATCACATCCAAAGAATCCTTGTGGGATTTCTTCCTAAGAACATCACCTAAAAATGAAAGCAAAGTAAAGGAATCCCCCTAATCCCTAAACCCTCCAACACCACCATCTAGTCCAACACCTATCCTTGAACCCATCTACGAACCATCATTACCTAATCCTGTCACCCACCTATCCAATCCCCATCCTAATCCTACACCAACCACCATCATTATCCATCCATTATATTGCTCTTCAACCCATACACTCATGAAGGATGCCATCCATTGGCTATTACCAAGGAATCAAACACCCTCATGCAATCCAACATCCACCAAACCTCTTGAACAACCCCCTATCATAAGTCAAGAACCACCATGTAGCCATGTTCAAGAACACATAAGTCAAACACCTATCACATCCATCCAAACACCTATCACATCCATCCAAGCACCCACCACATCTATCCAAGTCAATCCCATTTCTACCCAACCACATGAGCTATGCAAAGAATCAAATCCAAAGCATGTTGAAACATCAAACCCTTCTCCTAATCAAGATCTAATCATCCCATCTAATCCCATCCCTGATCCTCTACCATCTATTGATCACCTTATTCATCCCACATCAACCTCTACCACCCCTTTACCATCCCCCATGAATCCTTTACCTCCATCTACCAATCCCATCCCAAATCCATCCTCCTATTCACTTGGAACAAGCACTTTCATCCGTGGTGACTTCCTCATAGGAGGTGAACAACTTCCATCTATCACCTATCTTTCTCCAACAAATAATGGACTCGCGTTTTGTTTCCAAAGCAACAAACATCCCATTACACGTTGCATGCTCCAACTTATGAACTATTAAGGCAAAGGCTTAGGCCTTCATGAATAAGGCATCTTGGAGCCCATTCACACCACATTCCATCCATCCTCGCATGGCCTTGGCTATCCATCTCAAGGCAAACAACCTAAACATGTTGGTACCATCCACCCACCTCCCAAAATCCATTCATCCAATCCCAAACATGGTGCATCTCATCGCACTCCCAAAACATATGTCACCATCCCTCCTCCATCATCCTATCATTTTCAAAAGCATGTGACCATCCATCTTCCTCCATCAAATTTACCTCCACTACTTCCAACTCCAAAGATCCCTATCAAATCCACTCTACCTCCTATCCTACCAACACCAAACATCCCTATCCACAAATCCTCTTATCCTCCCATCCTCCCAACTCCTAATATCCCCATCCTCAAATCCCCTTATCCATTTATCCATAAATCCACTTTTTACCCCTCTACCCATAAATCCCCTAAAATTCCCAATCAAGACCAACAAAAGCACACATCTTTCAAATATGAAGCTTCCCCCAAATCCATGGGATTCAAAAGAAATAATTTGAATGCCGCAACTCATAAAGCACAAAAGCCTAAAGATATTATCCCTTCCAAGCAAAATCAAAAATCCCAAAGGCTATCAAACCCCACACCATCACAAGAAAAAGCAAAAACAAAACTGGTGTGGGTCCCCAAACAAAGATCACTCAAATCTAATGAGGCATCTACATCCCAATCCACTCCAAACTCCTAAACATCTTGCTCCACATCTAAAAATCTCATAAATCCTAAGTCTATTTGGGTCCCTAAAACCCCAAATCGATCATACAAAAATCCCCCATCCCAATCCCCATTACTCCCAACTCCACATCCAAAGTACAAGCTTCCAAATACATCACGGTATGTGCAACCATTGGTCTTGGTTCCCCTCCATCACTTAACATTCCCACATAACCCCATCTCTCCATCTTTCGTTCACTATCCTACATATCTTCCCCATCACATTCTTATGGTCCATGCTTTTGCATAATCCACATCATAATCCATTATCCACCATCCATTCCTTCTTCTCCTATCTTCCAACAATCCATGCAATCATACTCCATAATGCTATCCAACATGGGACCATCTTCTCCTTGCTATGGAAACAGACGCTAGAGTCCCCATTCCATCAAAAAAGTAAAAAAACAAAAAAATCAAAAAAATCAAGAAAATAGTAAAGAGAAAAAATCCGTCCAATAGTGAAAACCACTCCTTGTGGCGCCTTGGGCAAGTACCATGATGAAAACCCCTTGTGGGCGTCATGTGTAATCCCTTCTCCATCCATTTTGTATCCCTACACTTGGGGGCAAAACCGTATCCTTCATCCACATCCATAATATCCTTGCACATCTTATCCATTGTCTTATCTTTATCCTATCATATTCCTATCCACCATCCCCTATGTATCCTATCATTTCCCATCCATCATAAGATATTATATCTTGTTTTAACCATTTCTCACCCTAGATCTTGATAAAGACAAGGGGCAACATATCAACAACATGCTTTGGAGGCCTCTTGGCATACTCCCTTTATCAGTCTCTCCTCCATCCACCTACTGCAAAGACCATCCATTCACACATGAGCCCATCATGCAAAATTCTTTAGACATTGGGGCATATGATTCCTTGCAACCTAGCCCTTGGAGAAAATCCTGCAATCCCCCATCGATATATCATGCATACCTATCTTACCCCTCATCCTTATCTTCAATCTATCTAACACGCATCCCTATCACTTATCCATTCATCTATCCAATCCCCCTATCCAACCCCATCACTTTCACCTCTAGACTTGGTGTTCCCTTGTCATTGGTATCTAGCGCAAAGGTTATCCACATGAAATCCAATGCAACCATCTCATAATAAACCATTCCTTTTCAAAAATCAAAAAATTCAAAAACATCACAAAATCAAAAAATACAAAAACATCACAAAATCAAAAAATTCAAAAACATCACAAAATCAAAAAATACAAAAACGTCACAAAATCAAAAAATACAAAAACAATAGAAAACACATAAAATACCAAAACAATCTATCCATCACAAAACATCAAACTTGCTCCAACACACTCTCATCATCATCACATTTATCATCATCACATCTATCCTCAATAAGCTTACACTAGATCCAAGCATTGCATCACCTATCAAAGCATTGTCTCTTAATCAAAATCATCAACTATCAAATCAGCATCAACCATAACTTGTCACCATCATATCTTGAGCCAATCTTACATCAACAAAACATGATCCAATCATCAATCGATTCTTGCCTTAGGATATGTTGTTCCTACGATAGGCAGAATCTATCCAATCATCACAACATCATCAAATCATCTATCAATCTCTGCCTTAGGATATATCTTTCCTACGATAGGCAGCATCTATCACATCATCATCCATTTTGGCAAAAGATACAATGGTTACTTGTTTGGTTCGTTGGTCTTTTAGTTTTTTATTTTCATCTTTTGTCCTATTTGAAGATCACATCAAAGCTACCTTGATCTTATTATATCATGGTATGTGGCGAAAACATCTAGAATGGGGCATAGTCTTGCTTTTGTATGCTGTGCTTGTGGGTTGGTCTCATTACTCCAAGCTAGTATTCATATCTTGTTGATCATAGGGTCAGTTCTAGCATATTGATCTCCTTATGCATCTAAGGTTCATCATACCTTTTGTGTACTAAGGGCTTATGCTATGAGTCCCCTTCCCTCGTCTAGACAAGGTTGTACTACCTTGGGCATGCAGGGGATCATCCCTTTGTCTACGTGTCTAGTCCATGCAAATGTTGGATAAACATCATCACCCTGGTCTTCTATACCTTGGTGAACACATCCACTTTGCTATATCAAACCTAGGATTGCTCAAATTCAGTTTCAGCACAATGATCATCCACCAATCATCTCCGAACATCATCATCCTTTCATCCCACCACTTATCCTCTGACCAGTTCAACCAATATGTTCCATCCATTTTGAGAGCACAAACATGTTCTCACAACCCGCCTATCCTCTCGAGGGGGCATCACCCTTACCAATTATCCCCAAACCTTACCCTATTCTTCCAAACCAAAATCTTTTTTCTATCCAATCCATATCTATGTTCTAACTTCTTTGAAATGATGTTACTTAGCCGCAACACCATCTCAAAGAGGGGCAAATGTAGACACCGAAAATTGGATTGCTCTGCAAACCAATTTCCCGTACCTCTACACTAATCCACTCTTCCCATCTGCATATCCCTGGTGATCAATTAATTCACCTAATTAATCCATTTAATCTTACAACCCTATCCTATTAATTGAATGAATATTCCTAATATTTATTTAGTTGATTTATGCATTTCCCTAATCCCTGTTAATTAGATAAATCATGCTTATCTGATTAACCTAGGCTTAAGTTAATTAAGATAATACTTAATTAACCTTGCTTACCTCATCCTCCACTCACTGAATTTAAAATTCAGTTGTCCCCCACTATCCTCCACTCACTGAATTTAAAATTCAGTTGTCCCCTACTATCCTCCACTCTTCCCAAAAATGAATTATTAATTCATCCACTATCCTCCACTCTTCCCAAAATGTGAATTATTAATTCATCCACTAGGAATAAAAGATTCACTTTTATTCCTAGCCCTTGATCACATCAACTGAATCCTCAACCTCCATCCTCATCTCCAAAATTCTATAAATTGGACCCCTCTCTAGGCCATTGGGGGGAGACCTCTTCATGCATTAGACCTCTGCCAAAATCATTTCACAATCCCCTTATCATGCCACCATAATGTCTAAATCACTCTAATCATTCCCCATCTCCATCCAAATCAGGCATCAAACCACTTGTCTCTCATCTACATTGTGTTGTATGCATTGAGCAATCCACATTTGACATCATTTGGGTAACATCTGAGGAGCTACGTAGGCGCAAACTCCTTCCCTCCTAGATCCGTGAGTTAGAAGGAAGGTAAAATCGTGTTATTTGCATTTAATTTACATTATAACCTTCATTTTGATTTCATTGATTACAAGTACCTTAGAGTTGGATATGAAAAAGGTTGTGACAAATAACTAATATTTGAAATCAAAAACTATATTTATAATGATTGGCCCAAGACAATTGTGTCATGCAACTCCTACAACTATTTGTAACCTTGGGTCTATTCCATGCCTATGGAAATGAACTTGATCCATAGAATCAACCTCTAACTATGGAAATGACATGTGACCTATAGGCCTTATATACCTACAAAATAAATATTTTCTTGGTATCTTAATCTACAGTGAAAAACTGATAGTACTAACAAACACCTTTGGTAACCTGCTAAGCAAAGATCTTCTCCTTGTGACAAGCCCCTTTATTGATTCAATAATTTGGTTCAAAGTAGGAAGACAACATGCAATGAATACAAATGATGTCATAATGATGAGGATAGTTTGGAACTCAGAACTTGGTATTTGAACAAAATTGTAAAGAAGTTACATAATGACCTAGTGTGAAACTAAGGTTTTGGAATTTGTTGGCAAAGAGGTGATGTAATTAGAATATGCCTAGGTAAAGTAGCATTATGACAAGTGAAAGAGTGTTTTGAGAGTCACGATGCTAAAATTTCCCATTGGTTCTAGAGGATAGGGTGATTATGGGTGATGTGAGATGATATTGATATGTGATTAGGACTAGATTATGGATAATAACCTAGGGGTGATGTCCTTTTCTACATAGTCTAGGACATAATTTGAAAGTTTTAGCACAAGAATCAACACATAACAACTATGTTTTTGAGTGCTTTTGGATTTAACTATGTACATTTTTTATGCAAAAAGTTTAAACAATTAAATCTAAAAGCACTTAAAAACATCTTCATGGACTATGGAAAAATCATGTCTTCTACATAACTACTAATTAAAACAAAGTCAGCTTGGGCCTTGAGTAAAATTGGGATTTTGAACATGAGGATCAAATTTACACTGTAGAACTGACTTGGGTCATTTTCACACCTACAAATTTGACTTGGGTCACTTTTGCACTGTAAGAGTCAATGTGACTCAGCAAGCCAGGATCACTTGCAATCAAGACAACCTTCCACACAAAGATGACAAGAGAAGATGCTAAAACAATGGAGCAACTGTATTAGACTGTCATATGATGTATGAAATACAATGAGAGAGCCTTGCTTATAAAGGCAAGGTGAGAGCTAGAAGGGTGGAGTGAAAGGTGGAGATATTCCAACAACATGTGCCAATTAGAGGATGATAACTAATTGCACATGTGGAGGATAAGACAACTCACTCCAACTATCAACAACTCAACACACAACTAGAAACACCTAGACATCTAGAAGACTCACTAAGTCAACTTAACATGTGTGAATTATATGTTCACACCAACACCCACCCTTAAGTGCAACTTAGGGAGTAATTGACTAAAACAAGATGCAATGATGGATGGGTCCCGGCTACTAGGCCATGTTAGGTACCCATGTACAAAATCTCAAGTGGAGAAAAGGAGAAAACCACATGGGACAAAACTCCTCTCCAAAAGTGAGAATGCAGAAAATAAATGAAAGATGTGATGGAAGGAGGACTCAAGACCCCCCAAGGAATACATCCAACACATACATACAATCAATTATCCCCCCATAGGAGAGCAAATGTGAGACTATAGGTCCCCCCCACAATGAAGTAGCTCCTGTGCCGATGGTAAATGCCCGAAGAAGAATGCTGAAGAGAATCCAAAGCCTGCAAACAACATTCTTCCCCTTAGGAAGAAACAAATCCAAAGGCTGATGTCGAAGAAACTCCATCTCAAGGTATGAGGGAAAAAGCCTCATGATGTATGATGTCTTTGAAAACTGTTCAAGTGTCCATATGTCACAACCAAAAAATGCCACATAATCAGGTGCCGTAGGTCCAATCAAAGAATGTGACAATTCAAGACAAGATGAAAACTCAAGATCATCAATCTCCAAAGACAAAGTATCCTCTGAATGATGCTCAAGATTCTCCAACTCAGTGCCAAACTGTGACAAGTGAAGAGAAGAAGGTGTATGCTCATCTGAAGTAGAAGATTCAACTCCTTCAAAGAGGAGATGAATGTCATCAATGATGTCTTCCAAGTCATTAAGATAGGACTCACAAAACAAGTCTGAAATACCTGTCAAGTACTCATCCCACAAACCTGTATCTGGAAGACAAACAATATCCTGCTCAACTGAAGTGGATGAAGCTATGTCACTGCCAATCTCAGAAGAAGTAGGAGAAGGAGGAAGCTCAAAACTAGTCTCAGGAACCGAAGTAGATGCAAGAAATCCAAGGTTCAAGTGACCAAAATTCTCCCTAGAAATATGATTCACACTTGCTACATGAGTGTGAATAGCAAACAATGGATCTACATCATCATCAGAAACAAAATGGGAGAAAGTATAAAAGCGAGATGCATGATCAGCCATCCCAACAACAATGATATCTCTGCTCTCCAAGTCCCGTATAATCACAGAATCAGGAGTGAACTCAACTGTCTTCCCTGCACCAGAATGAGTAATCTGATAGATGGAAAGGAGATTGGTTGTCAAGGAAGGTACACACAACACATTGTTGAATGTACACGAATCACCTAGATCAATTGTTCCTTTGCCACTTGCATGCATGTATGTGTTGTTACCCATCAAAATAGGTGGCAAAGTACATGACTGAAATGAAGAGAACATCCCCTGTGAAGATGCCATATGATGAGAAGCTCCAGAATCAAGAAGCCATCTCTCTGACTGTAGACTTGTTGATGCAAAGATTGCCTGTCCTTTTCCTTTGTTTGACCAATTAGTAAATCTTGTTGTTCCTGTAGATGTAGATAATGATTGTGGCAAAGAAGAAGACTTGGGTAAAACTGTTGTTGATGGAGAATACTCAATGTTATGTTTTTGAAGAAGTTGTGACATCGCTTCAAACTTTTTCTCATAACATTTAGTCTCATCATGACCCAATTTCTTGCAATAAGAACATTGTGGCTTCTTCTTCTTATTGGACTCCTCTTTGGAAGAAGAGTTGGGGGTTTTCTTTGATTCTTTCTATTACTTATTAGACTATGAATCCTTGTGTTTCTTTTCCTTATTATGTGAAGCCTTAGGATCTTTTGTGCTTTGTGTTGCAACTAGAGCCTATTTTCTAGGTGACTTCAATGTGCCCATGTGTAGTAGCTTGGCTTGTTCTCTTGTGAGTTGTGCAGCAAACTCCTCAAGTGAAGGCATGGTAAACTTAGTACCAAAGGCATCCATTGTAGCATAAAAGGTAGAAACATAAACTGAATATGCAGGACCCAATTTCGCAAGAATGGATAGAATTAATTGTTCATCTTCTTTCTCAAGACCACTTTGTTTGAGTTGCAACCTGAGAGACTTAAACTTGGTGAAGAGGTCTTCGATTTGATCAAAGTCTTGAGGATTAAGTGCAATTAGCTCATTTTCCAATTTGAACCTTCTTATTTTATCTTGCTTACCAAATAGATTGTCTAGTGTTGTCCATATCTCATTTGGTGTAGTACAAGACTCAACATGAAATCTCAAATCTGGAGAAATAGCAAGACAAAGTGTGCCAAAAGCCTCATCTCTTCTATCTAACCATTTTCTTCTCTCAGTAGCACCTGTGGGTTCAAGATCTGTGCCTAAAGTTATTCTATGTAACTTTTGTTTATACAACACAAACTCCATGTTTTTCTTCCATTCAATATAATTATATGGAGTTAAAAGTGGAAATTGAGGCACATCCATGATGAAAAAGCAAGACAACAACACAACAACACCCCTTTACTATGTAAGAGAGCCCCCCCAATTTGTTGTGGCACTTTATACTTAGTGCGATTTACAATTGTCCTTAAAGGACCAAGATGGGGAAAAACAACAAAATCTCTTAAAAAAGAGATCCAAGTGAGATTACAATCACTCACAATGATGTATTACAGGAAACAAATCCTCTCAAAACAAATTCCACCCTCTCAAGTATGAAAATGCCCAAGTTATCAATCAAATGCCAAAAAAATGACAAATGAAATTAAATGAACCTGGAGCAAAAAATGAGAAAAGTGTATCGATGGCTGTGTAGAGCTCCTAAATACCTTTCCGATGCTGCAAGAATCGCGAAAAACAGAGATCGTGGCAAAAAGTTATGAACTCGGGAGCCAAAAAAGAAGATTTGTCTTTGACTTGCAATAAATGTTGTCAAACAACAAAATCAAAGAAAAATTCTAACACCACTATGAATATCTCTCTGCCAGCTTTCTGTCGATATATAATTTGCCCGATTTCGACACTCTGGGCAAAAGTTGTACAAAAATGGAAAAAAGCCCTAGTTTAGGACTTTTAAGGGCAAAAATAGCCCCCTTGTCGACGGAATATTCCTTCCAGTGGTCGGAATTTGCTCTGCAGACTTCAAAACCACAGGTCTGAGAAAAAAAACTGCCTTGGAACAGTAAAATCACCCTTGAAGTTGGAAAACTGCCTGTACCCACAGAAAAACCACTGTTCAGGTCAAAGTCAAAGTCGCTTCCCGCTCTGTCAGAAACCATCTTTTTGGCTGGTGGGACCTGAGCCAAGAGGCTCCCGCCAAATGGATGAAGATAACCACAAATGTTGATTGGCATCATGGATGCTTGACCAGTTTGATGAGACTACTGGATGGTTTGAAATGACAGTCGCCAAGTTGATTTGAAGATCCCACCGGGAGATCAAATGCCAACCGCCGCTGCCGGATATATGCAAAGGCCGACTAGCTTGATACAAACTGCCAGTCACTTAACAAAATGATTAATAGAAATTCCTGTAGACACCAATGTCTGAGAATATGTGAGACTGCCAGTTTAGTATGCTAACCGCCCAGAGACTATGAAGATCACCTATACCAGACTTTAGGTGCTTGCCGAGATGCAAAGGATCACTGAGATCCGCAAAAGCAGCCGGGTATGTCGCCGACTATCACAGAGGATAACAAAAACTGCAAGTGGATAGAGGTTTCAAGACTGGCGTTAAATGTAAGTCGGCCACTAATGATGATCGCTGCCAGAAGGTAGACTGCTAATGGACTGTGTAGACCGCCACAAAAACAACCGATGAGTTTGGAAATCGACCGCCGGAGATTTATAAAACCGCCGAATCTTGTATGAAGCCCACACTGATCTTTAAGCCGCTGTGAAAACATTAACCACCAGAGATATATGTGGTCACTGATTTAAAACGCTCGCTGGTATTTACGGTTTGAAGACAGTTTGAAACAGCCAATGGACAAGTTGAATGTCCCCCGCCGAGCCAAAATAACTAATGTTGACGATGGCAAATACAACAAACTGTCGATGATCAAAATAATGACCTCCAAATAAGGATGGGTAAAACTGCTATGGAAGATCTGATTGAAAACTCCGATTGGTGGATCGACGGCCACTAAAATTGCTAGATCTGCTGGAGTTAAACAGTGAATGCCACTGTAAAAAAATTGTCCGCTGATAGAAGCAACAAACCGCCGGTTAAAAAAAACTATAGACCACCCAAAGTAAACAATCTGGCATTGAGACAGGGTATGGGTTATAGGGTACGGGGGTACTCTTAGCCCCGATTTGATTTTTGATTTTGTTTTAAAACAATGCAGAAGCCTTTTAAAAAAAAAACAATGTTTGGCAAAATTTTTAATTTTTCAACCAAACTATATAGATCCCCACCCAAAATATATAACCAGTAGAAAACAAAAAATACCAGACTAATTTTTTTGATGCCTTCGACCAATGATGATGCAGACCTGCGTAATGGATGATGCAGACTGACGCAGATGATGGTACAACTATACGGATTTTTCGCCAATGGACTAGGGGCAAAAAAATTTTGCCAAAATTTTTGATGACAAAATTTGACGAATGAACAACTGATCTATACAGATTTGGGCCTCCTGATCGCAACCGTGATGTCAGTTTCGCTCCAGGATGCTCCTAACACACAGCTCCCAACAAAAACTCTTCAATGAGAGAAGGAAATTGCAGTCAAGGCTCTGATACCATGTAAGAGTCAATGTGACTCAACAAGCCAGGATCACTTGCAATCAAGACAACCTTCCACACAAAGATGACAAGAGAAGATGCTAAAACAATGGAGCAACTGTATTAGACTGTCATATGATGTATGAAATACAATGAGAGAGCCTTGCTTATAAAGGCAAGGTGAGAGCTAGAAGGGTGGAGTGAAAGGTGGAGATATTCCAACAACATGTGCCAATTAGAGGATGATAACTAATTGCACATGTGGAAGATAAGACAACTCACTCCAACTATCAACAACTCAACACACAACTAGAAACACCTAGACATCCAGAAGACTCACTAAGTCAACTTAACAAGTGTGAATTATATGTTCACACCAACATGCACCTACAAATTTGATCTAGGAATAAAAATTGATAATCCGAGAGACAGAAAATGTTTGAGGAGGGCTAAGATCTATTTTTGAGATTTAAATGAAAAATAAGGTTAGTGGGAGTCACAAGTCAATCAAAATCATGTGCTAGGATTATGTACTTGGGACTCCCATGCAATGTAGAGTAGAATGAAGGGTAAAAGTATAAAGTGTGCACTTTTACCATTACATTCTACCCCCACTTTTGTGTGCATGTGAATCTACATGAGCAAGCATACCAAAGTAGAAAAATAAAGACTCACATAATAGGAAGTAGAGATGACATATCAATGATCCAAAGTCCACCTATGAAATACATGTATAAAATTTGAGATTGATTAGTAATAATATGCCCCCCTTGAATTTGTGTGTGCCCTAAAAAGGTCTACACAAATAAAAGAGATATAAAAATATTAGATAAATATAGAGCATAATAACATGATAATTTTTAGGGGTTATCAACTCCTCTTTTTGTCTTAATTGCTAAAGAAATTTTCAAGAAATTTTAGCATATTTAGACCCATCTTGATTTAAAACTCTTCATACAAAATCCTCATCAAATTCATGACCAACCATCTCAAATCCATCCTAGGCAAGTTGATTTTTGAGGATCAAGGTGATTTCATGCTTGCTAGGCAAATACACGAGAACATTATTGTTGTTAGTGAATCCCTTCATTCAAGTATGTAGAAAAAAAGGTTATTACCATCAAACTTCAGATGATTAATGCTTTTGATAAATTTAATCATGATTTTCTTTTTAGGGTGCTCCAAAAGTTTCACTTTCGTGATTACTTTAATCAATGGACTAAAGCGAACATCTCCTCTATGTGGATTGCTCCTATTTTCAATGGATGTAATCCATCCTAGGCAAGTTGATTTTTGAGGATCAAGATGATTTCATGCTTGCTAGGCAAATACATGAGAACATTATTGTTGTTAGTGAATCCCTTCATTCAAGTATGTAGAAAAAAGGTTATTACCATCAAACTTTAGATGATCAATGCTTTTGATAAATTTAATCATGATTTTCTTTTTAGGGTGGTCCAAAAGTTTCACTATCTTGATTAATTTAATCAATGGACTAAAGCGAACATCTCCTCTATGTGGATTGCTCCTATTTTCAATGGATGTCCTACTTCCTTGTTCAAGTCTTCTCATGGGATAAGGCAAGGTTGTCCTCTTTGTTCTTATCTCTACATCTTGCTTAGTGAAACCCTTGGAAGATACCTTACAACTCAAAGGCGAGATAATTGGATCGTTGGCATGCATTTTTTTATGGGGTTAAGGCTCCTACACACTCTCAATATGTATGTGACCTAATCCCCTTGGATGAAGCTTCTAGGCTAAATTTTAGAAGATTCAAGATTGGACTTGGCCTTTTTTTAGTGCTTTTGGGGTTTGTCTCAACAATTATAAGTGTATCTTTGCATTCTTAATACCCTCCCTAATGAGGAAACTAGTTTTTCTTTTCTTCTTGGGTTTGGGAAAGGAACTCATCAAGGCATTTCTAAACACTTGGGCAATCCTATGGGGTGCCATTTTAAAGCTAAGGATTGTTGGCTTAGGTTATTGAAAAGATCCAAAAAGGGATAATGGGGTTCTCCAACTCCTAGTTATTTCTCATTGGTAGATTGATTTTCTTAAGGTTACTCTTTCTTCTATGGATATCTAGCCTATATCCATCTGCTATGCTCCTTGTAAGTACATTCAACAAAGGGAAAATTTGTTCAAATAGTTCCTTTGGAAAGATGGAAGGCAAATGAAAGTAGAAAATTTCATTTAGTATCTTGGCAAATAGTCACCACAGACAAGTCCAATGGTGTCTCATGGATTTGTACTCCTTCTCATATGTCTTTATCTCTTAGGACCAAGTTGGTTTGGAAACTCCTCAAGCCTCCTCAAATGCTCTAGAAAATAATTTTCACTAATAAGTATGCTGGATCCAGCCACGTTGATCTTATTTTAGAGATCATTCCTAAAGGCGGGTCTTCTAAAATATGGAGATTAATGGTAAAATATACTGACTTGATATTCAAACATATTTCATGGTATCTATTGAATGGTAGTATGATTAAATTTTGGGATGACACAATTATGAACAAATCTCCCCTTTCTCGTTTTCTTGACCAAGATTTTGTGTAACAAATAAAAGTGCAAGGCTTCAAAAAACTTGTAGATAAGGTTGACTGATCTACTTTTGGTGCTAACTAGAAATATTTTAGTCACCTTCCGAAATAACTTCAAAATAAATAGAACTCTATTTGAAACAGTCTCAATGAATATAAAGCCAAACTAGGATGATAAATTGATTTAGGGACCGACTTCCAAATCGAGTGATTTCTCTATTAAAGAAGGGTCCAAACTTATTAAAAGCTAGATAAAGTCTTGAGATCATCCTCCAATGGATGAACATCTAGAACTCCCTTGATATCCCTTATGTTAATCTTTTTAATTGGTTGGCTTGTAACTCCAAAATCCTCATTGGTAACAATTTGTTCAAAAGGGGCATTGTTGAACTATATTGGTGTAGTTAGTGCCACAATGTTGATGAAACCATTAAACCCTTTGTTCTAGTTGTGTGACTCTTCTCATGAAGTGTAAAAATTAGTTATGGCTAAGTTTCAGATCAAGCATAATGGACACTTGTCCAAGGTCATAATTTCTTCCACTTGGAACACTCTTTATTCATCCTCTCTTAGTAAAAAATCCTCTCTTGAAGACTCTTTGGAACTTGCTCCCTATGTACATTCATTGTAATAGCTAGAAAGATAAAAATGCTATAATGTTTTAGATAAAGGTGAGGACCCCCAATCCATTATTAGCAAAACTATCTATAGTGTTGTTGAATTTGTGAATGTTATTTTTTGTGGTCATTAGCCTTTTGATTGTTTGAGCTATGAGAAACTCTAGCTTGTTAGGAATTATCAGTTTGATGCCAAATTATCTTCTAGGCACCCTCTTCCACCTCATAAAATTCTCCTCCAATTTCTTGTTGTATTTTTTATGGTGCTTCTCGATCCAATCCTTACATGGCAATCATGGGGCTATAATTAGAAGCAATGCCAAGAATTTCTTCTCAATTATTCTTGGAACCTTGGACACAAAATGATCCAAGGGTATCTGGTCACCAAAACATACTGCAAACATTAGGTGTTGCTATGTGGCCTTTGTGATTTAGTTAGTAGGATTCTCATCCTAATCAACACCTACATCTCACTTCTCAAGTCACAACTCCACATCAACATCACCACATGGTCAAATATATTGTCAATGATTGTAAGTAGTTGTGACAATTGCAACTAAATATGAACCATCATGTCCCAATTAATGTTTCATATTCCCCCTCTCTTTGTATAAATATGTACGTAACCATTCTTTGTAGGTTAGACAATATAGACAATCAATAGAATAAAATTTGTTACAAGATTATTAGGAGAGATAGACTTTATACATATGTTCTCACATATTTGTACATAACTAAGCATAATACAAACTTGTTATAGCCTTTTGCACATATAACCTAATTGAATCTCTTTGATTGGGTTGTCCTCTAGGCTTTATACTTGGGCCTTGAACCATTGGTATAAAATATTATTGCTTTATCACATATATGTTTGTATGCTTAGTCACAAGATGTCTAATTATAGGAAGTTAGGGCTAAAAACTCATGATCCTTCATCATGCCTTTGTTCACATCCTTCGATGATAGACAAAAACCCAATGAATTTAACACAAGATATTCTAAGAGATGATAGAGGACACATTCTAAAACCAACAAGATGAATTGGAAGAACACCCTACACATAAGAGAGTGGGCATCATGGATTAATTTTTTGCAACTTTTCAAACAAGTTCAAAACCTTGCCAATTTGTAGGAATTATTTGATGGTCACGTGCCATATAAGGTTCAAGTCTATTGAGAATAGGGTAAACATATAGAGTGAAACGCATAAAAATTAAGTATTTAAATTTGATTAACCATTACAAATTTGTGTAGTTAAATCATTGAATGAGTGTGGAGAAGCATGTAGAAATCAACAAAAACATAAAATACACATAACACCAGATGTACATGGAGAAACCCTTTCAAACAAAAACTCTACCACCAAAGAGACCCATAGATTGTATTAATTAGAAAAAATCAATTACATTAATATAATGCATTGAACTCCTTAGTCCAACAACATTCTGATAATATAATAGTACTTCACCTGCATAACACTATGAAAACTCTATTTCATGCCCCTAGTTTATAAAGCAAAAGGAAATGGGAAACCACACAAGTGGTTTTAGAAAATAGTGGCCACCAAAACCATGGTCCACAAGCAAAAACTCATGCCCCATTATGTAATTAAGCAAGCACTCAAAATAGAAACCAACTAATGACAACATCTTTAACTCTTGGTAGGCACCGCTACCATGAGTAGAACTCCATGATGAACATGAAACCTAATGAGGACCCCACCAATTATGACAAGATGCTCCACTCCTCCCAATGTAACTCCCAAGTGCCACATGAGGGATGGACAATTACATTGATGAATGAAAATTGTAATTCCCACTATTGACCTTTTTCCATAACCTCCTTATTCAATGCCATTATTACAACAACATTCCAAGTAGCTAGAAGAATAAATTAAATAACATTTTCTCTCAACACCTCATATATGTCCAAGTACCCATTCTAAGAATGTTGGATACACATACATTAACCATAGGATTGCATGTGAATATCACACTAAATCCTTGTAGACACATAAAATTGACGATGTCCTCATAACCCTTCAACATCCCCTAGACATTCATCTTGCAACACATTGTCCCTTAATCCCTTTCCCAGAATAATTAAATAAATTATATTTGTTTAATTAATCCATTTCCTCCATCACCTAAATTAAATAAATAAATTATATTTATTTATTTAATCTATTTATCCTTTTTGGCCAAAATTAATTGAATAAATCTTATTTATTTAATTAATTTATTCTCCCATCATCCTCTCTCCAATATTTAATTAAATAATCTTATTATTTATTTTAATTATTGAGAGTCACATAATTAGCTTGTCCCCATCATCATCTACTTACCACAATCAATAAATGATTGTCCCAAAAGTCAAACTAAGTTTTCATCTCCACCATTCATCTTGTACTACATCTCCAAATCTTACCCATTCACATAAGGATGCCCTAAAAGTTTTGTCCTCATCTTTTAATCCTCTCATCAAATCTTAGCCATCGTTTTCATATTGTACCTCTTAGTCTTAGTCATCTATCTCCACCATTTAATCTTGTCCATCCATTTAAACCTCTTAATCCTAGCCCTTCATCCTATCAATCAAGCATCTACAAATCAAGCCTCAACCGAGCCATTGATATATCCACATTCAAAGTATCATCATATTGTCAAAATCATCATAGATCTCCCAAAATCATCATATATCCATCATCTCTTATCTAATGTTATGTTGCTAGTTTGAGCAACCAACATATTACAATCACTATCAAATATCAAGGGCAACAAGGACTCATTTGGTGATATTGTTTCATTTCCATTTTATAGTTACTTACTATCGATGTGATGTTGAATATGGAATAGGTGCTTGTATTTGTTTCTTATATCATTCCATATTTTTGTATACACATTTTGACACACCCGATGGGACCCCATGTCCCTTGTCTAACCCTGGTTTTATCAGTTGAAGATCTTTTATATTGTTGATTTTCTTTGCTTCGGGCCGAATTTGTCGTAGAGATTTTTCTATTTTACAAAGGTCTTGAAAAAAAAAAGATCTTGGATTCATTGGAAAGAGGACTTCGAGAACTTTCCAAAAAGTGGTTACATTAAAGATTCAAATCACAACTATTGTTGATTTCACACGAGACTTTTGGAAAAAAAACATATCTTGCAATCTAGGTAAGGAAATCACATTCTATTTTTTGCACGTGGATAGAAATATTTAAATCCATTTTTCAATATCATTCTTTTTTCAAATCTATGATAAAAATGGATTTAAAAAAAAAAAAATTCAAACCCTATTTTATGGCATAACTTTTGCATATGAAGTCCAATTTGAGCAAACTTTTTTTTATATTGATTCAAAAATCATAAGGGATCTCATGGCCATATCTATCTTTTTGTTGGATGATATTGTTTGCTGATTTTTCTAGGGGTTTATTTTTCAATCCCAACACTCTTTCATTGAAAACTTCATTTGGGCATTACTTTTGCGTATTAAATCAAAATCCAACAGTTTTTTAAATTTATTGATGACATCTAATTTAATGTATCTTGACTATTATTTTTGATTTTTTTGCAGATTTGTCCCTTTTGAGCTAACACTTGTTTGTAGGTTCACTTGTCAAATGCAAAACTCTTTCAAACTACTGACATGTTTGTTGCAGGTTCGCTTGTCAAATGTTATCATTTGAAACCCTTTGTGTTTTCTTTATTTGGTGGGCTTGATTGTAACTTGGGGTGTGTATGTTCTTCCCTTGCACTTAGTGTGATCTTGGGAATCAAAAGCATACTTTAGTCACTCTCATTTTCACACACACACATCATTTTATCTAAGGGTTAATTAATATTGTTTGTGTAGATCAAGTGTATGTGTATGCTCTCCTTTCACACCACTAGGTGATCTTGAGGATCAAAAGCATCTTTTGATTCACTTTTGTCACCCAAGGTGTGTTAAGTTGTGTATGCTCTCTCCTTGCACTTCAAATGAGCTTGGGGATCAAAAGAAATTAAAATCATCTTTCCATTAGGAGGCCTGCTTGGGGTTTTCATCATGTAACATCCATACCTGAATACTAAATAAAACATTTAAAAATAAAATCAATAAATACCAAAATTTTATTATTCTTTTTTTTTTAATCTTACAAAGTAAAGCATGTACTTTTGCATTTACAAGTTACATGATATAATACATCAATTGATGGTCGCTGTACATGTGACTTACAAATTTTACATAATTACATGTACAATAAAGTGATACATCTTTTGTTCACAAGTTTTTGACAATCAATTGCAAGAGGAAGAGCATCACCCAGTGCTTTACCTCCAACCACAGACTGACGTTCCCCCACACACCTTCCTGTTGGAATTGGTCCAAACAACTGAGAGGGGGGCTGAATCAGTTGTCACATAATTTACACTTTTCTACCTTTAATCTTATTTTAAAACTTCTAATCAAATTAATGATATAAACATTAAAGCATGAATTAATGACATATGAGCAGAAACTTAAACAACACACTTGACACCAAGATTTTGACGTGGAAACCCGGTTAAGGGAAAAACCACAGTGGGGGTTAACCCACAAAGATTATACTCTGTTAAAAGTATTACAAAGGGGAATGCACATGCATTCGGGCTCACTGCCCAGAGGTCACTACTCAAAAGAAGGCTCACTGTCTACAGTAGGCTCACTGCCTACAGAAAGAAGATTACAATGAGTTTGAACTGTCAATTAGCATCTATAAATGCAAGGATTTAGTTTCGGTTTAAGCACAAAATACTGACTTGATACACTTCATCTTCACTCTACCCTGTTTATTGTTCTGCTAACATCTGAACCTTAGATTTCTGCCCTTGTCACACTTAATCCATAGTCGCTTCACACACACACTCCAATCAATTAAATCCATCAACTATATATATCCACATCATGATATTCAATCACTTTTCAGTCAGCTTCAAGAACACTTAGAACTTTGTTGAAGACTCTGCTCTGTCGACTAAATCCAGCATAACTTGTAACACGAACCAAAACTTGCATTCACAAATCATCAATCATGTCGGCCACTATCACTGATCATCACAAATCATCCAGCTGACAACTTCCATTTATCTAGAACTAAGATCAATTACAAGGTCGGCCTGTTCTTCTACTGTCTGCACTGTCAAACTGTAACCCTATACTTAGATGCAAATAACTTTTGAATCCTTCATCACCGGAGGTTAAGATTCTGGATTTAGATTACCCTGACAATCCTTATGACTCCTTCAGATCCACAGCCTACTCTGTTTTACCACTGGAGAGATCCAGACCAAGATACTGGACCCTATCTCATGCTCTGTCTCTGACTACTTGAACTTAGATAAATTCTGATTCTGACTTCTGGTATGAACAAATTGTGTTATGCGGATGAGTGGAATTGTCTTAGTTGCCATCAATGACAACACCTGTCATGTGAAGTAGTGTCTCTTGCCAACAATCTCTCCCTTTGGCATTGGTGGCAACACTTAGTGAAAAATGACTAAGTGTTATACATTTACTTCCCCTTACCGTATACTCTTATGCTTCTCCACTGATTTTGGAGCTCCCTCTTTGCTAGATTCCTCATTTTTCATTGTTCTTCACTCCCCCTTTGACATCAATGGCAAAGGATGGGGTCTGCAAGCCAAAATTCTCAAAAATTCTGAATATAGTGCCGCATATGTACAACCAATCCTTAAGTTATATTTACATTAACTTGAGGATATCTGCATAACTACTTTTCAATTGCTCAAGTTTAGAGGCCCAACTTCTTTTCATTCCATCCAAAATTGAGATGTGTCCACTCAATAAAAATGCGTATGCTTCTGCCTTTGTTAGATTTGAAGGATCACTTGTCTGAACTGCAGTTTGAGCTTCTGATAGTGCATTAAACATTATTTCTAGCTTGGGGGCAATCAATCCTCGGAGCTCACACATTCTCTTCATAATATTGCCTTTTTCTTTAACAAGCTTCTTTATTTCATCGGTCAAGCTGATTACTTGACATTCCTGACTTATAGGAGAAGCTGTCAGAGGATCAAAATTTTGAGATAGATTTGACAGTTTTTGTTCTTGCTCCTTTATCTTCTTCTCAATATCCTTGCTGACTTTGGGCCAGGATAGACAAAATTTGTATATATCACCTCCATCACTTAGAGCATTTTGAATACTCTTTGTACTAATACCAAGTATCCTCCTATCACACCCTATTAGGTTGTCTTATCCAAAAATCCATTTATGACTTTAGTCTCTGCAGACTTCTCAAAAGACTCAAAATGTGTACTTACAGAACTTACAAGATTCTTTAGATGTCCAGAGGGAGAGTCAGATGAATTCTTCTGAAAGGTTGGCATTATCTTCTCCAATACTCCAGTTGCAAGGTCTAGCAGCTCACTGTCCTCAATGTGAGATTTCAACATCTTTTCTCTTGCCTTGGCTTGTGTGAAAGATGCTATCTTCATTACTTGAACTAGAGAGAGAGCATCTAGATTGATCGGTCCTTGAAATAGCTCTGGTTCATCAAACTCAAGAATTTCTTTACTCAGTACACCTTGGTTTTCTTTCTCTTTCCTCCTTCATCAGATGGTGTGCCTTCCAGTGTCATAGTGGGAATAGACTTGGATTTCTCAGAGACAATTGCAGAGCTTCTTGTTTTTCTTGAAGAGCTAGGTGGGACTTCCAGAGCAGCTATTGGCTCTCTTTCTGCCCTTTCTTTTGAAGCTTGCTCAGTTCTTCTCTTCATCTCTTCAATTCTTTCTTTGTTCTTTGTTACAACTTCTTTTGTGATGCCAATACTCTCAGCATACATCTCAACTTGCGTTTGCACTTTCCTTTTGGTCTCTGGCTGTCTGAGTTCCACATGGAATTTTAGACTTAGCTCCTTGTATGTTCCAAACCTTTCCACAGATGTGTCTTTTGATTTGCTCAGAAGATGTTGAGCATACATTTCCAAAACTTTCTCATCGACCTCGTAGCCCATTGGCATAATCCATATGGTTCTGGGTTCCACTGCCTCCATTAGGCACTGATCAGTGTCAACCATAAAGCATATTTCATTTTCATATTTCTCCACAACTGACTTAGGAATTCTCTCTCTTGCATGCACCATACTCTGAAAGTTTTTGAAGTAACCCCAAATGGCTGTCTTCTGAGCTTGGGAATCACCAAGGCTGAGTACATTATCTCTTATTTGCCATGCAACTGGCCTGTCATTTGTCTAGTGTACACCTTGAACTCCAGGTACTTCATTCATAAAATAGAAGAACAAACATATAATCAAGGAACCATACTTGAAGGTATTTTTCTTATATTTCTTTATTTTGCTTAGATTCTTAATCAACTGATTTTGTAGCAGCTCACATAGGTCATAATCAACATTCTCCTTCAACATTTGATAGGCTGCATATATTACAGTTCCGGAGACAGAATTTTCCCTGCTGGAGTGGTAAATCTTGTATCCAACCACCATGGAGGCAAATTTAACATCCGGTTCTATAATATCATTGATGGTCATTGCCCTTTTGTCAAACTTGGCACTGGTAGCATCGGTCACTGTTTGGTTTTTCACGGCTTTCAGCATGGGTAATCCACCAGTTGAATTTAACCCAGTTACAATCTTGATAACATCCTTTGTAATCTTGAATGGTTTCAATAGCCATATGAACTCATCATGTATTTGTTGGCAAGAGACATTGATTTACATTGATAGGTGTTGTCATTGATGGCAACTAAGGTCATCCCAATCATCCGCATAACACAATTTGTTCATACCGAAAGTCAGAATCAGAATTTGTCTAAGTCTGGGCAGTTAAGAACAGAGCAGTAATAGGGTCCGGTATCTTGGTCCGGATCTCTCTGGTGGAAAGGCATGGTTTTCTGTGGATCTAAAGTAGTCGAAAGCATTGTTAAGACACTCTAAATAGAGAGTTTTGTCCTCCAGTGATGAAGGACTCAAAAAATATTAGCTTCTGAGTATTGGGTTTTAGTTTGACAGAATAGACAGAAGAAGAACAGGCTGACTTTATAAATGATCTCAATTTTGGATGTATAGAAGTTGTTCATTGGGCAAATGGTGATGACCAGTGATAGTGGCCGACCTAATTGATGATTTGTGAGTGCAAGTTTTGGTCTGCATCTCATATTATGTATGGATCTAGCCGACAGAGCAGAGTACTCAACAAAGTTCCAAATGTTTTTGAAGCCAACTAATAAAATGATTATAGATCATGTTGCGGATATATAGCTGATGGAATTGGATGATTCAGTAAGTGTGGTGTGTGCGAATAAGGTATATGTAAGAAGACTAGAAATCCAAAGTGCGAATGAAGGTAGAACAGTAAGAAGAGTAGAGTAAAGATGAAATGTGTAAGATCAATTTTTGCACTTAACCAAAATTGAAACTCTTGCATAGGTAGATGCTATTAATCAGTTCAAATCTCTGTTATTCTCTTGTAATATTTCCATAGGCAATGAGCCTCCATTTGAGTAATGAGCTCTAGGCAGTGAGCTCGAATGCATGTGCATTCCCATTTGCAAAATACTTTTAACAGTGTATTAATTTTTGTGGGTTAACCCCCACTATGGTTTTTCCCTTAATCGAATTTCCACGTCAAAAATCCTAGTGTCAAATGTGTTGATTATGTTTCTACTTCTGTGTTAATGTCATATGCTTTAATGTTTGCATCATTAATCAAATTGACAATAGTGAAAGAAGAGAAAAGATTAATTTTGGTGACAACTGATTCCAACAATTGGTATCAGAGCGAGGTTCATTTGAAAAGCCTAACAGCTTGAGGAAAAGATCTTGGAAGAAGTTTCAAATGGGTTCACTCAAAGATCAACTTCAGGTGGCCTTAGAAGATCTTGTTCAGTCTAAAGCAGAAATTAGTAATCTGAGAGGTGAACTCAAAGATGCTGATGATACCATTGAAATGTTAAAAGATAAATTAAAGAAATCTCTGCAAAGGAAAAAGGAGCTACTTCTGTAGCTATCCAGTTTACCTGAAGAAAATGGCATGAATGAAGCTTTGGAAGAAAAGATAAAGGAATGTGAGAAGCTATCAAAATAAGTTGTTGTTCTGAAAATTGAAATGGAATCCGGGGTGATGAGGCAAACCAAAGAAAGCGAAGATAGGAAGAAAATTGAAGAAGATCTGAATCAAAAACTAAGAGAAAGAACTAAAGAATATTGCAAATTGGATAGAATAGTTGGACATCTAGAGTCTGATCTACAAGAAAGTAGAGATAATGAGAGAGAACTTGAAAGGCAAATTGTCATTCTCAGACATGACCTAGAAGTTGCAAATGAATATAAGGAGAAGTTCAAGATAAGCTCAGCAAAACTAGAAGCATTGCTCGAAGGATAGAAAAACGCTGATGACAAGCATGGTCTTGGATATGAGAAAGGTGAAAGCTCTAGATCTAGATAGAAAATTTTTCAACTAAGGAATAGGAGAAACAGAACTAGAAAACCTCCGATAAGACAACCTAATGCTCAAAGATATCCACCATTCAATGGAAATTGCTTCAATTGCAACAAATTTGGTCATACAACTACACAGTGTAGAAGTAAAGTAAATCAAAATGGTCCATCCTTCTCCGGTCAATGCTTCAAGTGTAAGAGGTATGGTCATAGATCAAATGAATGCAAAAGTTTGAATAATGCTAACAATAGAATTGACAATTCCTTCAATGGTTACTATTTTGTTTGCAACGAGTTTGGACATATGGCTATTCAATGCAGATCAAGAGGAAATCAAGTTTATAAGAAAGGAAATGTTGTGTGCTTTAATTGCAATAAATCTGGTCATATTGCAAGATTCTGCAGAAGTAGGAACAATGGAAGAAGAGGTTTGGTAAACAAAAAACTGGATGAGCAGAGACAAGACAAAGGCAAAGAAAAAATTGATGTGAATGAGACTCAAAATGAAATAAACAAGATATGGTCAAGAAAATAATTATGAATGACAATAACAGATCCGCACTGGAATCTGGTGCTGAATATTCCTCCAGGAATTGATTTGGGAGCCTTAGCTCAGGGGGAGCAGCATTGTAAATCAAATTCCCCCAGCCAGTAAGTGAGTTCCTGGATTTGGCACAAAAAGAAAAGGTACCTTGAATTGATTCAGAATAGTTGGAAGGATTTCTGGAAGAAAAGAGGTGGATATGGCAAATTGCGGAGTAATTTATAAGAAACTGTTCAACAAACAGAGTAACCGGATGTATTAGGGTAGAGCATTTATTACAAAGACAAATTAGGTGTTACAGAACATAAAAAGATCATTCATTCCTCATTTAGATCAATTTGCATTAGAAGAAAGCGAGAAGAGGAGAAGTGAATGAGTTCAGAGCTAAGAATTCCCAAGAATTGAAGTGCGAAGAGGATCTCCAAGCAAAACCCTAATCTGTAGAACAAGGTATTTCTATTTTCTGTGAAACTTCTTGAATTCTCAATCTCTACAAATGGCTACACCTTTACTTATTGATGTCACTGAGAGGCCCCATCCTAAATTCAAGAAGCATCCCTATAAATCTGTTGAAGTTGAGCCGCTAGGTGCCTTTTTGAGTGTTCCTTATGGCATTTTACATGTTGAAGACATTAGGGAATACATTCATTGCAATATAGAAGAATTTGGGAATCTGAAACTGATGGAGTTGTTTAAGAACCATTTGAAAGATGACAATTACCAACTGAGACCTGAATTTGAAGCCCTTGAAAGCAAATGATTGAATTTCCGTCTTTTGATGAAAATGAATGGCCTTGATACATCTTAAGCCGAATACATGATGAATTCATATGGCTAATGCAACCATTTAAGATTACAAAGGATGTTATCAAGATTGTAACTGGGTTAAACTCCTCCGACAGATTACTCATGTTGAAAGCCATGAAAAACCAGATAGTAACTTATGCTAGCGGTGCCAAGTTTGACAAAAGAGCAATGACCATCAATGATATCATAGAACCAGATGTTAAATTTGCCTCTATGGTGATCGGGTACAAGATTTATCACCCCAACAAGGAAAATTTAGTTTCCAGGACTGCAATATATGCAGCTTATAGGATGTTAAAGGAGAATGCAAACTATGATCTGTGTGAATTACTATAGAATAAGCTGGTAGAGAATATGAGCAAAATCAAAAGAGACAAGAAAAACTCTTTCAAATATGGATCCTTGATCATATGCCTATTTTTCTATTTCATGAATGAAGTGCTTGGAGTGCAAGATGTGCACTGGACAAATGACAAGCCAGTGGCAATCCAAATAAGAGACCATTTATATAGTCTTGGAGATTCAGGTGCACAAAAGACTGCAATCTAGGGATATTTCAAAAACTTTCAGAGTCTGATGCATGCAAGGGAAAGAATCCCTAATTCAGTTGTAGAAAAGTATGAAAATGAGATATGTTTTATGGTCGACACAGATCAATGTTTGATGGAAGCTGTAGAACCAAGAACAATATGGATAATGCCAATGGGTTATGAGGTGGATGAGGAAATTCTGGACATGTATTCTTAGCATCTTTTGAGCAAACCTAAAGACACCTCTGTTGAAAGGTTTGGAACATACAAGGAACTAAGCTTAAATTTGCATGTGGAACTCAGACAACCGGAAACAAAAAGAAAAGTGCACAAGTAAGTGGAGATGTATGCAGAAAGCATTGAGATTACAAAAGAAGCAGTGAGAGAGAACAAATAAAGGATTGAAAAGATAAAGAAGAGCACTGAGCAAGAAAAGGTAGAAAGTGAGCTAGCAGTCGCTTCGAAAGTCCCACCAAGCTCCTCAAGGAAGACAAGGAGTTTTGCAAATCTTACTAAGCAACCCAAGCCCACTTCTACCAAGAAACTGGAAGCCACTCCATCCAGTGAAGGAGGGAAAAGAAAGAAAACCAAGGCCACAAGAATCCACAAGAGCACAAAAGATTATGAGGATACAGAAATAGATGAAGTGAAAGAAATAAGATCCAAGAAAGCCAGATCTTTAAAGACTTCTGAAGACCAACCTTCCAGAAGCAATAAAGCCAGTAAAAAGCAAGCAACTGGTAAGGTCGCTATGTCTATTGATGAAATTGTAAAAACAATCACTGTTCATGGAAATTTAAAGCCCATCAGAGTTTACTATGACAATTTTGATCAAGCAAATAAGAAAATTTTGGAAGATGCCATCATCATGTATTTAAATAAATCCAATAGATCCCTATTGGAAATTTTACAAGAACTTCCTAAAAGTTTAAGGAGAGTACTGGAAATGAGAAAAGAAGCAGCTAAGGCTAAAGATCTAGAACTCAGAGAGTATGTCCTCTCCACAGTATGTCATGTAATGACCAATAGAGAAGCAGATAAAATTCTCAAATAAGTCAGAAAAATTCAGAAGCAAAGTCTAGATGAACAAGCTAATGCTTGGTGAAATTGAGGAAATTGCAAAGGAAACGGAGGAAATTCTAAGAAAGGCTTTAGACAAAGATAAATACTATATTGTTTCAAAGAAACAAGTTGAAGAAGACAATCCTCCAGCTCCAGAACAAGAAGCTCTAGAAGAAGAAACCAACAAGAGAATTAATGACCAAAGTACTACTTTAGATCCTCTGGAATTAACCTCTGAGGAGAGTAATGATGGACTTGATTCATCAAATCTAAATATTGGAGAAGTTCAAGAAGAGGAACAAGTCAATCAGGAGGACATAGAAATGATAGATAGAATAGTTGATGCAGGAGTAACTCCTCCACTTGATCACTCTGGAAAAGAAGAGGATATTGCTACCACACAAAGCCCTCCAGATCAAGTAGTAAGTGGTGAGCAAACATGAAAGAGTCCCTTTGGAGAGAACACAGAGAAGAGTAAAACAGAGAAAGAGGAAGAAAAAGGAAAGAAGGATAAGGCAGAAGAAGATGGTACAAATGTTGAAGCACCTAAAGCAGATATTGAGAAATCAGATGAACAAAAGGATGGTTCTGAAATTGTTGCAAGAGACAATGCAGATGCAGAAAAAAGTCTTCTTGAAAAAGAAATGATTGAACTTGGTGAGCCTGAGCTACTCCAAGGTCTAGCCAATCCAAATGCTCTCTCTCCAATTCAATTGATGAAAATAGCATCATTCACCCAAGTAAAGGCTAGAGAAAAGATGTTAAAGTTCCACATGGAGGACAATGAGCTACTAGGGCTTGCAATTGGAATTTTGGAAAAGTTAATGCCTTCCTACCAAAAGAGTCCATCTGATTCCCTCTCCAGACATTTGAAAAACCTTGTGGGTTCTGTAAATACTCATTTTGAGTCATTTGAGAAGTCTGCAGAGACAAAAGTTAGAAACGAGTTTTTGAATAAGAGATTGAGTGAAGTTAAGAGTCTAATAGGGTATGACAGGACTATACTTGCTATCAGTATAAAGAGTATTCAAAATGATCTAAGTGATATATATAATTTTTTTCTATCCTGGCCCGAAGTAAGTAAGGATATTGAGAATAAGATAAAGGAACAAGAACTGAAATTGTCAAATCTATCCAATAATTTTAATCCTCTAACTATTTCACCCATAAGTCAGGAATGTCAAGTAATTAGCTTGACAAATGAGATTAAGAGACTTGTTAAAGAGAAAGGCAACATTATGAAGAGAATGTGTGAGCTCTGGAAATTGATTGCCCCTAAGTTAGAGACAATGTATAATGCCCTTTCTGGAAGCTCAGATTGTAGTTCAGACTAGTGACCCATCGGATCTATCAAAGGCAGAAGCATATTCATTTTTGTTGAGTGGGCACATCTCAATTTTGGATGGAATGAAGAGTACTTGGGCCTCTGAACTTGTGCAAATAAAAGCCAGTTTTGCAAACATTCTCAAGTTTATGTAAATAAAACTTAATGATTAATTGTACATATGCAACAATATATACAAAATTTTTGGAAAATTTTGGCTTGCAGACCCCACCCTTTGCCATTGATGTCAAAGGGGGAGTGAAGAGCAGTGAAAAATGAGGAATCGAGAAAAGGGGGAGCTTCGAAACTAATAAAGAAGCACAAGTGTACAAAGTAAGGGGCAGCTACATTAGACACTTAGTCATTTTTCACTAAGTGTTGCCATTAATGCTAAAGGGGGAGATTGTTGGCAAGAGGCACTGCTTTGCATTGATAGGTGTTGTCTTTGATGGCAACTAAGATCATCCCAATCATCTGCGTAACACAATTTGTTCATACCGAAAGTAAGAATCAGAATTTGTCTAAGTCTGGGCAGTTAGGAACAGAGCAGTAACAGGGTTCGGTATCTTGGTCTGGATCTCTCCGGTGGAAAGACATGGTTTGCTGCGGATCTAAAGTAGTCGAAAGCATTTTCAAGACACTCTAAATCCAAAGTTTTGTCCTTCGATGATGAAGGACTCAAAAGCTATTATCTTATGAGTATTAGGTTTTAGTTTGATAGAACAGACAGAAGAAAAATAGGTTGACTTTATGAATGATCTTAATTCTGGATGTATAGAAGTTGTTCATTGGGCAAATGGTGATGACCAATGATAGTGGCTGACCTAATTGATGATTTGTGAGTGCAAGTTTTGGTCCGCATCTCATATTATGTATGGATCTAGCCGATAGAGTAGAGTACTCAACAAAGTTCCAAATGTTTTTGAAGCCGACTGATAAAATGATTGTAGATCATGTTACAGATATATATAGCCGATGGAATTGGATGATTCAGTAAGTGTGGTCTGTGTGAATAAGGCGCATGTAAGAAGATCAAAAATCTAAAGTGTGAATGAAAGCAGAACGATAAGAAGAGCAGAGCAAAGATGAAATGTGTAAGATCAATTTTTGCACTTAACTGGAACTGAAACTCTTGCATAGGTAGATGCTATTAATTAGTTCAAATCTCTATTATTCTCTTGTGATATTTCCATAGGCAATGAGCCTCCATTTGAGCAGTGAACTTGAATGCATGTGCATTCCCATTTGTAAAATACTTTTAACAAGGTATTAATTTTTGTGGGTTAACCCCTACCGTGGTTTTTCCCTTAACCAGGTTTTCACGTCAAAAATCCTGGTGTCAAATGTGTTGATTATGTTTCTACTTCTGTGTTAATATCATATGCTTTAATGTTTGCTTCATTAATCAAATTGACAACAGTGAAAGAAGAGAAAAGATTAATTTTGGTGACAACTAATTCACCCCCCCTCTTAGTTGTCTAGGTTAATTCCAATAGTATTCAGCTCAAGATATATCGAACCCATTCATTCTCATCAAATGTCAGAAAATCAATGACTTGCAGAAAATGTTTGCTTTTTAGGGCTTTGTATTCTGGTTTTAATTTATAGCTATCATCCCTTAGGTAGTTGTTAAACAAATCTAGGAGTTCCAGATTTCCAAATTCATCAATGCTACAGTGGATGTATGCCCTAATATCCTCAACATGTAATACGCCATATGGAACTCCAGAAAATGCACCTAATGGCTCAACTTCAACTGATTTGTATGGATTCTTCTTAAATATTGGTCGAGGCCTTTCAATTACATCAACAACTAGAGGTGTAGCCATCTCAACAGATTTCAGACTCAAATATTTACAGAGAAGTACCTTTTTCTTTTGCGGGGTTAGGGTTGATCAATTACCGGTTGAATTCACTCTTTGTGCTTCAATCTTTGGATTTGCAGCTCATAAGCTCTTCTTCTTGATTCCTTCTAATGCAAAGTGATTCAAATGCATGACCAAGTGACCTTTTATCCTCTGCAAAACCTAATTTGGCATTGTAATAAATGTGTTGCCCTAACTTCATCGGGTTACTCTGTTTCTTGAACAGTTCTTCATGAATCACTCCGTAAATTTCCATATCAACATCTTTTGTTCCAAAAATCATTCCAAAAGTTTTGAAACAATTCTAAATATCTTCTCTCATTGTGCTAGATCCAGGCACCCACTTATTGGCTAGGGGGATTTGATTTTCAATGCAACTCCCCTTGAGCCAGAGCTCCAAATTCAATTCCTGGAGGAATTATCAACACCGAATTCCAGTGCGGACTCATTACTATTGTTCACAATTGTTTTCTTGACCCATGTCTTGCTCATTTCATTCTGGATCTCATTCACATAAATTTTTCTTTTTCCTTTGTCTTGTCTCTGCTCATCCAGTTTTTTGTTTACCGGACCCCTTCTTTTATTAATCCTACTTCTGCAAAATCTTGTAATATGACTAGATTTATTACAATTAAAGCACACAACATTTCTCTACTTATTTACTTGATTCCTTCTTGATCTGCACTGATTAGCCATGTATTCAAATCCATTGCAAGAAAATAGTAGCCATTGAAAGAATTACCATTTCCTTTATTGTTAGGGTTATTCATTTTCATACTTTTACATGCATTTGATCTATGACCATACCTCTTACATTTGAAGCATTGACCGAAGAAGGATGGATCACTTTGATTTACTCTGCTTCTGCACTGAGTAGCCCTATGACCAAATTTATTGCAATTGAAACAATTTCCATTAAATGATGGATATCTTTGAGCATTAGGCTGTCTTACCAAAGGTCTTCTAGGTTTGTTTCTCCCATTCCTTGGTTGAAAATTTCTTTGTTCGGATCTAGAGCTTTCACCTTTTTCATATCCAAGACCATGCTTGTCATCACCCTTTTTCTGTCCTTCAAGCAGTGCTTCAAGTTTAGCTGAGCTTATCTTGAACTTCTCCTTGTATTCATTTGCAACTTCTAGGTCATGTCTGAATGACAATTTGCCTCTCAAGTTCATACTCATTGTATTTGCATTCTTGTAAATCAAATTTGAGATGACCAATTATTCTATCCATTTTGCAGCATTCATCTGTTCTTTCCTTCAGAGTTTGACTCAATTCTTCTTCAGTCTTCTTCCTTTGCTCAATTTCTTTGGTTAGCCTTATTACCCTAGATTCCATCTCAAGTTTTCGAAGAGAGAGATCTTTTGACAACTTCTCACATTCCTTTGTCTTTTCTTCCAAAGCTTCATTTATGCCATTTTCTTCAGTTAAACTGGATAACTGTAGAAGTAGCTCCTTTCTCTTTCCCATAGACTTCTTTAATTTATCTTTTAACATTTCAATGGTATCATCAACATCTTTGAGCTCATCTTTTAGATTAGTTATTTTTGCTCTGGACTGATCAAGATCTTCTAGAGCCAACTGAAGTTGATCTTTGAGTGAACCCATTGAAACTCCTTCCAAGATCTTTCCTTAAGTTGTTAGGCTTTTTTTAAGGAACCTTGCTCTGATACCAATTGTTGGAATTGGTCCGGACAACTGAGAGAGGGGGGTGAATCAATTGTCACATAATTTACACTTTTCTGCCTTTAATCTTCTTTTAAAACTTATAATCAAATTAATGATATAAACATTAAAGCATGAATTAATGACATATGAGCATAAACTTAAACAACACACTTCAGACCAAGATTAACCCACAAAGATTATACTCTGTTAAAAGTATTACAAAGGGGAATGCACATGCATTCGGGCTCATTGCCTAGAGCTCACTGCTCAAAAGAAGGCTCACTGCCTACATAAAGAAGATTACAATGAGTTTGAATTGACAATTAGCATCTATCAATACAAGGATTTAGTTCCTGTTTAAGCACAAAATACTGACTTGATACACTTCATCTTCACTCTACCCTGTTTACTATTCTGTTAACATCTGAACCTTAGATCTTTGCCCTTGTCGCACTTAATCCATAGTCGCTTCACACACACACTCCAATCACTTAAATCCATCAGCTATATATATCCACATCATGATATTCAATCACTTTTCAGTCAGCTTCAAGAACACTTAGAACTTTGTTGAAGACTCTACTCTGTTGGCTAAATCCATGCATAACTTGTAACGCAGACCAAAACTTGCATTCACAAATCATCAATCATGTTGGCCACTATCACTGATCATCACAAATCATCCAACTGACAACTTCCATTTATCCGGAACTAAGATCAATGACAAGGTCAGCTTGTTCTTCTACTGTCTGCACTGTCAAACTATAACCCTATACTCAGATGCAAATAACTTTTGAATCCTTCATCATCGGAGGTTAAGATTCTAGATTTAGATTACCCTGACAATCCTTATGACTCCTTCAGATCCACAGCCTACTCTGTTTTACCACTGGAGAGATCCGGACCAAGATACTGGACCCTATCTCATGCTCTGTCTCTGGCTACTCGGACTTAGATAAATTCTGATTTTGACTTCCGGTATGAATAAATTGTGTTATGCGGATGAGTGGAATAGTCTTAGTTGCCATCAATGACAACACCTATCATGTGAAGCAGTGTCTCTTGCCAACACTTCCTACTAGAAGTGGCCCTATCATTCACAATGGTGTAGATAATGAGAATCAACCGATTATATGTGTCATCTGAGAACTAATGTAGTGTCCTAGCAAGAAATAATCGGGTTTACAACTTCTAGTATATCTCTAGCTATGTACAACCCATCTGACTATTCATGCAATCCAGAACATAGTGAACCGATAATACAAGCAGTAATTTTGCATTACTTTGGCCAAAGTTTCATAGCAATAGGTCAGCTATTCACACACCTCTTTCTTGACTTGAAGACTGGCATTCTATCTATGTTGAGTTATTTTAATAGGGTAAACTAGACAGTCATAGGATAAAGATTGGTCGATTCGTGACCATGCATTGATCCCCTCTTTATGTTCTTGCAATCTAAGGCCTATGACAACTATCAATTGCTCAAAGGCCAATAAACCCATCTTTCTAATTCAAAAACATAGTCAAATAGTTTAGATAGACATTTTTATCAAAATTTGAGAACTAATTATGTTCTCTCAAGTCTAGACAGAGGTGTATGAGCATACAACTCTTAAAAGGACTCAAACCAAGGTAAATGAGTCTTAATTTAAACTCTTAGCACATTTTTCAACCTCTTTATAACCATTATACTCAAGGGTCTATTGATCTTTAAAATCATAAGTCAAAAGACATACGTGGTGAGCTATTCCTTTTGTTCTACTTAAACAAAAGAGATTACATCTCTACTTTTTGCATTAAAGAGAATATTTATCAACTCTTACGGAGGTACTTATCGAACTCCATTATTAACCAATACATTGATGCAGAAAGGGCATGCACACAACTCAACGGACCAACGGATTCTATATCAAGCAACCTACTGGCTATATAATGTGTTACATTTAAATTGTCAAACCAAGGAATTGTATTCTTCTTAGATGATGCCTGTACTATGTGTACAGTTAAGGATTCCTGAGTTTTAATCTAGAGGTTGAGCATAGGAATAACTAGTTGAAAGATAAACAATTCCAATTGCAAGAATTAACAATATTCTAAGTAAGCAAAACTGGAAGGAAATAACTAATGCTTATTCAAATGGCTGTAATCAAATGGTATTATGTAACTCCAGATAAAAGAGTAGTTAATAGTTAGTTCGGTGATCACCTTGACTCAACAACACATATTATGAAACTCTAACTAATTCATATAACACAACTCATTACAACATGCATTAATGATATATATATATAAACATACAACATAAGCTAAACATATGAACAGATTGGAGAGACATAGTACCTCAAGTGGCCCTTGCTTCAGTGACTGTGATTCCATGAAATCTAACTAAATATTTACTATATCTTTGAAACCATTAACTGAACTCAAAACATGTGTTCCTTTATTGAATGTTGAAGAGAAAAGTACAATAAAGAAATCTGATAATACAATACTCTATTGTATATAGAAAATCTAATCTATCTATAGACAAGATCAACCTTGTCTATTTGAACAAAACTATTGAACAATAAATACCATAACTATCCATTATCCAATAATGTAGGAAGAGGACTTTATTACAAAGCAAACTAGGAATAGGAAACTAAACTATCATGAAGGTAGTATAGACGGTACAATCCTACTATAACTCTCTCTAGTCTTTATGAAGAACAGTCAAGACTAGAAACAAAACATGGACCACAATCTAAGATCCCTTCGTTATTCATGACTACATCATCTGTCAAGGGATAAATGTCAAAGAGTGGAGAGTTATGAATGAATCATCCCAATCAATCTGAGGTCATCTTCATTTGGTTGCAAGTGCCTGTATTGTCTACTGTGAATATCAACACCTCCTTTGCTATGGCTTGCCCAGTGGTCTTCATGAAATGTGGTCACGTTCTTACTACATAAGGGGTTAGTACATCACATGGTATCTATACATCACAATTACTAAAATTAACATAAAGTACCATCACATTTCATGAGCAATCAACCCTTCACACATAATTAATTAACAACATATTATATACCCATCTTCATGCTTTCAGTGTCTTAAGGATGATTATAGACATAATTAGTACATATAAAAGTCTAGGAATGTCTTAGGAAATATGTACTTAAAGCAAGAGAAACAAGACAAAACATGACCTCATCACACCCCCCAACTAAACATGTTGATGGTCCTCCAGAAACCAAGGTCTCTGATTGTATTGAAGAGCTATCTCCCTGTAATCTATAGGTTCTTCCACTCGTCTGTTTTGTTTGAGATAGAAGCCCTTCTGCTCTGCCAACCTGTTCCACCTGGCCTATTCTATTGCCTGATTCGTCCTTTGCCCCATCTAATGTGGAATGGGATAAAGAAGTAGGGGATGATGGAATACTAATGGTAGCTAGGTTATCCCATGTTCATTGGCTGATCTTATGTATCTCTGTGCCCTATTGATTGCTGATGAGAGGTTAAATATTGAATGAGGTTCTTTCCTTTGCAATGATGGTGTCAATTCTTTCAACCTACCCTATGAGAAACCCAAAGCTTCCTTACCAATTCCTTTGACCAATTCCCTAAATTTCTTGTAATCCATGGCTCTACATTCCAGGAGTTTTGTTTCTACCTCTTGATGTTCAATTAGGTCTACCCATTCCTCCACTATCTTTTGAGAAGTTGGGGATTCTGCCCTGAGTTTGAGAGGGAGTGACTTCTCTCTCTCACTATACTTCTAATGTAACACTTCTCTCCTATGCTCATTTTGAATGAATTAGATTAGGGCCTTCAATTGCACATCCCCAATAACAACTAGGGGATTCCAGTTAGTGTCATATGGAATGGCAAGTTCATGCAGGTATAATTCACACAGTTGGTTTTGCATTTCATGGGTAGCTCTTTGGCAGGCTGTTAGAAATAAGACAGGTATAAAAAGTGAGATAGGGGCATCACTGTAAAGTTGGCTAAACTAAAATCTTAGATACTCCTCCTATAAATGGAGGGCATAAACCCTTGTAGGTGGTCAACACCTCATCAATTGGACAATCATGTCTGCCATTCTGTCTATTTTGAGTTTCAATCTTTTTATTTCTTTGTTTTTCACCTCTATCTCCATGTTATGCCTCTCCTCTAGTTCACCTTGTTCTTTTATTAATTCATCTATCTGATTCCATAGTTACAAGGTAACTGTAAATAAGGTGGATGGAGCAGGTTCTTTTGACTGTTCTTTTGATTGCATAGGCTATAGATTCCTTCTATCAATTTCTATAATGGCCAATTGGGCCAAATGTTCCAGTCTTGACCCTTGTTTCTGGAAAACATGTAGCTAATCCTCCAACTTCTTAACCCATTCATTTAGCCCTGTCTCTTTTTGTTGACAATCCCTCAATTGGTTTTCCAATTCTACAAGATTCTACAAGGCTAGCTATAATTCATCCTTCTCTCCCTCTGCTATGTCTTTAAAATCCAACAACAATTCTTCTTGTTGTGTTTCATTTGGAAACGCTGAGAAATCTAGATTTTCAGTTTCAGGGGGAGGTTGATGCTTTTTCCTAGTTGTATATGAATCTTCCTCCTCATACTCTGTATCAGGCTCTAGAATGAGTGTGTGGCCCACATTTTTCTGTTCCCTATCAAAAAATAGATGCTCCCTTTTAGAGTCTGTATCAGTGTGTATATCAACCACATTCTTCTTTTCATGTCAGATTTCCCCCCTAAAAGTTCTTTCTCCTTTAGGCGGTCTAAGCACCAATATGATTGAGTAGGGACTTTTTGTTTCCTTTTGGCTCTAGATGAAGAAGAGGATGATTTTCTTTTCTTGGTGGGCTTTGAAATAGAAGGAGCTTCATAGGAAGTTTTAGGTGTTGCGGGCAGTGAGCTGGAAGCTATAGGCTGTAGTTTTCATTTTGACTTTTTCTTTGTATGGCTAGAAGTCCATGAGGGTGCATGCTCTGGCAAGGGGGTTGAAACTAGTGAAATTGCAGGTGTGAGAGAACTAGCAGGTTCACCTATAGGATTATCAAGGTTTGGAGCTAGATGTTCCTCAGCAATTGCATGGCAATGGGTAGGTGAAGCTTTTGGGTGAGAAGAGGTCATAGGTGCTTCCTCTTCTTCCCTTGTTTGTAAATTTTCTACCCATGCCTCTTCTTCTCTCTTTGGTTCAACCCTCAACGGTCCCTCATTAACATGATTAATTTCAAGAAAACATTCCCAAGAAATATCAAGGTACTGAATAGATAAACTCCTTTTTACTAATAACACAACCAAACCATGATCAGAAAATGAAGACTGGCAATTTTTCCTTCTATATTCAAAAGACATCCTTTTTATCAAATTGAATAAAAAATTCGGAACATTCACTACCCTTCCGTGACAGAGATGGCTCAAAAGTTTGAAATGCACAGTATAAAGAAAAGATTGCCTCCCATCACAGAGAAGAAATTTAATAATATAGGTAGCAATAGAGGCCCATAACCAAAGTAAAGAGAGTAGTTTGGTACCTTGAGATGTAGATTCCATCCTTTCACCTAGTTGTATGAACTCAGCCCTTGCAGAAATGGCATCAACTCTTACAGGGAATTTTTCTCCAACAGTTTGTAGCCCCATAACCTCAGCTATAACAGCTATAGTCATGTCAACCCATAAGCCTTTCATTATAGCTTCCTCATTCTGGAATGTTCTCGCAAACTGCTGGGTAATGTCTTCATTATACTCTGTTATCTTAAGAAAATATTCCAACCACCCTACCTGCTAAAAATAGGCATGCAATCCCCATCAGATAATAATGTCGAGTGGACAGTAGGCTCTCTCTTGATTGGATCACCACCCATTGTGATATCTCATGAAACTCTCCAATTCCTCTCTACCAACTCAATTTCCACAGCTTAATCCCCTGTTCTTCATCCAATTCTACTCACTAGACCCTTCTTACCAGTTGCAAGTCTGTTGGCTTGTATGTTATGCGAAAGATAGTCATAATTATGAAGGAAGGAATTTAAGAAATTTGATTGTAAGTAAAATAATTCCTACATTTGCAGTATCCCCCCAACTATGGGTTCATTTGTCCTCAAATGAGAAGACATGCTAGGCGTATGGAAGAACAGGTTGAAAGCAAGTCGAAGAGATATAATATATAAAAATAATGATGTGTGAATTGTGAAAGTCATAAAATAAGAAGCAATAAATGTTAATTAAAGCAATAGCTACATAAATACCTTTGAGGTGATGTCGAAATTGGATATGTTGCATAGAAAAATGATGACATGGTAGCTAGAGTTGATGTGCTCAACTAATGAGCTAAAGTGAATCACAATGATGTGATGTTGAAGAGGTGTGCAAATAGAGTGTACAGTGGCTATGTGACATGTAGCAGGAAGGTACATGCTACTGGAAGATGGCGGCATGTGGATGCCATGAGAACAGGTGCTGCAGGCAGTAGTGGCTGCATGCATGCAATCAGAATGTGAAATGAATAGGTCCCATGTGTGGTGGCTGCAGGTGCAACAAATATAGGTCCCATTGGAATGATGACCAGTGCAGTTGCTACATGTGGAAATGTACAGATCCCATGAAACAATAGAGATCCTTTGGCTAGAGGTCCCTTCAGTGAAGTGGCTAGCAGCCAAAGGAAAGCTCAATTGGATAATGGGAGTTGAATTGATGGAGACCGAACTCTGATTGAATGATTTGGTGTGGAGTATCTCCTTGTATTATTTTGTGTTGGCTATTTTTTTTGTATTTTTATGTTTTATGATTTATTTATCTACAAAGTGTGTAGAACTCGAACCCGTTGTGGAAGCACAGTCAAGCTGGTAGCTTGATTTGTTGCTGAAATGTTGTGGTCATCTACAATGTGGCTACAAGCCTCATCTGAGGTAGGATGCTGTGGAACTTTGTTATCCATATCTACCCTTAATTTTTATAAGAATGCAACTTTACTCAAAGGCTTCTTTTACAATTTCAATCTATGTCCATTAACCATCAGTGAGAATCTAACTGGGTCAATCATGGTTAATTGGACTGCACCATTTGGAAAAACTTCCTTGATCTCATAAGTGCCTAACCACCTGGTCTGCAATTTGCCCTTATGGTCTTTATACCTAGAGTCATACAGGAGTGTCCAATCACTTTCCTGAAAGTCCTTGGTTTTGATATACTGATCATGCCATTTGATTCTTTGATTTTGTACTACTTCAGTGTGATGAATTGCTTCCATCCTTAATTCCTCCAAGGCATTAAGCTGGTGCAAGCTTTCATTTTGATTTGTTGATAGGTCTATCCCAAGTTGGATAGTAGTCCTCAATGTTTTGTATTCAAACTCAATAGAAAGGACAACTTTCTTTCCATAAACTAGCTCATAAGGTGTGTACCATGTTGTTGTTTTCCATGTAGTTCTATATGCCCAAACTCCTTCAGAGAGTCTTGTTGCCGATCTTTCTTGTGTAATGCAACTGTCTTTGTCAATATTGCCTCAAGCTCCCTGTTGGTGACCTCAACTTGGCCATTTGACTGTGGATGATAGAGAGTGGACTTTTTATGTCTGATTTCATATTCTGGAATAAGGCTAGCAATCACTGCTGATGTAAACTACAATCCCTGATTTGTGACTATTTCCCTTGGGACACCATACCTTGTAAGTATTTCCTCATATAGGAATGTAGCAACCTTACTATCTCTAGCTACTGTCAAAGCTTTCATGTCTACCCATTTTGTAAGATAATCAATGCAAACAAGTATATATTCTTTGTTATTAGATGGTGGATCAATGGGTCCAATGAAATCAATGCCCCATTTGTCAAATGGTGTGACCACCAGTTGTAGTTGTAGAGGCATTTCATCACTTCTTGTAGGTTTGCCCATCCTCTAACAACAATCACATCTTCTTGTATAGAGAGTTGTATATTTGTGCAAGGTTTGCCAATAGTTTCCAGTATTCAAGATCTTAACTGTTGTCCTCTTAGCTGCAAAGTGTCCACAACAGTGTTCATGATGACATGCCTTGAGAATGTCATATACTTCATCCTCTCTAATACACCTTCTCATGATATGATCAGGTCTTGTATAGAAGAGGTAACCAACTACCTAAGAATAGGTAAAGCTGGGCTCCACTAGGTGGCGCCTCTCCCTTGGTGAGAGGTGTGGAGGTGTTTTTCCTGTGACTAGATAATTTTCTATATTTGCATACCAAGGAGTCTGTATAGTCAATGCAAATAAGTGCTTATCTATAAAAGAATCATCAATAACTGGGTCCTCATTACAAGTCGGGAGCCTGGAGAGGAAGTCAACAACAAAATTGGCCTTCCCAGGCTTGTCCACAATGGTGATATCAAATTCCTAGAGTACCAGTAACCATCTAACCAATCTTCCATTTACCACTGGTTTGTTCATTAAGTATCTTATTACTGCATGGTTAGTGTGAATAAAAATAGGATACCCAATGATATAATGCCTGAACTTATTGATTACATAAATAACAACTAACGTTTGTTTCTCAGTGACAGTATAGTTAAGTTCAACGCCTTGTAGATTCTTGTTGATATAGTAGATTGCATACTCCATATTTCCTTCCTTCTATCCTAACACAACCCCCACAACAAAGTCAGAAGCATTTGTATGTATATGGAAAGGAACTGCCCAATTAGGTCCTCTGAGTATAGATGTCTTTGTTAATGACTCTTTGAGATTGTCAAAGGATGTCTAAGAGTCAGCTGTCTAATTAAATTCTGCATCTTTAGAGAGTAAGACAAACAAAGCGGCAACTATCTTACCGAAGTCCTTTATAAATCTTATATAATACCCTGCATGACCTAGAAAGCTTCTGACATCTTTCTAAATTTGAGGAACATGCAATGTTGAAATGATTTCAATGTTGTGTGGATCTGCTTGAATGCCTGCATTGGACACAAAGTGACCAAGCACTACTCCTTGCATCATCATGAAACATTTTTCATGACTAAGGGACATGTTATAATCTTGACATCTTTGGAGTACTTTTTCAAGATTTTTTAGGGCCTCCTCATAAGACTCTCTATAAGTGGTGAAATCATCCATATATACTTCCATAGAGTCATGGGAAAGGTTTGCAAAGATGCTTAAAATAGCCCTCTAAAATGTGGCAGGTGCATTACAAAGTCCAAATGGAAGGATGGAATAGGCATATGTCCTCCATGGGCATGTGAATGTGGTCTTATCTTGGTCCTCAAGGGTTATTTTGATCTGGTTATACCCATTGAATCCATCAAAGAAAGATAAATACTTTTTCCGAGCTAAGGAGTCTAGGACCTGGTCAATGGAAGGAAGAGGGAAATGATCTTTCCTAGTGGCAGTATTTAACTCTCTGTAGTCTACACAAACTTGCCACTTACCTCCTTCCTTTGGTACTATGACTAGTGGAGATACCCATTGGCTATCTGATATTGGATATATGAATCCTGCATCCAACATTTTTTGCAATTCATTCTTCACTATGTCTCTTACTGTAAGGTTCATCCTTCTTTGAGGCTGCCTAACTGGCCTGCACCCCTCATTAATGTATATCCTTTGCATGTAGAGGTTAGGGTCAATGCCCTTCATATCATGATAGTCCCATGCAAATTATGTCTTGTGAGTTTGCAACATTTTTATCAGTTTAGTCTTCTGGACAAATGTCATTTCATTGTTGATGTTAAGTGTCTTGCCTAGTGTAATATCAACTGGTGTTGCCATGGCCATTACAGAGAAAATATCCAATCTTGATAAGTTGAGGCTACAACTATGAGGCAACAAATGATGAAACATACTGCTGGTGGAGGCATAGGCTGGAGTGTTGATTGTAGACAAAATATTGTGTAGTGGGTAGCCCAGACTGATGAAGGTAAATTGTCATTGATGTCAAAAATGTGTTTGAGTTGATTGTCATTGATGTCAAAAGGTGTTGCAGGTTCACAAGATGTTGATATTGATCATACAAGAATTCACATGATTCATATGCATGACGTATGTTCTTGTTCAAGAAATGATGATGCAGGATTGTTGTTACAAATTAGGAGATCTTCTTTGTACACATTGCAGATTAATAGGAGTAGTTTATTCACACTCAAGATACATGCTCTCAGTAAGTTTGATAATGTTCAAGTTAGCTTGGATGGTTTGATGTCAGTAATTTGATGGTTGATGTCTTGTAGATGCATAGAAGGTATCATTTATGATTGACAGATTTGCAAGACTTGTTTGTTCATTCATGTCATTATGGTGTTATGATCATATGGAGCTTCAGGATCTCAAGTAGACTTCATATTGATTGACATCATGGTTCATGCTTGGATTTGATCATGAGCTCATAATATTGTTCTTGTGTGCTTTCATGCATTTCTTGTACATCCATGATACAAGATTCATTTGTTTGAAATCTTTGATGTCTTGTGATGATCACATCATGTGAGACTTGTAGATGCAGAGAATGGACTTGCAAGACTTGTTGTTTTGATCATGACTTAAGAGACATTCATAGTATGATGTTAGTGATATGATGTTCATACTTTGGTTGCTTCATGATTATGTTGATCAAGTTCACAGGTTAGATTAGAGTTTGGCAGAGATGAGGCAGATATGGGCAGAAAGTGTCATATTGTTAATAAGGACATTAAAGTTGCAAATTCTTAACATATCCTCAATAAGCACTATGTCTTATGTATACCCTCTTACTAAAATTTGCACTTTATTTATATTTGATTGGTGACCTGCAACTATAGGTAATAGTCACTTAAGGTGACTTATTAGAGGGTTTTTAAGACATAGGTATGACTGGCCTCCACAAAAGCAATCAAAAGTTTAAGGATTCGAATATGCCATATAAATGGCTTTATTTTTAACTTTAGAAATCTTTCTCCAAAAATCCCATTTAGGCGGCCTCATGATGTCATATATTTATGATAGCATTTAAGTTGATTTTTATGTGCTATTTTAAAGGGGGCAGATTTCAAGGAAATATGTTGAAAAGAAGTTCATGGGCGTTCAAAATATAGCAATAAAGTTTTTTTTAAAAAAAGATAAGTGCGCGGGCTTTTTAATGACTTAGTTTTTGTTTTTTTAAAGACTAATTTTTAGGTCATTAATAAGGAGGGCAGATTTTGTAAAGTTCAAAAGATTTTTCTAAAAAGATTTTTTCTATTTTTAAAAACCTCTCTAAGTGAACTCTCCCGTGGCTTGGAAGATAAAGAAGGAAATTTTTTCATTATTTCTTTTTTGGTAAAAAGATTTGTGGAGAACATTAAGGAGTTGGAGATATTCTTTTGAAAGATTTTTTATGAAGATTTTTTCTAATGAGAAGGTTAAGAGATTTTTTATGGAGAATTTATTTATTGCATATTGAAGAGATTGAAGAGTCATTTTTAAGAAGAAATGGTTTTGATTTTTGAAAGAATAAAATTGCATAGAGAAGGGTTTTCAATTTTTTTGTTATTACAGGTGAATGATTTTTCAGGGAAAATGAAGAGAAGAATATGAAAGGATTTTTGCAGATGAACAGAGACATTATTTGTGTCAAAATAAATGTCATTTCTAACTCCTATTTTTTGCAGATTGAAGATTTTGAAAGGTTTTTTTTTTTAAGTGCTCAAAGGAATATGAAAAGTTATGATAGGAGATTGAAGAGAAAATATTTTATTTTTGACAGGGACAAACATTGATTGGAATTTGTTGAAGATTTTTCAATCAAAGGAGATGAATATTTTTGTAGAATAAAATGAATATTCTTTTGCAAGTTCTTCATTGAGACAAGATGAAAATGATTATACAGAATGTGGAAGGTCATCAAGTCATCTTGTATATAATGTTTTTGCAGGAATACTGTTTGAAGGTTTTTTGTGTGATTCAATATGCAGGGTTGAAGAAATTATTGTAAAATTCCTCTTGAAGAGAAAAGATAGATGAGAAGGTGATACTGGACATGTGATGAATAAAGGGTGTGATGAAAATGCATCTATGAGAAAATTGTTAAAGAGATGAATGCGAGTGTAAATGGTGCAAATCAGATTGAATGGCAATCACTTCTTGCACATGAGATCTTTTGTTTTGATTGATTGAGAAAAGCCAGTGAGGCATCTTGTAGCCAGAGAGGCTTGTATGGTCAATAAGACCTATTTGTATGTGGGTTGGTGCTCCTTGAAGTTGGTGCTTCTAAACATTGTAACCAGTGAGGTTTTTGCTTAAGCCAGTGAGGCAGTTTTGAGTGGTTTTTCTACCCTAGGAGGGTTTTCCACTCTTTAATTTCTTTGTGTTATGATCTCATGTCTTTTGTAATTACATATGATTGAACATTTGATTTTGGTTGTTCAAGTATTGAATTCAATTTTTGATAAACTTTATTGTCAAGTTTGAAAAGTCATAAATTGTGATTTTTGACTCAACATTGATTCACCCCCCCTCTAGTGTTGATTGTACTCCTACATAGACATACTAGACGTGGGTCTTGCTGCATGTCTGTTCCATAATTGTTTTGTATGACATTGAAAAGAACTTCATCTTCATCCTGGATATCCAATAGTGGGCCTCATTCAAGTGTCATTAATGTCCAAAGAGAATTTTAGTCAATATCCTCTAGGTTTGGCCAAATTGTTTGCTCCATACAAGAAAAAGATTGTGCAAGTGGATAAAGGACCAATTTTTTTGTTATATTCCCATTGGAAATTATCATATTCTCTGACTGACATCCTATGAAGGCATCTGTTGTTGCCAACCAGGGTCACCCTAGGATGAGTGGATATCCTCCTAGGCTGGCCTTGGGTTGTAAGACCATAAAGTCTGCAAGGTATTCCCATGAGTCTAATGTAATTACAAGATCTTCAATAACCCCCTTTGGTTTGATAGCGGACCTATCTCCCAATGATGGCTGCACCTAGGTCAATCAAAGTGTTTTTGATAAGGGTACCATTAATGTTTACATCAACCACAGGGCTTCCAAGATCTGCATGTTTTGGAACAACCAAGTTACCTAGCATGATATCAACAAGTTGTCTTATAACATGTATTGTCTAAGGATCTTTTCTTTTCCTTCCTAGTTTCTTAAGGCATAATTCCCTTATAGCCTTGCTATATATGGGTACATCCTTGATGGCTTGGATGAGGGGAATTTTAACATAGACATTTTTCAACTGCTCCATAAAATCAAAATCAGGTTTAGATGGAGTTAGTGGAAGGTGCATTTTTAATCTCTCTAGAAATGGAGGGCTCCTGATGAGATTTGCTCAGAAGGCCTCTGCTAGTTATTCAGATGGTTGTCAGTGATGGAGGGTTGCTCCTCATCAGGAAGTTTTGTGATGAGTGGAGATGAAGGTCCAACAAGCATTATTCTTGAGCACATGTGCACATCACTAACTTCAACCATATAGGTTGGGTATTGGATGGCCTCATTAGTATAAACCTGTTGAACAGGATTGTTGTTAGGGTTAGGTGCAGCTTGGGCTGGCAATTGAGTGGCTCTAGGCAGGACATGAGTATGTGAGGCTGTATTTGGCATAAGGGCAAGTTGTTGAGGCAGGGTTTGCTGTGGCTATGTTGCAAGTATGTGCCTAACCGGTATTTTCATTGATGTCAACATATCTGTGTTCTCATTGGTGTCAACTATACTTTTGATGCTTGATTGTAATGAGTTAAGTGTTGAAGATAATAAGTATTCCTGGTACAGTAGAACAATCCAGTAGATTGCTCCACATTTCTTGTAGAATGAATATCCTTGTTTGTGGATTGGAAGTTATTTAGATACACATTTCTTGTAGAATGAATATCCTTGTTTGTGGATTGGAAGTTATTTAGATACATGTCTGAAGATGCTATGTTCTAATTTTGAGCCTTCAATATGAAGATTTGAGTGAGATATGTTCACCAGAGTGAAAATTGCTTTTTCTATACATTTGATGGTGATAGGGAGAATGGATTATGCTCCACATTCCTCTGTAGTTAAGTATTTGAGTTTGTAGTTTGAGAATCAAGTTTGTGATGATGATAAGTGTCTTCAACTCCAATGGTTCATGATTTGGTGGTCCGCAAGTGATCTTTTCCTTATGGCAATAGCTGGCAGTATTGATTATGTGCTCCAGTTTGAAGAATCTTCTTGATAGAGTGGTTAGAGATTATGCGGTTGTTCCTAGTGATTACAATGTGCTTGTGGATGTCTCTTGATCATGTTCCTACATTTGGATTGGTCTGCAAAGAGAAATTTAGATCATGGATGAAGACTCTTCTTAGAAGACTTAATGATAAAATGAGTCTTGGCTGACTTGGTTGTTTTCACTACTTGCAGAGATGCATTGAAGATTGTGGAAGCATGTTGTGGCATGGAAGATTGATTTTGAGTCCCAGCTAATGTGTAATGTGATCCGCTTACATCTTTCCCTTAGCTAATCTTGTTTAGGTCTAGACCTATTTCTATGTATGTTTGTAATGTCGACCTTGGAGATTGCTCCAACAGTTGATGAATGTAATGCCGACCTTGATGTACATTCCAAGGTTGACGAGTTGTATAAAAACATGTAATGTAATTGCGAAAAAGATGTTGAAGTGCAAAAATGAAAAGATAGGTGCGAAGGTGTAAGAAGAGCAGAGCAAAGGTGATATATTGTGCTTCAATGGAATTGAACTCAGGCATGAAGTAGATGCTATTTAATCAGTTCACCAATCTTGGCAGTGAGTCATTCTTGGCAGTGAGCATTTTGGGCAGTAAGCCTCTGATTTTTGGTATTGCTATAACTTATGTATTTTTGTGGGCTAAAACCCACCGTGGTTTTTCCCTTATAGGGTTTTCCACGTAAAAATATGGTGTCTCATGTTTTGATTGTATTATTGTGTTGAGCATCTTATTTCATGCTTTCATGGTTAAATATGAATAACATTAAATAAGTGTTTGCTATGTTGATGTTCATAAATGTTCAAAGTTTTAGGGACAACTGATTCACCCCCCCTCTCAGTTGTTCAGTGCATTTCAACAATTGGTATCAGAGCAGGTTCCTCGCAAGAAAGCCTAACCGCTTGAGGAAGATCTAGGATGTCTTACAGGAAGGAAGCTCTGCAATTTGATGGAACAAATTATGCTCTCTAGAAGGTATGAATGAAAAGCCACCACCTTTGTCTTCATTATAAAGTATGGAAAGCGACAGAGACAAAGTATACCTTTTCTCAGAATGGTTTGCAAACTAAAAATGAAATCAAAGAATACGAGTTAAACATAAAAGCTAGAGATGCTCTGTTGAGTGCCTTGTCTAACACTGAGTTAATAAAAGTCATGGATTTGGAATCTACTCATGAAGTCTAGGAAAAGCTAGAAAAACTATATGACGGAGATGATTCTGTAAAGAGTGCCAAACTCCAGGGCTTGAAAGCGAAATATGAAGGTTTAAAATGAATGAAGATAAAAACATAATTGCCTTCATGCAAAAGGTTGATGAAATTGTCAATGGAATAAAAGGTATAGGAGGAACTATTGATGAGAAGGAAGTTGTGATGAAAATTCTTAGGTCACTCCCTAAGTCCTACAGTCACAAGGTAGCTACAATTGAAGAAGTAATGATAGTACAAGATGTCACTAAGTATCAATTGCTTGGAAAGCTTACAACCTTTGAGATGAGAGAGTTTGGTGATGTCCTGTCGAAGGTTGAAACTGCTTTCAAAGCCAGTACTTCAGAGAAGATTTCCAAAGCTGAAAAATACAAGGTGGAACTTGATGATGAATTTGATGAAATTGAAGCTAATTTTGTTGACAGACTACAAAGACTCGGTTCTGGTAAGTTCAAAGGCAAGTTACCTTTCAAATGTTTTTCATGTGGTAAGATTGGTCACTATGCTTCTAGATGTCCTGAGAGAATTGAAAGAAATAGAAAAAGATTTGAGAGTAAATCTAGGGTTCCAAAGAAATTCTACTATGTTAGGTGTGATAGATGATGAATCTGATGATGCTAGTACTAGTGCAAATGAGTGCTTGTTTATTGCAATTAAAGAAGAACTTGTATCTACTAATCCTACTAGCTGTGTGAAGGAAGAAAAACATGTGGAAGAAAGTGCCTTGGTTGTTTAGATTGAGAAAGATAAGGATGAATGGATAATTGACAGTGGATGCTCTCATCACATAACTGGTGACAAAAGTAAGTTTGTGAGTTTGGAAAAGTATGATGGAGGACTGGTTAGGTTTGGAAATAATGTAGCTAGTAAGATTTGTGGTAAAGGATATATTTCTTTTGATGGAAAGCACAATACTGATAATGTCTTATATGTGAAGGGTTTAAAGCATAATCTTTTGAGTGTTGGTTAGATGTGTAACAAAGGATGTGATTTGAGATTCAAAGATAATGGGTGCAAGATCATGGAAAGCTCTGGAACAGTGATTGTTACCAATAAGAAGACCAGAGGTAACATTTACCAGTTAAGAGGAACTAATGATTACTGTTTATTGGCCCACGTAGATGAGAGTTGGTTGTGGCATAAAAGGATGTGTCATATAACTTTGATAATTTGGTGAAGATAAGTTCAGGTCAGGCTGTGAGAGATTTACCAAAGCTTGTGAAACCCTTGAATACCATTTGTAAGGAATGTCATTTGGGGAAGTAGACAAGAACTAGTTCTAAGAGTAAAGAGCAACTTTATGTCAGCTTGCTGGATCTAGTGCATACAGATCTCTATGGTCCTACAAGGGTGAGAAGTCTACATGTGACAGGTACTTCATGTTGCTTATTGATGATTATTCTAGAATGACTTGGGTTACTTTTCTAAGAGACAAATCAGAAGCTCTAGAGAAGTTCAAATCTTTCATGGCAATGGTTGAGAATCAAATAGAACTCAAAATCAAATGCTTGAGGTCTGATAGAGGAGGTGAGTTCACATCAAATGAATTCAACATTTTCTGTGAAGAGCAAGGGATAAAGAGACAGTTGTCTACAGCTAGGACTCCTCAACAGAATGGAGTTGTGGAAAGAAAGAATAGGACAATTCAAGACGCTGCTAGGACAATGATGAAGGAAGCCTATATACCAGAAGTTTTCTGGAAAGAAGATATACATACCGCTATCTACATTCAAAACAGAGTTCAAGTGAAAGGTAATGGTACTAAAACTCCTTATGAATTGTGGTATGGAAGAATTCCTACAGTAAAATATTTCAAAGTTTTTGGAAGCAAATGCTATATCAGAAGATAAGAAGATCTAGGGAAGTTTGATGCAAGGTGTGATGAAGGAATCTTCTTGGTTACTCTACCAAGAGTAAGGCTTATCAGTGCTATAATAAGAGACTGAATAAGATTGTTGAGAGTGCTAATGTGAAGGTGGATGAAGGCAAGGAAAGAATATCAGATTTGAGTTGCTATGAACCAGATGAACGTGTGACTATAGTAAATGAAGAAAAAGTTGAGCAAGAAGATAGTCAGCATGAAGAAGAGGCTCTGGAAAGTGTTGTTAAGACTCCCAGGTATGTAAGGATTAATCATTCTGAAGATTAGATTATAGGTGACAAAAACAAAGGGGTGTTGACAAGGAAAATAGCTGTAGAAGAACAAGTGAATTACTGTTTACTTTCTAAATTTGAACCAAAAACTATGAATGAAGCCTGCAATGATGAAAATTGGATAAAAGCCATGAAGGAAGAACTAATGCAAATAGAGAAGAATGAAACTTGGGAATTAGTTCCTAGACCCACTAATAAAAATGTCATTGAAACCAAATGGGTTTTCAGGAACAAGCTGAATGAATATGGAGAAGTTGTAAGGAACAAAGCAAGGCTTGTGTGCAAAGGATATTCTCAAATTGAAGGAATAGATTTTGAAGAGACTTTTGCTCCAGTGGCTCAGATTGAAGCAATCAGAATATTTGTGGCATTTGCAGCTCACGAAGATTTCAAAGTGTATCAGATGGATGTGAAGTCCACATTCTTGAATGGTGAATTAGAAAAAGAAGTCTACATTGAGCAACCGGAAGGGTTTCAGTTATCAAAACAAGGTGATATGGTTTGCAAATTGAAGAAGGCATTGTATGGATTGAAGCAAGCCCCCAGAGCCTAGTATGCAAGGTTAGACAAGTATCTGCTGCAATTAGGGTTCAATAAAGGTTCTATTTGATGAGTGCCAAGTTGCACCCATGAAATACATCTTTTTACCTCTCTTTGTCTCCTTCCTAATTCCATCTTTCCTAATGTCTGCACCCAAATAAGCTGGCAAGATCGTTCTAGTTAATGATTAATTAAGATCATAATTTCTGATTGAGTGACTAATGTGCATGGAATTGATGGAAAAATGCAGAAACTTCTCTTTTTTTGAATCAACAGGTGTAGATGCCAGGAACAACAATTTTGCACATCTTCGAAGATAGTCTTCAATGATCTCCAGAGATAATACCAGAACACCACAAAACCAGAAGTTTTGAAGACAAGAGAAAAGCCTCTCCGGAGTTGGACGAGAGTCTGGAGCATCTCCAGAGCTGAACAAAGATGTCACAATGGTATCTCCGGAGCTACAGACATATCTCTGGAGCTGCAAACGGGGACAGATATCTCCAGCACCTCCTAAGAGCAGGGCATGTTTCCAACATAAGCTGCCGATCAGGCACTCTCAACAGTAATCATAATACCCCTCATTTCACTCAAATCATCACCTGAGTGGTGAAGGGTCATCTTTAGTTAAACTGCTAGAGTTTTTATCTTTTTAAAGTTTTTGCATGAGTTACGGATATAACTAATTCAATACCCATATTTTCAGGGCCTCGCTGCCCAAATGTATTAAGACTCAAACTTGGAATTCTGAGTGGACTTCTGTTCCACTCAGTCTACTTTTATTGCATGACTATTTTTCTATAGTTAGACAGCTAGTGTAATAAAGAGATGGATGTCATCTCATAGAAGAACTGGTAGATAAGATAAGTGATATGTCATCACTCATTTTCATATATACTTATAGAAACAGTAGAAGAAATATACAATGATTGAATTATTCTGATTCTCGGTAATCTCAGTTTTTCTCTGATATCAATATTTTTCATGAATGCAAAGTGAATGGAATTAGACCAGATTTAGTTGTGATCTTCTTTTGTGCTGATTCCCTACTGTAGCCTTCAGCCCCAAGGGTGTGGAGCAAGGGCCCACTCTCACCACCAAGGCAGAAGGCTAGTACCACTGTTTTGTTACTTTAGATTTTGCTGTGAAAAGTATTTACTGATTTTGATAGATAGATGCATGTTACTATTTTAAAGATTGCTTTAAGTAATTTCCTGCTTAATTATGTTTTCAACATTCCTCAAATTCATTCAGTAAGTAGACAGATTAATTTCTTTAATTTGGGTAGAAGTTACTAAGATTAGTTAGGAACTGGTAACTGTAGAATCCTTAATTGTAGACAGCCGAGGACACAGCCCCTGGATTTTTGACATCTGGAATATGATTAAATGATGAGGTACAATGACACCGTGTCACTATTAACAACAATCTCTATTTCAAAATCAATGATAATCAAATTCTGATTGTTGAAGTCTTTGTTGATGACATTATCTTTGGAGGAAATGGAGGTATGTGCATGAAGTTTGCAGGAGAAATGCAAAATGAATTTAAGATGTCTATGTTTGGTGAAATGAATTTCTTTTTACGTCTACAAATTACTCAATCAGATAAAGGAATCTTCATTTATCAGTCTAAGTATGTGAAAGAGTTGTTGAAGATGTTTGGGATGGACTCCAAACCAGTATGTACTCCCATGGTGACTGGTTACAAATTAAGCAAAAATTATGAATCACCTAAGACTGATCAGAAGAGGTATAGATCTATGATTGGTGGATTACTTTATCTAACTCAAAGAAGACCTGATATAATGCATGCAGTATGTCTTGTGCAAAGATTTCAAGAAGATCCTAGAGAATCACATGTGATGGTAGTCAAGAGAATTCTGAGATATTTGAAAGGCACATCAGATCATGGCTTACGATATCCAAAGGACAATAATTTCACTTTGAATGCTTATACAGATGCAAATTGGGACAGAGATGTTGATGACAGAAAGAGTATAAGTGGAGGTGCTTTCTTCTTGGGAAATATATTTGTTTCATGGCTGAGCAAAAAGCAAGATTCAATCTCCTTGTCTACTACAGAAGCAGAGTATATTGCAACAGCATGTTGTTACACTCAAGTGTTGTGGATGAAGTAGACTTTGAAGGACATAAGAGTTATGTATGAATATCCAATTACAATCTTTTGTGGCAATACAAGTGCCACAAACATTTCAAAGAATCCAATGATACACTCAAGAATGAAGTGTTGAAGTATTACTCTAACACCCCCCTTAAGATGAACTTAGGGAGAAGCTAAAAAACTAAGGGCAAAATGCATGAAAGCAATGACAGGTCCTGGCAACTAGGCCTGATGAGGTACCCAAATATAACTAAATCTCTATAAAGCGGAGTAAAGGAGAAAACCCAGTGGGAAAAAACTCCTCTCCAAAAAGAGATGAAAGCATGTCTGAAAAAAATATGAAGGAAGGCCTCATAAAGACCCCCTAAGGACAACTTCCTTCACCCCAAGCATGGATCACAACTGAAGATAGCGAGTCGATGCCAAAGGTTTCATGAAGATGTCTGCAACCTGCTCCCGTGTAGGAATGTACTCCAAGATGAGAGAACCATCTTGAATCAACTGCCTAATGAAGTGCATGTGGATCTCAATGTGCTTAGTCCATTGATGCTCCACTGGGTTGCGAGAAATGTGAATAGCACTCCGATTGTCACACCAAAGAAGAGTGGGACTATCAGGAGGAAAACCAAACTCAGTCATCAACTGTCGAAGCCATAAAACCTCCTGGCTAGCTAAAACTACAGCTCAGTACTTAGCCTCTATAGATGATAATGCAATAGTAGATTTCTTCTTGCAAGACCATGTAATAGGACCATAACCAAGGCAAAAAACAAAGCCAGAAGTAGACTTCTGATCATTGACATCACCAGCCCAATATGAGTCAGTGAAGCCAATAATGTGAGGTGCTCCTGATGTATATTGAATGCCATAATGAGTGTTGCTCTAAATATACCTCAAGATACATTTGACAACTTGCGAATGGCTCTCATGTGGATCATGTGAGAACTGAGAGACAATACCAACCGCAAAGGAAAGATCAGGACAAGAATGTGTTAAGTACAATAAGCTGCCAACCAACTACCTGTATAATGTAGAATCTATTGAAGGAGTAGAGCAAGTGGAAGACAAGACAACACCTAACTAAAATGGTGTGGGAGCAGGCTTGCAATCAAGCATGCCAAATCTCTGAAGCATATCAAGAACATACTTTTGCTGAAATATGGAAATCCCATCTAAAGACTGAATAGTTTTTGTAGACCAAGAAAATAGTGCAGAAGACCGATATCTGTCATCTCAAACTGCTCCATCAAAGCTCTCCGAGCACTCTAAATCATGGAGGATGAGCTACCTGTAAGAATCAAATCATCAACATATAGCACAAGGATCAAAAGATCACCCTCCTGACTCTGAATGTACACTGTGTGATTGGAATGATAGCAGGTGAAGCCAGAAGAAAGCATAAAAGAATCCATCTTCGCATACCAAGCACGAGGGGCTTATTTGAGGCTATATAATGAATTCTAAAGTCTACAAACCAATGAAGTGTCCTACACAAATCCCTGAGGCTACTCCATATGGATATCCTCATGTAGGTCTCCATGCAAGAAGGCACTCTTCACATCCATATGAAACACTGTCCATCCCTGTGAAGCTGCTAGTGAAAGTACAAAGTGAATAGAATTCATCTTGGAAATAGGAACAAAGGTCTTAGAGTAATCAATACCCTTAACCTAAGAAAACCCCTTCGCAACAAGATGAGCCTTATACTTATCAATCGAACCATCTACAACATATTTGGTACGGTACACCCACTTGCACCGAACCAACTTTCTTCCCTTAGGAAGATGAAGAAGATCCAAAATATTATTCTTCATCAATGAAGAATACTCCTCCTCCATAGCCCTATCCCACTTAGGATTACCAGTTGCCTCTGAAAACTTCTGAGGATCATCCACAATGGCATGACTCAAAAGACTAGCACCTGATGTTTGTGCATGGGTAGGATAGGAATCTAAAGGATCACTTGCCAACGATCCAGCTACATCAATAGTATTGCAGGACCACTTGGGTAAAGGATGAATATATGGAGGTGGTGGTGAAGGTGGATCATCATCAACATCATCCTTAAGAGATGAAGTGGGAGGAGTAGGAAGTGAGGGAGAAGCTGGTGATGGAGAATTCATCCAAGGAAAGCACTCATCAAACTGGACATCTCATCGAAACAAGACCTCTCTGGAATCATGATTAAACAACTTGTATGCCTTAACATCCTCACAGTAGCCAACAAATATGAGTGATCAACTTTTCTTCTCCATGGCTTTCCGTTGAGAATCAAGAATGTATGCCCAAGCCTCACTACCAAAAACTCAGAATGTAGAAACATCGGGCTTAACATGGGTCCAAGCCTCCTCAGGAGTCATATGTTGTAATGCCTTATGAGGCATCTAATTCTGAATGTAATTGGCACAATTCACTACCTCAACCTAGAATGAAGAATCCATATCACATGACTGAATCATACAATTGGCCATCTCGTGTAATGTTCTATTCTTTCTCTCAGCAACACCATTCTGCTGAGCTGTGTAAGGAACTGTAAGATGATGCTACAAACCATGCTCAGTACAAAAGTCCCTGAAAGCCTGATTGACATACTCCCCCCATTGTCTGTGTGTATCCTCCAGATAGAAAGTCCAGACTACTCCACGAATGTCTTGAAGATCCTGAAAGTATTAAATAGATTGCTCTTGTACTTAAGAAAGTACACCCATGTACGCTTGGATAAGTCATCAATGAATGTGATCACATATTTGGCCCCTAAAAATGAAGAAGTTGGAAAGGACATGAGGTCACTATGTACCAACTCCAAGGGTGCCTTAGCATGTGTGGTTCTACCTGTAGGAAAAGAATCCCGATGATGTTTACCAAGTACACATCCTTGACAAACACCATCAGTACAGGAAATCTGAGGGAGGCCAATCACAAGTGCCTATGTACTCATCTGCTGTAGATATCTCTAATTGACATGGCCAAAATGCTCATGCCAAAGCTTGCTCATTGTGTCTGCATGTGCTATAAGTGATGAACTAGGACCATCGAAGCTCTCAAAGCCATCAAATCTATATAAGCGGGATGCAAGATCAACACTCCCAGTAGCCACAACTAAATCAGCATCATGGAGGTCTCAAATAACCACATCATGGGGTGAGAACTCAACTGTCTTACCAGTACCAGAATGACAAATCTGGTAAATAGAAAGGAGGTTTGTTGAAATGTCAAGAACAACAAGAACATCCTAAAGACAACTACCGTCCAATGGAACAGGACCTGAACCCATAACTGAAAGCTGTGTAGAATCAACAACTACAATTTGTGAAGTGCCACAATGGGCAAGTGTGGTAACAAACTCCTGAGTATGTGTCATGTGGTGAGAAGCACTAGAATCTAGAATCTATGTGGATGCTGAAGGTAAGGCCCGTGTAAAAAGAGCATGACCTTTCCCTATGTGTGGGGAAGAAGACTGAGGTGAAGAGATATGATGTTGCTGCATGGCCTCCTCTAAAGCCTCTAATCTCTTCCAACACCTAGTAACTGGATGACCTTCCTTGCCACAAAAACTGCAAGGATCACCTAATTTCTTCTTTGTCTTGGAGGAAGACTCACTAGACTTAGAAGACTTATCCTGCTTAGGATTATAGTGTGGTTTGGAATTTGACTTAGGAGGTGGCTTGGAGAAACTCTCACTACCTACTGAATCTAACTTGGGCTTTTGTTTCTTCTTCGGCTTCTCCTTAGATGTCTAAGCTACCAAGGCTTTGCTCTTTGATCTTGTGAGAGCATCTAACTGTGATAGCTTGGCCTGCTCATGAGTCAAACGATCGCAGATAACCTCAAAGGTAGGCATGGTAAAAGGTGGACCCAAAGGATCCTTGGTGGAATAGAATGTAGAAGAAAAGTTCTGAAAGGAGCATCAAAGCTTAGATAGAATCAGGTAAATACACTTTGTGTCAGTTTTGATCTTGCCACAACCCTGCAAAAGTGATCTAAATTTCATCAAGAAATCCTCAATAGATGGAAAGGAATCAAGTATGAAGGAAGTCAATTCTGCCTCAATCTGAAGTGCTCTGAACTAATTAATGGTGCCAAATAGATCATTGAACTTGGTCCACATTGCTCGAGGAGTTGTGCAACTCTCCAAGTGAAATAAAAGACTGTCTAAAACATGCAATGATATCAAACCCATGGCCTCATCCATTTTGTTTCTATGATGTAGAATCTCAAACTAACATGCCAATTGAGGCTGAATGTCATCCAAATAGGACCACAAATCCTTTGACATGAGCAATCTAGTCATATGTGCTTTCCAGATGTGATAATTATGTGGGGTAATATGGTCAACTGATGAGGTGTCCGCCATGATGTTTAAGTTTTTGAAATGTGTTTAAGGGAAGATTTTTCTATTCTCTGATAAATTTTTTGATGAAAAACTCTACAGATCTAGAAAGAGCATTGGAAGACCTTTCCAACGCCTATTTGTTTTTGAGAAATGGAGTCTGTATGCAAAAGTTATGCCTCTGGAAGCACAAAAATAAAGATCTGACTTTGACTGGAAATAAATGTAGAAAAACAAAATTAGGAAAAAAGATCTATACCATTGGATCAGGCTCGAAACTAGCTTTCTGGTGATATTTCATTTTCAAAAATCTGAGTTTGTATGCAAAAGTTATGGCCAAAATACCAAAACTGCTCCGAAAGGGTTTGGGGTGAAGCTTAGTGGTTAGGTTAGCCGCTAGCATTAACTGCTAGAGGTTAATTGACTGCAGCACCTGTGCATACTATGTTTTTTAATTTTTTTCTTGGATTTCATGTCGTACCAGGCTATACGACCCAGAAATGAAAAAAAATTGCCTCCTGGAGTCACTATGTCTAATTTTGATGATTTGACAATTGATTTTGGGGTTTTTGGGCACTCTGAATGTGATGGTGAGGTCTGTTTGGGCTGAAAACACTCCAAAATTGTAGGTAGCCTCTAGATCTAGAAACCCTCTCAAACTTCAAACCTTTGTATATTGGGCATCGTATAACCAAAATTGACGAAACAAAGGTCAATCTTGACTATTTTGAACCTTTTGGATGCATCGGTGAGGTCCAAATTGACTCAAGATGCATTGAAATGTTGCTTTAAGGCAAGATCCTTCAAAAAATGAATAAGAAGTTGTAGATCTAGAGCTCTGATACCATGTTGAAGTTGATAAACCAACCTCATAGATCCCAATGAACACCTGCAAGCAAATAACCTGTCACATAAAGGAGACCAAGAGGCACAATAATGGTTCTCTGCAAACTTGAAGCAAAATGCATAAAGAATAAATAATTACAATAAGATCAATCCTTAAGAAAGGTGATCAAAACCCTAAAGTGAACCCTAGGATTTAATAAAAGAATTATTAAAGTGCCTAAGTTTAGCTTAAGTGAAAAATAAAATAAATGTGACTTAATTAATTAATCAATACGATTAAATTAATTAAGTAATTAACCTATTACTCTAACACAAAGCACATATCAATAAGGTATCAGTTTTTGAGAGAAAAGGTGATAGATAATGAAGTAAAGATGGAATATATGTCCACAAAGGATCAGATTGTAGACATATACACTAAGCCTCTGCCTAAGGATACATTTGAGTATCTCAGAGAAAGGTTAGGGGTTATTACCCCTCCTACTCTGAACTAAGATGCATAAGAATGCATCAATCCAGTGGTGCCTAGAGTCTCGGCCATTGATTTGGATTGATGTTTTGAGAGCTACCTCTCAGAGGAGTAGCTAAATGTTACTAACACGAGTTCCTGATAATAAACAGTAAGTATTGATAGCAGAGAAATTTTAGTTTGATCAAAGTAGTAGAGTGCAAGTATGTGCCCTTTGCCATTGATGTCAAAGGGGGAGATAAATCATGTGAAAAACTCAGGGGGAGAAAGAGTGCAGATGTGTAAAAAGAAAGTGGGAGTATCTTGTCTTGATGGTCATTACAGTTTCTCACATCATATGTTGCCATCAATGACAAAGGGGGAGATTGTTGCAAGTATGTGCCTAACCGGTGTTGTCATTAGTGTCAACATATCTATGTTGTAATTGGGGTAAACTGTACTCTTGTTTTGATGCTTGCTTGTAATGAGTTAAGTGTTGAAGACAATAAGTATTCCTGGTATAGTAGAATAATCCAATAGATTGCTCTGCATTTCTTGTAGAATGAATATCTTTGTCTGTGGATTGGAAGTTATTTAGATACATGTCTGAAGATGCTATGTTCCAATTTTGAGCCCCCGGTATGAAGATTTGAGTGAGATATGTTCAACAGAGTGAAAACTGCTTTTTTTGTACATTTGATGGTGACAGGGAGAATTGATTATGCTCCATATTCCTCTGTAGTTGAGTATTTCAGTCTGCGGTTTGGGAATCAAGTTTGTGATGATGATAAGTGCCTTCAACTCCAATGGTTCATGATTTGGTGGTCCACAAGCGATCTTTTCCTTATGACAATAGCTGGCAGTGTTGGTTATGTGCTCCGGTTTGAAGAATCTTCTTGACAGAGTGGTTAGAGATTATGCGGTTGTTCCTAGTGATTACAATGTGCTTGTGGATGTCTCCTAATCTCCTGTTCCTACATTTGGATTGGTCTGTAAAGAGAAATTTGGATCATGGATGAAGACTATTCTTAGAAGACTTAATGATAAAACTAGTCTTGGTCAACTTGGTTGTTTTCACTATTTGCAGAGATGCATTGAAGATTGTGGAAGCGTATTGTGGCAGATTTCTTTTGAGTCCCAGCTAAGGTGTAACGTGATCCGCATACATCTTTCCCTTAGCTAATCTTGTTTAGGTCTAGACCTATTTCTATGTATGTTTGTAATGTTGACCTTATAGATTGCTCCAACGGTTGATGAATGCAATGCTGACCTTGATGTACATTCCAAGGTTAATGAGTTGTATAAAAATATGTAATGTAGTTGCAAAAAATATGTTGAAGTGCGAAAATGAAAATAAAGGTGTGAAGGTGTAAGAAGAGCAGAGCAGAGGTGATATATTGTGCTTCAATGGAACTGAACTCAGGGATGAACTATATGCTATCAAATCAGTTCACCAATCCTTGGCAGTGAGCCACCCCTTGGCAGTGAGCCATTCTTGGCAGTGAGCCCTAACATTTGCAGTGAGAATTTTGGGCAGTGAGCCTCTGATTTTCAGTATTGCTATAACTTATTTATTTTTGTAGGCTAACACCCACCATGGTTTTTCCCTTATAGAGTTTTCCACGTAAAAATTTGGTCTCATGTGTTGATTGTATTATTGTGTTAAGCTTCTTATTTCATGCTTTCATGGTTAAATCTGAATAATAGTAAATAAGTATTTGATGTGTTGATGTTCATAAGTGTTTAAAGTTTTAGGGACAATTGATTCACCCCCCCTCTCAGTTGTCCGTTGCATTTCAACAAGCTACGGGTAGCTCATATTTGGATTTTTCAAAGGTTGGTTCCCACACCACTATTGTGGCTAGGGGTTTTGATTAGCCTGCCATTGTGGACTATAATTTGAGGGTTGGAATGGGTGTTGTGGTCATTACCCCTGCTGCTGAGTCCAACTGGGTGGCATGGTTGCCCATTGTTGTTGTGGCAGGTTATACCAAGGTGCATTGTTCCAATTATGGATATTTGAAGCAAATGATGCAAATGACATGGAATTGATCAAGAGGCCCTGAGGCATACCTTATCTTTATTGCCATGGATTTTGTTGTGCAATGTAAAACACTTGACCTTCTTCATCTTCTATAGCTCAAAAATATGCTTTCTCATTCTTTCCCTCTGAAATACTAGCAATACCCTTGTATTGGGAATTGACCTTCTTCTATCGACAGTGTGGACAGTATTCACTCAAAGATGCCTCTAATGCCTCTTGTTTCTTCTTTATGTGTAGAGTGTCCAGTTGTGTTGCCATATGGCTTATGATACCCTCTTTCTTGTTTGACAATATATTGTTGAGCCCTACTCTGGAGACTCCAGTAGATGATTTACTCGAAGTCAGGGTTCTCGAACCTCTATTTTTCTTCAAGGTAGAGTGTGAATAGTTTCTGTAGATTTGACAAATTTCATCAAACCTGAGTTGAGAAATATCCCCTGCTCCAATTAAACTTAGTGCATCCATGCATTTTTCACTCACACCTCTTAGGAATGTTGCAAGTATGGCCCTAAACGGTGTTGTCATTGATGTCAAGAATTGGATGAGTTATGTGCTGAGGATATTGAGGAGATTAGCCCCATCAGAAATAGAGAAGAATAGTGAAGACAATGAAGTTCTGTGAAGCAAAGATCCCAGACAGTTGAAGATCAGAGTATGCGCATCAAAAGGGTTTGTAGATATGTGTCTGAAGGTTCTCCAGTCAAGATTTCAGAGGTCCACATGAAGATTTGAAGAAGTTATGGCCATATGAGTAAACATTGTTTTGGTAATTGTTCAGTGGTGACAGAGTGGCACAAATAGGTCCGGTGAGATCTGGAAATGCAATATCATGCTCTGCGGATCTGAAGGCATGTTTGGGAAGCTAATTTGAATTAACAATTCAATTGGCTCATGGTTTGGAGGTCTGCAAGTGAACCTTCTAGTGTGACAGTGATGACCAGCTGTGTTCTTGAGGTTTCAGATGAAGATGCAAATGATTTCAGTAAGCAGAAGTGGTGCGAATGTTCTTGGTGATTCAAGCAAGCTTGTGGAGGTCTCCAGTTTGTGTCTAGTTCATGTTGTTGGTCCGCATTGAAGATTGAGCTTGTAATTGAAGATTTACCTTTGGGTAATGGTGTTCTTCCTAGTCCTGGTCGACTGGATGATTTGCACATGTTGCAGATAATCTTGAAGATGTTTTGTGAAGCATGGCATGTTCCTCAAAAAAGATTGAAGTTCTAGCTATGCGTGGACGACAGTATAGTAATGCACAAGAAGTTTTTGTAACAAGTCAAGTTGTATTTTTGTAAATGCTCTGTAATAAAATGAGTGTATGTTGTGCCGACTTTGTTGATCATTCCAAAGTCGATGTCATGTATAAATAAGAGTTGCGAAGTCATTTCAAGCAGTATCCTGTGTGGTCATGATGAGAAGGTGGTAAGGGAGAGGAGCGAAAAGTAGAGCAAAGCTGTTGAGCTTTAAAGGAACTGACTCAAGCATAGTGAAGATGCTAACTTCCAATTCAAGTTTCTAATATTTATTCTCTTCTATAGACAGTGTGTCTCTTGTAGGCAGTGGGCCTCTTGTGAGCAGTGTGCTTAGGCAGTGAGCCCTAATTGGCAGGTGCCATTTTATTCTTCATATTCTTTTAATAGAGAATATAATCTTGGGTTAGTCACCCCGTGGTTTTTCCCTTAACTAGGTTTTCCATGTTAAAATTTTGGTGTTATTTGTGTTAAGTTTGTTTCTTCTCTTGAATTATTGCATTATGCTTCCATGATTGAATCTTTGATATGCTATTGAAATACAAGAAGGCTTTAAGTGAATAAGGAATAGAATTTTTGTGACAACTGATTCACCCCCACTTCTCAGTTTTCTGTCCTTAAATCAACAATTGGTATCAGAGTAGGTTCCTCTAGAAGAAGATTAACCACTTGAGGAGATCCAGGATGTCATCCTGGACAGTCCAAGGTTTGATGGAACAAACTACACTCTTTGGAAAAGCCGCATGGAATGTCACTTGCAATGCATGGGAGAGCAGTATTGGAACATGACTATAATTGAGTATATTCCTCCAAAGAATGGTATGACAACTCTAGATGAAATTAGAAATACTAAAAATAATCTTCGAGATAAAGAAGACCTACTAAGTGCCTTGTCTGATACAGAACTGACAATGTTATGGGATTGAAAACTGCTTATGAAATTTGGACAAAGCTGGAGATTCTACATGAAGGAGAGAAATATGTTAAATGTGCAAAGTTACATAGTCTGAAAGGAAAGTTTGAAAGCCTGAAGATGAGTGAAGATGAAAATATCACTACATTTATGCCAAGGGTAAATGAGCTTGTCTGTGGCATTAGATGTGCTAGTGGAACATTGGATGTAGATGAGATTGTTGCCAAAGTTCTCAGATCCTTACCTCCTGCTTACAAACACAAGGTTGCTGCTATTGAGGAATTTAGATAATTATCAAACATTACTAGGGATCAATTGGTTGGAAAGTTAGTTGCATTTGAATTGGCTGAGTTTGGAGATGCACCTCCCCAAGACTGAGTTTGCATTCAAAGCTAGTGTGTCTGCAAAAGGCAAACAAAGATATGATCCAAGAGAAAATTCCTCAAAGAAATCAACATGGTATGATAAAGCAAGAAAAGACCTGGAAGAAGATGAGTCAGAAGCTGCACAACTTGAACCCATTATTGCCAAAAGATTGCCAAGAGGATCTAGTAAGTATGAAAGAAAATTGCCTTTCAAATGTTTCAATTGCAACAAGATTGGTCATTTTGCCTCAAGGTGTCTGGAAAGATTTTCAAGGCCTAACCCTAATAGATCAAGATTTCAAAAGAAGTGTTACTATGTTCAAGAAGATGATGATGAAGGAGTAATAGATGATGAATCTGAGATAGGAACCAAAGCTGAAAGTGACTGGGTGTTTATTGCCATCAAGGAAGAAGATCCAATGCCTATTGAATTTGCCAATCATAAGATAGAAAGGGCTCTGGCTGCTCAGGTTGAAGAAAAGGATTAATGGGTCATTGACAGTGGATGCTCTCACCATATGACTGGCGATAAGAATAAGTTCATAAACCTGGAAAGATATGAAGGTGGAGTTGTAAAATTTGGAGATATTTCTGCTGGCAGAATTAAAGGCAGAAGAACCATTTCTTTTGATGGAAGGAATAAAACCTGTGATGTTCTATATGTTGAAGGTTTAAAGCATAATCTTCTTAGTGTTGGGAAACTAGTAGACAAAGGTTATGATCTCCGGTTCAAAAATTAAAAATGCAAGATCTTTGAAAGCTTCAGAACTGAGATTGCATCCGACACTCAGATAAAAGGTAACATCTTTCACTTGGTTGGTATTGGAAAAAGTTGCTTATTTGTTCAAATTGATTAGAGTTGGTTTGGCATAGGAGAATGTGTCATGTGAATTTTGATAATATCATTAAGATAAGCAACATCCAGGTTGTAAGAAATCTTCCAAGATTGGTGAAATCTACTAATAGCTTGTGCAAGGAATGTCAGTTAGGTAAGCAAAATAGAGTCTCATTCAAAAGTAAGGAACATTCTTCAACTAGATTGTTGGACTTGGTGCACACTGATCTATGTGGTCCGACAAGAATCAGGAGTCTACAAGGAGATAGATATTTCATTTTGTTGATTGATGACCACTCCTGAATGATGTGGGTAACTTTCTTGAAAGAGAAATCTGAAGCACTTGATAAGTTTAAAATATTCAAGGCTATGGTAGAAAATGAAATTGGCATAAACATAAAATGCCTCAGATCTGATAGAGGTGGAGAATTCACATCTGGAGAGTTCATTGAATTCTGTGAGAAACATGGGATAAAAAGATAGTTATCTGCTCCAAGGACTCCACAGCAGAATGGAGTAGTGGAGAGAAAGAACTGGACCATCTAGGAAGCTTCTAGGACCATGATGATGGAAGCAAATGTTCCTCAGATCTATTGGAGAGAAGTTGTGAGCACTGCTATTTATACTCTTAACTAGGTACAAATCAGAGGCAAGACTGGTAAGACTCCTTATGAACTTTGGTTTGGCATCGCTCCTACTGTGAAGTATTTTAGAGTCTTTGGTAGCAAATGCTATATCAAAAGAGATGAAGACCTTGGCAACATTGATGCTAGAAGTGATGACGGAATATTCTTGGGTTATTCTACTCAAAGCAAAGCTTACCGGTGTTATAACAAGAGATTAAGAAAATTTGTGGAAAGCACAAATGTGAAAGTTGAAGGCATGGAAAATCAGTCAAGGTACTATGAGTATGAAGCTGATGATCAAAATGATATCTCAGACCAAGAAGAACAAGTCCTAACTCCAGTCCAAATTTAGATTGATCTGGAGAATACAAAAACACAAGAAGAAAAGACAAGCTTGAATTAACCTATCCAAGAATTAGAAGTGCAAGTGATTCCCAAAACTCGCAGGTATGTAAGACTGAAGCATTCTGAAGACCAAATCATAGGAGATAGAAGAAAAGGTGTTCAAACAAGAAGAAATATTGCTCAAGACTTAGTGAAGTATTGTCTGATTTCAAAAGTTGAACCAAAAATAGTAAGTGAAGCATGCAATGATGAAAGTTGGGATAAAGCAATGAAGGAGGAATTGATGCAGATTGAAAAGAATCACACTTAGGATCTTGTTCCCAGACCTAAGGACAAAAATGTGATTGGGACTAAGTGGGTCTTCCGGAACAAACTAAATGAAGATGGTGAGGTAATAAGAAACAAAGCCAGATTGGTCTGTAAAGGTTATTCTCAAGTAGAAGGAGTTGACTTTGAAGAGACTTTTGCTCCAGTGGCAAGGATTGAAGGAGTCAAACTATTTCTTGCCTTTGCTGCCTTCAAAGATTTCAAGGTATATCATATGGATGTCAAGCCTGCTTTCCTAAATGGTGATTTAGAAGAAGAAGTATACATTGAGTAACTGGATGGATTTCAACTGTCTGATAATGGAGATATGGTCTACAAATTAAAGAAGGCATTGTATGGACTCAAACAAGCCCCAAGAACCTGGTATGAAAGGTTAGACAAACATCTTCTAAAAATTGGTTTCAACAAAGGTACTGCTGACAGTAATCTATATTTTAAGATTGATCATGAAAATATCTTGATTGTTGAAGTATTTGTTGATGATATTATTTTTGGAGGGAAGGATAGTATGTGCAAAACTTTTGCAAATCAAATGAAAAGTGAATTTGAGATGTCTATGTTTTGTGAAATGAATTTCTTATTGGGTCTACAAATGACTCAAACAAAGAAAGGAATCTTCATATCTCAGACCAAATATGTGAAAGAATTATTAAAATTTTTTGGGATGGAGGATTCAAAGGCAATGAATACTCCCATGGCTACTGGATGTAAGTTGAGTAAAGATGTTGAATCTCCTAAAGGTGATCAAAAAACATATAGGTCTATGATTGGAGGATTGCTCTACCTCACTCAAACTAGACCTGACATTATGAATGTTGTTGGTCTTGTTGTCACATTTCAAGCTGATCCTAGAGAATCTCATGTCATGGCAATCAAGAGAATTCTCAGATATTTGAAGGGAACAGTTGAGTATGGATTGTGGTATCCCAAGGATCATGATTTCTCTCTTCATGCTTATACTGATGCTGATTGGGCAGGTGATGTGGGTTCTTGGCTAAGCAAGAAACAAGAGGCAATATCTCTGTCTACTGCAGAAGCAGAGTATATTGCAATAGCAAGCAGTTGCACTCAAGTATTGTGGATGAAGCAAATGTCAAGAGACATCAGAGTGGAGTATGAAGAACCTATCACAATCTTCTGTGATAACTCAAGTGCAATAAACATATCAAAAAATCTGGTGTTGCATTCAAAGACAAAACATATATCCATCAAGTTCCACTTTTTAAGAGAGCAAGTGAACAAGAATGAAGTCAGATTGGAGTTTGTGCCCTCAAAGGATTAGATTGCAGACATTTTTACCAAACCTCTACCTAAGGACACTTTTGAGTATCTCAGGGAGAAGTTAGGGGTTATTACCCCTCCGGTTCTGAATTAAGGTGCACTGATGTGCATCTGTTCGGTGGATTTCATAGTCATATATTATGATCCAGATTGATGCTAGGAGACTGCTACTCAGGGGGAGCAATTAGTAGGATTCTGAAGCATGAGAAGTGGTTGCAAGTATGTGCCCTTTTCCATTGATGTCAAAGGGGGAGAGAAGACACGTGAAAAACAAAAAGTGGTTACTGATCAAAGGGGGAGCAGTAGAGGAAGAAAAGACATGTGAATGATTGCTAGTGATAGGGGGAGCTATGTCAGTCAGTAAGGAGAAGTTCTTGTCTTGAAGGTTAAAATAGATTTTCACATCATATGTTGCCATCAATGACAAAGGGGGAGATTGTTGCAAGTATGGCCCTAAATAGTGTTGTCATTGATGTCAACATATTCCTGTTGCATTGATGTCAAGAATTGGATGAGTTATGTGCTAAGGATATTGAGAAAATTAGCCCCATCAAAAATAGAGAAGAACAATGAAGACAGTGAAGTTCTATGAAGCAAAGATCCCAGATAGTTGAAGATCAGGGTATGTGCATCAAAGGGTTTGTAGATATGTGTTTGAAGGTTCTCTAGTCAAGATTTCAGAGGTCTGCATGAAGATTTGAAGAAGTTATGGCCATATGAGTAAAACTTTTTCTGGTAGCTATTTAGTGGTGACAGAGTGGCACAAATAGGTCCGGTGAGATCCAGAAATGCAATATCATGCTCTGTGGATCTGGTGGCATGTTTGGGAAGCTAATTTGAATTAACAACTTGATTGGCTCATGGTTTGGAGGTCTGCAAGTGATCCTTCTAGTGTGATAGTGATGACCAGCTGTGTTCTTGAGGTTCCAGATGAAGATGCAAATGATTTCAGTAAGCAGAAGTGGTACGGATGTTCTTGGTGATTCAAGAAAGCTTGTGGAGGTCTCCATTTTGTGTCCAATTCATGTTGTTGGTTTGCATTGAAGATTAAGTTTGTATTTGAAGATTTACCTTTAGGTAATGGTGTTCTTCCTAGTCCTGGCCGACTGGATGATTTGCACATGTTGCGGATAATCTTGAAGATGTTTTGCGAAGCATGGTGTGTTCCTCGAAGAAGATTGAAGTTCCAGCTATGCGTGGCTGATAGTATAGTAATGCGCAAGAAGTTTTTGTAACAAGTCAAGTTGTATTTTTGTAAATGCTCTGTAATAAAATGAGTGTATGTTGCGCTGACTTTGTTGATCATTGCAAAGTCAATGTCATGTATAAATAAGAGTTGCGAAGTCATTTCAAGCGGTATCCTGTGTGGTCATGATGAGAAGGTGGTAAGGGAGAGGAGAAAAAAGTAGAGTAGAGGTGTTGAGCTTTAATGGAACTGACTCAAGCATAGTGAATATGCTAACTTCTAGTTCAAGTTTGTAATATTTATTCTCTTCTGTAGACAGTGTGTCTCCTGTAGGCAGTGGGCCTCTTGTGAGCAGTGTGCTCAGGTAGTGAGCCCTAATTGGCAGGTGCCATTTTATTCTTCATATGCTTTTAACAGTGAATATAATCTTGGGTTAGTCACCCCATAGTTTTTCCCTTAACTGGGTTTTCCACGTTAAAATTTTGGTGTTATTTGTGTTATGTTTGTTTCTGCTCTTGAATTATTGTATTACGCTTCCATGATTGAATCTTTGATATGCTGTTGAAATACAAGAAGGCTTTAAGTGAATAAGGAATAGAATTTTTGTGACAACTGATTCACCCCCCTCTCAGTTGTCTATCCTTAAATCAACAAGGAAGACTAACTTGAGTGACTCTGGAGAGAGCTTGATCTATCTTGACTTCTTGAGGCAAAACTGAAATCTCTCAACATAATCTTCTAAGGGTTCATCTTCCTTTGGTGACATCCTAAAGATGTCATCCCCTTTCATATCTCTACCACGATAATAATCTTGATATTTTTGTAGAAACGTCTCCTTCATGGTAGCCCAAGTTACTGAATTCTCACCCAATCCCATAAACCATCGTAATGCAGCATCCTTAAGGGTGGCTGGGAAAAGCTTGAGTTTGTATGCATCTGTTGTGTAATCATAGCTCCTACAAAGTGCATCAAACTTAAAGAGAAAGGTATCCGGGGCTTCAATGATTAGCCCATGAAAGTTTGGTAGGGATGAAGGAGGAATGTTTTTCAAGGTGTCAACTCTCTCTTGGTTTGTAATAGGAAAGGCAAAGGTAACTGGGTCAACTAGGTTTTCTACTGCTACTTCTGGCATCATGTCTCAATTCCAACTTGCAATATCCTCAAAATCTTCAGTGTTCTCCATACCAAGGGATAATTCAAAGTTTTCTTCTTCTTCTTCTTCTATTGAACTGGTTGGAAGAAACCTCCCTCTATGGTCTCTTGGCCGCCGCATGCAATGATGTATAAGCTAATGGATATGTTCTTGCACCATGTTAGTGGATAGTTTGGAGATAGGTTGAACATCTAAGTAATCCTAAATGCTGAAAAATACTATATCCTAACAAAGCAAGTACAAACATAAACTCAAAAAGAACTCAGAAACTCTAAACCTTAGCACCATCCTTGGAAACGGTGCCAAAAATGTCGAACTCCATTATTAACCAATACATTGATGCAAAAAGGGCATGCACACAACTCAACGAACCAACGAATCTTATATCAAGCAACCTACTAGCTATGTAATGTGTTACATTTAAATTGTCAAACCAATGAATCATATTATTCTTGGATGATGCCTATACTATGTGTAATGTTAAGGATTCCTGAGTTTTAATCTAGAGGTTGTGCATAGGAATAACTAGTTAAAAGATAAACAATTCCAATTGCAAGAATTGACAATACTCTAAGTAAGAAAGACTGGTAGGAAATAACTAATGCTTATTCAAATGGTTGTAATCAAATGGTCTTATGTAACTCTAGATAAAAGAGCAGCTAACAGTTAGTTTGGTGATCACCTTGACTCAACAACACAGATTATCAAAGTCTAACTAATTCTTATAACACAACTCATTACAACATACATTAATCATATATATAAAATTACAACATAAACTAAACATGTGAATAGATTAGAGAGACACAGTACCTCAAGTGGCCCTTTCTTGAGTGACTATGATTCTAGGAAATCTAACTAAATCTTTACTATATCTTTGAAACCATTAACTAAACTTAAAACATGTCTTCCTTTATTGAATGTTGAAGAGAAAAGTACAATAAAGAAATATGATAATAACGTCTCTATCTAACCTCTGTCGTATGTAGAAAATCTAATCTATCTATAGACAAGATCAACCTTGTCTATTTGAACAAAACTACTGAACAATAAATACCATAACTGTCCATTATCTAATAACGTAGGAAGAGGACTTTATTACAAAGCAAACTAGGAATAGGAAACTAAATTGTCATGAAGGTAGTATAGATGGTACAGTCCTACTATAACTCTCTCTAGTCTTTATGAAGAATAGTCAAGACTAGAAACAAAACATGGAGCGTGATCTAAGATCCCTTCATTGTCATGATTGCATCATCTGTCAAAGGATAATCGTCAAAGAGTGGAGAGTTATGGATGAATCATCCCAATCAATCCAAGGTCTTCTTCATTTGGCTGCAGGTGCCTGTATTGTCTACTGTAGATATCAACACCTCCATTGCTGTGGGCTACCTAGTGGTCTTCATGAAATGTGGCCACGTTCTTACTGCATGAGGGGTTAGTACATCACATGGTATCTATACATCACAATTACTAAACTTAACATAAAGTATCATCATATTTCATGAGCAATCAACCATTCACACATAATTAGTTAACATATTATATACTCATATTCATGCTTTCAGTGTCTTAAGGATGATTATAGACATAATTAGTACATATACAATTCTAGGAATGTCTTAGGAAATATGTACTTAAAGCAAGAGAAACAAGCCAAAACATGGCCGCATCAGTACTCAAGATCTGTACCAAATCTAGTTCTCTCTTTGTATAACAGATTTACATAAGGCTCTTACTTATGGCCTCCATGCTGGTAAAGACTCATAACAAGTTTGCAAGGCAATTTTATGCTTTAAATAAAGAACAAACTGCTCTCTTTGTAACACAAGATATACATTTATCATTACATAAGTAATATAACTACTATAAGTTGTTCATATTACATCATACCCATGTCCACATGTAGCGTAATATAATATTGTACAGGTGACAAATCTTTCTTAGGCTGAGTCATATTCAAAGTATAGTTGATATTCATAGCACTGGCCGAGCCTTATTCAACACACAGTTGATACGCTTACCATAGACTAAACTGATACAAAAGAAATACAGTGAAGCATCCTCTATAGGTTGGGTCTTATACAGTATATCGAGGGTATACTCTTCACAGGTCAAACCAAATGATAACATACAAGTTATATAATTCTCTTTTACACTCCCATTTGTATATGAATGCTTACAGAACTATTGGCTTTATATCGAGCTATCAACTTCATACAGAGTTATCGATCTTAACTCTAATACTGGCATTACCAAGATAAAGTCAAATGTTTATATCAAAAGGTTATATTACTACCAAGATAAGGCCAAGCATGTTAACTATCAGTTATTCACAACCAAGCTATTATAATACTTGTTAAGATGTCAGCTACTCACTGCCAAGCTAGAGTTTATACATATCTCTATTGGCCTTTATCACAAGCGCATGAGCAAATGCTTAACTCTCAGCCTTTATAGACATATGAATTAACACAATATTATTAGCCTTTAAAAGCACATGAATAAATGTAAAGCTCACAGTGTTTTCTAACAACAAGAATGGTTCCTTGCCTATCGGCCTCTTAAAGGCATAAAGATAAATACATTTTCATTGTTCTATACAAGCATACATAAGGGATACCTATCTATCAGTCCTCTACCACAGGGTTACATACTTATTAGATGGCTTTATACAGGTACAAGCAACGTGGAGCTACCTTACGGCCTTTAACACAGGCACATGCATTATATTACATCTAAACAATGGAAGTATGTACAATTCGATGCCACAAAAAGCATATCCTTCCAAAACTATCTATACAGAAGTAATGCCTCTATATAAAGAAGGAAAAATTTAATGATCTATAAGTACACTTACCTCCTCTTGGAGGATTTGAACACCTATGCCTCTATAGAGGTTACTCCTGCAACCTACGAGAGTCTCCCTTTTTGTTGTCCTTTCCCTCTTGAAAGGAGAACATTGAAGATTATGCTTTTACTGTCGGTTCAATGCTTGGGTGTGTGTGTGACTCTCTCCCCCCAAAAAAGAGTGAAGTTTTTTTTTAAACAAGCTTTACTCCATAACTACCTACGGTCTCCCTTCTTAGCATGCCTCAATTTAGGCATGATGGAGCTTGCCACTCCCCTCCTCCACTCTCCTTAGAATCTAGGGAGGCACGATGGAGGATAAGATTTCTTGAATTATTAGAATCTCCTCACAAAAGAATAATGAGTAGTTTACAATTAACTCAAAACAATGATTTATCCTCCGATATACTTGGGAATAAAATAATAAATATAAATAGACTTGGAGCATAACAATAATAACTTTAAATAGTTATATCTTATGTCTAAGGATCTCCAAAACAAGAGACATAAACATTATACCTATGCTCAAAATATGCATGCCAAACGATAAGGTATCAGCATTTATGCGCGACTCTATAACTGTCGCAAAACAAACGTGATGAGAATAGTTGTCAAGCTATAATCATGACTCGGGTCAACACCAAAATGACAAAAGGAGATAATATGAAAATCAAATGGCATACCGATACAATACAACTACTAGGTGTGTGTGTGGTTCTCAGATGGCACAATGATCATTGTATTCTCTTGATCTGGTGATTCTCTCGCTCATCCGGGAGGGGAAACATTGTCTGTGCATCCACTTCAGTTGCACACCAGTAGTTAGTCCATTACATCATTTAATCACGTACATAATAATAATGCCACATACAATATTCATTGCATATAAAATAATATAAATCAAATGCATTTTCTAATCTAGCACAACATTACTTTAATCATAATAATTTCACTGACTAATTATCTGTTTGCTTGATATAAAATGATAAGTATGTTTGTTTTAGCACAGGCTGTGACATATCTCCCTCTTTAGAAATCATCATCCTCGATGATTGTGTCCATATCAAAACAAAATTAAATAAATAACCTTTTACATCATGCTTTCATAAAAATATGTGTAAAATTTTGATAAAAATCATTGTAATCCTCTCAGGTAGCATTGTCCTCTGAGTACTGGTCCCACTAGACCTTGCATTAGGTAACCTATCTATTACATAAGCGGAGTTTGCGTACCTCAAGTACTTTGAGAGGCTCGATCATGACCACTCTTGGATCCTACACCTGGAGAGCATTCTAATCAAGTATATGATTAAATCTTGGTATATATTTCTTCAAATATGACACATGGATAACATCATGCATTCTAGCAAGAGTTGGTGGTAGAGCTATCCTGCAAGCAACCAAATTAACCACTTCTAGGACTTCAAAGAGTCCTACAAATCTAGGTGGTAGTTTGGAAAACTTTCCAAACTTGATAGGCCTCTTATGCGGTTTGACTCACAAGAGAACTTTATCACCTATTGAAATTTGTCGGGGTGTAAGCTTGGCATCAGCATAGCTTTTTCCCATATCATTTTATTTTTCTAATCTTTTCCTGATGAACTTTACTTGCTCTTCCATTTCTGACAGCATTTTTGGCCCAAGGCAAATCCCATCTTCTAGCTTGTTCCAGCTTATAGGAGTTTGGCACTTTCTACCATACAATGCTTTGAATGGAGCCATCTTAATTGTATAATGATAAGAATTATTGTGTGCAAATTCAACTAGTGGAAGGTACTCCTCCCACTTATACTGTTGATCCATGCAATATATCCTCAATAAATCTTCCAGTATTTGATTAACTCTCTCAGTTTGACCATCTGTCTCTAGATGATAAGTTGAGATTATTTTCAATTGTGTCCCTAGTGCTGAGAACAAGGTCTACCAAAACCTTGAGGTCATTCGTGCATCTCTATTCGAGATTATCTTTTCAAGCATCCCATGCAATATGAAAACTTCTTGCATGAATTCCCTTGCTATTACATGGGTGCCCCATATGTAAGGTTCCCTTGTATGAAATGGGCTACCTTGGAAATTTTATCTACCACAACAAGAATAGCATCATGTTTATAACTCGACATAGGCAGTCCCTAGACAAAATCCATACTAATTACCTACCATTTCCATTCAAGGATGTCATGAGGATACAAGAGTCCTACCAGATGCTGATGTTCAGCCTTAATTTGCTGATATTCTAAACACCTTGCCACGAATCTTGTGGCATCATTCTTCATTCCCTTCCAAAAATACAATGGCTTCACATCATCCAACAGTTTTGTCACTCTAGGGTGACCTGAATATGGTGCAAAATGTGCTTCTTTCCACACAATGCTTCTCAAATCTCCTTGATTTGGAACATAAATTCAATTGTTATACCTTAACAATCCATTGGGTTCAAAATAAAACCCTTCATACCTTGCATCTTGGGGATTTTCTAATAGATCTTTTAGAATCTGCTCATAATATTCATCTCTGGATGAATTCTTCAGTACTTGAGCTCAAAAATTAAAGTGCACTGACACCATTACCACAATATGCCTTCTATGGCTTAAGGTATCATCCACTTAATTTTCTTTGCCCTTAATATAATTAATTTCAAAATCATAGTCAGAGATAAGCTCTAACCATCTTCTCTTATGGAAATTAAGGTTTGGTTGCATGAAGATGTACTTCAAACCTTGATTGTCAAATTTTAGTTCAAATCGCTTGACCAACAAGTAATGCCTCCATACCTAGAGATCATGTACAATTGGCTCTAATTCCAGATCATGGGGAGCATAATTCTTCTCATAGGATTGCAACTTCCTAGATTCATAGGCCACAACTTGGCCTTCTTGCATTAGCACTCCACCCAACTCTTCTCTTGAAGCGTCGGTCACAACAACAAAATGACCCTCTAGGTTTGACACTCTAAGAATCAGTATTGAAGTCAATTTCTCCTTGAGGGTATTGAAGGCCTCTTCGTACTTATTTGACCATTCAAATCATTTTCCCTTCCTTTGCAAGGAAGTGATGGGATGAGAAATTCTAAAAAAGTTTAATACAAACTTCTTGCAGTATACTGCCAATCCCATAAAACTACGCACTTCATGCATATTTTTAGGTGCAAGCCGTTCCAAAATAGCCTTTATCTTCGAAGGGTCTACTGCAATTCTCTTTGCAAAAATGATTTGGCCTAAATACTACACTTCTTTCTAGAAGAAAGTGCATTTGGATATCTTTCCATGTTTGTGCTCTCTGAGCCATTACAGAACTATCCACAAGTGCTAGAAATGCTCTAACTCATTACGAGAATATTTAAGTATATCATCTAAAAACACCAAAACAAATTTGTCTAAACAATCTCTGAAAACACTATTCATTAAATTCAAGAAGGCTGATGGGGTATTGGTCAACCCAAAAGGTAGACCGTGAACTCATAATGCCCATATCTTGTCTAAAAAGCAGTTTTAAGAATGTCTTCATCTTTCAGCCTTAGTTGATGATAATTGCATTTGATCAAAGAGATCATCTATACGAGGTAGAGGATACTTATTCTTTATCATTGCTTTATTGATAATACAATAATCTATACAAAGGCATAGGGTGCCATCTTTCTTCTTAACACATATTACTAGGGCTCCTCACTAGAAACTCCTTTGGAAATCTCTCCAATTGCCCAAAATAGAATCTCCTGTAAGCACTGAAAAATAGCTGTCTAGGAATTGAGATTTCTCTCCAATTCATCAACTTTAGCCTCATTTGGTGATCGAAGAGTATTGCATGGTTTTTGTGGATTGAAAAAGCTCTCCTCTTCCTTGTCCCGCATTAAAAAAGGCAAGTTCATACCTTTTTATGCTCGCTATCTTAAAAAATTAGGCTTTTCTTTTCGCTGTCCAACTTTGATTTTTCATGAAAAAAGTGTATATTTACCTTTGGAAAGTGAAAATATGGAGCTGTACCTTCAAAAATATGCCAGATTTGAGCTCTAGATGGTTAAGATTGATGGAAAATGCCTTTTTATGAGATGGGTATGTGATAGAAATGAGAGAAAATGGACAGAGAAACCTTAAAAACTCCTTTTTCTATGGTTGTAGGTGGTGATTTTGGCTTGGAACAGTCATAACCAACAAAATAAAAAAGATTCAAATCTTCAAAAATAGCTTCCTAGGTTTGAGCGCTGTCCTTCAAGCATGCAAATCTGCCTTGGAATGTAAGAAAGAGAAAGAAAATCATGCCATGATGTGCAAAATATGCCCTCTAGGTGAAACGCTGACCCAAAAATACCTTCAATTTGCCTTTGATTTGATAAAAATCATGAAGAAATGCCATTATTTGATAGAAAAACCCCTTCCTCCTTGAACACTGCCTTTAAATCCTCCTTGAAGCTTTTGTAAATGATAAAAACAATGAAGAAATGGCTCCTTTATAGCTTGGCTTTACATCTTAGGGTTTCAAACTGCTTTTGCTCTAAAAATAGAATGCTTTTTTAATTTCCCTTCCATGCATAAAGTTGAAGTGGAGCTCCTCTTCTATTTATAACCTTTGCTTTTTAGAAAACATGTTTTTTCTCCTTTGGGATGCCAAAACCCTAAAATAGACTTTTGTTTGTTTGGTTTTTGTTTGGAGCGCGCTTTGCCTTGAAGTGCTTTGGCCTTGGAGTGTGCTTCACCTTGGAGCACGCTTCGCCTTGGAGTGCGCTTCACCTTGGAGCATGCTTCGCCTTGGAGCACTTTGGAGTTGGAGTGTGCTCCATGAGAAAAGTACTCTTTTGACTTGCACCTTTGAAGCAAATTTTGAGACGAACCTTCACCAATAGACAAGAGAATGTCTCTGACACTTGATATTTTCACTTTTCACTTTGGAGCACTTTTGCCTTGGTGCGTGTGCCTTGGGAAAAGTGCACTTTTTCCATGCCTTAGAATTTTTTTTTTTAATTTTCAAAATTGCTTAGAGCCTTTTCACTTTGATCAATGTGCCAATTATTACCTTAGAAACTTTTTTAAAAACCTTCAAATTTTGATCTCATCCATTTGGAGCGCTTTGACCTTGGAGCGTGCTTCACCTTGAAAGTGCTCTTTTCTTCATGCCTTAGACATTTTTTCGATTTTGGAGTGCTTTGGAATTGGAGTGCACTCCACAAGAAAAGTGCTCTTTTTGACTTAACCTTTTTGAAGCACATTTTCAGACGAGTTCACTCCGAATGATGAAGAGAAGCCTTAAAACTTGAATTTTGGAGCCTTTTCTCCTTGGCGCGTGTGCCATGGGAAAAATGCTCCAAAATGCCTTAGAATTTTTTTCCAAAATCTTTAAATTTTCAAAAATTTTAAAATTGGATTTTGAATTGCCAGATGTTTTCTCGTTGTTCTTCACTGTCTGTTCCTTTGCATCGTTCAACAATTCTACATCCTTTGAATAGCACTGAAAACTTGATCTGATCCCTGGTAGATGAACTTCTTCCATTAATGGCCTTGGAGTTCGTGTTTCACCTTTTGAAAAAGTAGAATTGACCCAGTAGAGAAAACTCGACCTTTTGCAGATTTCGTCTGGACCACCTTGATCGTGAAGAAATATCAACCAATTAGAATTAGGCAGGACTCCCGAATCAGAGATTCTATTTTTAGAAAATTTTGCTAGCATCCGTATCTCAAGAAACCCAGAAACCTAAAATTGACGTCTATTTTTAGAAACTTTCTAAAAATAGAAACTTTCTTTTTTTAGAAATTTTAACTTTTTGACTTTTGACGACCAATTTTTCAGACTCACAAAATGCCTTAATGAAGCAAAAAATTTGATTTGGCACAACATAGCCAATTTGGCTTCTTTGAATCCTTCTCCTTTTGGGCCTTGTATCAATTTCCTTTGATGTATCTTGTACATGCAGGGTTAGCAAATAATGACAAAGCAACATGGTGCTTGGGAGGTGTGTTTAGGCATCTTTTTAGGGTGTTCATATGCATAGATGAAAAATTTCGTATGGGTACAACATCTTTTTCAACAAATCTTCTTGTGCATATCCTGACAAAAATCTGCATTCAACTTTCTATTGGGGTGCGACTAGAGATGGAGAATCCTAGTGAAGGTGGCAGACTTTGGCATTACATCTTCTACTTGCACTTACTTGAAAGTTTATAAAACCTTTCCGACAAATCCATTTTGTGTATATCCTCAAACTTGTTATCTTTAGTAACAAGATTTTCAAAATATTGAGCAAGACTAATGTGATTTCTTATATAAGCCTGTAAATTTGAAATTCTATAGTGGCACAAGACCATCGACAACTTCAACGGTCTGAAACCACTTCCAAGTTATACTTTCCAATCTTTGTAATCCATTACTAACTTGAGTACAATGCCTTATTCCTTAAATTTTCTGAATTTGTACACAAAGCTTTCACCAAAACCTTTGAGTCCTTAACCCATAGAATCGAGCAATCAAAATTGGTAAGAAATCATTTATGAGGATTCATATTAAAAGATTATGAATTCTCCCAAAAACTCGATGTGAGGCCATAATCGATCAGGTGAAACATGCAGTGTGCAACCCTCTTTGCCCGACTCCCATTCAGCAATAAAACGTGCAATTATTTCAAGCATTGGCTTAACATAGATGAACCACAGACTCGTAAGACCTACTGGTTTTATTTTGAAGGTTCTTTTCATATAATCCCACATTTGATCACCCACCATCCAGGAATTTCTGGTCTTGGTATAATGAAGCCAGAAAAATTTATCTGCAGACCATTCATATCCCATTGTTGAGTACATGATGAGGCCATAGAGGATAGTTTGGAAAAGGGAATATGGAATTTCTATGGCCACCTAGGCAAGAACATATATAATAGGAGAATACATTCCTGCTACTTTTTCCCTATAGAAAACACTATGCTCCACATCTACAAAGGCTGCACATTGGAGCAATTGGTTATTCCCATAAACAATGTTGCACCATAAATTGCTCCTATCATAGTGAACATGTCTTGTTGGTTATGTATTTTTGTTCCTTTCTACCAATAAATGGCACCAAATATCATTGCCACAATGAGAGTGACAATTAAGCATACTAAATTATAGCCAAGACTCCACCAATATGCCCAATATTGCTTCCACAGACAAGCTGAGAATTACTTCCAAGTATTTTGTGCAAATTGGGATGGGAAATGAAGGTCCTCTGTATCTAGTGTTAGGAGCACAAGGTAAATTTGGATGATATTGCACCTAGCCGAGGAGGCACAATGTCTATTTTGGCAGAACCAATCATTGCTGGAAATTTTGCTTGACCTTGTAGATCAACATATTTAAGTGCTCCATACATTGATGTTGCTGCAGATGGTAACCTTTAAATATGCTCTGTAATATATGTGGATTGGGAAGGGGTTGCATGCTATTGACAACACTCCATTTCTATTCTCTTCAACCCAATCTTCTCAAGTGTAGCAAAATTTGATGGTGCTACAGAATTCGAAACTGGAGCAGGCAACATTGTATTGTGACTACATTGCTCGTGAGTCATAGCATTTGTGGTGTGCAGTGCTTAAAAAAAAGGAGCATTTCTCTCTCTTTATTAGTTTAACATTTGGTGCAATGTCATTTACCTCTGAAATGGGAATACATAACCCTAGTTCAAATACAACACCTGTAATATTGTATCTGTGTCTCCCACTCTAACTGTGAGCAAGTAACCTGCATCAAATGAACCACCTACCACATTGTTGTGATGTAATCACACATCGCCCCATTGCAAATGGGGACCCCCTCTTTTTTTCCGCTTTCTGCCTTCATTTCTCTTTAAGCTTTAGGTTTTCTTTGAGCTTGTAGGTTTGGTAGTGTTGTTTTTCCCAAGTCTCGCCAAATTCTTGCTAAGGAGTCCATATGCTTTCATTCTGATGCATGTCCTAAAGCCCTAAAATTGACTAAGTTTGATGTCCTAAAGTCTGATATCCTAAAATCCTAAAAACTGACTAAGTCTAAAATCTGGTGGATCCTCAAAAATCTAGAATCTGCATGTTAAATCTCATGGATCCGAGACCTATCTCAAACATCTTGAAAGTATATTTCAAAATATTTAAATTTTGAAAGTATGGGAAAAGTGCACTTTTCTCCTATCCTTGAATTTTGGCACTCATTTCGAGCATCCTTGCATTATGAATATTTTGAACTCATACATAAACCTGTGAAACCAGTGCTCAAGGCACACTTTTTGAGGGTCTTCATATTATGCAAAAATGAACATTATAAATGACTACTCAAAACTAGCACTTTTCTGCCTTAGGCACACTTCTAGAGGGACTTTGCATAATGTATTTTGAACATCATACATGCTTGGGTAAGAAGTCTGCCCAAAGCACACCTAGAAGGTGACTTTGCATTCGACAAATTTCAACTTATACATAAATGATTAAAATCAGCGCTCATTCTATCTTGAGCACACTTTTACCACACCTTTGCATTGTGTATTCCATGCACACATGTCTAGAATTAGCACTTTTCCTTTAGGCGCACTTGGAGGAGGGTCTTGCATTGTGCAAACCTTGAACACAATACATACTTGCCTAAAAATAATGCTCATTTGTTCTAGGCGCACTTCTACCTATGCTTTTCAGTATGCATTCAATGCAAACACACACAAATCTAGTGCTCTTCTCAATGCATGCATACTTGAATTCAACACCCCCTTTGTTCCTTCACATATGTCAATCTCGCCAAGAGTTATACAAGCTACCTAAGTCGGCCAAGAGATATAGAAAACAGGTTTTAAACGTAAAAAAATCATGGAAATTCAAGTGTAGGCCGACCTAGGTGATTGTTGATGAATGTATATTAATAGAAGATCAAGTTTGTCACTTAAGGCATTCATCCAAAATTGAATTTTAGAGCAGAATTATTCAAGAATAGATAAACAAGGAATCTAAAATGTTCAAATTTTTGAAGTTTATCTTAATAGCTTTCTCTTGTCAAGAACTAGATATTGATATAACGTATGGTGTCTATTTTGCAGGTGAATGGCAAGTTACCGAGTGAGGAAAGTTAAAGTAAGGAAGGATTTCAAAGGATGTTGCCCAAGTTTGAGAATACTTCTTTTCCAGAAGGAGAGCATCACTTCACCTTGCACGTCTAGGAAGCATCACAAGGACATCCATCCAAAAGTTCATTCAGAGGTTCACTATCACATTCAATCTTCAGAGACATTTCATGCGCCAGGCAGAGAGAACATCCAACATGAAATCTACTCTAAGAAGTTATGTACAAAGACATCTTCTACTACACCATCCAGAGTCGAATCCTACACAAGAACAAGAATACAAGAACCTCATGAGATAAGAAATGAGCATAAACACCATAAATCCATAAATTACTCTAAGGCATGGAGGACATCAAGAAATTCCAAAATTCCCAAGTTTTCAAGTTCGAGAAGCCAAGTTCCATAGGTGAAAATCCAGTAATTTGGGAAAGTATTCCAAGCAGTGTGAACACAGAGAAAATCAAACCCAATTGCTTAAGAAGTTGTTGAGGTGGCATGTGCATGTCACCAATCCAATCACATTTTGCCACGTCACCCGTCCAAGTTCAATGTACATACAAAAAGATTGTTGCAGTCCAGGACAACACTGAGAGGGGGGGATGAATCAGTGTTGTGAACACTTTTAACTTTTTGCCACTTTTATTTTACAAGACAAAGATAAAGGAATACATCAATGAATTGTTAAACACATATGCAGATGTATGATAATGAAAAACATGAATCAGGACAAGTGAGTAAAACATTAGAAAGAACACACATAGAGGCAAATCATGACACAAGAATTTCTAGAGTGGAAAACCCTCATGGGGTAGAAAAACCACTCATGAACTGCCTCACTGGCTTAACTTTGAAAAACTTCTTTACAAGGCCTCATTGGCTGATATATGTGTCTCACTGACCTACAACCCTTACTGGCATACAAAAAGTCTCAAGAAGTCTCACTGACTTTTGAACATGTCACAAACATTTTGAATGCAAGTGCAATATTTAGGGGATTGCCCTATTTCTATCAATTACAATCACCTATACCTCCTCTTTGAATTTCACAACAAATTAATTGCAAGAATATATTCTTTAACCTCTGTAAAAGAAAATGAACTGATGTCCTCTTTTGATGTCAATCAAATCACCAAATCACCTTTTAAAAATTTACATCAACTCAATTGTATCTTTGCAACTCTATTAGACACCTTTACAAAAAAATATATCATTTTTGCAAAATCCATAACCCATCACTGCAAAAATTAATTCATCTCTGCAAAATAGTTCATCTCTGCAAAATAATACATCTCTGCAACATACTAGATGCCTTCTTTGCAATCTGATTAACCAATTTATCCTTTCTGCAATCAAGTTGTACTCATCTCTGCAAAACAATCATCAATTCTATTCTTTTATAACTACACAATATCTCTAAATACTTTCCATCAACATATAAAAGGAATGCTTTCCTTTATTACACACTCGAGCACATAAAAAAACAAACTACTCACTATCTCAATTTTCAAAAATAGAAACAAAATCTTGTAATTTGCAAAAGAAGAGAGCCAAAAAGTCATAATTTTTGGCCTTTTTAAACTGCACCCTGTCAAACTTAGCAATAGAACCCGACCGTTAGGCTTCCATTCGGTTTAAATCTCATCCACGAGATTTCATTTTCGCGCCATCTACACAACAAATCCTGTCCATTGAATTCATGCTCCCGTCGAGAATTTAAAACTATCACTTGGTGATCGGGCACCCTAGGCATCGAGACCGGTCAACAAATGACATCTAACCCTTAAAAGAATAACTTAAGTGATTGTTACCTATTCACCCGGTCAATCAACAAATAGAACATAAAGAGCTAACGGTTATTTAAGGGTTTTTCATAATAACAAAGGGTTATATTTAGGCTTTGAAACAAAGGGTTATATTTAGACTTTGAAACATAGTGACTATTAGGATTTTTAATTCCTTAGCATTAACAAAACATCAAACCTTATCAAAACTGAATGTTGATGATTCTGAGTTCAATGCCATATCAAAACAACTAACATAGAAAGTACCACAATTAACATGTTTGATATCTCTTCAAGATAGAATCTCAACAATACCAAGAACACCATAATGATCATTGTCATCAAACCAAGAACACCATCAAGATCCTTCATCACATCATAACTTGAACCATCTCCTGAACCTTCTGCCATGAGTATGAAATGAACAGCCTCTTTGAACACAAACTTCAAACTCTTGTCAACTTTATGAAAGAAGATGAAAACCACTGCATTCCAAGATGCACTGCATTCCAAGATGAAATACTTCCTAATTTGTAATGGCAACTCTTCCTAACATTATATATGAAGATGAATGTATCCTTTGTCAACTTTGAGAACCCAAGACTACCATGAAGGCATTATTCTCCTTCTCAAAATACAATCACTATGACATCACACACCAACTTGCTGCCTTACTTATGTCATTGAAGCACATCATCCTGCTACACCAAACCATATGAGAGTTCCTGATCTCGTGCATGACACATAGTAACATATGGAGATGTCAAACACTATGGATCACCTGCCAATCACTTAGCCACAATCCAATCTAACCATCCTTTTGACATCAATGACAACAACATTCATCAATCTCCCCCTTTGTCATTGATGGCAAAACCAAATTACTTTCTCCCCCTTTGACATAAATGACAAAGGAATGAAAAACTCCCCCTTTGAAGATGGATTCATTCACTTGACTATTGTTAATGCATATGAATTGTAGTAAGGCCTAAAAGAAGCACAACCCACTATCACTTTTAGCCAAACCAAACACTGTCATTAGCACCAATGCAGTCACTCAAGTATGAGAAAGAAATCACTGTCAAAGTACAACAACATCATAGCTTTACCATCCATCCATAGAGATTACTACACCTTACAACTTCCACTGTCAAATAGTCCAAATGTGTCATAGCACCACAGGCAAACTATATGTTACAACATTTATTGTTAAGATGACTGTCATTGTCATTGAAATCACTATCAAATGCTTAGCTCATAATGAAGAACCATACAAAGAATTCTACTATGTCCTCTGTCACTGAAACATTATTTGCTCACTATTTTCAATCAACTGAGTTTGAACAGTGTGCATTGAATAGAGATCCTATTGTCCATTCTGCCTTCTTGCACTACATACTGTCAGTCACTGCCTAATTAGATAAAATATTTCTCTAAAAGAGAGCACCATCATAAGCAAATTTTGGTTACAAGTATTACAACACACTTTCATCAAACTAGTAACCAATAACCATAGATTTAGACTTGAAAGAGACAGCATGCAAGACAAGAATTCTCAACCATTGTGTTAAATCTAGTCAAAGCATAATACTTTTGTATAATGTACATTGTTCTCATGCATCATAATCTCTAATCAAAGAGATTGATAACATCTCCCAAAGAACTTATCCATTGTAAATTGTGAGACACTCCATATTACTTCACATAATGCAATCAAACAAGACACACTCTCTGTCTTAAAAAAAAATCACTGTCATATAAACAAATTCACTGTAAAAAAGATGACTATTGTCTAATCACACTGTCATGAAGACCATCATCCATAACCATGAGAGATGAGATGAATAACAAGAACTGAAGTATTTTATCTGACAAAATTAATACCTCCTGTCTTCCTTGTAGGATTTACAAACTGCTTACACACATTTATCAATTGAGCTTTTAAACCACTTATATCAGTCATACTTCACTTTCTGTAAGCCTAGTAACATCTGACAATTGCATGACTATAAGCTTGATCTTCTATACTATTTCCTTGTACTATAGCATTGATTGGACTATCCTTGTACTGTCAAGGAAAGAAAATCCTGTTTCAAAGTTGCCAATAAACTGGACTGCCATGAAAACTTTTTTGCTGTCATTAAGACCACTGGAAGACAAAACATTCACTAATTTCCATTCAAAGATTGTCCTCACATTATCATATAACAATACATAATCAGACCAATCAAAAAGACTGAACAATCAAATTGTTTATCAACCATAAACATCATTGCATATGACTTGAGTCTCCAAGTCTGCTGCATTTCCAAGTTTGATGAAAAACTAAATGTCTTGATGTGCCCATTGAAACACACCAATGTGAGGCATTACTCCAAATCAATCACTGCTCTCTTATTCCACAAACACACTATTCCTAAATGCAATAATCATTTATACAAACATAGCATACTTGACCACTATCAATCACTGATCAAGAACACCTATAAACATTGACAGAGTTCAATGTCACTATTCACTGTTTCATCACTTTCACACCAAACATTAAAGCCATTGAACATAGCACTGTCCATTGCAACAAGACACACCACTGCACACCTCTTCAGCCTTGATTTTGATCAATCTATCTCTTGATAGCAATTTGAACTAAATGCAAAGATGTCATAAACACATCAACACTCATGATGAACAACATTGCAAGCTCAACAAGCAAAAATCATGAAGATTACTATTCACAACACATGATGACCACTCTTGAGAAGACCTTGCCAAGACTTCCATAATAGTGACAAAAATATCAATCAATCCTTTCTGAAACATATCATCAAAGAACATATCAAATTATCACACCAATAATCCTTCCAAATGATCATGAATTAACATCTAGTCCACCATCTTCTTTTGACACTATCTCCAATCCACCTGAAAGTTCCAATTCTCATGCAATACACATGGCTCAAAATACATGATCAAAAATACATGAAGATTAATATCAAGAACATTTGAATTGCAATAACATGACAACTCATCCTTTGTAAGTATCAACATGATATGAACAAGATATAAATAGGATCACCTATAAACGAAGTCACTGAACATCATCAAGCTCTTAGTGCATTGAACTTTTGAATATCTTATCAACATCTTGTATACATTATGATATCATGAACCATTGATCACCTGTTTCACTGACATACACCTCTTGAACCTTCTTGGGGATAATTGATAAAACATGGACAACTCCCCCTAACTTCATGCTATTTGTTATGCCACTTATGATGTAACTTGTGCAAGATGCACAAGTTTAGAATCTGTACTCTTTTGCCTTTGTTTCAATCTCCAAACTTTCACAGGTTCTTTCTTCCTCCAAACTTTTTTCAGCTTCTATCCTTTTCAACCTTTTCAAATCAGGTGATGAAATTGTGCAACGGTGTGCTTTATGACCAAAAGAGTTGCAATTATAACAAATTATACTGTAATCATAATCAAATGATTGATAATACCTTTTTGACATCCTTTGAGCATTTATGTTATGCTTCCATGCAGGATCATACCTTTTATGCATTTTACAGTTTCTTTGTATGTGACCAACATTATTGCACTTGTAACATACAAGGTTAGTATTTCTTCTACAATCAACTGCTTTATGTCCAAAATGATTATAGGTATAACAATAACCATTAAATGAATAATTATACCCGTACATAAATGCTTGTCTTACTGGAGCAGACCTTCTGAAATTTCTTCTATGATTATGCATTACAAACTCATTTTTGGTTTTCATTTCAGCTTCACTCTTCTTTTTGTCTTCAGGAGCAGCAACATAATGACTTAAATCAATTTTCCTTCTGGGAGTCTCTTTGGCTTTGGAACACTCTCCTTCATATCCTAAACCAGTTGTGTTGTTATGATTCTTCTGTTTACCCAGTATCTCATGTAACTTGTATGTACTCTCTTCAAATCTGAGTCTCTTTTCCAACTGCTTCTTAACATCCTCAAGTTCTTTTCTTAAAGAGACTATTTCTCCTTCAAGCTTTTGACATTCAACCACTTTAGTTTCTAACTCAGACTTTGTTACATTGGCTATCCTTTTAGCTTCCTCAACTTCTGTCTTTAAACTGATAATTAATTTATCTAATTCACTTACTTGATTCCTCAAATCCATAATCAAATTTCTAGCCTCTTCAAGGTCTTAAGTTATTCTTTCAAAATATGAAATAACTTTGTCTTTGGATTCTTTCTCCTATTGTAGTTGCACCTTTAGTCTCTGATTCTCCTTTTTCCATTTCTTGATTTCACTTAGAGCACATATGAGCTCTCCTTCTATGCCAATTTCACATTCTTATTCATCATACTCCTGATTGTGATCTTCTTCTGAATCTAATTGGGTCTCATCTTTTTCATGTGATTGTCTTCTTTCAATGTCATTTTCTTTAGACACTAACTTATCCTCTTCTTCACCATCATATTGATAGATTCTTTTCAATTCCCTCCACATATCCTGAGCTGTATCACAATACATAACTTTACATGAAATTTGATTAGATAATCCAGACAAAATAGCCTTCTTTGCAATGTCATTGTATTCATAAGCCTCTTTATTACTTGTATCATTAGGTGATAGAGAGGAAATAAAATAACCATTCTCAACAGACATCCATACTGTTGATTTAAGGATAGACAACTGAGAGGGGGGTGAATCAGTTGTCACAAAAATTTTGTTCCTTATTCACTTAAAACCTTTTTGTATTTCAACAGCATATCAAAGATTTAATCATGAAAGCATAATGCAATAATTCAAGAGCAGAAACAAACTTAACACAAATAACACCAAAATTTTAATGTGGAAAACCTAGTTAAGGGAAAAACCATGGGGTGACTAACACAAGAATATATTCTCTGTTAAAAGAATATGAAAAATAAAATGGCACATGCCAATTAGGGCTCACTGTCCAAGCACACTGCTCACAAGAGGCCCACTGCCTATAGGAGACACACTATCTATAGAAGAGATTAAATATTACAAACTTGAACTGGAAGTTAGCATCTTCACTATGCTTGAATCAGTTCCATTAAAGCTCAACACCTCTGCTCTGCTTTTCGCTCCTCTCCCTTACCACCTTCTCATCATGACCACACATGATTCATCTTGAAATGACTTCACAACTCTTATTTATACATGAAATTGACTTTGGAATGATCAACAAAGTCAGCACAACATACACTCATTTTATTACAGAGCATTTAAAAAAATACAACTTGACTTGTTACAAAAACTTCTTGCGCATTACTATACTGTCAGCCACGTATAGATGGAACTTCAATCTTCTTCAAAGACCACACCATGCTTCGCAAAACATCTTCAAGATTATCCACAACATGTGCAAATCATGCGGTCAGCTACGACTAGGAAGAACACCATTACCCAAAGGTAAATCTTCAATTACAAGCTAGATCTTCAATGCGGACCAACAACATGAACTAGACACAAACTGGAGACCTCCACAATCTTGCTTGAATTACCAAGAACATCCGCACCACTTCTGCTTATTAAAATCATTTGCATCTTCATCTGGAACCTCAAGAACACAACCAATCATCACTATCACATTAGAAGGATCACTTGCGAACCTCCAAACCATGAGCCAATCGAGTTGTTAATTTAAATTAGCTTCCCAAACATGCCACCAGATCTGCAGAGCATGATATTGCATTTTCAGATCTCACCAGACCTCTTTGTGCCACTCTGTCACCACTGAATAGCTGCCAGAACAAGTTTTACTCATATGACCGAAACTTCTTCAAATCTTCATGTGAACCTCTGAAATCTTGACTGGAGAATCGTCAGACACATATCTACAAACCCTTTGATGTGCATACTCTGATCTTCAATTGTCTGGGATCTTTGCTTCATAGAACTTCACTGTTTTTCTCTATTTTTGATGGGACTAATTTTCTCAATATCCTCAGCACATAACTCATCCAATTCTTAACATCAATGCAATAGGAGTATGTTGACATCAATGACAACACCGTTTAGGGTCATACTTGCAACAATCTCCCCCTTTGTCATTGATGGAAACATATGATGTGAAAAACTATTTTAACCATCAAGATAAGAACTTTTCCTTACTGACTGACATAGCTCCCTCTATCACCAGTAATCATTCACATGTCTTCTCTTCCTCTATTGCTCCCCCTTTGATCAACAACCACTTTTTGTTTTTTCACATGTCTTCTCTCCCCCTTTGACATCAATGGCAAAGAGTACATACTTGCAACCACTTCTCATGCTTCAGAAACGTACTGACTGCTCCCCCTGAGTAGCAGCCTCCTAACATCAATCCGGATCATAACATATGACTGTGAAATCCACCAGACAGATGCACATCAGTGCACCTTAATTAAGAACCAGAGGGGTAATAACCCCTAACTTCTCCTTGAGATACTCAAAAGTATCCTTAGTTAGAGGTTTGGTAAAAATGTCTGCAATATGATCCTTTCAGGGCACAAACTCTAACCTGACTTCATTTTTGTTCACCTGCTCTCTTAAAAAGTGGAACTTGATGGCTATATGTTTTGTCTTTGAATGCAACACCGGATTTTTTGATATGTTTATTGCACTTGAGTTATCACAGAAGATTGTGATAGGTTCTTCATACTTTACTCTGATGTCTCTTAACATTTGTTTCATCCATAATACTTGAGTGCAACTGCTCACTGCTGCAATATACTCTGCTTCTGTAGTAGACAGAGATATTGCCTCTTGTTTCTTGCTTATCTAGGAAACCAATCTTTTCCCTAAAAAGAATGCACCACCACTGGTACTCTTCTGATCATCCACATCACCTGCCCAATCAGCATCAGTATAAGCATGAAGAGAGAAATCATGATCCTTGGGATACCACAATCCATACTCAACTATTCCCTTCAAATATCTGAGAATTCTCTTGATTGCCATGACATGAGATTCTCTAGGATCAGCTTCAAATTTGGCAACAAGACCAACAACATTCATAATGTCAGGTCTAGTTTGAGTGAGGTAGAACAATCCTCCAATCATAGACCTATATGTTTTCTGATCAGCTTTAGGAGATTCAACATCTTTACTCAATTTACATCCAGTAGTCATGGGAGTATTCATTGCCTTTGAATCCTCCATCCCAATTTTTTTCAATAATTCTTTCACATATTTGGTCTGAGATATGAAGATTCCTTTCTTTGTTTGAGTGATTTGTAGACCTAAGAAGAAATTCATTTCACCAAACATAGACATCTCAAATTCACTTTTCATTTGATTTGCAAAAGTTTTACACATACTATCCTTCCATCCAAAAATAATATCATCAACAAATACTTCAACAATCAAGATATTTTCATGATCAATCTTAAAATATAGATTACTGTCAGTAGTACCTTTGTTGAAACCAATTTTTAAAAGATGTTTGTCCAACCTTTCATACCAGGCTCTTGTGGCTTGTTTGAGTCCATACAATGCCTTCTTTAATTTGCAGACCATATCTCCATTATCAGACAGTTGAAATCCATCTGGTTGCTCAATGTATACTTCTTTTAAATCACCATTTAGGAAAGCAGACTTGACATCCATCTAATATACCTTGAAATATTTGAAGGCAACAAAGGCAAGAAATAGTCTGACTGCTTCAATCCTTGCCATTGGAGCAAAAGTCTCTTTAAAGTCAACTCCTTCTACTTGAGAATAACCTTTACAGACCAATCTGACTTTGTTTCTTATTACCTCACCATCTTCATTTAGTTTGTTTTGGAAGGCCCACTTAGTCCCAATCACATTTTTGTCCTTAGGTCTAGGAACAAGATCCCAAGTGTGATTCTTTTCAATCTCCATCAATTCCTCCTTCATTGCTTTAACCCAACTTTTATCATTGCATGCTTCACTTACTATTTTTGGTTCAACTTTTGAAATCAGACAATACTTCACTGAGTCTTGAGCAATATTTCTTCTTGTTTGAACACCTTTGCTTCTATCTCTTATGGTCTGGTCTTCAGAATGGTTCAGTCTTACATACCTGGGAGTTTTGGGAATCATTTGCACTTCTAATTCTTGGACAGGTTCATTCAAGCTTGTCTCTTCTTCTTGTGTTTTTAGATTCTCCGGATCAATTTAAATTTGGACAGGAGTTTGGACTTGTTCTTCTTGGTCCGGTATATCATTTTGATCATCAGCTTCATACTCATAGTACCTTGAGATATTTTCCATGCCTTCATCAACTTTCACATTTGTGCTTTCCACAATCTTTCTTAATCTCTTGTTATAACACCAGTAAGCTTTGCTTTGAGTAGAATATTCCAAGAATATTCCTTCATCACTTCTAGCATCAAACTTGCCAAGCTCTTCATCTCTTTTGATATAGAATTTGCTACCAAAGACTCTGAAATACTTCACAATAGGAGTGATGCCAAACTAAAGTTCATAAGGAGTCTTACTAGTCTTGCCTTTGATTTGTACTCGGTTAAGAGTATAAACAGCAGTGCTCACAACTTCTCTCCAATAGATCTGAGGAACATTTGCTTCCATCATCATGGTCCTAGAATCTTCTTGGATGGTCCGGTTCTTTCTCTCTACTACTCCATTCTGCTGTGGAGTCCTTGGAGCAGATAACTGTCTTTTTATCCCATGTTTCTCACAGAATTCAATGAACTCTCCAGATGTGAATTCTCCACCTCTGTCAGATATGAGGCATTTTATGTTTATGCCCTCATTTTCTACCATAGCCTTGAATATTTTGAACTTCTCAAGTGCTTTAGATTTCTCTTTCAAGAAAGTCACTCACATCATCCGGGAGTGGTCATCAATCAACAACATGAAATATCTATCTCCTTGTAGACTTCTGATTCTTGTTGGACCACATAGATTAGTGTGCACCAAGTCCAATAGTCCGGTTGAAGAATGTTCCTTACTTTTGAATGAGACTCTATTTTGCTTACCTAATTGACATGCCTTGCACAAACTAATAGTAGGTTTCACCAATCATGGAAGATCTCTTACAGCCTGGGTGTTGCTTATCTTAATGATATTATCAAAATTCACATGACACTCTCCTATGCCAAAACCAATTCTAATCATTTGGAACAAATAAGCAACTTTTGCCAGTACCAACCAAGTGAAAGATGTTACCTTTTGTCTGAGTACCGGATGCAATCTCAGTTCTGGAGCTTTCAAAGATCTTGCATTTTCCATTTTTAAACCAGAGATCATAACCTTTGTTTACCAGCTGCCCAACACTGAGCAGATTATGCTTTATACCTTCAACATATAGAACATCACCGGTTTTATTCTTTCCATCAAAAGAAATGGTTCCTCTGCCTTTAATTCTGCCAGCAAAATTATCTCTAAATTTTACAACTCCACCTTCATATCTTTCTAGGTTTATGAACTTATTCTTATCACTAGTCATGTGGTGAGAGTATCCACTGTCAATGACCCATTCATCCTTTTCTTCAACCTGAGCAGCCAGAGCCCTTTTTATCTTATGATTAGTAGATTCAATAGGCATTGGATCTTCTTCCTTGATGGCAATAAACACCCAGTCACTTCCGGATTTGGTTCCTATCTCAAATTCATCATCTGTTACTCCATCATCATCTTCTTGAACATAGTAACACTTCTTTTGAGATATTGATCTATTAGGGTTAGGCCTTGAAAATATTTCCGGACACCTTGAGGTAAAATGACCAATCTTGTTGCAATTGAAACATTTGAAAGGCAATTTTACTTCATACTTACCGAATCCTCTTGGCAATCTTTTAGCAACAAGGGCTTCAAGTTGTGCATCTTCTGACTCATCTTCTTCCATATCCTTTCTTGCTTTATCATACCATGTTGATTTCTTTGAGGAATTTTCTCCCGGATCATATCTTTGTTTTCCTTTTGCAGACACACTAGCTTTGAATGCAGATTCAGTCTTGGGAGGTGCATCTCCAAAATCAGCGAATTCAAATGCAGCTAACTTTCCAACCAATTGATCCCTAGTAATGTTTGATAATGATCTAAATTCCTCAATAGCAACAACCTTGTGTTTGTAAGCAGGAGGTAAGGATCTGAGAACTTTGGTAACAATCTCATCTTCATCCAATGTTCCACCAGCACATCTAATTCCACAGACAAGCTCATTTACCCTTGGCATAAATGTAGTGATATTTTTATCTTCACTCATCTTCAGGCTTTCAAACTTTCCTTTCAGACTCTGTAACTTTGCACATTTAACATATTTGTCTCCTTCATGTAGAATCTCCATCTTTGTCCAAATTTCATAAGCAGTTTTCAATCCCATAACATTTGTCAGTTCTATATCAGACAAGGCACTTAGTAGGGCTTCTTTGGCTTAGAGATTATTTTTAGCATTTCTAATTTCATCTAGAGTTGTCGGACCATTCTTTAGAGGAATATACTCAATTGTAGTCATGTTCCAATATTGCTCTCCCATGCATTGCAAATGACATTCCATGTGGCTTTTCCAAAGAGTGTAGTTTTTTCCATCAAACCTTGGACTGTCCTTCTTGTAGGATGACATCCTGGATCTCCTCAAGCGGTTAAGCTTCTTCTAGAGGAACTTGGCTCTGATACCAATTGTTGATTTAAGGACATACAACTGAGAGGGGGGGAAATCAGTTGTCACAAAAATTTTGTTCCTTATTCACTTAAAACCTTCTTGTATTTCAACATCATATCAAAGATTTAATCATGAAAGCATAATGCAATAATTCAAGAGAAGAAACAAACTTAACAAAAATAACACCAAAATTTTAACATGGAAAACCTGGTTAAGGGAAAAAACATGGGGTGACTAACCCAAGAATATATTCTCTGTTAAAAGAATATGAAAAATAAAATGGCACCTGCTAATTAGGGCTCACTACCTGAGCACACTACTCACAACAGGCCCACTACCTACAGGAGACACATTGTCTACAGAAGAGATTAAATATTATAAACTTGAACTGGAAGTTAGCATCTTCACTATGCTTGAATCAGCTCCATTAAAGCTCAACACCTCTACTCTACTTTTTGCTCCTCTCCCTTACCACCTTCTCATCATGACCACACATGATTCATCTTGAAACGACTTCGCAACTCTTATTTATACATGACATTGACTTTGGAATGATCAATAAAGTTGGCACAACATACACTCATTTTATTACAAAGCATTTACAAAAATACAACTTGACTTGTTACAAAAACTTTTTACGCATTACTATACTATCGGCCACGCATAGCTAGAATTTTAATCTTCTTCGAAGAACACGCCCTGCTTTGCAAAACATCTTCAAGATTATCTGCAACATGTGCAAATCATCTAGTTGGCTAGGACTAGGAAGAACACCATTACCCAAAGGTAAATCTTCAATTACAAGCTCAATATTCAATGCGGACCAACAACACAAACTAGACACAAACTGGAGACCTCCATAATCTTGCTTGAATTACCAAGAACATTCGCACCACTTCTGCTTACTAAAATCATTTGCATCTTCATTCGGAACCTCAAGAACATAGCCGGTCATCACTGTCACATTAGAAGGATCACTTGCGAACCTCCAAACCACGAGCCAATCAAGTTGTTAATTTAAATTAGCTTCCCAAACATGCCACCAGATCCGCAAAGCATGATATTGCATTTCTGGATCTCACCGGACCTCTTTGTGCCACTCTATCACCACTGAACAGCTGCCAGAAAAAGTTTTACTCATATGACCGTAACTTCTTCAAATCTTCATGCGGACCTGTAAAATCTTGACTGGAGAACCGTCAAACACATATCGACAAACCCTTTGATGTGCATACTTTGATCTTCAACTGTTTGGGATCTTTGCTTTGTAGAACTTCACTATTCTTCTCTATTTCTAATGGGACTAATTTTCTCAATATCCTCAGCACATAACTCATCCAATTTTTAACATCAATGCAACATGAGTATGTTGACATCAATGACAACACCATTTAGGGCCATACTTGCAACACATACACCATATCCTAATGAAAATAGATAGGTTTGCATCCTAAAACACCAAACAGAGAAGTCTGGACCATCAAAGAAATGAACATCTTGTGAAACATTTTATATATCAACTGATTGTATACCAACATCTGAATTTGATACAGACTGCACCTTTTGATCAAAATGAGACTTGACATTTCTCATGTACTTATTTATTTTGTACTTACCCATGGTACTCCACCCTCAAGACCCACCCAAGCCAATTAGACTTCAATAGGGAACCTAGGCTCTGATACCACTTGTTGGAGTCCAGGACAACATTGAGAGGGGGGTGAATCAGTGTTGTGAAAACTTTTAACTTTTTGCCACTTTTATTTTACAAGACAAAGAGAAAGGAATACATCAATGAATTGTTAAACACATATGCATATGTATGATAATAAAAAACATGAATCAGGACATGTGAGTAAAACATTAGAAAGATCACACATAGAGGCAAATCATGACTCAAGAATTTCTGGAGTGGAAAACCCTCATGGGGTAGAAAAACCACTCATGAACTGCCTCACTGGCTTAACTTTGAAAAAATTCTTTACAAGGCCTCACTGGCTGATATATGTGTCTCACTGACAAATGAAAGGTCTCATTGACCTACAAGCCTCACTGGCATATAGAAATTCTCAAGAAGTCTCACTAACTTTTGAACATGTCACAAACATTTTAAATGCAATTACAATATTCAAGGGATTGCCCTGTTTCAATCAATTACAATCACCTTATACCTCCTCTTTGAATTTCAAAAAAAATAATTACAAGAATATATTCTTTAACCTCTGTAAAAGAAATGAACTGATGTCCTCTTTTGATGTCAATCAAATCACCAAATCTCCTTTTAAAATTTTGCATCAACTCAATTGTATCTTTGCAACTCTATTAGACACCTTTACACAAAAATATATCATTTTGGCAAAATCCATAACCCATCACTGCAAAAATTAATTCATCTCTACAAAATAGTTCATCTCTGCAAAATAATACATTTCTGCAACATACTAGAAGCCTTCTCTACAATCAAGTTGTACTCATATCTGCAAAGCAATCATCAATTCTATTCTTTTATAACTGCACAATATCTCTAAATACTTTCCATCAACATATAAAAGGGATGCTTTCCTTTATTACACACTCGAGCAAATCAAAAAACAGACTACTCACTATCTCAGTTTTCAAAAATAGAAACAAAATCTCGTAATCTGCAAAAAGAGAGATAAAAATCCATAAATTTTGGCCTTTTTAAACTTCAGCCCATCAAACTTAGCAAGAGAACCTGACCGTTGGGCTTCCATTCAGTTTAAATCCCATCCACAAGATTTCATTTTCACGCCATTTACACAACAAATCCTATCCATTGAATTCATGCTCCCATCAAGAATTTAAAACTATCACCTGGTGACCGGGCACCCTAGGCATCGGGACCGGTCAACAAACGACAACTAACCCTTAAAATAATAACTTAAGTGATTGTTACCTGTTCACCTGGTCAATCAACAAATAGAACATAAAGAGATGACGATTATTTAAGGGTTTTTCATAATAACAAAGGGTTATATTTAGGCTTTGAAACATAGTGACTATTAGGATTTTTAATTCCTTAGCATTAACAAAACATCAAACCTTATCAAAACTGAATGTTGATGATTCTGCAGAGTTCAATGCCATATCAAAACAACTAACATGTTTGATATCTCTTCAAGATAAAATCTCAACAATACCAAGAACACCATAATGATCATTGTCATCAAAACAAGAACACCATCAAGAACCTTCATCACATCATAACTTGAACCATCTCCTGAACCTTCTGCCATGAGTATGAAATGAATAGCCTCTTTGAACACAAACTTCAAACTCTTGTCAACTTTATGAAAGAAGATGAAAACCACTGCATTCCAAGATGAAAGACTTCCTAATTTGTAATGGCAACTCTTCTTGACATTATATATGAAGATGAATGTATCCTTTGTCAACTTTGAGAACCCAAGACTACCATGAAGGCATTATTCTCCTTCTCAAAATACAATCACTATGACATCACACACCAACTTGCTGCCTTACTTCTGTCATTGAAGCACATCATCCTGCTACACCAAACCATATGAGAGTTCCTGATCTCATGCATGACACATAGTAACATATGGAGATGTCAAACACTATGGATCACCTGCCAATCACTTAGCCACAATCCAATCTAACCATCCTTTTGACATCAATGACAACAACATTCATCAAAGATAAGGTCAAAGAGGGTGCCCAAGTGGAAGATGCTCCAAAGATTCCATTTCAAGCTTATCACATTGGAAAACGTGCCTTCATTGCCTCTCTTTTGCACGCTTATGCCTTGTCAAAATTTGGGCCGTTGATTCACAAATCAATCCTGGCCATTCATGTAATTTGTGGAGTCTATAAAAGGCTCACTTCTCTCATTTGTAAGGGTTGATAGAGATTAAGATAGAGTAGGAGTAGATGCTGTCAAAATAGGAGTAGAGTAGAGGAGACTTTTTGAAATCATTGAGGAGAGATATGAAATTGTTGTAATCATACACTTTCAAAATCAATACAAGCTCATTGTTGCTCTCATGGTGGTTTTGTGTGGTTAGGGGATGTTGGCATGGTTTCTAATTTCTTGGATGTGATGGAGAGATGTTTCCAAGTAGATTAGAATTAGATTAGAAGTTCATTGATGTAATGTTTATATGTGAAGATATTTGATGAATTCCAAACATGGTTCATACTTTTTATGATTTGTAGATGATAAGTCATTTTACAAAGTTAGCATGAACCATGTTTTCTTTAGTTCGGTTGTGGATGCTCGTTCAAGCTGCGCCAGCGGTGGGTGTTTGGATGGAAGTTTACAACATGAAAATCCTTGAGTTCCCTTAGAAGATTGTACTTGCTTCATGTAGATGTCGGTTCTCATGGCAAAGTGGAGTTTGGTTTCATGAGGAGTTTGTCTATCGTGGCATGTTTCATTATATCATCGTCCTTATAATAGTTTTCTAAACCCTTTCCTTTTGCATTTTCTTTTCGTAACCGGTTAGAAGAAGTTCCATTTCACAAGGAGAATAACATATTTAGAGTGGAGTAAGGAGTCAATTCAGCGTAAGTCCCTTTGTGATTACTAGCAAAATCACATCAAATACTGAGTCTATCCATTGCAAAACACAAATCAGGAACCTTGGATTTATCTCATTGGATCACATTGTTTAGCCTTTGAGAGACTTTGTTCAAGAGAGGATAGAATACTTGGTATTTTATTCTAAGTTTGCATGTGCATAAAAAACACACCAATACAAACCATGAATTATCTAGCCAAGAAAGGAAACATTGTCAGTTGAGGAGCTTGTTTTCTTAGCTTTGGGTTTCCTCTTGCTATCTAGTTTGCCTGGCATAGCCTGCATCTTGGCTAGTAATGGAAGCAACTCAGCCTTTTTTTTTACCAGAACTTTGGAATCAAGACCAGTCTCTTGCTTTTCTTATTTCATCATTGCTTGGAATAAGAGTGGTTGGATTTAATCCTTCAATAACAAAGTCGAGCAACAGAAGCTTGTAGAGATGTTGTACTTTTATCTATTGTATCTTTATGCATACGGTTAGAGTTCATGACATCCAGATTATTCAATGAGTTTGGCTTGGCATTAGAGCAAGACACTCTGTTGTATCCACAGACCTAAACCCACTTGTTACATGTGTACAACAACTCTCCATTATGTTGCAAGGAAATCTCAAAGGCTGTGGACTACCCTCAACGACTGGCACATCTAAAATTCCTGCAACTCAAGATCAGATGACTGAAATGCCATTAAAAGTGTTATGGTGCCATAAAAAATGGAAACTAAAATACTTAAAGAATCTGAACTTGTGCAGAAGTCCTTAAATGTCTTCCTTGAATGATGATGTCAATTGGATGATCAAAATCAGTCTGTATGATCCCATTACTGTTGCTTTCCAACACTAAATTACCTGAAGCCCAAGTAATATGCAACATATTTTTCAATATGACATAATGGCTTTACATGTAACTCAGGATGAGTAATACTTACAGGATTTGGATAAGATGAAAAATAATGACTCAAAGAAAGGGAAAAAGTTTAAAAATTTTCAAGGTAAAAAATGTGACAACACATAGCAATATTGATTCAAAAAGAAAAATCAATTTTAGAAGAATTCAAAATGAAGGAAAAATCTAATGCTCCTGGCTAAGGAAAGTTTTTTTTGCTCTACTAGGGTTTTCTTTTGGCCTCCCGTGTGTATGTCATACTGCAATGTTCTGCAGAAAATTCCTTATCTTAGCCTGCATTTATTGCAGTGCATTATCATTCACTAGGACTGAGGGCATTTTCTACCCTTTAAATGGCCTCAGCCTTTCATTCCTTCGCAGTTGTTGCTGTTGGAGTTGAAGGTTTGACTGCAAACACCAATGGCTCCTCTATCGCCCAAGCGTCCCCAAAAATTTGTTCCCAAGGTGTTTCACGAGGTATGTCCCCTGATTCACCCCCTGATATTGTGCTTCCTATTCCAGAGTTCAATGATGCCTGTAAATGGCTTGAAACTTTTACCTTGACTGGGTATTTTGTGGGTAGAGTCCCACTTGAAAGTGTGCTTCGTGACTAGGTTAGCCGGGCTTGGTCCCCACATGGGATCCGCCTTGTGGTCGTGCAAAACCTCACTAAGGGGTTTTTTGTTTTTTGTTTTTTTGAAGCCAACCATGCTAAAGTTGTCCTCTCCTATGACTTATTGTTAATCCACTCATCCCTTCTTGTGTTCAAACCTTGGACCTGAGACTTTTCTATCTTTGATGAAAAGTCCATTCGCGTCCCTGTTTGGGGGCCTACCATTGTTGTGCTGGAATTTTCTCAACCAAATAGCTTCTTCTTTGGGTCTTGTTGTTTGTTTAAAACTGAAGAAGTTCTATTCAACCTGTCCCTAGTGAAGCATCTGTGTCGAGGTCGACTTATCCAAAGACCACAAAGAGTTTGTTGATATTCAGATAGGTCAAACCTGCTAGTCTCAACGGGTCCAATAAATCAATCTTCCTAACACATGCTATCGATGCCAATCATCCAATCAGAAGATACAGGATTTCCCTATGGCCACGCAACGGCCTAAGCCCTCGGCTTAGCTTGCTTCCGAGCTGGCACCTCTAGCAAAAAAAGATGAAGGATGGTATATTGTTGCTAGCCGAAAGGCCAAAAATGCTAGCACTTCCAAACCCTCAGCTAAGCTAACGGGCTCAGGTGGATCGACTCCGACCCTGACTGTTTCAAAGCCAGCCGATGCTAGTACGTTAACCGTGGTAAAACTTTCTAAGGCTCCGCCAGCGACTTCAGCTGTGGCTCAACTGCTAACTATCACCACCCAATAATCTTCTCCCCTGCTCATTGGGTAGAGAAGGTCTCGTAGCCCTTTTGGGCGATTGGAGGAAGGTGAATTTGTACCACGCACTCGCTAGCCAGGGTCTATCAACTTCCAAATTGGGAGCTTCAAGGAGGCGATGCTACATAACAGGAATAGTTATTCTTCCTTTGATGGGATGGATAGTGAGGATATGCCCCTCAACAATTGTCACATGAACTATATTTCTTGGAATGTGAGCAGTCTTATTGACCTCCCTAGGAAATATTTCGTTCATCATTTTCAATCAAAGTTCCTTGGTTTAGACATTTCCTACCTCCAAGAAGTTAAAATATCTAGTTTTTTGTTGTCTGCAACATGCCATGTAATTTGGCCTTCTAGCCATGTTTTTTGTAGTAACTGTATACACCTAAAAATGACACGACTCTGTCCAAATAAATATTCTTAATATTTATTTAAATTAAATTCTTCTATCAATAAATAAACAAACAAATTAATTTATTTGATTCATATTCTTCCAACAATTAAATAAAATCATTTATTTAATTAAATCCCTAAATTCCTCCAACAAATTAAATAATACCAATTATTTAATTAGTTCTTCCAAAATCCTTCTAAATTAAATAATACCAATTATTTAATTGTTTCTTCCAATAATATCTTCTCTAAATTTAAATAAATCAAATATTTATTTAAGTTGTCCATTTCTTCTAAAAATTGAGTTATCTCTAAATATAATAAATCAAAAGTGCACATGCAATTAAATATTCCTAATATTTAATAAAGCAAAATATCTTCTCATTCTCATGCAAATCCCTTCTTCTTATTTTAAATCACTTAACTGATTATTATATTATTTTAATTGGTTAATCTCTTCAGTTAACTCATTCTTCTATTTTATTAATTCCTCTCATGCAAAATAGAGCAAGACACATGTCCTCTTTCTATTTGTGCACATTCCTCAACCGTTCTATACCGTTGATCTTCTCATTCTTTCTATACCATTGATCTTCTTTCTCCTAAGTCTATAAATTGAACCCTATTCTTCCATTTCATTGATCCAGGCTTTAAGTAAACTTACTTTGCTGGAATCATAGCACGCCTTTGGCACCAATTCCTTCATTGCTTGCGATCAACCCATTTACCATATTACTACCATTGTTGTAAAGCTCATCTTCATGGCGAAACTATCATAGCTGTTCTCAATTGACAATCTTGAAAGAAAGCAAAGAAGTGCACTCTCTGAGGGCCCTATTTCATACATGCAAGATCGATTGTGATAGGCGACCAGTGGAAGCTTAGAATCAAAGAGGTTTGCTTTGTGTTGTTTCATTGTTCGATTAAATCTCTTTTATTCGTTATTTCATTGAGTTATTTGGATTATTTGATATTATTGATTGATCATTCCAATTTTCTGATAACATTTTTGGCACCCACTGTGGGGCCTAGCCCCAATTTAACCCAAAAACTGAGTTTTTGTGTTTTAGAAAGCCGTACATAGGAGGAAATAGCACATCTAACACATCCTAACATGCATTTACTATCTATTCTGGCGCATACATCATTTCGGCGCATACAGTCTCCTATTCGGTGCATAGACTGTTTGTTCCGGCGTATACATACTCTGTTCCGGCGCATATACCCTCCGATATGGTGCATCCGCTAGTTCGGCGCATTTACACTATTTTCCTGTGCTTTTGACCTCTGCCTTAGCGCATATGTACTGCGGCGCTTCTGATCTCTATTACGGTGCATTCAATCTATGAAGCTGTGCATTTGATCTAGGCAGTGATTTTAGGGTTTCTTTGAAGTTTTCACTAACGCTAACGTCTTTTTGCAGGAACACTCTTGATCTATTTGCAGGCTAGGTATTAGTTTAGAATCATATAGTTGCACTTGTTAACTCACACTTCAATTTCTAACGGGAAAGTAAATGGATGCTCATACAAATTTCACGTAGTCTTAACTATGAAGGTGTAATTGAATCATTGATATCTTGCATATCATTGAATCATTGCTATAGTGCTATCCTTCAAAGTTAACAACTCATTGCTATCTAGGTAAAATTGGACCATTGCTATCTTGTTATCACTTCAAAGTTAACAAATCACTACTATCTGGGTAAAATTGAACACATCATTGCTATCTTGGTAAAATTGGACTATTACTATCTTGTTATCACTTCAAAGTTAACAAATTTTTGTGCTTGCCCAAGTAGATAGCTCATCTAGTTTTTCTCATTTTAACTAGGGGAAAAAGAACCATTGTCTTCTGTGTTTTGGAAATGGTACCAGGCCTATGCTCTCCCCTATCTTAGGTGACCAAAATGCCAAACATATCATTTTTGCATGTGTTTTTCCTTTAGAAGGGCCTGCTCTTGGATACCGTTCATCTAAGTAGGAATGACCCTAAGTGGTAATAGGCTAAACACCAAGCCCTACCAATCCACTATAAATAAATTATGTTTGGAGCGAAAGCTTCAAACAACGAGTGCAGTTGTGTTATACCGACAGCGAACCTCCCCCAAAACCCTCCAAGGCGCAACCCTTGCAGGCTGAGAGACTGCATAACGGAGAGTAGTGCTGCCGCATGTATAACCACTTGAACGGTTGCCTTCATTAAACACATTTATTTTTAGTGGCCAAAAACCCCTATAATCCGGTGCAGGGAAGGGCGATTATCACCTCCCGAAGATGCCTTACCTAGAAATAGGGAGAATTCGGTTTTATATTGTCCTTTGAAACCTAGGATTGTACTTGCTTTCTTTTAGTCCAAAGAGAGTCAAAAAATCACAAAAAAAAAACAAAAAACATGAAAACATTCTTTATGTTTGTTGTGTGTTCTTGCCATAATTAAAGAAAATCAGATCAAAAGAGACCTTTTGCAACCAAAGATACCAAAAACATCAAAAATTGCCAAAAATTTGCAAAAACACTAGAAAAAGCCAGAGCTGCGCTTTTATCACATCTTGCTGCGCATACATATCGACTTGCTGCGCATGTGTACTGACTTGCTACACATTTACAACCTATTATGATGCATTTGATATTTACCAGTGCTACACTTATACACCAACTTTTTGCGCATTTGCCAGTTTATGCGGCGCATCTGTTCCGACGCATGCATAACAGTGAGTACTTCCACAGTCTTTGAGAAAAAAAGTTTTGCTATTTTTAGGTACCCATTTCAGTCTTGTTCAGGATTCTGAGATTAGATTTCACCTTGCAGTCACTCTTTCCATCCACTCCTTAGCGTACCCTCTCTTTCTGTTGGTCATCTCGTCCACCTTCCGCCAAGGTCTTCCTAGTCCAAAGTCAAAAGAAACCCATATCAGATTAGCATAGGCCCCTTTTTTGGATCATTTTGGATTCAAGTAACCCTAGTACGTCACAAAATTTTGGTAGTGGTCTTGGTGCACAACTAGTCCCTACATAGTAAGACAGGTATCGAGTACCCTTACTAGTGGCTATCGTCTTGTATCGGTCGTCTTACTTGGAATCATTGACCGAGAGAGTCCTTTGTCCAAGTCTTGTCATAAGTATCCTATTCACAGCAGTCTCCACTGGCATCTTGCCCAAATATCTAGTCCCATCCCACTTCATCCCGCGTCGCCTTGCATGGTTCTTACTAGATCTCAATACCAAAAGCAACTTGAAATGGCTGGGTCATCTAACCATATTGTCAATCCTCATGATAGTGATGAGAAAATTTCCCACGAAGATTATAAAGGACACCTCCAAGATAGGAAATTCCAACGCTTGCTGGAGAAAGTGCTCCATGAGGACCCTCACAAGTATTTTATTCATCTTGCAAATCTTGACTTAAACTCCCTGCTAATTTTGATCTCAACACACTCAAAGAAACCACAAAGGATGGTCATGAACACCACAACGGTGAGGACAAAGGAAAGAAAGTCATGGACCCTAACACACCTATGGAACAAATGAGGAAACAAATTGAGGGTCTAACGCAACAAATGACGGATCTCAAGACGAGTACAAACACTAAAACATACTCCTTGGAAGATATTGCATCGTACCCCTTTGATAAGAGTTTGAACATGATACCATTCCCCTTTTGATTCGAAGTTCCCAAGTTTGACAAGTACAAAGGGAAAGGGGACCCTAGAGATCACATTAGGGAATTCAACGCAGCATGCATGGAAGTAGCTCACAATGAGACTTTCTTAATGAGACTATTCCCTAGATCTCTAGGTAGTAAGGCCATGGAGTGGTTCTCATGACTTCCACTAGGCATCAAAACTTTTGATGAGTTAGTCAACAAATTCATCATGCACTTCTCATACAACATTGACCAATAAATCTCCATGCTTGACCTATGCAATACCAAGCAAAAGAGTGGTGAATCATTCGCCTCCTTCCTATAAAGGTGGAGACAACTAGCAAGCAAATGCTCGTATGATGTACTCGAGAAGCAATTAATGGAGATATTTGTCCACAACCTCAACTCCGATCTGAGCTATCAAATCCAAATCCAATGCCCCACTTCATTTTCGAAGGTCATTGAAATATGATTGTTCATCGAGAAAGCTATGATTGCCAAGGGGCAAATCAAGTTATACAAAGACACACCTACCTCCAACTACACGACCGACAAATCAAAGTTTTGGACTAAAAATAAAAATTTAGTCAACGATGGAGTGGTCAATGCCAAGGTGGCGGCTCCTAAACAACAACCCATATTTACTATCAAAGCAGAGGCCAGCAATACTACGCCCAAAAAAACATTCTCTCGAGAGCCAAGACCATGGTTCAACTCAAACCCAAGGTGAAATTTCACACCGCTGGGTGAGTCCCAAGAATCCGCATTAAGGAAGCTATTGGCCAACAACAAAATCACTCTATCGCCAACAAGCGATTATGAACCTCAAATTAAACCTCACTATTGGAAAGACACAGACTTTTGTGAGTATCATAGGGGAAGAGGACATACAACCAACAACTGCATCCACCCCAAACATGTTATTCAAGACATACTTGATCAAACTCAAGGAGGTGCTCAACAACATACTTCTAATGAAATGCATGTGGTTTACAAAGATCCACTTCTCAATCACGATAGGTCATACAACAACAACAACCACAACAATAACAACAATAGTAACAACAACCACAACAGCCAAAATTAGAATAATGGGAATAATAATGCTAATTACGCAAATGTGACATTCGATTATACCACCAATTGCATATCAGAGCATATTCCGCAAATCAATGTGATTACGTCTACCCAACAATCGGAACCAAGCAAAACTAAGTGTGGCGTCATCACTCGCAGTGGTAGGGTCACGCTGAATACCCTCCTTCCAAGGTCGTCACCTTCTCAATCCAACCCCCATTAGTATAGTGTCATAGACCAACTTTGAAAAATGCTTGCCCACATATCTATCCTCGAGTTCTTGCGTCTATCTCCTTCACACAGGGAAATTCTCGCCAAAGCCTTACTGGAAACAATTGTACCCACTAACCTGGCCCAAGAGAAGTTTCAAGCCATGGTAGGTAATCTAACCTCCTCAAACACCTTGTCATTTACCGACCAGGATGATCTATCTATCTCCCAACCTCATAACACACCTCTGCATATTGTCGCCTTCATCCATAAGCACCGCATCAAGACGGTTCTCATTGATGGGGGAGCTGGTTTAAATATTTGCACGTTGAAGTTAGTCCTTACATTGGGGTTCTCTCAGAATATAGTTGATCCAAGGAAGAAGATTACTATCAAAGCCTATGATGAAGAGGAGAGAACTACCAAAGGAACAATGGTTTTACCCATACAGATTGGACCAATTATTAAGGACGTTGTTTGCCAAGTCCTTGACAGAGAGCTAGCCTACAACATCCTTCTAGGCAGACCATGGATTCATGCCATGAAGGCTATTCCCTCTACTTATCACCAATGCATAAAGTTCCCCCATAATGGCAAACAAGTCACCATCCAAGGTGACCCTGATCCCTTCCAACATTGCAATACTATCCGCTCCAAGCTAGATTGCATCATCCCTAACAACAAAGCGTATACATCCCCTATCCCATAGCATGACCATACCTCTGAAGCTTCCTCATCCAAGCCCAAAGAACAAAAGATCATTATCAAAGAATCAGGAGTAGGGGAATACTCCATAGAGCACAGCCTCAATCTAGCCAAAATGCCTTTATCTCCAAGATCTTTCGGCCAACCCAAGCATTTTCCAAAGCCATCTGCTCCTCTGGCACCTCCCATAGCTCCCTTTGTAAAATGGGGGACCCTATTCAATGAAACCAAAGAGAGAGATGCCTTATCCTGGCTCTACACAGAAGAATTAGACACACTGCAAGAACCACCTAGGCTCCCAACTGAACTCTATGGGTGTGGTGAGACTATCTTGTATAGGATGGGCTACAAAGGACAAGGCCCTATCGGTCTAAGAAAAGAAGGCATAGTGGAACCCATCCAACCCTCTTCGTCCTCATTAATGAGAAATACAAGAGGATTAGGCTTCCAAGACAAAGGCAATGCTAAGACAAATGCTTGTTTTGTAGAACAGATTCATGCACTCCAAGATGACAGTGATACAGATTCCAACGAATATGAGTGGGAGGAATTCACAGAGCACTCCTACGAGGACAAGGGAGTGGATACCATTTCAACCTATAGCCCCTACCGTGAGGGACAAACGCTGACGCAAAGACCATTAGAGTGTGATTTGCCAATTCCTGATAGTACGACCTTCGAGGAAGGTTCGAGTTCTATCGCGATAAACAACTTGGAGGAACATACCATCCTAGATTCTATCCCTACCAGTACTCCTCACGTATCCATTCAACATGTCAATGAATCAGATCTATCCTCCGACTCCCTTCCCCTCATGCATCCTGAGCTTATCGACTGGGATCTACGAGGCACCCCACAATTAGATATGTTCCAAAACGATGATGCCTAAATTTATGACATGGAACTTAGGGACCACCTACCCCAGGGAGATCATAAAGCTGGCTTCGCCATTGAGCTAAATACCGTGGCTTATTTCAGAGAGGGTGCCAAGCCTTCTAGTCACAAAAATATCAAAATCAAAACTAGATCTGATGGTGAAAACCTCTTTGCGGTAGTATCAGATCCCAAAATAGTAAAAAGAAATGACACATCAAAAGGTAAAAACCCAACTGTGGCACCTAACAATGGAAGGCTTGACACTCTCCCCGACGACATGCACTAGGAGAAGTCTCAAATTGTCATGGAACCTACAGAGCCAGTCAACATAGGAACAGAGGGACAACCTAAGATTATCTACTTTGCAAAGTCTCTTACTCCACCAGAAAAGACCAAGTTTATACCATTCTTCAAGAAAAAGTGAGGCAACTTTGCTTGGTCCTATGCAGATATGCCCAGTCTAGATCCCAATTTGATCCTGCATCATCTTCCACTGGATTTGGGAGTGAAACTAGTCAAACAAAAGCTTAGAAAGATGCATCCTCACATAACACTACTAGTCAAAGAAGAACTCAAGAAGCTACTGGATGTAGGGTTTATCAGAGCAATAGACTATCCGGAGTGGATATCCAACATTGTACCAGTGTCCAAACCTGATGGTAGAGTCTGATTATGCAACGATTTCAGAGATCTAAACAAAGCTTGCCGCAAGGATGACTTTCTGTTGCCCAACATAGATATCATTGTTGACTTAACAACAGGGCATACCATGTCTCTCATGGATGGCTTCTCCAGATACAATCATATCAAAATATCACCTAAAGATCAGCACAAGACCGCTTTCACTTGTCCATGGGGCACTTTCTATTGGAATGTCATGCCATTTGGGTTAAAGAACGCTGGAGCAACATATCAACGAGCCATGACCACTATATTCCATGATATGATGCATGCCACGATGGAGGACTATGTGGATGGTATCCTTGCCAAATTGCTCACAAGAGAATCACACCTGGATATACTAGAGAAGGTCTTCCAAAGACTAGAATAGTTCAAAGTCAGACTAAACCCAAAGAAGTGTGTGTTTGGAGTCACCTCAGGAAAACTCCTAGGCTTCATCATCTCAGCTAATGGAATAGAGGTAGACCCTGCCAAGGTCAAGGCTATTATGGAAATGCCACCACCTAAGAATATCACTCAATTAAGGTCCCTACAAGGCAAGTTACAGTCTATTAGGTGGTTCATATCACAACTAGCAGACAAGTGCCAACCGTTCAGCCATCTCTTATATAAGAACATTCCATTTCGATGGGATGAGCAGTGTGAAGAAGCATTTGGCAAATTGAAGGAATACCTTATGAATCCACCTATTCTCATGCCACCTATCCAAGGCAAGCCTCTATTACTCTACATATCCGCTACGCCAAAAGCTCTTGGAGCCTTACTAGCAAAAAATGATTATGAAGGCAAAAAAAGGGCCATATACTATATCAATTGCACACTAGTGGGCTATGAACTACAGTACTCCCAGATAGAAAGATCATGCCTTGCAATGATTTTTGCTTCCCAAAAACTACGCCATTACATGTTGGCACATTTAGTAAAGCTTATAGCAAAGATCGATCCACTCAAATACCTATTAGGCAAAGCAGCTCTTACAGGTCGCCTTTACCAGAATACTCCACTAATCTTCTGTTGGTCCATCCTCTGTTCCACATTCATGATATTATGTTAAATCAGCAATGTTGAACACAGAGGAAATGTTGACCTAATTCGAAAGCTCTATCTCATATGCATTTCCTGAATCGTGTCTCTTCAGAATCCTGCATGGTCCAAATTTCTTCATTTTCAGCTTATTATATGTCCCAAATGGAAACCTCTCTTTTCTCAAGTGAACCATGACTTCATCTCCTACTTGAAATTCCTTATATCTCCTCTTCTAATTTACCTTAGCCTTGTAATCACAAACTTTAGCTTTATAATATATCAACGCTTTAAATTGGTATCAAAGCTAAAGAACGCTGGAGCAACATAGGAGACACCAATAAATATTACAGTGATCTAATTAAGGAGTTTTCATAGAGTCTAGAAGAGTCTTAGGATCACAAGAGTATGCTCTTGTTCTGCGCTATATTGTGATCTGAACAATTAGAAATTGTGTAGAAGATCTTATAGTGTGATAATCCTTATCGGTTATTACGTTTATGCATTTATTGTAATCTCATTTGAAAGATAATAAATTCTGCGCTTTAAATTGGTATCAGAGCCATGGTTCATTCTGGTTGTTATAATTGTCTTGTGTGAGTTCAATTTCTGAAGATTTTGCTAATAGCGTGCTGTAGTACCTGTGGAAGTCATTATAAGACCCGTGTGAAGGCCAAAGGATAGCGCCGTGTGAAGGGCAATAAATTGACCAAAGTAGCAGGGAATATTGCGAACGAAAACCAGTAAGTAATTACCTCACCAATGGCACTTATAAGATCAATGAATGCTAGTTTTGCCCTTTCTGAAGTGTTGCATAATTATTTTCAAGATGGGAATGAACATGTCATAGATGATAAAGGAAATTTTAAATTTCCTGACATTAAGATCTCTACATTCTACCCAGAAAAAGGAATTAAAGCTAAAGTTTGTGATTCTGTTAGACAATCTGAGATAAATCTTCTTGTCTCTGGCACTCGTATTTGTCCTATTTATTTGCCATTTTTACTCCCTGATGATGTTTCTAGATGGAAAGAAACAGTATTCTTCCATGTCCATTTTCCCCATGTAGACATTATTGTCCGTCCTCATTTTAGTTATAACATAAATGCTGAATTTTTTGCCACCCTCATATATACTAGATGTCATGTTTGGGAACAAGCAATCATTGCCCAGTTTAGAGGAATTTTAAGTGCTGAAAAAGGTGATGGGGTCATATCAGTACAACCAAATTTCACATTATCCCTATCTGATAAATTCATTTCCTCTGCTTTCTGCTTACTCTTACAAGTTAAAGGTGTGTCTCTCATGCCTGGATCAGTCTATGCCACCATTGGAGGTCGTTGCATCTACCGCATTATGAACACTGTATCTCTGCCAGTCTCTTTGTCCACGAGGGTAGGTTTTCCACAAGGTTCTTCCAATCTACTTGACTATGGTAGATTCATAGATCATACTGGCTTCGAAAAAAGGCAGAAGCCTCAATTTTCTAACCTCCCAATACAAAGAAATCGATTATCTGATAGACCACTGTTCCAATCTAGAAGAGTAGCAAATATTACTCTGCAATCTGTCCCAGACCAGACAATCTTAGAACAACCCAGTATTCACGAATCCTAGTCTAAGCTTCAACCCTTAAGAAGAAGTTATTCCATGGCCCATGCTTATCCCAGTATAGATCGAAAGCCATATGTTGACTACAATCCTGAAGAATGTTCCACCTCTTCAAACAGTTCTAGAAGATTCCAATCTTCCCAGTAAATCCTTATCCATCCAGAGCTTCCTTTGCCTCTACATCCGGCCTGAGTAATGATCTAGTCCTTATGGATAAATTGGTTAGACAAGTCATCTCTAGGTTGCATCTAGCACCCAAGCAGGGTGAAGAAGAAGAAAGGAAGGACAAAAAGCAGAAAGGGATAAAGATTTTTAAATTAGGTGGACATGCTTGTATGATGAGAGATTCTCTCCTGAGGTGTGGCTCAGAAAGAAGGCCAAACATACCGTCCAGGTAGATCCAGCCACAAGTTTAGAATTGGTAAGTTATACACCTGGAAGATGGCCTACTCAAGAAAGTTTCACTGTAGTTAACCCTGAAGAAAAATTGTGGGGAAAATATGAAGCCAGACTCCATACAAAGGTGGGTTTTAAACAGAAAAAGTTTCAAAGCACAGAGAAATTGGCAAGCCCAATGGATGTTATCAGCCCAAGAGAACATTGATGACATGGCTGTTGACATCAAACAAGGGATAAACAAAACAATATCAGTTAATGACAATGTTCTTCAGGTACAAATGTGGCATATAAGTTAGAAACCAGCACTACTAGGATAGATAAGCAGTTTACTTCTGTTCTGAATGATTTGTCTAGTTCAAGTTATCAGACTAAAAACACTCAGGCAGCTGTAGTAAATGTCCAAGCCAGTACTCAAAGACTAGAAACACTATCTGGTCAAATATATGATTATGTGTCTACCTCAGAAGTTAGAAGAGACACTCAAGCACAAGAAAACAAAGTCTTGCTTGAACATGTAGCCCGTAATCTTGAAAAGATTAGAAAATATACTAAAAAGATTAGGGTTTCCCAAAAAGGAAAAGACAACTTTAAGGAAGAACATGAAGAAAATAAGACCCAGAGGTCAGAAATAAAAACCAGACCAAAGATTCACAGAAGGAAAAGCATCCTCTTTTCAGAAGAACAAGTAGAAGAAGAAGAACATCCTGCATCTCTTCTACTAGAAGCAAAGCTCCCCAAATGCCTACAAAGTTAACTTTCCCTAAGCAAAAAGAATACATGATGCAGCATGAAGACAAGTTAAAAGATTGGCTTCAAGAGTGTAAACTAGAAGATAGTGAGCCAATCTATATGGATGAGCCTACTGATGCCATGAATTCCACTGCATTAGATGAAGAAGTATATCTAGAAGGAGATATGTTATCAGAAGGGAAAATTTCTCAGCAAGATTCCCATGAAGATAACAATCTGGTGTATGTAGATACATTAGAAGATTGGGAAGATCATTATATGGCTAGTCAAGAATCAATAGGGAGTCAGATAGACATAGAAATGAGGGATGCTATATCTGAAAATTCCAGACCTGAGCAGTTAAGAGCTTATGCTACGTCAGGCGACATCCTGAATATTGATAAGATAGTTGACCCATATGATACTATTTGCACCTAGTGTGATACTCTAGAGAATTTCTTTGATACCAGAGGTTCTGTTTGGTCTGAGCCCAACAAAGTTTTGTATACTGTTAGGCTAATGTCTGGTAAGCTCAGAAATTGGTGGAATTCCTTACCTGACAATGGATTGATAACAACTAATCCTGATACTGGTGAGGATTATGTTAAAGAAATTGATATGGGAAGAAATGATATTTCAGCAGAAGGATTTTCCGTGCTCAAGCTAATGCTTGTAGGGTTTTTTTGTGGCAACAGAAAAAATAACATTTTAGAAGCTGAAAAAATTCTATTTTCTTTGCACTTGAAAGATTTAGGCAAGATGCATAAATACAATTTGGTCTTTGAAAAATATATGATTGTAGCACATAAATTGCATGATCCAACAACAAAGAAGTTTTACCTTAATTCTCTTCCATGTGGTCTAGGAGAATATGCAGAAGACTATGTCATGACCAAATACAAATCCAATATTGAGAAATTTGGATTTGGAGGTTACCTATAAGTTGGACAAAGGTTGCCTAATGAAAGCTCTCATTGATAACAAAGAGCAGTATAACTCTTCCTGCAATATGAAAGATTATTGTAACTTGCCACCCATCAATCAGTTCAAGGATTTTAAGCAAGTTAGGAAGTTCAGTAAGTCCTCTTGTGGCAGAAATTGCAGTTGCAAGAAATGCAGGCAGTCATATGACAATGATAACATGGAAAGGTCATTCCATCATAAACACAAAAGCCACAAAAAGAAATACAGATTTGCACCAGTAAATAAAAATTCTTTTAAAAACAAAAAGCCTCCCAAGTTTCTGTTTAGGAAAAATAAGCACTCAGGAAACAGACAAGTCAAATGTTTCATTTGTAGGGGGCCTCACTATGCAACACATTTCCCTAAAAAGTATAATCTTGAGAATAAAGTTTATGCTCTTTTCTCTGAACAAGATGAGTAGAATAATTGGGAAATTGTAAATAGTTTTGATGCTTTTGCTAGTTTTGATGACAATAAATTTTTTGAATTAGTTGAAGTTTTGCCTGACACCTTTTACATGGCCCGAGATAAACATAAGAAAGTGTATTCTTCGAGTTCAGATGAAGAAGAAAGTTTTGATTCCTCAAGTTCTTCACAGTCTTCTTGTGCAGTCACAAAAGTTGTCAAAAAGGCAATCAAAGATTTGGAGTTTAAAATCAGCATGGCTAAAGCAAAGGACCACTATAGACTACCAAACACATTGGAGGAAAGGAAAACTGCTGCTAAGCAATAGTTAAGAGAAATCAAAGCTTGGGAAGCTAAGTGTGACTCTTTGCAGAAACAACTTCGGGGTTCCCGCTCTTCAATCTCTCATAAATCTAAAAATAATTCCCACTCTCCTCCTCATAAGCCTAAGCGTTTTGATCCTTCTCATGGCTATATCCATCCAAAATGGATGACTCGAAAACACCACTCTCGTCTCCCTTCTCCGGAATCCATCAGCCATGATCCAGCACGCCTTCTTGATGTGCTCTGTGCTAAAACCAATTGCACCTATGAAGAACTCTAGATTCTAACCCGCCAAATTGCTCTCCAACAAAAAGAACTTGCAAAACTCACTTCTGCCGTGGGGGAAATTTGAGAAATTCTGTACAAAGATGACAATTCTAATACCTCTGAAAATGCATCTTCAAGTTCTAAACAATCTCAACCTGCTAATGCCTTATACCTAGCTGAAAATTGTACATACATAAGAATGAGTTTTTGTTTACCAGGTTATAAGCCCATTCCTATGTATGCATTTGTTGACTCTGGCTCTTCAAGAAGTTTTGCCAAAACTAACGCCATTCCTCATGAGTTTTGGAAACCTCGAAGAAATTTGCCTTCAGGGTATGCTATCAATGGTCAATAAGTGAAGATGGGTATGTTGGATCAAGGGCATACAACTGAGAGGGGGGGGGTGAATCAGTTGTATAAAACTTCTTCTTTTTCAAACACTTGATTCTTTGTTGTTAGTTAGCAGCATATCAAATAATCATCCATGAAAGCATAATACATAAACACAAGAGCAGATAAGTATCAACACATTGAACACCAAGATTTTGACGTGGAAAACCCGGTTAAGGGAAAAACCACGGGGTGATTAACCCAAGAATTATTCTCTGTTAGAAGAATAAAGAAAAATGAATGGCACATGCCAATAAGGGCTCACTGCCCGAGCACACTGCTCACAAAGAGGCCCACTGCCTACAAGGAGACACACTGTCTACAAAGTGATAAAAATCATAGTCTTGAACTGGAGAATGACATCTCTACCATGTCCGGATCAGTTCCAATTAAGCCCAAAAACCTCTGCTCTGCCTTTCGCACTTCTCTTCGCTATGCCACACTTATCCACACACAACACACACCTTGAAATGAACTCACAAACCGTTATTTATACAAGACATCAACTTAGGAACAAACATCTAAGTCGGCAAACAACCATAAGAACATCCGCAAGATGAATAACACATCCGGTCGGACACCACAAGAATATTTGTAGGATGAACAACTCATCCGGTCGGCTAAACAGAGCAAGAACTTCATCCGGAAGAATATCTTCAATTCCGGGTTCTACTATCAATGCGGACCAACAACATAACCTCAACATGATCCAAGAACCTTCACAGGCCTGCCTGAACAACCGGATACATCCGCACTTCCTTTACCTACTGGAATCTCTTGTCTTCCTCATCCGGAACTTCAAGAACACAGTCTGTCGCCATTGTCATAATGCAAGAGGTACTTCCAGACCTCCAAATCATACACAAATCAATGCGGACCAACAACACAACCTGAAGATGATCTAAGAACCTTCACAAGCCTGCCTGAATGACCAGGTACGTCCGCATTTCATTTTCTTACTGAAATCTCTTATCCTCCTTATCCGGAACTTCAAGAACACTGTCTGTTGCTACTGTTATAATGCAAGAGGTACTTCCGGACCTCCAAATCGTACAAGACTCGAGTTGGCATATCACGAGGATATCTAAAACACTAGTTCCAATCCGTAGATTAGGATTGTACAATTCCGGACCTCACCGGACCTTTCTGTGATCCTTTGTCACCTCTGAACACTTGCCGGAACCGGTTCTATACAGACAGCCATAACCTCTTCAGATCTTCATGCGGACCTCTGAAATCTTGGCTGAAGCATCTCAAGACTCATATCTGTAAACCCTTTAATCCGCATCCTCCGGTTCTCAACCTATACAATACATTTGCCTTCTTTCTCATCACTGTTCTTCACTGTTCCTGACTGAGGCTAATTTTCTCAATATCCTCAGCACACAGCTCATCAAATCCTTCTTGCCAATGCAATATGAGTATGTTGACATCAATGACAACACTGGCTCACCTCATACTTGCAACAATCTCCCCCTTTGTCATTGATGGCAACATATGATGTGAAAAACCATCAAGACAAGAACTTCTCCTTTCTGTCACAGCTCCCCCTATCAACAACAACTTTTCACATGTCTTCTCTTCCTTTACTGCTCCCCCTTTGATCATCAACCACTTGTTTTTCACATGTCTTCTCTCCCCCTTTGACATCAATGGCAAAGGGCTCATACTTGCAATTCTAATACATCAGAATCATACCAGCTGCTCCCCCTTAGTAGCAGCTCCCCATCATCAATCCGGATCACAAGATATGACTGTGATATCCACCGGACTGATGCACATTAGTGCATCTTAGTTCATCACCGGAGGGGCCATGACCCCTAACTTCTCCCGGAGATATTCAAAAGAGTCCTTGGGAAGAGGTTTTGTAAAGATATCTGCAATCTGATCCTTGGAGGGAACATACTCCAATCTGACTTCTTCCTTGTTTACTTGTTCTCTCAAAAAGTGAAATTTGATAGATATGTGCTTAGTCTTAGAATGCAATACCGGATTCTTGGAGATATTAATTGCACTTGAATTATCACAGAAAATTGTGATAGGCTCCTCATATTCAACTTTGATGTCTCTTAGCATCTGCTTCATCCATAAGATTTGAGTGCAACTACCTGCTGCTGCAATGTATTCTGCTTCAGTTGTAGACAGAGATATTGCATCTTGTTTCTTGCTTAGCCAAGAAACCAATCTCTTCCCCAAAAAGAATGCTCCACCACTAGTGCTTTTCCTGTCATCCACATCTCCTGCCCAATCTGCATCTGTGTAAGCATGAAGAGAGAAGTCCGGATCTCTAGGGTACCATAGACCATACTCCACTGTTCCTTTCAAGTACCTAAAAATTCTTTTGATTGCCATAACATGAGATTCTCTAGGATCAGCCTGGAATCTTGCCACAAGACCAACAGCCTGCATTATATCTGGTCTAGTTTGAGTGAGGTACAACAATCCACCAATCATTGATCTATACTTTGTCTGATCTGCTTTTGGAGAGTCATCATCTTTGCTTAACTTACATCCGGTTGCCATAGGAGTGTTCATAGACTTTGAGTCTTCCATACCAAATTTCTTTAACAACTCTTTCACATATTTGGTCTGAGAAATGAAGATCCCTTCTTTTGTTTGAGTAATTTGCAGACCCAAGAAGAAATTCATTTCACCAAGCATAGACATTTCAAACTCACTTTTCATCTGATTTGCAAAAGTTTTGCACATACTATCTCTTCCTCCAAAAATGATATCATCCACAAATACTTCAACAATTAGAATATTTTCATGATCAATTTTGAAATATAAGTTACTGTCAGCAGTACCTTTGTTGAATCCAATCTGCACAAGATGCTTATCCAACCTTTCATACCATGCTCTTGGGGCTTGCTTCAATCCATACAAAGCTTTCTTCAACTTGCAGACCATATCATCATTATCAGACAATTGAAAACCATCCGGTTGTTCAATGTAGACTTCTTCTTCCAGATCACCATTTAGGAAGGCAGACTTGACATCCATCTGATATACCTTGAAGTCTTTGAAGGCAGCAAATGCAAGAAGTAATCTGACTGCTTCAATTCTTGCCACCGGAGCAAAAGTCTCTTCAAAGTCAATTCCTTCTATTTGAGAGTAGCCTTTGCAGACCAATCTAGCTTTGTTTCTGATTACTTCACCAGCTTCATTTAGTTTGTTCCGGAAGACCCACTTAGTTCCAATTACATTCCTGTCTCTAGGTCTGGGAACAAGATCCCAAGTATGATTTTTCTCAATTTGCATCAATTCATCTTCCATTGCTTTGGTCCAGTTTTCATCATTGCAGGCTTCATTTATTGTTTTAGGTTCAATCTTTGAAATCAGACAACATTCATTCTGATTTTGAGCAACATTCCTTCTAGTTTGTACACCTTTGCTTCTGTCACCTATGATTTGATCTTCAGAGTGGTTCAGTTTTACATACCTTGGAATTTTGGGAGTATCCTGCACTGCTGCTTCTTGATCAGGCTCATTCAGACCTATCTCTTCTTCCTGATTTACCGGATCAGGCTGACTCTGTCTCACCGGAGAGGATTGAGGTCCTTGAATGCTCTCTTGGTCATCTTCATCAATCTCATAAAATCTTGAAGGCTTCTCAATTCCTTCATCAACTTTCACATTGGTGCTTTCTATCATCTTCCTCAATCTCTTATTGTAACACCGGTATGCTTTGATTTGAGTGGAGTAACCCAAGAAAATTCCTTCATCACTTCTAGCATCAAACTTTCCTAGGTCTTCATCTCTTTTAATATAACACTTGCTACCAAATACTCTGAAATATTTCACAGTAGGAGTGATGCCAAACCAGAGTTCATAGGGGGTCTTACCGGTGTTGTTTCTGATTTGAACTCGATTGAGAGTGTAGACTGCAGTGCTGATAGCTTCCTTCCAAAACATTTGAGGAACATTTGCTTCCAACATCATTGTCCTGGCAGCTTCCTGGATGGTCCGGTTCTTTCTCTCAACTACTCCGTTCTGCTGTGGAGTCTTAGGAGCAGACAACTGTCTCCTTATACCCTGTTTCTCACAAAAGTCAATGAATTCACCAGATGTAAATTCACCACCTCTATCAGACCTTAGACACTTTAGTTTCAATCCGGTTTGATTCTCCACCATAGCTTTGAAGGTTTTGAACTTCTCAAAAGCTTCTAATTTTTCTTTTAGAAAGGTAACCCACATCATCCGGGAATGATCATCAATCAACAACATGAAATATCTATCACCCTGCAGACTCTTGATTCTTGTTGGACCACATAGATCAGTATGTACTAATTCCAACAATCCGGTAGAAGACTGATCTTTGCTTTTGAAGGAGACTCTGCTTTGTTTACCTAGCTGGCATTCTTTGCACAAACTATTTGTAGGTTTCATCAATTTTGGAAGATCTCTTACAGCCTGAGTATTGCTTATCTTGATGATGTTATCAAAATTTACATGACACATTCTTCTATGCCATAACCAACTCTGATCAATTTGAGCAAACAAACAACTTTTGTTTGAACCAACCAGATGAAAGATATTACCTTTTGTCTGAGTACCGGATGCAATTTCAGTTCCGGAGCTTGTAAAGATTCTGCATTTTCCATTCTTGAACCGGAGATCATAACCTTTGTCCACTAACTGACCAACACTGAGAAGATTGTGCTTCAATCCTTCAACATACAGTACATTTCCTGTTTTGCTCTTACCATCAAAGGAAATAGTTCCCCTACCTCTGATTCTGCCAGCAGAATTGTCACCAAACTTTACCATTCCTCCATATCTTTCCAAATCTAAGAACTTATTCTTGTCACCAGTCATATGGTGAGAACATCCACTGTCAATAACCCAATCATCCTTTTCTTCCACTTGAGCAGCCAAGGCTTTTTCAACAACTTTGTGATTGACAGATTCAGAGAGTATTGAATCTTCTTCCTTGATGGCTATAAACACCCACTCATTTCCGGATTTGCTTCCTAGTTCTGATTCATCATCTGTTACTCATTCATTGTCATCTTCTTCATGAACATAATAGCAATTCTTTTGAAACCTTTGTCTGTGAGTACTAGATCTTGCAGATCTCTCCGGACATCTTGAGGCAAAATGACCAATCTTATTGCAGTTGAAACACTTAAAGGGTAGTTTTCCTTCATACTTACCGGATCCTCTTGGCAGTCTCTTTGCAATGAGGGCTTCAAGTTGAGCTGTTTCTGCTTCTTCTTCTTCCATGTCTCTTCTTGCTTGATCATACCATGACATTTTCCTTGATGAGTTTTCACCCGGATCAAATCTCTGTTTGCCTTTCACATAGGCACTGGCTTTGAAAGCAGATTCAGTCTTGGGAGGATCATCTCCAAACTCGGTCATTTCAAATGCAGCTAGTTTGCCAGCCAGTTGTTCTCTTGTGACAGTTGTGTGGGCTCTGAATTCATCAATGGCAGCAACTTTGATTTTGTAGGCAGCAGGAAGGGATCTTAGGATTTTGCAGACAATCTCATTTTCATCTAAAGTTCCACCAGCATTTCTGATTCCACATACCAGCTCATTTACTCTTGGCATGAAGGTAGTGATGTTTTCATCATCTCTCATTTTCAATCTTTCAAATTTCCCTTTCAGGCTTTGTAACCTTGCACTTTTGACAAACTCATCTCCTTCATACAGAAGTTCCAGCTTAGTCAGGATCTCATATGCAGTTGGTAGGTCAATAACATTCGAGAGATCTGAGTCATTCAATGCACTTAGAAGAGCTTCCTTGGTCCGCAGATTGTTTTCAGCTTCTGTGATTTCATTCAGAGTTGTCGGACCACCTTGTGGAGGTACATATGGTTTTGAAACCATATCCAAGTATGCTTTTCCCATACATTCCAAGTGACACTTCATGCGACCTTTCCAGAGAGTGAAGTTGGTTCCATCGAACTTCGGACTATCCTTCTTGTATGACGACATCCTGGATCTCCTCAAGCGGTTAAGCTCCTGTCAGAGGAACTTGGCTCTGATACCAATTGTTGGATCAAGGGCATACAACTGAGAGGGGGGGGGTGAATCAGTTGTATAAAACTTCTTCTTTTTCAAACACTTGATTCTTTGTTGTTAGTTAGCAGCATATCAAATAATCATCCATGAAAGCATAATACATAAACACAAGAGCAGATAAGTATCAACACATTGAACACCAAGATTTTGACGTGGAAAACCCGGTTAAGGGAAAAACCACGGGGTGATTAACCCAAGAATTATTCTCTGTTAGAAGAATAAAGAAAAATGAATGGCACATGCCAATAAGGGCTCACTGCCCGAGCACACTGCTCATAAAGAGGCCCACTGCCTACAAGGAGACACACTGTCTACAAAGTGATAAAAATCATAGTCTTGAACTGGAGAATGACATCTCTACCATGTCCGGATCAGTTCCAATTAAGCCCAAAAACCTCTGCTCTGCCTTTCGCACTTCTCTTCGCTATGCCACACTTATCCACACACAACACACACCTTGAAATGAACTCACAAACCGTTATTTATACAAGACATCAACTTAGGAACAAACATCTAAGTCGGCAAACAACCATAAGAACATCTGCAAGATGAATAACACATCCGGTCGGCCACCACAAGAATATTTGTAGGATGAACAACTCATCCGGTCGGCTAAACAGAGCAAGAACTTCATCTGGAAGAATATCTTCAATTCTGGGTTCTACTATCAATGCGGACCAACAACATAACCTCAACATGATCCAAGAACCTTCACAGGCCTGCCTGAACAACCGGATACATCCGCACTTCCTTTACCTACTGGAATCTCTTGTCTTCCTCATCCGGAACTTCAAGAACACAGTCTGTCGCCATTGTCATAATGCAAGAGGTACTTCCGGACCTCCAAATCATACACAAATCAATGCGGACCAACAACACAACCTGAAGATGATCTAAGAACCTTCACAAGCCTGCCTGAATGACCAGGTACGTCCGCATTTCATTTTCTTACTGAAATCTCTTATCCTCCTTATCCGGAACTTCAAGAACACTGTCTGTTGCTACTGTTATAATGCAAGAGGTACTTCCGGACCTCCAAATCGTACAAGACTCGAGTTGGCATATCACGAGGATATCTAAAACACTAGTTCCAATCCGCAGATTAGGATTGTACAATTCCGGACCTCACTGGACCTTTCTGTGATCCTTTGTCACCTCTGAACACTTGCCAGAACCGGTTCTATACAGACAGCCATAACCTCTTCAGATCTTCATGCGGACCTCTGAAATCTTGGCTGAAGCATCTCAAGACTCATATCTGTAAACCCTTTAATCCGCATCCTCCGGTTCTCAACCTATACAATACATTTGCCTTCTTTCTCATCACTGTTCTTCACTATTCCTGACTGAGGCTAATTTTCTCAATATCCTCAGCACACAGCTCATCAAATCCTTCTTGCCAATGCAACATGAGTATGTTGACATCAATGACAACACTGGCTCACCTCATACTTGCAACAGGGTAGATATGCACAAGATATAACTATAGAGATCCAAGGTAAAAGGTTTGTTACGGATTTCATTGAATTAGATGGTCTAACAGGTGATGTTTTATTGGGTTTCACTTTCTTAACAAAGTATCAACCTTTTGTTTTGAGAACCCATGAGATTTCACTCAGACATGAAGATGGTCACATAAAGATCCCTGCTCTAAAGGTGGTAAATCATAAAATCACAAAGAAGACCACTAAGATGGGTAGAAAGGAAAATGCAAATCTACAAGTCCAAAAATTACCACTTCTTCTAGAACCTCTCAAAGAAAAAATTGAACAAGATTGTTGTAGTTTAAATCCATTATAGTTCTGGTCTAAGGAACATGAGGAATGTGAAATCAAGATAAAACCAGAATGTCAGTCCATCATTCCTTTTGAACTAGCTTATCTGATGAGCTCCATAGAGGTCCAAGAAATGGATGAACACTTGAATGAATTACTAGAAGGTCAGTTTATCAGAGACAACAAAAGTCCTTTTAGTTGCCCTGCCTTCTTAGTAAATAAGCGAGCAGAGAAAGAAAGAGGTAAGAAAAGATTCTATATAAATTACAAACCTCTTAATGATATAATACTTCCATTCAATTATCCAATTCCTTTCAGTACTGATCTAATCATGTGAGCTGCTGCAAAAAGGGTATTTTCTAAATTTGACTGTAAGTCAGGATTTTGGCAAGTAAAGGTCAAAGAGGAAGATAGATATAAAACAACTTTCTCAGTCCCTCAAGGACTATATGAATGGAATGTGATGCCTTTTGGTCTCAAAACTGCTCCCGCTTATTTCCAAAGAAGAATGGATAAAGCTTTAAAAAGCCTGAAATATTTTTGTGTAGTTTATATAGATGACATAATTGTTTTCTCTGATGATGACTCACAACATCTGAAGCATTTGGAGTTGCTGTACAATACTATCAGGAATCATGGGATTTGCATCTCAGCAAAAAAGATGGTTATTAGGCAAGAAGAAATCGATTTCCCTGGCTTGATTCTTTCCCAAGGAAAGGCAAAAGTATAGCCCCATATTTTAAAGCACATTAATGAATTCCAAGATCTTTTGGTAGGAACAAAGCAAATTCAAAGGTTTCTTGGATGCTCGAATTATGTTTCACCATTTTACAATGGCCTTGCTAAAGATAGAAAGAAAATTCAGAACCAACTGAAAGAAGTTGCAGGTGTGTGGACATAAGAATTGACAGGAATAGTCTAGAAGATAAAGCAAAGATGCCAGTATAGCCCTACACTCCATTTACCTGAAGAAAGTTTTCCCTTAGTTCTTTATATAGATGCTTCTGATGATGTCTGGGGTGCTGTTCTGTTGCAGGAAATTCCCAAGAAAGGGAATCAAATTTGTGGCTATAGATTAGGAACTTTCACAGATAATGAGTGCAGGTACACTATCTATGAGAAAGAGATTCTTGCAGTTAAGAAAGGCATTCAAAAATTCAAGATCTTCCTCAAACCAACTCACTTCATTGTGAGAACTGATAGCCAACCAATGAGGTCCCTATTAAAGAAAAAACCTGATAAGAACATTGCTCATGGAAGAATTGCTCGATGGTATCTAAACTTCATTAGCTATGACTTTGACATAGAATGGATAAAAGGTGATAATAATCCTCTAGCAGATTCTCTAACTAGAGAAATGTCAAAGTTAGCAGAACATGTCTGCATGTTAATAGAACCTGGTGAAACTCTCCTAAGGAAAGATGGGGTGGAAGTATTTGAAAGCACAGATGAGATAGGACAAACCATTTGGGTTCCCCAGTTACCTCCTGAAATAATCACTCCAATTCTTCATGTACATTTTTTGAATAAATGGTTGCAAGATCTGAGGAATTTGATAACTAAAGCCTTTGATAAAGGTATTCTTGCTCCACAGGACCAAGTAGAATTTCTGGAGCATTTTGGTCTAGAAGAAGCTAGTCTAGCCTTTTTAATCAGAAATGGTATAACATTTGAAATCTGTCTTACTTCATTACTGCCAATGAATTGGACTGATAAAAACAAGAAGAATTTGCTGAAATGTGCCAAATTTGGTTTTATCAATAGCATTACTATTCTTCAGTTAGAATTTGAGGACTACGCAGATATATTTGTGGGATATAATGATAGGATATTGCACCCTGATATGGTTGAGTTTTTCAGCTATCTCCAAGGAAATTTCACTTGGGCGATTAAAGAAGGAATGACAGGCCCCTCTGGATATTTAGCAAGTCCTCACAATTATTTCATTCCTAGAGTAGAGTATTATCCTCTGACGCATCATTGGTTTGCTAAGGCAGTAATCAAAGATATGGAGCCTTCTCTGGATCCAGCAGTTGTTTCCGCAAGGACATAAATCGACATAGTCTCCATTAAAGAAGTTGATAGAATAATTTACACCTTCCAGCGACGAGCAGACGACTTGGAAATCATTTTCAAACCTTTGCCAAAGTTATTATTACCTCCTACTATTTAAGACTAGCATTTGGGTTTGTCAATGCCGTGATGTCGGCCATGTTAAGATTCCGACAACAAGACGCTACCCTATCTTAAAAAGCAAAATCCCCATATCTAATTTTGGGTGTAAAGCAGGCCGTCCTCACACACAGTGTGTCTATTGCGAATATCTTTATATCCTTTCACTATTGTTAGTGCTTTTGGATAAGACTGCTTAACATCTATCCTCTCCTACAGTGGCTGCTTCGTGTCATGTTTGTATGGTCAGACTTATAGGTTAGTTTATAGTTTTGAAGTCCGCATCTTGCTATAAATAAGGGCTTGGAGCCCCATTGTATTCATTCAGAAACTAATTGAGGAGTTTTCATAGAGTCTAGAAGAGTCTTAGGATCACAAGAGTATGCTCTTGTTATGTGCTATATTGCGATCTGAACAATCAGAAATTTTGTAGATCTTATAGTGTGATAATCCTTATCAGTTATTACGCTTATGCATTTATTGTAATCCCATTTGAAAGATAATAAATTCCTTATATCATGGAATATAGTGGCCATGGCTTGTTGATATGTTGCTCCAACATTCTTTAGCTCTGATACCAATTTATAGCTTTGATATATTATAAAGCTAAATTTTGTGATTCTGTTAGACAATCTGAGATAAATCTTCTTGTCTCTGGCATTGGTATTTATCCTATTTATTTGCCATTTTTACTCCCTGATGATGTTTCCAGATGGAGAGAAAAAGGATTCTTCCATGTCCATTTTCCCCATGTAGACATTATTGTCCATCCTCATTTCAATTATAACATAAATGCTGAATTTTTTGCCACCCTCATAGATACTAGATGTCATGTTTGGGAACAAGCAATCATTGCCTAGTTTAGAGGAATTTTAAGTGCTGAAAAAGGTGATGGGGTCATATCAGTACAACCAAATTTCACATTATCCCTATCTGATAAATTCATTTCCTCTGCTTTCTGCTTACTCATACAAGTTAAAGGTGTGTCTCTCATGCCTGGATCAGTCTATGCCACCATTGGAGGTCGTTGCATCTACCGCATTATGAACACTGTATCTCTACCAGTCTCTTTGCCCATGGGGGTAGGTTTTCCACAAGGTTCTTCCAATCTACTTGACTATGGTAGATTCATAGATCATACTGGCTTCGAGATCAATTTTCCTATCATAGAGCAACTTTTAGAAAGGTAGAATCCTCAATTTGTTAACCTCCCAATACAAAGAAATTGATTCTCTGATAGACCACTGTTCCAATCTAGAAGAGTAGCAAATATTACTCTGCAATCTGTCCCAGACCAGACAATCTTAGAACAACCCATTATTCACGAATCCCAGTCTAACCTTCAACCCTTAAGAAGAAGTTATTCCATGGCCCATGCTTATCCCAGTACAGATCGAAAGCCATATGTTGACTACAATCCTGAAGAATGTTCCACCTTTTCAAGCAGTTCTAGAAGATTCCAATCTTCCCAGTCAGTAAATCCTTATCCATACAGAGCTTCCTTTGCCTCTACATCCGACTTGAGTAATGATCCAGTCCTTATGGATAAATTGGTTAGACAAGTCAGCTCTAGGTTGCATCTAGCGCCCAAACAGGGTGAAGAAAAAGAAAGGAAGGACAAAAAGTAGAAAGGGATAAAGATTTCTAAATTAAGAGAAAATGCTTGTATGATGAGAGATTCTCTCCTGAGGCATGGCTCAGAAAGAAGGTCAAAACATACCGTCCAGGTAGATCTAGCCACAACTTTAGAATTGGTAAGTTATACACCTGGAAGATGGCCTACTCAAGAAAGTTTCACTGTAGTTAACGCTGAAGAAAAATTGTGGGGAAAATATGAAGCCAGACTCCATACAAAGGTGGGTTCTAAACAGAAAAGTTCTAAAGCATAGAGAAATTAGCAAGCCCAATGGATGTTATCAGCCCAAGAGAACATTGATGACATGGTTGTTGACATCAAACAAGGGATAAACGAAACAATATCAGTATATGACAATGTGCTTTAGGTACAAAATGTGGCATATAAGTTAGAAACCAACACTACTAGGATAGATAAGAAGTTTACTTCTGTTTCGAATGATTTGTCTAGTTTAAGTTATCAGACTAAAAACACTCAGGCAACTATAGTAAATATCCAAGCCAGTACTCAAAGACAAGAAACACTATCTAGTCAAATATATGATTATGTGTCTACCTCAAAAGTTAGAAGAGACACTCAAGCACAAGAAAACAAAATCTTGCTTGAACATGTAGCCCATAATCTTGAAAAGATTAGAAAATATACTAAAAAGATTAGGGTTTCCCAGAAAGGAAAAGACAACTCTAAGGAAGAACAGGAAGAAAATAAGACCCAGAGGTCAGAAGTAAAAACTAGACCAAAGATTCACAGAAGGAAAAGCATCATCTTTTCAGAAGAACAAGTAGAAGAAGAAGAACATCCTGCCATCTCCTCTACTATAAGCAATGCTCCCCAAATGCCTACAAAGTTAACTTTCCCTAAGCAAAAAGAACACATGATGCAACATGAAGACGAGTTAAAAGATTGGCTTCAAGAGTGTAAACTAGAAGATAGTGAGCCAATCTATATGAATGAGCCTGCTACTACCATGAATTCTAGTGCATCAGATGAAGAAGTATATCTCGAAGGAGATATGTTATTAGAAGGGGAAATTTCTGTTGATAACTGAGAGGGGGGGTGAATCAGTTATCTTAATTCTTTAACTTTCTTTCTTCTTAATCAGTTAGTACATTATCAAAACATATAAGCATGAATGAACATGAAAGCAGAAATAAACTCAATACACATGACACAATATTTTTGATGTGGAAAACCCTGTTAAGGGAAAAAACCACAAGGTGATTAACCCAAGATTGTATTCTCTGTTAAAAGAATAAGGTAATACAAAATGGCACTTGCCAATTAGGGCTCACTGCTCGAGCACACTACTCACAAGAGGCTCACTACCTACAAGGGACTCACTGTCTACAAGTTATAATGAAAGTAACCAAGTGATTGAACTGATGAGAAGCATCCACATATGCTGAGGTTCAGTTCCATTTAGGCTCAATAAACTAATCTACTGCACTTCATTCTTCCTCTGTCTTAGACTGCTGTTCTATTACATACCGGACCTTTCTTTCTACTACTACACTACTCTCTACTATTCTTCGCACTTACCAACACACAACACATCCCTTCACATCAAAATCCATCTCGTATATATATCCGCACAAAGGATTTCATCCTCTTTCTAGTCGGCATCCGGAATAGTCAATATTTTCCCAAACTCTAGTCTGTCAGCTGAATCCTTGCTGACCAAGTGATGCAAATCAAAGAGATACTTATAGAAGTCATCTAACATGTTGGCCAATCATGGATGATACCTTAAGAACCTTGATCACCATCAATATCTCATCCTGAATAATGTTTGATGCTCTGCCGGTGAGTTCTTCCTCTATCTACTCTGCCAAACAGGACCCCAATACTTAGGTGCTCATATCTCTTCACTCTTTCATCACCGGAGGCTCAATCCCTAGAATCTATCAGTCAAAGTACTCCTCTTGGCTTCCCCGAGTCCGCACTTTACAAAGATACTTCCTCTAAGAGATCCAGACTTGATTGTCGGACCTTGTTGCATGCTCTGTTCTTGCTTACTGGACCAAAGTATTCTTCAATCTGACTTCTGGTATAGACACACCATGTCCTGTGGATGTGTGGAATGGTCTTTGTTGCCATCAATGACAACATCCATGAAGTCACACAGTGTCTCTTGCCAACAATCTCCCCCTTTGGCATTGGTGGCAACACTTAGTGAAAAATGACTAAGTGTCACACTACACTCCCCATTGGCTGATGCTCTGTTCTAATGTACATTTTACTGGAGCTCCCCCTTAGCTAGATTCCACATTTTTCACTGCTACTCACTCCCCCTTTGACATCAATGGCAAAGGGTAGAATCTGCACACCAAAAATCCTTAAAAATCTAACTATACTTAGCCGCATAAGTATAAATACATGATATACTTACATATATTGGAGTATATCTGCAAAAGATGTCTTCAACCGGGCAAATTCTGTTGCCCAACTCTACTTCATCCTGTCCAAAATTGAGATGTGACCACTCAACAGGAATGCAAAAGCTTCTGCCCTCTTAAGATCTGTCGGATCACTGGTTTGGGCTGTGCTCTGGGCATCAGTTAGGGCCTCATGCATGGCCTCTAATTTAGGGATAATCATCCCTCTAAGTTCACCCATCCTGCTTATTATGTTCTTCCTCTCCTTCTCAAGCTTCTTAATCTCATTCATGACTACAATAGTTTGACATTCCTGGTTTATTATGGATACAGTGAGAGGATCAAAATTCTGAGAGAGGCTTGATAGTTTATCCTCTTGTTCTTTCACTTTGTTCTCAATATCCTTTGTTACTTTAGTCCAGGATATACAAAATTTATATACTTCTCCTCCATCCTTAAGAGCATTTTCTAAGCTCTTTATCCCAATATCCATATTTCTCCTATCATTGGTTATAAGGCCTTGTAACTCAGAGAATCTCTTATCCAAAAACTCTTTCTGGACCTTCTCCTCAGCTGATTTCTCTAAAGACTCAAAATGAGTGCTGACAGAACTAACAAGAGACTTGAGATTACCGGATGAAGAGGCTGAGGAATCCTTCTGAAAGGATGGAATAATCTTTTCAAGCACACCGGATGCAATTTCTAGCAGCTCACAGTCTTCCATGTGAGACTTTAGAAGTTTCTCTTTTGCCTTTGCTTGGGCAAAGGATGTTATCTTCATTGTTTGAACCGGGGAGAGAGAATCAAAGTCAAATGGTCCTTGAAGTAACTCCGGTTCATCAATCTCCATCATTTCTTTAGTCAAGAAATCTTTGACAGTTTCTGCAGTGTCTCTTGCCGAAGACAGAGTTTTCTTTCCTTCTGCACTGTCACTTGTGTTCTTCTCAGCTTGACCTTCTTCTCTTCCCTTCACTTCTTCTTTCTCCTCTATTCTTTCTTCTCCTTTAGATCCAGAGACTACTGGAGAATCCAGATTTACTTCTCCTTGGACTTCCTCTTTCGGAACAGAGGAATCCTGGTCCTTGGCCTTCTCCTCACCTATCTCCTTTGGTTCTTCTGCAATCTTTTCTGTAGAATCTTCCTTTGATACACTTGGTCCTTCAACATCAAAGGGTACATCACCTATGTCCTCTATGATAGGAATGTTGAATCTTTTATAGGCATTTCAGAGGATCTATTCAATCTCTTTAGCCACTTTGTCAGTCTCTCCAAGCATCAGCTGATTCATTCTAGCTTTTCTCCTAAACTCATCCTTGCAATCTTTGAAGATCATATTCATTTGCTTCGGAGTGATTGAAGGATATAGATAAATAGCTATCTATTCTCAGATCTCAAGATCCTTTGCCTTGGCATTATTCTTCCTTATTTCTAATTCCTTCTCTAGGCTTTTGGGAATGAGAGAAATGATTTCAATAAAAGCTTTATTGTAGATATTCAGATACCTGACTGTAGCTTCTTGCAAGATCTTCTGGTCAGCTTCACTATACTCATCATAGAACTCAATCATAGGTTTTAGGTTCCCATCCACAGTAACTGATTTGATGATATCATCAATGCGGAGAGTGGGCTTTTCAACAAATTCCTCTGCTTTCTCTTCTTTGCCTTGACTGGTAGAGGGATCACCGGATGTTTTCTTCTTCTTCTTCATTTTCTTGACCTCTTCATCTGATTCTGTTTCTTCATCATCCTTCTGACTTACATAGGATCTTGTTGCTTTTGTCTTAGTTCTCTTCTCTGCTTTACCAGATGATTTTGCTTCCAGTTTTGATGCCTTAGAGATTTTGGCAGTGGTTGGTGCAGAGGTCTTAGAGGATCTGGTCCGGGAGGGGACTTCCACTGGAGCACTTTCTTTCTCTGCTTTTTATTTTTCTTTCTCTGCCCTTTCCATCTTCTCTCTATTTGCATCTATTGCCTCCTTTGATATTCCATATTTTTTGGCGACTTCTTCAACTTCCCTTCTTACTTTCCTCTTGATCTCAGGCTGTCTTAGTTCAACATGAATCTTTACACTTAGTTCTTGAAAGGTTCCAAACCTTTCTGCCTTAGGGTCCTTGGGTTGACTTAGCATGTGTTGAACATGTAGCTCTACAATTTTATCATCTACTTCATACCCCATTGGCATGATCTAGACAGTGCTTGGCTCTACTGCCTCCATTAGGCATTGATCAGTTTCTACCATGAAGCATATTGTATCCTTGTATTTTTCAACTAGAGATTTTGGAATTCTCTCTGTGGCTTGCATCATATTCTGAAAGTTTTTGAAGTAACCCCACAGAGCTGTATTTCGTGCCTTAGCATCCCCAAGCCCATGCAAGTAATCTCTGATTTGAATTGCAACAGGTTTGTCATTCTGCCATACCCAACCACTGGATCCGGGCAGCTCATTCATAAAATAGAAAAATAAACACAATATCAACCCACCATACTTGAAAGAATTCTTCTTGTCCTTCTTGATCTTCTGTAGGTTTTCCATCAATTGGCTTAGAAGGAGTTCACAGAGATCATAATCTGCATTCTCTTTTAACATCTGATAGGCAGTGTAAATTGCAGTTTCGGGTACTGAATTTTCCTTGTTGGAGTGATATATCTTGTAACCAATTATCATTGAAGCAAACTTGACATCCGGATCTGTGATGTCTTCTATTGTCATTGCTCTCTTGTCAAATTTTGATCCAGTAGCCTCACTCACAATTTGGTTTTTGATAGATTTGAGAGGTAACCCTCTGGATGAGTGCAAACCGGTTACTAGCCTAATTGCATCCTTGGTGATCTTAAATGGTCTATTCAACCATATGAAGTTATCATGCACTCTGCTCAACACATACCGGACCCACTCATCTTCTTCAAAACAGGGGAAATGGATGCACTGACCGAAATGCTTGTCCTGGATAGCCTTGTACTGGGGTTTGAGTTCAAAAGAGTCATCTATCAATTGTTTGTGATAGATATCCATTAACTTGGATTCCCCAAATTCCTCAATGTTTGCATGAATATATGCCCTAACATCTTCTACATGTAAAACTCCATGCGGAATGCTTGAAAAGGCGCCTAGGGGATCAACTTCTAGGGATTTATAGGGATGTTTCTTGAATTTAGGGCACAACCTATCAGTAATCTTTACCACATTTGGAGTAGCCATCTTTCAAAGATTTAGAATGAGATATTGAAGAACGGAAAATACCTTTTACACTTCTAGGGTTCGCAAAATGAGCCGGATCAGATTGCTGGATGAATCAATTTCTGCAGTTGATCCTTGAGATGTTTGAGGCGATTTTGTTGCAGAGCTCTTTTTCTCTTCTTCTCGTATGTAGAATGAGCAAATGATTAATAGGAAAGCCCTTATATTTCTCTGCAAACCCTAATTTCACAATGCAATAAATGCGCAACTTAAGTTATTCTGATTTGCCTTGTTCTCCTTGTTCTTAGAAAAATCTTTTTTGGATCACTGAGATGCACTTGGAGTTAATCTTTGATGAACATTAGCAATCTATCTACCTTTCTCCAATCATTCCATTTATCCGTAGATAAAAATACCTTAATTTGAATCATACCGGATCTAACTGCGAAAAAACCTGTTCTTACCGGATGACTGAAACCGGATCAATCTTGGTAAATTAACCTGTTCTAAACTTCTTGCGGATCTTTCATATCTTACCCAAGACTTATTTAGATGTTTTTCTGAGGACCCTTTAATCCGCAACTCTCCTTGTGCCAAATTTAGGCACCAAATGACTGGCTGGGGGAAATTATTTTTCCTTGTGACTCCCCCTCAGCCAGGACTCACTATTTAATTTTCGGAAGGAATAGTAGCACCAGATTCTGGTGTGGATCCATCCCCTACATTTTCTGTACTTCTCCTTACCCAAATCTTGTTCATCTCACTTTGAACTTCATCTGCATTCACTTTTCCTTTTCCTTTGTCTTGATTCTGATTATGATGCACCGGACCCCTTTTGTCCTGATTCTTGCTTCTACAGAATTTGGCAATATGACCAGATCTATTGCAATTGTGGCAAACAACATTTCTTTGCATGTTTGACTGATATCCTTTTGATCTGCATTGATTAGCCATATATCCCATTCTATTGCATGCAAAGCATCTAGCATTGAATGAATTGTTCATTTGCATATTTCTACATTCATGAGATTTGTGACCATACCTTTTGCAGTTGAAACACTGTCCGGAGAAGGATGAACTAGTCTGATTCATTCTCTTTCTGCACTGATTTGCTTTATGACTGAAGTTATTGCAGCTGTGGCAGTATCCATTGAAGGATGGATATCTTTGAGCATTAGGTTGCCTTACGAGAGGTCTTCTAAGTCTGTTCCTTGGATTTCCTGATCCAGAGTTCTTCTGACCGGATCCGGAGCTTTCACCTTTCTCATATCCCAAGCCACACTTGTCATCTACCCTCTTTTGGCTTTCAAGAAGAACTTCAAGTTGAGCAGAACTTATCTTGAATTTCTCTTTGTATTCATTTGCAGTTTGAAGATCCCTTTTAAGAGTGTCTATTTGATCCTCAAGTTTTTCTTCATTATATCTAGCATCTTCAAGATTAGATTCCAGATGCCTGATTATTCTGTCCATTTTTTGGCAGTCTTTTGTCTTCTCCTTGAGAGATTGATTTAGATTATCTTCAATTTTCCTTTTCTCTTCAATTTCTTGGGTAAATTTCATAACTCCTGATTCCATTTCATGTCTCACCATAATGACTTCTTTTGATAGCTTCTCACATAACTTATTTTTCTCATTCAATTCTTCATTAGTGTCATTGGCTTCACTTTGATTTGCTAATTGTTGAAGTAGTTCCTTTCTCTTTTTCATAGAGATACTTAATTTTTCTCTGAGTTCATTTATGAAATCATCAGCTTGTCTGATTCTTTCCTTCAGGGCATTGACTTCAGAATGAGATTGTTCAAGATCATCTAGGGCAGACTGAAGTTGCTCCCTCATACCATACATATCCATTGATATTCCCAGATCTTCCTCAAGCTGTTAGACTCTGTTTGGAGGAACTTAGCTCTGATACCAATTGTTGATAACTAAGAGGGGGGTGAATCAGTTATCTTAATTCTTTAACTTTCTTTCTTCTTAATCAGTTAGTACAGTATCAAAATATATAAGCATGAATGAACATGAAAGCAGAAATAAACTCAGTACACATGACACAATATTTTTGACATGGAAAACCCTGTTAAGGGAAAAAACCACGGGGTGATTAACCCAAGATTGTATTCTCTGTTAAAAGAATAAGGTAATACAAAATGACACTTGCCAATTAGGGCTCACTACCCGAACACACTGCTCACAAGAGGCTCACTCCCTACAAGAGACTCACTATCTAAAAGTTATAATGAAAGTAACCAAGTGATTGAACTGATGAGAAGCATCCACATATGCTGAGGTTTAGTTCCGGTTAGGCTCAATAAACTAATCTGCTGGACTTCATTCTTCCTCTGTCTTAGACTGTTGTTCTATTACATACCGGACCTTTCTTTCTGCTACTACACTGCTCTCTGCTATTCTTCGCACTTACCAACACACAACACATCCCTTCACATCGAAATCCATTTGGTATATATATCCGCACAAAGGATTTCATCCTCTTTCTAGTCGGCATCCGGAATAGTCAATATTTTCCCAAACTCTAGTCTGTCGGTTGAATCATTGCTTACCAAGTGATGCGAATCAAAGAGATACTTATAGAAGTCATCTTACATGTCAGCCAATCATGGATGATACCTTAAGAACCTTGATCACCATCAATATCTCATCCCGAATAATGTCTGATGCTCTGTCGGTCAGTTCTTCCTCTATCTACTTTGCTAAACAGGACCCCAATACTTAGGTGCTCATATCTCTTCACTCTTTCATCCCTGGAATCTATCAGTCAAGGTACTCCTCTTGACTTCCTCGAGTCCGCACTTTACAAAGATACTTCCTCTAAGAGATCCGGACCTGACTATCGGACCTTGCTGCATGCTCTGTTCTTGCTTACCGGACCAAAGTATTCTTCAATCTGACTTCTGGTATAGACACACCATGTCCTGCGGATGTGCGGAATGGTCTTTGTTGCCATCAATGACAACATCCATGAAGTCACACAGTGTCTCTTGCCAACAATTTCTCAGCAAGATTCCCATGAAGATAACAATATGGTGTATGTAGATACATTAGAAGACTGGGAAGATCATTATATGGCCAATCAAGAATCAATAGGGAGTTAGATAGATATAGAAATGAGGGATGCTATATCCGAAAATTCCAGACCTGAGCAGTTAAGACCTTATGCTACATTAGGCTATATCCTGAATATTGATAAGATAGTTGACCCATATGATACTATCTGTACCTAGTGTGATACTCAAGAGAATTTCTTTGATACCAGAGGTTCTGTTTGGTCTGAGCCCAACAAAGTTTTGTATGCTGTTAGGCTAATGTCTGGTAAGCTCAGAAATTGGTGGAATTCCTTACCTGACAATGGATTGATAACAACTAATCCTGATACTGGTGAGGATTATGTTAAAGAAATTGATATGGGAAGAAATGATATTTCAGCAGAAGGATTTTCCGTGCTCAAGCTTGTGCTTGTAGGGTTTTTCTGTGGCAATAGAAAAAATGACATTTTAGAAGCTGAAAAAATTTTATTTTCTTTGCAGTTGAAAGATTTAGGCAAGCTACATAAATACAATTTGGTCTTTGAAAAATATATAATTACAGCACATAAATTGCATGATCCAACAACAAAGAAGTTTTACCTTAATTCTCTTCCATGTGGTCTAGGAGAATATGCAGAAGACTATGTCATGACCAAATGCAAATCCAAGATTGTGAAATTTGGATTTGGAGAATTAAAAACATTGGTTACCTATAAGTTGGACAAAGGTTTCCTAATGAAAGCTCTCAGCGATAACAAAGAGCAGTATAACTCTTCCTGTAATATGAAAGATTATTGTAACTTGCCACCCATCAATCAGCTCAAGGATTTTAAGCAAGTTAGGAAGTTCAGTAAGTCCTCTTGTGGCAGAAATTACAGTTGCAAGAAATGCAGGTAGTCATATGACAATGATAACATGGAAAGGTCATTCCGTCATAAACACAAAAGCCACAAAAAGAAATACAGGTTTGCACCAGTAAATAAAAATTCTTTTAAAAACAGAAAGCCTCCCAAGTTTTTGTTTAGGAAAAATAAGCACTCAGGAAACAAACAAGTCAAATGTTTCATTTGTAAGGGGCCTCACTATGCAACAAATTTCCCTAAAAAGTATAATCTTGATAATAAAGTTTATGCTCTTTTCTCTGAACAAGATGAGCAGAATAATTGGGAAATTGTAAATAGTTTTGATGCTTTTGCTAGTTTTGATGACAGTCAATTTTTTGAATTAGTTGTAGTTTTGCCTGACACCTTTTACATGGCCCAGGATAAACATAAGAAAGTGTATTCTTCTAGTTCAGATGAAGAAGAAAGTTCTGATTCCTCAAGTTCTTCACAGTCTCCTTGTGCAGTCACAAAAGTTGTCAAAAAGGCAATCAAAGATTTGGAGTTTAAAATCAGCATGGCTAAAGAAAAGGATCCCTACAGATTACTAGGCACATTGGAGGAAAGGAAAACTGTTGCTAAGCAACAGTTAAGAGAAGTCAAAGCTTGGGAAGCTAAGCGTGACTCTTTGCAGAAACAACTCCGGGGTTCCCGCTCTTCAACCTCTCATAAATCTAAAAATAATTCCCACTATCCTCCTTATAAGCCTAAGCGTTCTGATCCTTCTCATGGCTATATCCATCCAAAATGGATGACTTGAAAACACCACTCTCATCTCCCTTCTCCGGAATCCATCAGCCATGATCCAGCACACCTTCTTGATGTGCTATGTGCTAAAACCAATCACACCTATGAAGAACTCCAGATTCTAACCCACCAAATTGCTCTCCAACAAAAAGAACTTGCAAAACTCACTTCTGCCGTGGGGGAAATTCAAGAAATTATGTACAAAGCTGACAATTCTAATGACAATTCTAATACCTCTGAAAATGCATCTTCAAGTTCTGAACAATCTCAACCTACTAATGCCTTATACCTAGCCAAAAATTGTACATACATAAGAATGAGTTTTTGTTTACCAGGTTATAAGCCCATTCCTATGGATGCATTTGTTGACTCTGGCTCTTCAAGAAGTTTTGCCAAAATTAACGCCATTCCTCATGAGTTCTGGAAACCTCGACCAGATTTGCCTTTAGGGTATACTATCAATGGTCAAGAAGTGAAAATGGGTAGATATGCATAGGATGTAACTATCGAGATCCAAGGTAAAAGGTTTGTTACGGATTTCATTGAATTAGATGGTCTAAGAGGTGATGTTTTATTGGGTTTCACTTTCTTAACAAAGTATCAGCCTTTTGTTTTGAGAACCCATGAGATTTCACTCAGACATGAAGATGGTCACATAAAGATCCCTACTCTAAAGGTGGTAAATCATAAAATCACAAAGAAGACCACTAAGATGGGCAGAAAGGAAAATGTAAATCTACAAGTCCAAAAATTACCACTTCTTCTAGAACCTCTCAAAGAAAAATTTGAACAAGATTGTTGTAGTTTAAATCCATTACAGTTCTGGTCTAAGGAACATGAGGAATGTGAAATCAAGATAAAACTGGAATGTCAGTCCATCATTCCTTTTGAATCGGCTTATCTGATGAGCCCCACAGAGGTCCAAGAAATGGATGAACACTTGAATGAATTACTAGAAGGTCAGTTTATCAGAGACAACAAAAGTCCTTTCAATTGCCCTGCCTTCTTGGTAAATAAGCGAGTAGAGAAAGAAAGAGGTAAGAAAAGATTCTGTATAAATTACAAACCTCTTAATGATATAATACTTCCATTCAATTATCTAATTCCTTCAGTACTGATCTAATCATGAGAGCTGCTGCAAAAAGGGTATTTTCTAAATTTGACTGTAAGTCAGGTTTTTGGCAAGTAAAGGTCAAAGAGGAAGATAGATATAAAACAACTTTCTCAGTCCCTCAAGGACTATATGAATGGAATGTGATGCCTTTTGGTCTCAAAACTACTCCCGCCTATTTCCAAAGAAGAATGGACAAAGCTTTAAGAAGCCTGAAAGAATTTTGTGCAGTTTATATAGATGACATAATTGTTTTCTCTGATGATGACTCACAACATCTGAAGCATTTAGAGCTGTTGTACAATACTACCAGGGATCATGGGATTTGCCTCTCAGCAAAAAAGATGGTTATTGGGCAAGAAGAAATCGATTTCCTTGGCTTGATTCTTTCCCAAGGAAAGGTAAAATTACAGCCCCATATTTTAAAGCACATTAATGAATTCCCAGATGTTTTGGTAGGAACAAAGCAAATTCAAAGGTTCCTTGGATGCTTGAATTATGTTTCACCATTTTACAATGGCCTTGCTAAAGATAGAAAGAAAATTTAGAACCAACTGAAAGAAGGCACAGGTGTGTGGATAGAAGAATTGACAGGAATAGTCCAGAAGATAAAGCAAAGATGCCAGTATCTTCCTACACTCCATTTACCTAAAGAAAGTTTTCCCTTAGTTCTTTATATAGATGCTTCTGATGATGTCTGGGGTGCTGTTCTGTTGCAGGAAATTCCCAAGAAAGGGACTCAAATTTGTGGCTATAGATCAGTAACTTTCATAGATATTGAGTGCAGGTACACTATCTATGAGAAAGAGATTCTTGCAGTTAAGAAAGGCATTCAAAAATTCAAGATCTTCCTCAAACCAACTCACTTCATTGTGACAACTGATAGCCAACCAATGAGGTCCCTATTAAAGAAAAAACTTGATAAGGACATTGCTCATGGAAGAATTGCTGGATGGTATCTAGACTTCATCAGCTATGACTTTGACATAGAATGGATAAAAGATGATAATAATCCTCTAGCAGATTCTCTAACTAGAGAAATGTCAAAGTTAGCAGAACATGTCTTCATGTTAATAGAACCTAGTGAAACTCTCCTTAGGAAAGATGGGGTGGAAGTATTTGAAAGCATAGATGAGACATGACAAATCATTTGGGTTCCCCAATTACCTCCTGAAATAATCACTCCAATTCTTCATGTACATTTTTTGAATAAATGGTTGCAAGATCTGAGGAATTTGATAACTGAAGCCTTTGATAAAGGTATTCTTGCTCCACAAGACCAAGTAGAATTTCTGGAGCATTTTGGTCTAGAAGAAGCTAGTCTAGCCTTTTCAATCAGAAATGGCATAACATTTGACATCTGTCTTACTTCATTACTGCCAATGAATTAGACTGATAGAAACAAGAAGAATTTGTTGAAATGTGCCAAATTTGGTTTTATCAATAGCATTACTATTCTTCAGTCAGAATTTGAGGACTACGCAGATATATTTGTGGGATATAATGATAGGATATTGCAGCCTAATATGGTTGAGTTTTTCAACTATCTCCAAGGAAATTTCACTTGGGCGATTGAAGAAGGAATGATAGGCCCCTCTGGATATTTGGCAAGTCCTCACAATTATTGCATTCCTAGAGTAGAGTATTATCCTCTGACACATCATTGGTTTGCTAAAGCAGTAATCGAAGATATGGAGCCTTCTCTGGATCCAACATTTGTTGCCACAAGGACAGAAATTGACATAGCCTCCATTGAAGAAGTTGATAGAATAATTTACACCTTCTAGCGACGAGCAGACGACTTGGAAATCATTTTCAAACCTTTGCCAAAGTTTCTATTACCTCCTACTATTTTAGACTAGCATTTGGGTTTGTGAATGTCGTGATGTCGACCACGTTAAGATTCTGACAACAGGACGCTACCCTGTCTTAAAAAGAAAAATCCCCATATCTACTTTTGGGTGTAAAGCAGGCCGTCCTTGCATACGGTGTGTCTATTGCGAATATCTTTATATCCTTTCACTATTGTTAGTGCTTTTGGATAAGACTGCTTAATAGCTATCCTCTCCTACAGTGGCTGCTTCGTGTCATGTTTGTATGGTCAGAATTATAGGTTAGTTTATAGTTTTGAAGTCCGCATCTTGCTATAAATAAGGGCTTGGAGCTCCATTGTATTCATTCAGAAACTAATTAAGGAGTTTTCATAGAGTCTAGAAGAGTCTTAGGATCACAAGAGTATGCTCTTGTTCTGCGCTATATTGCGATCTAAACAATTAGAAATTGTGTAGAAGATCTTATAGTGTGATAATCCTTATCGGTTATTACGCTTATGCATTTATTGTAATCCCACTTGAAAGATAATAAATTATGTGCTTTAAATTGGTATCAGAGCAGTATGCTCTTGTTCTGCGCTATATTGCGATCTGAACAATCAGAAATTGTATAGAAGATCTTATAGTGTGATAATCCTTATCGGTTATTACGCTTATGCATTTATTGTAATCCCATTTCAAAGATAATAAATTCCGTGTTGACAAGATCTTCTATACAATTTCCTATCATATAAATTTGGTTATTACTCTTATGCATTTATTGGTCTGGGACAGATTGCAGAGTAATATTTGCTACTCTTCTAGATTGGAACAGTGGTCTATCAGAGAATTGATTTCTTTGTATTGAGAGGTTAACAAATTGAGGCTTCTGCCTTTCTAAAAGTTGCTCTATGATAGGAAAACCGATCTCGAAGCCAGTATGATCTTTGAATCTACCATAGTCAAGTAGATTGGAAGAACCTTGTGGAAAACCTACCCCCGTGGGCAAAGAGACTGGTGGAGATACAGTGTTCATAATGCGGTAGATGCAACGACCTCCAATGGTGGCATAGACTGATCCAGGCATGAGAGACACACAATATTTTTCAAAGACCAAATTATATTTATGTACCTTGCCTAAATCTTTCAACTGCAAAGAAAACAAATTTTTTTCAGCTTCTAAAATGTCATTTTTTCTATTGCCACAGAAAAACCCTACAAGCATAAGCTTGAGCATGGAAAATCCTTTTGCTGAAATATCATTTCTTCCCATATTAATTTCTTTAACATAATCCTCACCAGTATCAGGTTTAGTTGTTATCAATCCATTGTCAGGTAAGGAATTCCACCAATTTCTGAGATTACCAGACATTAGCCTAACAACATACAAAACTTTGTTGGGATCAGACCAAACAGAACCTTTGGTATCAAAGAAATTCTCTAGAGTATCACACCAGGTGCAGATAGTATCATATGGGTCAACTATCTTATCAATATTCAGGATATAGCCTAACGTAGCATAAGCTCTTAACTGCTCAGGTCTGGAATTTTTAGATATAGCATCCCTCATTTCTATATCTATCTGACTCCCTATTGATTCTTGACTGGCCATATAATGATCTTCCCAGTCTTCTAATGTATCTACATACACCAGATTGTTATCTTCATGGGAATCTTGCTGAGAAATTTCCCTTTCTGATAACATATCTCGTTCTAGATATACTTCTTCATCTGATGCAGTGGAATTCATGGTAGCAGCAGGCTCATCCATATAGATTGGCTCACTATCTTCTAGTTTACACTCTTGAAGCCAATCTTTTCACTCGTCTTCATGCTGCATCATGTGTTCTTTTTTCTTCGAGAAAGTTAACTTTGTAGGCATTTGGGGAGCTTTGCTTCTAGTAGAAGAGATGGCAGGATGTTCTTCTTCTTCTACTTATTCTTCTAAAAACAGGATGCTTTTCCTTCTGTGAATCTTTGGTCTGGTTTTTACTTCTGACCTCTAGGTCTTATTTTCTTCATGTTCTTCCTCAGAGCTGTCTTTTCCTTTCTGGGAAACCCTAATCTTTTTACTATATTTTCTAATCTTTTCAAGATTACGGGCTACATGTTCAAGCAAGACTTTGTTTTCTTGTGCTTGAGTGTCTCTTCTAACTTCTGAGGTAGACACATAATCATATATTTGACCAGATAGTGTTTCTAGTCTTTGAGTATTGGCTTGGACATTTACTACAACTACCTGAGTGTTTTTAGTCTGATAACTTGAACTAGACAAATCATTCAGAACAAAAGTAAACTGCTTATCTATCCTAGCAATGTTGGTTTCTAACTTATATGCCACATTTTGTACCTGAAGCACATTGTTATATACTGATATTGTTCTGTTTATCCCTTGTTTGATGTCAACAACCATGTCATCAATGTTCTCTTGGGCTGATAACATCCATTGGGCTTGCTAATTTCTCTGTGCTTCAGAACTTTTCTATTTAGAACCCACCTTTGTATGGAGTTTGGCTTCATATTTTCCCCACAATTTTTCTTCAGGGTTAACTACAGTGAAACTTTCTTGAGTAGGCCATCTTCTAGGTGTATAAATTACCAATTCTAAAGCTATGGCTGGATCTACCTGGACGATATGTTTTGACCTTCTTTCTAAGCCACACCTCGGGAGAGAATCTCTCATCATACAAGCATGTTCTCCTAATTTAGAAATCTTTATCCCTTTCTACTTTTTGTCCTTCCTTTCTTCTTCTTCACCTTGCTTGGGTGCTAGATGCAACCTACAGCTGACTTGTCTAACCAATTTATCCATAAGGACTGGATCATTACTCAGGTCGGATGTAGAGGCAAAGGAAGCTCTGGATGGATAAGGATTTACTGACTGGGAAGATTGGAATCTTCTAGAACTGCTTGAAGAGGTGGAACATTCTTCAGGATTGTAGTCAACATATGGCTTTCGATCTATACTAGGATAAGCATGGGCCATGGAATAACTTCTTCTTAAGGGTTGAAGCTTAGACTAGGATTTGTCAATAATGGGTTGTTCTAAGATTGTCTAGTCTGGGATAGATTGTAGAGTAATATTTGCTACTCTTCTAGATTGGAACAGTGGTCTATCAAAGAATCAATTTCTTTGTATTGGGAGGTTAACAAATTGAGGCTTCTACCTTTCTAAAAGTTGCTCTATGATAGGAAAACCGATCTTGAAGCCAGTATGATCTATGAATCTACCATAGTCAAGTAGATTGGAAGAACCTTGTGGAAAACCTACCCCCGTGGGCAAAGAGACTAGCGGAGATACAGTGTTCATAGTGCGATAGATGCAACGACCTCCAATGGTGGCATAGACTAATCCAGGCATGAGAGACACACCTTTAACTTGTAAGAGTAAGTAGAAAGCAGAGGAAATGAATTTATCAGATAGGGATAAAGTGAAATTTGGTTGTATTGATATGACCCCATCACCATTTTCAGCACTTAAAATTCCTCTAAACTGGGCAATGACTGCTTGTTCCCAAACACGACATCTAGTATCTATGAGGGTGGCAAAAAATTCAGCATTTATGTTATAATTGAAATGAGGATGGACAATAATGTCTACATGGGGAAAATGGACATGGAAGAATCCTTTTTCTCTCCATCTGGAAACATCATCAGGGACTAGCTTCTGCAATAGAGGATAATACTCTATTCTAGGAATGCAATAATTGTGAGGACTTGCCAAATATCCAGAGGGGCCTGTCATTCCTTCTTCAATCACCCAAGTGAAATTTCCTTGGAGATAGTTGAAAAACTCAACCATATCACGCTGCAATATCCTGTCATTATATCCCACAAATATATCTGCGTAGTCCTCAAATTCTGACTGAAGAATAGTAATGCTATTGATAAAACCAAATTTGGCACATTTCAGCATATTCTTCTTGTTTCTATCAGTCCAATTCATTGGCGGTAATGAAGTAAGATAGATGTCAAATGTTATGCCATTTCTAATTGAAAAGGCTAGACTAGCTTCTTCAAGACCAAAATACTCCAGAAATTCTACTTGGTCCTATGGAGCAAGAATACCTTTATCAAAGGCTTCAGTTATCAAATTCCTCAGATCTTGTAACCACTTATTCAGAAAATGTAAATGAAGAATTGGAGTGATTATTTCAGGAGGTAACTGGGGAACCCAAATGGTTTGTCGTGTCTCATCTGTGCTTTCAAATACTTCCACCCCATCTTTCCTTAGGAGAGTTTTACCAAGTTCTATTAACATGCAGACATGTTCTGCTAACTTTGACATTTCTCTAGTTAGAGAATCTGCTAGAGGATTATTATCACCTTTTATCCATTTTATGTCAAATTCATAGCTGATGAAGTCCACATACCATCGAGCGATTCTTCCATGAGCAATGTTCTTATCAGGTTTTTTCTTTAATAGGGACCTCATTGGTTGGCTATCAGTTCTCACAATGAAGTGAGTTGGTTTGAGGAAGATCTTGAATTTCTAAATGCCTTTCTTAACTGCAAGAATCTCTTTCTCATAGATAGTGTACCTGCACTCAGTATCTGTGAAAGTCCCTGATCTATAGCCACAAATTTGAGTCCCTTACCTGGGAATTTCTTGCAACAGAACAGCACCCCAGATACCAATTTAAAGCGTGGAATTTATTATCTTTCAAATGGGATTACAATAAATGCATAAGCGTAATAGCTGATAAGGATTATCACACTATAAGATCTACACAATTTTTGATTGTTTAGATCGCAATATAGCGCAGAACAAGAGCATACTCTTGTGATCCTAAGACTCTTCTAGGCTCTATGAAAACTCCTTAATTAGTTTCCGAATGAATACAATGGGGCTCCAAGCCCTTACTTATAGCAAGATGCGGACTTCAAAACTATAAACTAACCTATAAGTCCGACCATACAAACATGACACGAAGCAACCACTGTAGGAGAGGATAGTTGTTAAGCAATCTTATCCAAAAGCACTAACAACAGTGAAAGGACATACAGATATTCGCAATAGACACATCGTATGTGAGGATGACCTACTTTACACCCAAAAGTAGATATGGGGGATTTTCTTTTTAAGACAGGGTAGCGTCTTGTTGTCAGAATCTTAACGTGGCCGACATCACGAAATTAACAAACCCAAATGCTAGTCTAAAATAGTAGGAGGTAATAGAAACTTTGGCAAAGGTTTGAAAATGATTTCCAAGTCGTCTGCTCGTCGATGGAAGGTGTAAATTATTCTATCAACTTCTTCAATGGAGGCTATGTCAATTTCTGTCCTTGCGGCAACAAGTGCTGGATCTAGAGAAGGCTCCATTATCTTTGCTTTATCTTCGATTACTGCCTTAGAAAACCAATGATGCGTCAGAGGATAATACTCTACTCTAGGAATGCAATAATTGTGAGGACTTGCCAAATATCTAGAGGGGCCTGTCATTCCTTCTTCAATCGCCCAAGTGAAATTTACTTGGAGATAGTTGAAAAACTCAACCATATCAGGCTGTAATATCCTGTCATTATATCCCACAAATATATCTGCGTAGTCCTCAAATTCTGACTGAAGAATAGTAATGCTATTGATAAAACCAAATTTAGCACATTTCAACAAATTCTTCTTGTTTATATCAGTCCAATTCATTGGCAGTAATGAAGTAAGACAGATGTCAAATGTCATGCCATTTCTGATTGAAAAGGCTAGACTAGCTTCTTCTAGACCAAAATGCTCCAGAAATTCTACTTGGTCCTGTGGAGCAAGAATACCTTTATCAAAGGCTTCAGCTATCAAATTCCTCAGATCTTGTAACTACTTATTCAGAAAAATGTACATGAAGAATTGGAGTGATTATTTCAGTAGGTAACTGGGGAACCCAAATGGTTTGTCTTGTCTCATCTGTGCTTTCAAATACTTCCACCCCATCTTTCCTTAGGAGAGTTTCACCAGGTTCTATTAACATGCAGACATGCTCTGCTAACTTTGACATTTCTCTAGTTAGAGAATCTGCTAGAGGATTATTATCACCTTTAATCCATTCTATGTCAAAGTCATCGCTGATGAAGTCTAGATACCATCGAGCAATTCTTCCATGAGCAATGTCCTTATCAGGTTTTTTCTTTAACAGGGACCTCATTGGTTGGTTATCAGTTCTCACAATGAAGTGAGTTGGTTTGAGGAAGATCTTGAATTCTAAATGCCTTTCTTAATTGCAAGAATCTCTTTCTCATAGATACTGTACTTGCACTCAGTATCTGTGAAAGTTCCTGATCTATAGCCACAAATTTGAGTCCCTTCCTTGGGAATTTCCTGCAACAGAACAACACCCTAGACATCATCAGGAGCATCTGTATAAAGAACTAAGGGAAAACTTTCTTCAGGTAAATGGAGTGTAGGGAGATACTGGCATCTTTGCTTTATCTTCTGGACTATTCCTGTCAATTCTTTTGTCCACACACCTGCGCCTTCTTTCAATTGGTTCTGAATTTTCTTTCTATCTTTAGCAAGGCCATTTTAAAATGGTGAAACATAATTCAAGCATCCAAGGAACCTTTGAATTTTCTTTGTTCCTACCAAAACATCTGGGAATTCATTAATGTGCTTTAAAATATGAGGCTATAATTTTACCTTTCCTTGGGAAAGAATCAAGCCAAGGAAATCGATTTCTTCTTGCGCAATAACCATCTTTTTTTATGAGAGGCAAATCCCATGATTCCTGATAGTATTGTACAGCAGCTCCAAATGCTTCAGATGCTGTGAGTCATCATCAAAGAAAACAATTATGTCATCTATATAAACTACACAAAAATCTTTCAGGCTTCTTAAAGCTTTGTCCATTCTTCTTTGGAAATAGGCGGGAGCAGTTTTGAGACCAAAAGGCATCACATTCCATTCATATAGTCCTTGAGGGACTGAGAAAGTTGTTTTATATCTATCTTCCTCTTTGACCTTTACTTGCCAAAATCCTGACTTACAATCAAATTTAGAAAATACCCTTTTTGCAGCAGCTCTCATGATTAGATCAGTACTGAAAGGAATTGGATAATTGAATGGAATTATTATATCATTAAGATTTTTGTAATTTATACAGAATCTTTTCTTACCTCTTTCTTTCTCTGCTCGCTTTTTTACCAAGAAGGCAGGGCAACTGAAAGGACTTTTGTTGTCTCTGATAAACTGACCTTCTAGTAATTCATTCAAGTGTTCATCCATTTCTTGGACCTCTATGGGGCTCATTAGATAAGCCGGTTCAAAAGGAATGATGGACTGACATTTTGATTTTATCTTGATTTCACATTCCTCATGTTCTTTAGACCAAAACTGTAATGGATTTAAACTACAACAATCTTGTTCAAATTTTTCTTTGACAGGTTCTAGAAGAAGTGGTAATTTCTGGACTTGTAGATTTGCATTTTCCTTTCTGCCCATCTTAGTGGTCTTCTTTGTGATTTTATGATTTACCACCTTTAGAGCAGGGATCTTTATGTGACCATCTTCATGTCTAAGTGAAATCTCATAGGTTCTCAAAACAAAACATTGATACTTTGTTAAGAAAGTGAAACCCAATAAAACATCACCTCTTAGACCATCTAATTCAATGAAATTCGTAACAAGCCTTTTACCTTGGATCTCTATAGTTACATCCTGTGCATATCTACCCATCTTCACTTCTTGACCATTGATAGCATACCCTGAAGGCAAATCTAGTCGAGGTTTCCAGAACTATTAAGGAACGGCGTTAGTTTTGGCAAAACTTCTTGAAGAGCCAGAGTCAACAAATGCATCCAGAGGAATGGGCGTATAACCTGGTAAACAAAAACTCATTCTTATGTATGTACAATTTTTGGCTAGGTATAAGGCATTAGCAGGTTGAGATTGTTCAGAACTTGAAGATGCATTTTTAGAGGTATTAGAATTGTCATCTTTGTACATAATTTCTCAAATTTCCCCCATGACAGAAGTGAGTTTTGCAAGTTCTTTTTGTTGGAGAGCAATTTGGTGGGTTAGAATATGGAGTTCTTCATAGGTGCGATTGGTTTTAGCACAGAGCACATCAAGAAGGCGTGCTAGATCATGGCTGATGGATTTCGGAGAAGGGAGACAAGAGTGGTGTTTTCGAGTCATCCATTTTGGATGGATATAGCCATGAGAAGGATCAGAACGCTTAGGCTTATGAGGAGGAGAGTGGGAATTATTTTTAGATTTATGAGAGGTTGAAGAGTGGGAACCCCAGAGTTGTTTCTGCAAAGAGTCACGCTCAGCTTCCCAAGCTTTGACTTCTCTTCACTATTGCTTAGCAATAGTTTTCCTTTCCTCCAATGTGCCTGGTAATCTGTAGGGATCCTTTGCTTTAGCCATGCTGATTTTAAACTCCAAATCTTTGATTGCCTTTTTGACAACTTTTGTGACTGCACAAGGAGACTGTGAAGAACTTGAGGAATCAGAACTTTCTTCTTCATCTGAAATAGAAGAATACACATTCTTATGTTTATCCCGGGCCATGTAAAAGGTGTCAGGGAAAACTTCAACTAATTCAAAAAATTGACTGTCATCAAAACTAGCAAAAGCATCAAAACTATTTACAATTTCCCAATTATTCTGCTCATCTTGTTCAGAGAAAAGAGCATAGACTTTATTCTCAAGATTATACTTTTTAGGGAAATTTGTTGCATAGTGAGGCCCCTTACAAATGAAACATTTGACTTGTTTGTTTCCTGAGTGCTTATTTTTCCTAAACAGAAACTTGGGAGGCTTTCTGTTTTTTAAAGAATTTTTATTTACTGGTGCAAATCCGTATTTTTTTTCTTGGCTTTTGTGTTTATGACGGAATGACCTTTCCATATTATCATTGTCATATGACTGCCTGCATTTCTTGCAACTGCAATTTCTATCACAATAGGACTTACTGAACTTCCTAACTTGCTTAAAATCCTTGAGCTGATTGATGGGTGGCAAGTTACAATAATCTTTCATATTATAGGAAGAGTTATACTGCTCTTTGTCATCACTGAGAGCTTTCATTAGGCAACCTTTGTCCAACTTAGAGATAACCAATGTTCTTAATTCTCCAAATCCAAATTTCTCAATCTTGGATTTGTATTTGGTCATGACATAGTCTTCTGCATATTCTCCTAGACCACATGGAAGAGAATTAAGGTAAAACTTCTTTGTTGTTGGATCATGCAATTTCTATGCTACAATCATATATTTTTCAAAGACCAAATTGTATTTATGTAGCTTGCCTAAATCTTTCAATTGCAAAGAAAACAGAATTTTTTTAGCTTCTAAAATGTCATTTTTTCTGTTGCCACAGAAAAACCCTACAAGCATAAGCTTGAGCATGGAAAATCCTTCTACTGAAATATCATTTCTTCCCATATCAATTTCTTTAACATAATCCTCACCAGTATCAGGATTAGTTGTTATCAATCCATTGTCAGGTAAGGAATTCCACCAATTTCTAAGCTTACCAGACATTAGCCTAACAGCATACAAAACTTTGTTGGGCTTAGACCAAACAGAACCTCTTGTATCAAAGAAATTCTCTAGAGTATCACACCAGGTACAGATAGTATCATATGGGTCAACTATCTTATCAATATTCAGGATGTATCCTGACGTAGCATAAGCTCTTAACTACTCAGGTCTGGAATTTTCAGATATAGCATCCCTCATTTCTATATCTATCTGACTCCCTATTGACTCTTGACTGGCCATATAATGATCTTCCCAGTCTTCTAATGTATCTACATACACCAGATTGTTATCTTCATGGGAATCTTGCTGAGAAATTTCCCCTTCTGATAACATATCTCCTTCTAGATATACTTCTTCATCTAATGCAGTGGAACTCATGGCAGTAGCAGGCTCATCCATATAGATTGGCTCACTATCTTCTAGTTTACACTCTTGAAGCCAATCTTTTAACTCGTCTTCATGCTGCATCATGTGTTTTTTTTTCTTAGGGAAAGTTAACTTTGTAGGCATTTGGGGAGCTTTGCTTCTAGTAGAGGAGATGGCAGGATGTTCTTCTTCTTCTACTTGTTCTTCTGAAAAGAGGATGCTTTTCCTTCTATGAATCTTTGGTCTGGTTTTTACTTCTGACCTCTGGGTCTTATTTTCTTCCTGTTCTTCCTCAGAGTTGTCTTTTCCTTTCTAGGAAACCCTAATCTTTTTACTATATTTTCTAATCTTTTCAAGATTACAGGCTACATGTTCAAGCAAGACTGTTTTCTTGTGCTTGAGTGTCTCTTCTAACTTCTGAGGTAGACACATAATCATATATTTGACCAAATAGTGTTTCTAGTCTTTGAGTACTAGCTTGGACATTTACTACAGTTGCCTGAGTGTTTTTAGTCTGATAACTTGAACTAGACAAATCATTCAGAACAGAAGTAAACTGTTTATCTATCCTAGCAGTGCTGGTTTCTAACTTATATGCCACATTTTGTACCTGAAGCACATTGTCATATACTGATATTGTTCTGTTTATCCCTTGTTTGATGTCAACAACCATGTCATCAATGTTCTCTTGGGCTGATAACATCCATTGGGCTTGCCAATTTCTCTGTGCTTCGGAACTTTTCTGTTTAGAACCCACCTTTGTATGGAGTCTGGCTTCATATTTTTCCCACAATTTTTCTTCAGGGTTAACTACAGTGAAACTTTCTTGAGTAGGCCATCTTCGAGGTGTATAACTTACCAATTCTAAAGTTGTGGCTGGATCTACCTGGACGGTATGTTTTGACCTTATTTCCGAGCCATACCTCGGGAGAGAATCTCTCATCATACAAGCATGTTCTCCTAATTTAGAAATTTTTATCCCTTTCTTCTTTTTGTCCTTCCTTTCTTCTTCTTCACCCTGCTTGGGCGCTAGATGCAACCTACAGCTGACTTGTCTAACCAATTTATCCAGAAGGACTGGATCATTACTCAGGTCAGATGTAGAGGCAAAGGAAGCTTTGGATGGATAAAGATTTACTGACTGGGAAGATTGGAATCTTCTAGAATTGCTTGAAGAGGTGGAACATTCTTCAGGATTGTAGTCAACATATGGCTTTCGATCTGTACTGGGATAAGCATGGGCCATGGAATAACTTCTTCTTAAGGGTTGAAGCTTAGACTAGGATTTGTCAATAATGGGTTGTTCTAAGATTGTCTAGTCTGGGACAGATTACAGGGTAATATTTGCTACTCTTCTAGATTGGAACAGTGGTCTATCAAAGAATCGATTTCTTTGTATTGGGAGGTTAACAAATTGAGGCTTCTGCCTTTTTAAAAGTTGCTCTATGATATGAAAACCGATCTCAAAGCCAGTATGATCTATGAATCTACCATAGTCAAGTAGATTGGAGGAACCTTGTGGAAAACCTAATTGTCTTGTAATCACAAACTTTAGCTTTATAATATATCAATGCTTTAAATTGGTATCAAAGCTAAAGAACGCTGGAGCAACATATAAGAGCCATGACCACTATATTCCATGATATGATGCATGCCACGATGGAGGACTATGTGGATGATATCCTTGCCAAATCGCTCACAAGAGAATCACACCTAGATATACTAGAGAAGGTCTTCCAAAGACTAGAACAGTTCAAAGTCAGACTAAACCCAAAGAAGTGTGTGTTTGTAGTCACCTCAAGCAAACTCCTAGGCTTCATCGTCTCAACTAATGGAATAGAGGTAGACCCTGCCAAGGTTAGGGCTATTATGGAAATGCCGCCACCTAAGAATATCACTCAATTGAGGTTCCTACAAGGCAAGCTACAGTCTATCAGGGGGTTCATATCACAACTAGCAGACAAGTGCCAACCTTTCAGCCATCTCTTGCATAAGAACATTCCATTTTGATGGGATGAGCAGTGTGAAGAAGCATTTGGCAAATTGAAGGAATTCCTTATGAATCCACCTATTCTCATGCCGCCTATCCAAGGCAAGCCTCTATTACTCTACATATCCGCTACGCCAAAAGCTCTTGGAGCCTTACTAGCACAAAATGATTATGAAGGCAAGGAAAGGGCTATATACTATATCAGTCGTACACTAGTGGGCTATGAACTACAGTATTCCCAGATAGAAAGATCATGCCTTGCAGTGGTTTTTGCTTCCCAAAAACTACGCCATTACATGTTGACACATTCAATAAAGCTTATAACAAAGATCAATCCACTCAAATACCTATTAGGAAAAGTAGCTCTTACAGGTCACCTAGCCAAGTGGGTAACGCTACTAAGTGAGTACGACATTGAGTATGTAGACAGAAAAGCTATCAAAGGTCAGATCATAGCAGATCAATTAGTAAAGGCACGCTTATCGGACAATGCACCAATGACATTTGAATTCCCAGATGAGTCCATTTTTAATGTAGCAGCATACTCATGGAAACTCTATTTTGATGGCTCCTACACGAACCATGGATCAGGAGCATGAATCTTGTTGGTCACTCCTCATGGTGACACCATACCAAAGTCTTATCGTCTACTATTCCCATGCACAAACAACATAGCAGAATATGAAGCCTTGGTGATTGGCCTCAAACTGGCGGCAGAATAGAAAATCAAAGAGCTACATGTCTATGGTAATTCCCAACTTGTGGTCAATCAAGTCAACGATGATTATCAAACCAAAGATGAGAAGTTTATCCCATATAAGCGGATGGTTGATGATTTTAAGGAGTACTTTGTGATCATATCCTTTGAGCAGATACCTTGCATTGAGAATAAAGTAGCAGATGTCATGGCGACCATTGCCTCACTCCTTGAGATCCTCGAGAATGAGTCACGGTATGAGTTCTTGGTAGAGACAATTCGGCATCCAGCTTATGATCTTCCTGAAGCCCATTCCATATGCCTACTAGTCGGATCTGATTCACCTTGGTATGGTAAGATTTACACTTACCTCAAGGATAAAACCCCCTGCCTGACTTATCTTCAAACCAACGTCGAACCTTCATCTGCCAAACCTCTCGATATACCATTATTGCCAATACCCTATACCGCCAAGGCCTGGATGGTACTTTACTCCATTGTTTAGAACAAGAAGAATCTCAAACCACCTTGTGTGACATACATGAAGGGATTTGCGGAGCATACTCTAGCGGTCCTTCTTTAGCTAAGAAACTCATGCGTTTAGGATACTATTGGCCCAACATGGAGACTGATTCATATCAGTTCATGAAAAAGTGCAAGCAGTTCCAAATACATGGGAACCTGATACATGCACCAACTCAAGAGCCACGACTACTAACGACACCTTGGCCCTTTTGTCAATGGGGACTCGACCTTGTGGGAAAAATTCACCCACCTTCTTCCAACAGCCACAAATTCATAATAACTGCCACAGAGTACTTTACCAAGTGGATTGAAGTCGTTCCCCTCACCACCGTCATAGGTAAACAAATTTCCTCATTTATCCTCAATTATTTCATCTGCAGATATTGAATTCCCTCATCCATTATCACGGATAATGGAAGGCCTTTCAAAAACCAAGATGTGTAAGAACTTTGTGACAAATTCCATATCCAACTTCATTTTTCTACTCCCTATTATCCACAAGGCAATGGCCAAGCGGAAGCATCCAACAAAACCATTTTGAAGATCCTCAAGAAAATAGTCAATGATGTTGGCCGTGATTGGCACATCCAACTGAATCCCGCTCTGTAGGCCTATCGAACCAGTATACGCACTCCCATAGGTGCTACCCCTTACGCCCTTGTCTATAGATCAGAAGCTATTTTGCCCATCAAGGTTGAGTTACCATCCCTATGGGTGTCGTTAAAAGGTCTTATCACAGATGAAGACTACAGAGTTTCCAGACTTCAAGAGCTAGAGCTATTAGAAGAGAAGAGACAGAATGCATTCAACCATCTCAAAGCATATCAACAGAGAATGTCTTGAAGCTATAATCATAGGGTCCATCCAAGGGTATTCAATGATGGTGATCTAGTCCTCAAAGAAAATCCATGCAATCAGTAAGAGCAAGAAAAGAAAGGTAAGTTTGGGCTCAATTGGCTTGGTCCTTATGTCATCATTGCATCCTATGGGTCAGGAGCATATTAGTTAACAACATCAGAGGGTGAGCTGTTCAAATGACCCAATCAACAGTATGCATCTTTGCCGATTCTATACCTAAGAGAACCCCAATGTAAGGGGGGCAATATATCCAAAAAAGCAAAAAATAAAAAAATCAGAAAAAAGCAAAAAAATCAAAAAATTAGAAAAATTAGAAAAAATACAAAAAAATCGTCCTTTGGTGAAAACCTGGTAAACAGGCGCTTTGGATAGGTATCATGATGAAAACCTGGCAAACAGGCATCAGGCATACTTTCTAGCTTCCATGCAAATAAAAGCAAGTGGTGAAAACCTGGTAAACAGGCGCTACTTGTGATAAACCGATTCCTCCATCTTTGGGAAACCAATCACATTGTATCCTTCCTCTTACCATCGTGTCTCATTCCATCCATATCTAGTTCATAATAAAAACCTAGCGGTAACCTATCATGGCTTGATACTCTATCTCTTTTGTCGCCTTGTCAACCAAGGTCTTTTTCTGTATCCTATCCTTAGTGTCAGCCTACCGTAGCATCTGTCATCAGTACCATAGGGTCTACCCCGAACTATGTTGCCTCTGCGTCGTCACGTAGGCAAGGCCTATTCATTGGGTGGGGGTGGGCATGTTACGTATAGAATCTAGCTATCCAGAGAAAGATAGTTTACCGGCCATATTCATATTCTCTACTACACATGCACCCCTACTATTCTAAGATTACGGTTACAGTTATGGTATATTAGTTGTTGTGGGTTAGGGTGGTCCCTCCAACCCATGTGTAGTAGAGAATCTGGACAGTTGACCCAGGGTTGGGTGGGAGGAGATAGGGCTATAGCCCCTTTAGTTGCGAGGGGGCATGTTACGTATAGAATCTGGCCAAGATTGAAACTCGGGTCACAATAATCTACTGAAGAACTAGAACTCCCACCCTCCCGTCATATGACCCAGACTTTTGATCCCTATCAAAACTGTAGGGCGAGATGGTCTAGGAAGGAAAAAGCCCACCTACACCCCCAGGGAGGACATCCTGAACTGCTGGAGCTAAGGCCTGAACTGCTGGAGTGTCGACAACATACCCTCCAGAGAGATTGAAGGCTTGCCCTCCTACTTTCTTGAGTTCAACTAAACCCTCTGACTAATGTAGTTTGGTTGGCCATGGGTGAGGGTCAACCGGCAACAAAGGATGGTCCGTCCAAATACAGATAGCTTCCTGGGGTCCCCTCTAAAACGTCGCAGTGAGATCCAGGGTGGGGGGAATATTAGTTTTGAAAGGGGCTCAATTCCCCTTCCCCTAGGAGAAATAACTTGCCATCAGGGTGGGTGGGAGGATATAGATGGTAGGACAGCAAAGAGCTTGCCATCTCGGACAGCAAATAAACTATTTTGTTTGGCCAGCCAAGAGAGTGAACAAAGGATGGTCAGAGAGAGTTAATGTTATCCAGCTTGCCTTCCTTCCTGCTGATTGAACCGGTTGCCCTCTACTCTATAGTTCTATAGGGGAATTGAATTGTTAGGTAGGCTCCAGAGGTAGGGCGGCCATTAATGAAAGCATGCTCAGCCGATGGAACTTCAGAATGCTCGACCGGAAGGTGGGAGGGCAGCCTATCCGATAAGAAAGATGCGAATGCTCGACCGGGAAGCGCCCCCCCGGGAGGGATTATCTACCGGGTGGGAGGGAGATGTTGCCCCGGGAGGCCCCATCTTATCCAAGGGTTCTAGGTAAACCCTCGGGCCCCTACGGCTATCCACCCACCCGTACTATAGTTCCCCCCCCCCCACTCGGGCCCTGCCAAATTCAGCTGGCCCCTACTATTCTAAGGGGAGGTAGATTAGTTAAGTTGGGTGGGTCGGAAGCAACCCCTATATCCACCAACCCCACCATCCAAGGCCCCAACCCCACCACCCATGCTCTCCTTTGGTCAGTCCCAACCCCATTGACCATATATTCCTGTTGGAGAGCATGGATGGTCCCAACCCCACCAACCATATATTCCTTAGGGGTGGACCCCACTGACCAGGGCTTCGCCCATCACCCTAGCTTCGCCACCGCCCGGCTATGCCAACTCTTGAACCTGTTCTGCTGAACTCAAAGGATTGCCTTGGCTGGCTGGCATTCTATCTTTTGCTTCCAACACAGCCCTTGTGTTTGTCGATAGGAGCCCGCTGGGTGGGGGGTGCGCCCAAGAAGCGGAGGGACTGTCTTGATCGTTTATCTCCCTCCCCCCCGATCCAAAAGCGATGCTTCCCCCGGCCTTATCTACCTACCTTAGCCGGCCTTATCTACCCAGCCTAACTTATCTATCTACCCAATATTAGTACGAACATCCCCCGCCTTTAAAGCTTCACCCGCCTTAATCTTGGACCTACCCTTAGCCTTAATCTTTGCTCTAGTCTTAGGGGAATTCTCTATCCTTATCCTTGCCATCTACTCTTCCCTTCTCTCTGCAACTCATCTGGGCCGCCCGCTCTTCCCTTCACTCTGCAACTCATCCTGATCTAACGCTATCCCCGTAACCCAGCGTAAGAACTATAATACTAGCCACTCGGCCTAACAACTATAATAGAAGCCCTACCTAATTATTCTACCTACTAGCCACTGGGCCTAACAACAACTGAGTAGCCCTAACCTTGCACTTAACGACTATACTGCAGCGCATAATTGAACATGCCATTTAGCGCGGTTCTAACAGATATTGCTGAGTTGCCGCTGAACCGAGAGCCCCCCCAACTATTGCCTCCCACCCACCCGAACTCTTGGTTCTAATCTACCTCCACTATAATCTCCCTCCCACCCCACACACAAGTTGAAGGAGCCCGCCCACTATATCCTCCCACCTGTGCACTTTCTGTTCTCGGGCACCTTCTATTCCCCCCCAGGGTGGGTGGGTGGATATAGTTGCCCCCCCGGGAGGTTTATAGTTTCTTGTTGTGGATATAGTTCAGGAGTAATTGCTTCTTTCGCTTTGCGCCCTACTATCTAAAGGCAGTCGATCAATCATGTTGGGTGGGTCCAAGGCGAAGAGCATTTGGATCCGAGTGTAACGAGAAGAGAGAGTTGTAGTGATCCACCAGGGGGAGTGAGGAATCCACCAAGCAATGATCTGTGTGGTTGCCCCACCGAGAGGAGATGGAAACGCTATGGATTGAATAACGGGTAGTCGAACGCGAATCAGCGATGATTGAATGCCACGAAATATAAGAAACTTCGAGGAATGTTGGGGGGCACGCTTGTTAAAGATGCAGCAGAGCTAGTTGAAGGTGCAGATCTACTTCTAGTTCCAGATCCAGATTCTGCCTAAAGCGCCAAGGCGTGATCGATATGAAGAGTCTGATGATTGAGATCGTGATCCCAGGGATGAGGACTAAGATTCTCCTGAGTCAGATCCATCAAAAAATTGATATTTGTTATCGAGATAGAGATTCTGAGTTTAGATAGAGAGATTTGGGGGTGGGTGGGAGGCTATAGATTGGGTGGGTGGGAGATTAAGCTCCTGATGACCGTGATCGTAAGAGAGATCCATCCTCCATATATAGAGATTGATATCCATAATCTGAGTTTCGTGATGGGGATGAAGATTCACCCTTTCGAGATCCAGATACAGATGCTAGTGATAGAGATTATGACTTTCGAGAGTGAGATCCTGAGATTATGAAAGTCGAAGAGAGGAACAGAGTGATCCGCCCAATCATATGCCCCCATGCCTTGTCAATCTAAACTCTTAAGTGAGTGCCGAGTACGGTGGATCAAGGAGGCTGGGAACCATGTGTTCGGTAGGTCGCCTTCGGAAGGCCCTTTCCTATCATTGAGGAACCGAGAGGGACTAAGGCTTGGCCAAACACACCACTTATCTGATCTGCTCTGGAGAGGGATGAAAGAAGGAAAGAACCCTATCCAACTAAGGTCTAGCTTCTAAACACAATCCTTCATAACCCAACTGAACTGCCCATGGAGCTCCAGTATTGTTATTGGGATAGTTGTTCATTACCGTTAGTTAGGTCCCTCCTCACCTGTCCTAACTAATATTTTTTGTTGCCTGGTGCCCAGTTGGCTTCTCTGCATCAACACTGCTCTGCTAACCGGAAGGTCCTTCATTCACCCCGGGGGCAACAACGGCATTAGGCTAGCCACCCAGAAAGCAATATTGATTGTTCGGCTCGGCCAGATAGTTGGGAGCCGAACACTGAATTGAACACCTTAAGTGAGTAATGGACAGCCAGCCTGAACAGGAAAGAAACCAGAAGCCGGATGCTCGGACCAGATGCCGTTGATTTAGCTTTGTCCGGGGACGTCCTAACTCAACTACTATCTATGTCCTAACTCAACTACTAGAAAGTCCCATCCACCCACACAGATGAGTTCCTGCTATTGAGAGAATGGAAGTAAGTGTGAGCTTCGGTTGAGTCTGACGACTGGCCCCTACTCTTTTACCGGGTGGGAATAGTTCCTTATTCTAGCAGGTTTCTTAATTGAACCCAACGGCCCAGGTGGGAGGAATAGAAAGTTGGGAGGGAGGGCCCCTACAATTCTATGGTAGTTCATAGATAATTTGAAGGAAAAGCAGTGCCTATACTCCCCACCCAGCCTATCACCTCCCACCCACCCCGAGAATTTGAGAAAGCGGCATATAGCCTAGCATGGCATATATTAGAAAGAAGGGCCCAAGTGCCTGACTATATCTATATAAAGTAGAGAAGCTATATGCTATAGGCTATATAGGCGAGGCACGAAGCAATGCCATATAGATAGAGGGGGCCTGATGACTATATAGATAGAGGGATGGATGGATAGGGAGGCCGAGGTCTGAACTAGAACCAAATATATGGGATGGGGCACCCCCGCCCCTATACCTCTATCTCTATCTCTATCTGGGGGGCGAGACCTATCACCCATCTATAGTGAAGATTCCCCACCGCCCTCGTTTCATTCATATGTATGCTAGGGGTGCCTATCCTATATAGTAGGGTCTATATATAATCAGTGGTCAGTAGTTGGTAGTCGGTAGTTGGCAGAGCATCTGGGTGTATATAGGGTTGTGGTTGATCTATATAGATGGAGATGGGAGATGGCGATGGTGAATGATGATGGGGCTATCTTATTCCAATGGAATCAATATGTACATGTGCCTCGATGTTCAGTGTTTGATGTTCGCTTTAGCTCCAGACAGATATGCTAATGCTTGCTATGTTGGGGTTGGTTATTGGGAGAAACTGCCCCATGTCAGGAATTCTGATTCTCCCAATTCCCCTATTCTATAAAGGCTATTATTTCAATTTCTACAATCCCTATTTCCATAGCATAGCATAAATGCAGGGGCATAGTATGTTGGAACCGAGGAGACAATAATCACTCGTCCCACAGGGTGGTGGACCAGAGGAATATGTTGGTCCTATCCACATATTGGTTCCATCATAGTGGAAGAACCGCGCCCGTCGGTCCTGGATGCCCACTTGCACAACCTCCATTGAGAGCGACCTCAATCTTCATGATACAATCTTGGGGTTTCCAAGAAGGAAGGCTTGATCCTAATCTTTGCGCCACTTTTTCGAGTCAATTCATCTACCTCTTACGCTGGAAGGCTTCAATGACAAATCAGAAACTATAGGCTTCCCCAAGTTATAGTATAGTATAGCTAGGTTGGTACTCATGTGGAAGTTTCTTAGTAGAAATCACTAGCTTTACCTTATTCTTTTCCTTTGGTTGGATAAGGTTCACCTTGATCTTAATGGGCATGATCGGTAACAGCATCAACCGGACGAATGGCTACGGATCCAGCCTATCCAGCAAGCGATGGATGACCAGCCTATAGTTCTGAGGATGACCACCTTATCATGTATCTTATTCAGTTTAATCAGCCAAGAGGTAGGTTTTGGTAACAGCTTTAACCATACCAATTGCTATGGATGATAACCAACCTTTCTCATGATAGCAGCAGCACGAGACGAGTTTCTCGCTCCTAGTTAGTCCCAGTCCAAGTATCAATCACTAGCTTCACCTTTTTCTTTTCCTTTTCCTTATCCTTTGGCTTTATAAGCTTCACTTTGCTATTCTTCATGGGCATAGCTTCTTCACCTCGCTCCACTTCTGCTTCCACTTGGCTATAACTCCCTTCCGAGGAGCCCAAAGAGGGGGTGCTCCATCGGGCGGGGTTAACTGCTTTCTCATTGAACTCTCGGGGGTTCAGGATGGATTAGTTAGGCCAACCGATAACTACTTTCATTATCCAACCAGCCTGGGTGAAGGAGGAGAAGACTTTCTTGAACTCCCAATCAATCTATTTTCTTCTCCCCCCTACTATTCAATGGCATTGCCTACCTAAGCATGCTTTCATTAAGGTTCGAATTCCCCCTTCCATCATAGCTGTTGGGTGATCATAGCTGTTGGGTGAGGGGCCCTTCTATTAGTCTAGCTTCCGAACTCTGAGCTCCGACCTACTGTTATAGCTACTTTTTGAACTCCCATCCTTTATCTCTAGATTAGGCAGGTTAACAAGAACAATTGGGGTGCAACGTCTCTATCCATCCACTCGGTGTGGATCGACCGGTTGAACGAACAACTATAATAGAATTCAGGAGAGGAATTCCTTCCTGCTTTATTACTTGTTGCCTTCCTCCCTACTGCTTTGTTTTCTCTGGGTCGGGTAACCTTCCTTCCAACAATACTATCTCGAGCTATCCAAAGCAAAAAGTTTTGACGCAAGACATCAACCTATCCAAAGCAAAAGCAAAAAGTAAGAACAATCCAATCCAAATGATTCTATCAAATTATGGCAAGAAAGATACATCGAAATACAAGAATGTTTTTGTTTCCAATTACAAGTTGTGTCTTAAAGTCTTCACTTTTTGTTATCATGTTTCTTATGCTACTCAAGGATGCCAAAAGCTAGAGATGCTATGATGGGGACACGATTCTTTTCTTTGTTTGTTGCTTGTGGGTTTATCTTTAGTAATGTGAAGCCTTGTCTCAGGACATGATCAACTCAATGATCATCGAGGACATCAAAGGTCTAACATGAACGGAGGCAACCCTTGTCTGTTGATACACAAGAAATACTTAGGTCATCTCGATTCAATTATACCTAGATACTTGTATTAACTTGCTAAATCAAAATCTATGTAAGTGATGCTCAAGTCATCTCGGTTTAATTATACCTCGATGCTTGTATTTTCTTACAACATTTCAAAAACACAAAAGAAACAAAAAGCCCAATGATGAAATAAGCACTTCAAAATACTTGCAATATCAAGATGTCAAAAAAACCATTCATATCCATCAGCATCCACAAAAGCATCCATATCCCATGCAATAAAAAATTCTATGCAGAGTATCAATGTTTACAAATAAAAGCTTGTGATTCCTTCTGTCAAGTCATTCTTCTATCAAATCAACTTTTCGTCTATCATTGTATATCTCGTCAACAGTTCTAGCGGTCAGTCCAAGTGATGATCCAAATGCAAATCTATCCTTAATCCATATCAATCTAGTCAAGTCAATCTTGTCAAATGATCCAATCACAATCAGTGGTCTTGATCCTTGTCTGGTCGTAAACCAACTCAATCAGTTAATCAATCGTCTTACACAGGATATAACATTGTCGAAATCAGACCAACACACGCGTCTTACACGACATACTTCATTTCTTGAAACCAGACACTATCATTTGTGTTTGCTCTAGGGATCTATCGTTCCCCGCCATGACAACACTGTCGTATATCGTTATCAGTATATCAGTGGTTTACCGCTTGATAGGGGCAATACCTTGTTTGTTCTTGTATCATTTTTGCATACTTGCTTACTTGCTTGTGTGTGTTATCATTCTATCTTGCAGAGCATGTCATTTATCTCTTTCTTCATCCTTTTTCTTCGTGAGATTGTCCGTCTCATGCCTTCTGCCTTCTTCTCGTTCAATCTCCCAAGGGGGCATCCTATCGTCGTTAAACCTGTACCAGGGGCAAACTGGGGCATGTATCATTATCAGAAATTTATTCTTTGAAACAACGTGATAAAACACATTGCATCAAAGAGGGGAAAAATGTATACACCTAAAAATGACACGACTCTATCCAAACAAATATTCTTAATATTTATTTAAATCAAATTCTTTTATCAATAAATAAACAAATAAATTTATTTATTTGATTCATATTCTTCCAACAATTAAATAAAATCATTTATTTAATTAAATCCCTAAATTCCTCCAACAAATTAAATAATACCAATTATTTAATTGTTTCTTTCAATAATATCTTATCTAAATTTAAATAAATCAAATATTTATTTAAGCTGTCCATTTCTTCTAAAAATTGAGTTATCTCTAAATATAATCAATCAAAGTGCACATGCAATTAAATATTCCTAATATTTAATAAAGCAAAATATTTTCTCCTTCTCATGCAAATCTTTTTTTCTTATTTTAAATCACTTAACTGATTATTATATTCTTTTAGTTGGTTAATCTCTTTAGTTAACTCATTCTTCTATTTTATTAATTCCTCTCATACAAAATAGAGCAAGACACATGTCCTCTTTCTATTTGCACACATTCCTCAACCGTTCTATATAGTTGATCTTCTTTCTCCTAAGTCTATAAATTGAACCCTATTCTTCCATTTCATTATCCAGGCTTTAAGTAAACTTACTCTGCTGGAATCACAGCGTGCCTTTGGCACCAATTCCTTCATTGCTTGCAATCAACCCATTTACCATATTACTACCATTGTTGTGAAGCTCATCTTCATGACGAAACTATCATAGTCGTTTTCAATTGACAATCTTGAAAGAAAGCAAAGAAGTGCACTCTCTGAGGGGCCTATTTCATACATGCAAGATCGATTGTGATAGGCGACCAATGGAAGCTTAGAATCAAAGAGGTTTGCTTTGTGTTGTTTCATTGTTCAATTGAATCTCTTTTATTCGTTATTTCATTAAGTTATTTGGATTATTTGATATTATTGATTGATCATTTCGATTTTCGGATAACAGTAACCATGAAACTGGTCATGGTGGAGTTGTCATCTTTCTCTTGCCCATGTGGCATCAGCTATTGGTTGATCATGGATGTGACCCCACTAACTGCGTGTTGTGGACTCTTTTTGATGTTGACAATCATTCCTTTGGGATTATTAGTGTTTATGCTCCCAATGATGTCATAGAGAGATCTTCTTGTTGGCGCTAGATTGCAAATTCAATGTCGGCCGCCACTTGGGTTTTGTGCGGGCACTTCAATATTTGAAATTGCCTATGATAAATGTGATGCTTTGCCAATGCAGTGGACAGCTGGCGAAAGGGAGGTGTGGTTCCATATGCATAATAAATTGGGTCTTTTTGATCTCAACACAAGTTGCCGCCTTCTTAATTCACAATGGTACACTTGGAGCAATTTGTGGGCTGGACCTGACAAGGTCTTAAAGAGGCTCGATAGAGCCATCATATCCACTCAATCTTTTTTCACCTTGGCCAACTATTATTCCTTGCCAGTGGAACTGTTGGCTGATGCGGTCTTATCGGATCACTTTCTGATATGTTTCCATATCGAGTGATAGTATTCAAGGTCCAAACCGCAGAAAAGTCAATTTTTTTCTAAACATGTCTCTTCTCAATCATACAGCGACGTCAACTCACATTCAATGTGTTTGGAATTTGGCCCCATGCCCTTTGCATGGTGTGGGTTGTATTTCTTGGTGGAATGATGCAATCACTCGTACCTCACGATTTCTCCATATTTATGGGAGGCAACTTGCCCAATTCATCGTTGCTTGTATGATGCCAACACCCGCGAGCTCTACCTCGCCACCATCACTGTGGAGATTCAATCGTTTGACTTCGCTGACCAACTCCGGTTGGCTCAGCTGAGGCAGCAGAAGCAAATTGTAGATGGTCATTTAGCTCGCGGAGCACAAATGAAAGCTCGGCTCCACTGGCTCAAGACTGGGGATAAAGTTTCTAAGGATTTTTTTAAGCTCTCAAAGCTTGTCATACTTCCCAATCAGTTAAACAAATTGATGAAGGTCGACAACTTTTTCATGAACTTCCTGGTATACTACAAGCCTTTGTTCATCACTATGAACAAGTGTTTGCAGCTTAAGATAATACTCCTAAGCAATGTGCTTTGCAGCAGTGTCTTGCGGTTGTCCCCTGTCGACTTTCAAATGCTCAACAGGTTTTATGTGACCAGCGTCTCACTCAAGGTGACCTCAAGGAAGCGGTCTTATCCATGGCCAATGAAAAAAGCCCCTAGTCTTGACGACTTTCCTTGTGAATTTTATAAAACCTTTTGGGACATGGCGGGTAACGACCTGCATAATGTTTACCTTGAAGCCATGCAAACTAGTTCTTTAGGTGCTCTTATAAACAAAGGAAATATCAAGTTCATACCTAAAGTTGGCGATCTTGAGGATATCAATAATTGGAGCCCATCATGTTGTTGAATGTCTCCTATAAGATGATTGCTACGACATTGGTGCTCAAACTTCACTCGATGGTACGTCTCATCATTCAACCTGAACAAATGGGCTTTTCATTAAATCCAGGTTTATCTTGGATAATATCATTATTGTTTGGGAAGGTATGGAATGGGCTCGCCACTCTAAACAACCCGTATTATTTATAGAGAAATTTTGCTAAGGCTTATGATTGCATCATGTGGCCTTTCATTCCTGCTATGCTTCAGGCTCTTGGTTTTGGACCCCGTTTCATTCACACGATCCAAATGTTGTGTGTCAATGCCTTTGCTTGCATCACTATTTCTAGTTGGCAATCGAGCTCCTTTGGAATTTTCAGATCTATCAGACAAGGCTGACCCCATGCTCCTGCTCTTTATGTTTTAGCTACGGAGGACTTTGGTTACTTGTTAACTCAAGCAATTTCTCAATCCCATGTTAAGGGAATTTCCCTTCCCAATTCTCCTCAGCAGCTTGTGAATGGTCATTTTGCTGATGGCTCTTTCCTCACTCTCATTGAGGATGAGGAAAATATCACACAGACAGTTGATTGCTTGGGTATTTTTTGCCAAGCCTCTGATTCAAGCATTCAGTGGCAAAAACCTTTGTGCTATAGGCAATCTTTCCTCCCTAAACCAGGTTGGATGGATTCTTTCAAATGGAAATGGATTGGCCACGGGGAAATCTTCCATTTTCTAGGCATTCCTTTTGCTTTTCAAGCCTCCCCCTTGGAGCTGTGGCATTGGCAGGAAAATTTCAAGTCTGTTCCAAAATCTTAGCTGCCATGCATGTTTTCTTCTCTTCATGTTGGGTCCCTTCCAAAGCTTCTTATTCAAAAATTGAAAAGATGCTCAAAGATTTTATTTGGGCCTACCATGACGGCACTTAAGGTTTTCACCGAGTTGCTTGGGATTTCTATTGCCTTCCTCATGAGGCTTGAGGAATTGGTTTGATATCCATCTGCCATCAAGGCATTGCCTTGTGTGCTAAATGGATTATTCGAGCCCTTCAAGATAATAAAGCTTGGAAAATTCTTGTTAGGCATTGCATTAGCACTGGCACTTCGACAGGCCGACCGAAATGGAAAGGTTTGGATATAGGTACCATTCTCATTATGAGAGAAAATGTTTCCATCCAAGGTACTTTTGTGATCAAGACTATTTGGAAAGCTTGGGAAGCCCTCAAACCTTGGCTTCGCTAGGTTGGAGATGATTTTCACAATAGCTTATCCATTAACCATCAATCCATTTGGCGGTCCCCTATTTTAAGGAATCAAGACCAGTCGTTTGCAAAGTTGCCTTGGGTTCGGGTGTTAAAGTTTTTCAAACATGGGATTTGTGTTATGCTGACTTTTTGCATCGTGCCTCCAAGAATTTCCTATCTTGGTCCAAGTTCAAGCAAAGGTATAGGCTTATTAAACAAATCATGAAACTTACTAGGATATCATAGAGGCTATTCCTCCTCACATGATTCATAAGTTGGGAATCAGATCCCTTAAGCTGTGGTGGAAAGATTGGAAATGGTACCCAAACACTCCTTTTCGGAGCTACAAACCTTGTAAAGGTTACTATTGGTTGTCTCCCAATTTGCATATGGTGGAACAACTTAATTACTGTTGGCATATTTCTAGTCCTCTCTTGGGACTTGGCATAGACGGTTTCAATGTGTTTGGTCTATTGTGGTTGAGCCTAAGTTGGCACATTTTGCTTGGTGTTTGTTGTATCAAGGCCTCCCCCTAGGGGATCGCCTTGTTGGAGTACATGACAACACTGAGAGGGGGGGGGTGAATCAGTGTTGTAGAGAACACAAACAAGTTTAAACACTTTTAAATAGATTTGACAACTGAAACAAATAATGGTTTAGATGCAAGTAACAGACCATTAAAGAGACAAACATTCAAGAATAATAAGTAAATGAAACATGAAACAGATAACACCATAAGATAGAGATTTCAGGAGTGGAAAACCCTCTTGGGGTAGAAAAACCACTCAGTAAAGTGCCTCATTGGCTTATTCAATAATCTTGCCTCACTGGCTTACAAAAAGTGTCTCACTGACTCTTTAATACTGCCTCGCTGGCTTGTTATCATGCTTGCCTCACTGGCCTTTTTCAATCAGATACAATAAATAATTTGATTCAATAAAGAGGGTTACTCTGTTCCACTACAATCCAAATCTTAAATGTCTCATTATTTGAGATTCAAGAGACAATACAACACTCTGACATAACCTCAATGATGGCGCAATAAACACATATCATCAACCTTGTCTTAGGTGTTCACAATATGTCATTTTATACAATATTACAAAGTTTTTCTTTCTCTCATTAAACAGTTTGAGAATGTAACTATCCTTTTTCATCTGTCTCAAATAGTTTGTAACTACACAGGTAACTCTATGTTCGGATAGACCCATGTGGGCTTAATACAATGCCTTCAAAATAAGATATAGTTGAAGTATTACAACACAAGTCTTTAATCAAATATGATACTCAAAATTTTCAATGAAGTAAAGCAGGGTTTGTTAAACTGTGAATGCCAAAACATATTACCAATAAACTATCTTCATGATCGTGAGAAACCCTGGGGTAAACTGTCAAACCCTAACCATGGGTAATAATAACTTTTAAACCCTTCACCAAAACTATCAAACTCTAACTATTTTCTTAACAAAAGATAAACAATGTATGCAAAAATAATCATTGTCGACTACATTTTATAACTGAAACCAAAATCTTATCACATAGTAAAAAACCCATCTCAAAGATAATTGTTACAGCTCGAAAAGAAGAACATCAGAGCTTATACATTTTTTCCCTTTTTCTCATGCGATAAAAAATAATAAACAAAGCTTCACCATTTTCATTTTAAGATCTTCTGCCCATTTTCATTTTTAAGAGACCAAAATTTTAAAAAAAACTTCTTCAAGCACCCAAAAGGAAGAATATCACCTGGTTGATATGTCTTTTATGCCTCAGAAAGAAAACTCTCAAGTAGATTGTGAGCTCAAGTAATTGTCCAACTCTAATTTTGGCTTGCGAGCATTGTCATATCACAAGAGAACCATCATTATAACCAAAAACTTACACCATGATGAAACCCTGAGTCGAATGCAGCATGTTTCAAAGTTTTGACATAATGAAATGATTAACAAAACATCCTTTTTGCCCTATATGCCACGGATACCGAAAGCACCAGTTAACCCTAAATGAAGCAAATAACAATCAATACAAAACATAATCTTTTGACTTGAAATGTAAGCCGACAACTTGTTGATCAAGTTAACCGTTTAAGTGGCCCGTGGAATGCCTTAGCCCTTTAAAAGATTTTAGACCTTTATCAACTGAATGCCCTCAACAAATAACAATACACAATATGATGCTCCTTCAAGTGACTCTAATCACTTTAAGAATGATATGGTAGGCTTAGGTTATTATGACTTTGCATTGTGCATAACAAAATAAATGAAATAACATAGCACTTAAAGACCTTGAGACCAAATTGTCTCATAATGCAAATGATATCATAACACCAAATGAGCTCTCTTATTGCAAACTAAGAATACCACAATGATACTATCACTGTCTACCATCACTGTAATGCCAAAAATGAAACCAATGAAATCATAATCAACAAGCACCTGTAGAATATGCAACATGCACCTGTAGAGCAAAGTACACATCTGTAATGTGTAGAAAATTGCCTCAAACATCATGGCAGAGTCAAGTGCCACAACAACCCATTTGAGATCAACCATACTAATCATAACACCATATCATCTGCCAACTGTTACAAGTACCAAAACATGATATCATATGCCATATGCTAAGTATGACATATTATGAGTGCATCAAATATGAACTAGCAAAGACAAATGCATATCAACTGCATAGAGCATGCCAACTGTACAGAGCATATCAACTATCACATACCAAGAGCATATCAACTGTCTTTTGTAACATGATAGGAACCATGAGAGTGTGGATTGTCATCAAGGACAACAACTGGAGAGGACAACAAACTCCCCCTTTGTACTTGAGGGCAAAACACAACTCTCATTCTCCCCCTTTTTGCATCAGACAAAGGGAGAAAGGAGTGTGCCAAAGGCTCAAATAGAGATTAGAATGTAAAAACCATCATGCTATGGAAATGAGAAGCAAAAACAGAAACTGCAAATCATATCATAAAGGTCCAGAACATCATAATCATCCAGAATGGCCTAAAATGCAACTGCACTGTTAGTAGCAGCATATAAACCACCATATATCAAAATCAAGGACAACAACTGGAGACCAAAGTAATAACTGTCACAACTGAAATCATCAAAGAATGTACAACATATATTAGTAAACAAAGATCAAGCACCATAACAACTAAAGAAACCATTGTATCAAAACATCAATGTATCAACCAGACAAATGCCCATCATTAAAAAAAACTATGCCACAGTAATATGAGAAGAGATTACAAGAAAATGAATACTGGTAATCACTTGTCACATTAATGTACCAACTGTCACAACAGGGATGTATAATATGCAAAGAAGCTCCCCCTGAGACCAAGATCTGAGCTGTATCAACTGAGAGTCAAGAGAGAAGACACCAAGTCTATCCCTCAGTCCTTCAAATGCCTCTTTTAGAAGTGGCTTAGTGAAAATGTCAGCCACTTGATAAGATGTAGAAATATATTCCAGAGCAACATCATTTGACAAAACTTTTTCTCTTAAGAAATGATAACGAATGTCAATATGCTTTGTTCTAGAATGCATAACAGGATTCTTAGAGATATTGATTGTACTAGTATTATCAGACAGAATCCGAATAGGTTTAGAAACTTCAACCTGAATATCTTTCAAGGTTTGAATCATCCATAGCACTTGTGTGCAACAAGTTGCAGCAACAATAAATTCTGCTTCAGCAGTGGATAGTGACACAGAATCATGTTTCTTGTTGTGTCATGCTACTAACCTGCCTCCTAGAAAGAATGCACCTCCAGAAGTGTTTTTTCTATCATCAACACTGCTTGCCCAATCAGCATCAGTGAAAGCAACCAAAGAGAAATCATTATGTCTAGGGTACCACAGCCCATAATCAATAGTGCCTTTAATATCCCTGAGAATCCTTTTCACAACATTTAAATGGGATTGTTTAGGAGCAGATTGAAATCTAGAAGCCAAACATACAACCTGCATAATGTTAGGTCTTGTTGGTGTCAAATATAGCAAGCTGCCAATCATTGATCTGAACAAGGTTTGATCTACATTAGGTAAATCAACATCTTTACCTAATTTACAACCAACTTCCATAGGTGTGCCAACTGGTTTGCACTCATCCATTTGAAATCTTTTGAACATTTCTCTAGCATATTTCATTTGGGATATACTTTTGTCAGTTGTCAAACTTGTAAACCAGAAAGAAGGAAAGTTCACCAAGCATTAACATCTCAAACTTAGATTGCATGACTCTAGGAAAAGTAGAGCATAGTTCATCATCATTGCTGCCAAAGATAATGTCATCAACATACACAACAACAACAAGTATGTTGTCACCTTTGGTCATATAATACAAATAACTGTCTACTCCTCCCTTTTTAAAACCTTGATCTTGTAAATGTTTATCAAGTTTAGAATACCAAGCTCTAGGAGCTTGTTTTAGACCATAAAGAGCCTTTTTCAGCCTGTAAACATAATTTTCTTTTCCAACACATACAAAACCTTCTAGTTGTTCCATGTAAACTTTCTCTTCAAGGTCACCATTCAGAAAGGCAATTTTAACATCCATTTGATAAACTTTAAAATTCTTATTGTAATGTCACTTTTTTGGCGCATTATGTTTGTTCCTAATTCCTCGGAGGCTATCTGACATGTTTGATGAACTCCAAAGTTCTTGGAGTGCTCTGGTTTAGTTGCATTATGGATATCAGATGTTGGTTTTGAGTTCTGTATTGCGTCAGGATGCCTATGCTACTTTCTGAAATGGATTTGGCTTCTTGGATTGCTCTCCAAGATTCTTGGAGGAGCCATCTATTTTCGAAAAGTTTTCTGGAAGACATCATTTTGTATTCCTAACCCCTCTGAGTGTGTTGACACAATTTATTTGGCGTTTGGATGCAGTTTGCAACTTTCCGCAAAAAGTAATATTTAATGAGCTATTTTTTTAATTATTATTTTCACTTATGTTCCTAAGGTGAAAATAATTAAAAAGGTTATTAAGTGTTATAGCTAATTAAAAAGGGGAAAACATATTCTTTCATCTAGGCACTTAAAAGAGCACTTTAGTGGAGTTAAAATGGATTTATTATAAGTTGAGAGAAAAAAAATTATTTCCAAGAAAGAATTAATTTCTTGTGACACTCTCCAAGTGCCTATAAAAGAGATGTGAGAGCTCATTGTGAGAGTATGCTTGGATTTCTTATTGTTATGCTGCTGGATTGTACCAGAGTTTCATCACACCTTCTCGTGGATGAAAACCCACTCGAAGAAGATCATTTTCGGTAGTGAGATATCTACCCTAGCTGGTTATGGTGGTTTCTACCTTAGGAAACCAATGGAGCTGAACAGTGTTGAGAGTTTCGCTAAGTTTTGGATTGGAGATCAATGGTCTTTATTTGTAATCCTGTGTAGATGAAATTGTTAGTATTTTGATTATGTTTTGTTGAGACTTTATGCTCTTTCATGCTGATCCGTACACCCTCATGGCCATATTGGCAGATTGGAAGATTTGAAAAAATAAAAATATTGGAGATGATTTTGGATTTCATTCTTTTTGCAATGTATTTATATGTTTTAGGCATCACTATGCATGCTTGTATTGTGGGGTATAATGCAAAGTTTGATTTTTAATGTTCATCCGTACAATTTCCAGGCCATACGATACTTAGGGAGGATAGTTACTTTGTGCAAAGTCTAATCATTTTGTAGTGTCATCTAATGAACTCAAAATCCATTGTTTTTGGGAGTAGAATTCATATAATATCACTGTTATTAGAGTGGGCAGATAGTAAATTTCTTGTGAGCTGCCGTACATTTCTGAAGGAGTTCGATTTGTGATCTCAAGATGGTGGAAGATATTTGAAGTTATATTTATTGCAATATGTTTCTATATCTCAAGCGCCTCTTTCTGGTCTATTTGCAATCCATTTAAGGCAGTTTGCTAATTGTTTTGTGATGATCCGTATTGTTAGTCCATACAAGTCAATATTGTGGGTTGATCAAAATCAGAAATTAGTAGAGGGATCTTTGGCAGTGATTTTGTTTGGGATTTGTTTAGTGAGTATGGACGACCCTATTAAGAATGATATGTAGTGATTTTGAGGTAGTTTGTGCATGCACTGAGCTGATCATATTTCCATGGCCGTATGGCCCAGGTCTGATGCAAATCAACAAATAATGCAATGTTGTCTATGATTTATCTTATCATTGTTTCCAGCATGGTATATGTGTTTAGTGAACAAATTAGAGAGTAGGTTGGATTATTATCAGTCATCAAGTGTTGCTATGAATGTATGGCTACTCTTGGACAGCCGTACACCCAGGGAAATCTCTGAATATTGCAGTCAAGTATTCAGTTATCAGCAAATAGTAGTCTATCTAGTTTGATCAGTTTGGGAGTTTTAATGATGCCATTTCCATGTTGGGAATTATCATCTTTTCTTCAGGGAATACTTATCAAGCATTAAATCATGATCTATTGAGCATCATTGTAATTTCTTTAAGTTGTAATCTCTTCATTATTGTAATCACACTAAAGGCCCCTGGATGGTTTACCGCCAGTGAGGATAACTGAATCTTTCTTTTTTTCTACCCACTGCATAAGTGGAGTATTCCCACTGAACAAGTGGATGGCAATGTAATTTCATTTTCTTGCTCATTACCCACTGAAAAGTGAATTTCCACATCATGTGGATGCCCGCCGCAGCAGATGAATTTGGTGCAATCACGGTAGGAGGATTCACAGAATGAACTGTCTAGACCATGCAGCAAGAGTAAACACAATGGAAACAACTCAGATATATAAAGCAAATGTAATTTCAATCATTCAATATATCATAGAATTCAAATAGAGATCAGCCGGCAACATGCGGGCTTACAACTAGGGCTCATAGGTCTGATTACATACATGCGCAAGATAAATCTTTAAAGCTCCTTCGCACAAAATCTAAACTCTCAACTATCACTAGGTTATGAACTTCTGAACTACTTTCCTAAGGATCTATTACATCAATATATATCATCTTTGGACCAATAGATTCCTCCACGTCGGCTAAGGAAGGTCACAAACTCCAATGAAGAGCTATAATGTGTTCATATATAAGTCGGACCTAAATGCAGAGAACACTTCCTCAAGTGAATGGAATAATGTGCGGACCCTCGGGGAAGGTCGGCCACGAACCAAAGATCATTGAATGATGTGTCATTAAGATCCGCAAGACAAGGAATGATCCGCAAGCCTTCTCCTTCAGCTGATTGTCTGTTATTATCAGGATGCTTTGTTCTAAAACCAGTCGATCTTCTGATAGCGATATCTTTCTGGTAAAGATGTGTGGACCTCTGAATTTTGGATATGATGTAGATGAATGAATGTAGATGCTAAATCCAGATCCACAAGATGTGAAATGCAACTGCGGTAGAATACCGGACCAAAGCTGAAATTGCTTCTGACTGAACTGCCTGAACTGAACTGGAAAATGAAAGAAAAAAACTGAAATACAAATGTTTTTGGTTGATGCAAGATTGCTCTTGAACCAGGGATGCCCCTGCATCAGACATCCGAGGTTATTGAAAAAGTGAGTCCCTCACTTTGTTGGGGCTAGGGAAGAACCAAGACGGTCCACCTCAGCCTGAGAAATCCATGATGAATCTTCTTCCGGTCTGCCTTTCTGCTTCACAAGATATTCTTTGTATTGTCTTCCTCTAGTGTTGTGTCCAACTCTGCTATCCAAAATGTCTTCGATCTGCTTCAGTGCTTTGTGTGGTAACTACTTCTTCAAGTCTACTTCCATGATGTCACTGAACTCTGCTTCATGATACTGAGAGAGGTTAGCAATGTTGAAAATAGGTGATATACCCAATGTCTCTGGTAACTCCACTTCATATGCATTTCCTGAATCAAGTTTTCTGAGTATCTTATAAGGTACAAACTTCTTCATCTTCAACTTGTTATATGTCCCAACTGGAAATCTTTCTTTTCTCAAGTACACCATTACTTCATCTCCAACTTCAAATTCCTTGTCTTCTCTTCTCATCTACCTTTTCCTTATACTTATTGTTCATATCCTCCAAATGCTTCTTCATTTGACTATGCACTATCTTCATATGATCTGCAAATTCCTCTGCTTCTGCACTCTTCTTTTATTCCATGCTAATATCTCTTAATTCTCCTCTAGGGTTCGCTCCAGTCACAATTTCAAAAGGTGTTCTTCCGGTACTCCGGTTTACTGAATTATTGTATGCAAACTTTGCTTGTGAAAGAATCAAACCCCAACTCCTGACTTTCTCTCCAACCAAACATCTCAACAAGTTTCCCAAACTCCTATTCACTACCTCTGTCTGTCCATCGATCTGTGGATGAAAAGTTGAACTGAACTTCAAATCTGTCTTCATCTTCTTCCAAAGTGTCTTCCAAAAGTATCCAACAAACTTTGTATCTTTGTCTGAGACTATACTCAGGTAATCCATGCAATCTCACAATCTCCTTGAAAAATAGGTCAGCTACATGCACTGCATCAGTTGTCTTCTTACAAGGTATGAAATGAGCCATCTTTGAAAATCTGTCAACCACTACAAATATTGAATCATGTCCTCTCTGTGTCTTAGGTAGTCCCATCACAAAATCCATGCTTACGTCTTCCCAAGGTCTCTCCGGTACTGTCAAAGGTTTATACAATCCAGTATTCTGACTACCCCCTTTTACAACTTGACAAACTCTACAACTCTGCACAAATCTCCAAACATCCTTATGTATCTGAGGCCAAAAGTAGTTTTCACTCACCAAAACCGTTGTCTTGTCAATGCCAAAATGTCCTACCAATCCACCAATATGTTTCTCCTTGATCAAATTATCTCTCATTGAACTTCTAGGTATGCACAACTGATTTCCTTTGAACAACATATCTTCTTGAATGAAATAGTCCAACCACTTGCTCCTATCTGTCACAGCAGGTTCCTTACATGCTTTCCAAGGTTCTACAAAATTAGTGTCTCCCTCATACATGTTCTTTAATTCATCAAAACCCAACACTTCAATTCTCATTTTTGTCAACAAATTTTTTCTTCTACTCAAGGCATCAACAACTTTGTTTGATTTTCCACTCCTATGCTTCAACACAAAAGTATAACTCTGCATGAACTCTACCCATCTTATATGTCTCTGATTCAACTTACCCTGACTATTCAAATATTGCAAAGCTTGATGATCTGTATACAACACAAACTCCTTAGGCAACAAATAATGTCTCCACTTCTTCAAGGCTTGAATTATGGCATAGAACTCTTGATCATAAACTGAATATCTCCTCCTTGCATCATTCAACTTCTCACTGAAATATGCTATTGGTCTACCTTCTTGACTTAACACTGCTCCAATTGCATTTCCACTTGCATCACAATTAACTTGAAATACCTTATTGAAATCCGGTAACGCCAAAACAGGTTGCTCTGTCACTTTCTACTTCAACAACTCAACTTTTTTCTGCTCCAGATGTCCACTTAAAATCTTTTCTGTCACCTCTCATTGTCTCTGTCATAGGGTTACAAATTGAACTGAAATTTCTGATGAACTTCCGGTAGAAATTAGTCAATCCATGAAATGATCTAACCTCTCCAATGCTCTCCGGTGTAGGCCCTTCAACAATTGCTTTCACTTTCTCAGGGTCCATCTTCAATCCTTTCGCAGAAATCACAAATCCCAAATATACTAGTTCTTCCTTCATGAAACTACACTTTTTTATGTTTATCAGCAATTTCTCTTCTCTCAATTTCTGCAAAACTTGTCTAATATGCCACAAATGTTCCTCCTTTGTCTTATTGAAAATCAGAATATCATCCAAATATACAATTACAAACTTACCTAAGAATTTCTTCAAGACTTTATTCATCAATCTCATGAAAGTACTCGGTGCATTTGTCAATCCAAAGGGCATCACTAACCACTCATACAATCCTTCATTTGTTTTGAAAGTAGTCTTCCATTCATCACCTTCTCTGATTCAGATCTAATGGTATCCACTCTTCAAATCTATCTTTGTGAAATATCTTGCTCCACTCAAACAATTCATGATATCATCCATCCTAGGTAAAGGAAACCTATACTTAACTATGATCAAGTTTATTGCTCTAGAGTCAGTACACATTCTCCATTCTCCATCTTTCTTAGGTGCAAGCACTGCAGGTACTGCACAAGGACTCAAACTTTCTCTGATCAAACCTTTCCTCAACAGGTACTGCACAAGGACTCAAACTTTCTCTGATCAAACCTTTCCTCAACAACTCTTGTATCTATCTATTCAATTCTTCATTCTCTGCCAGTGTCATTCTATGAGCTGCTTTGTTAGGCAAACTTACTCCCGGTATAAGATCCATGTGATGACTGATACTCCTTATAGGTGGTAATCCTTCAAGTACATTATCTGATATGATGTCTTCATACTCTGTCAACAATTCTCTTATCTCCTCCGGTTGTGATTCTTCAGTCTCTTTCTTCAATGCTTCAGGCTTCTTAGGAATCTGGGCATAACACATATTCTTATGTCTCAAACCATCCAGAAATTTCCTTCCATCTACCAAACAAATTCTAGCATTCCCACATACTTCACTCTTAGGATCATCCTCCAAAGAAATCAAAGTAATTCTCTTTCCATTTGTTGTTATAGTATATGTATTCTTTCTCCCATCATGTGTAGTTTTTCTATCATACTGCCAAGGTCTACCCAACAAGATATGACAAACATCCATAGGCATAATATCACACAAGACTTCATCATGATAAGATCCAATATGAAATTTCACCAAACATTGTTCGCTCACCAGTACCTTATGATCATTCTGAATCCATCCTATCTGATAGGGCTTAGGATGTTTCAATCTTTCCAACTTCATCTTAGTCACCATCTCCTCTAAAACTAGATTATCTGAACTACCACTATCAATCACAACTTTACAACACTTACCTCCTGATTTGCATCTAATTCTGAACAGACTTTTCCTCTGTGATGGTTCCTCATTTGTGTCTGTTTGAAATAGTGCTCTCCTTATCATCAATGATTCCCCTTTCTCTGGATTGCCAATTGAACAGGGATCATCTAGTTCAACAGGTTCTTTTTCAACATAGGTTGCTCTTCCACTATTTTCTGTCCTCTTGCTTGTACTACCCTGATTACACTCAAATGCTCTATGTCCACCTCCACACTTGAAACAAGTACCTCTGAATGTTCTCTTATCAAATCCTCTTCCTTTTCTTATGTATCCTTCATTCTGGTATGCACTAGGATTTCCTCTTCGGTAAAAATTTTTGTCATCTCACCGGTAAGCATTGTTATCTCTGTCATCCTTCTTCAATGAGCTGTCAAACTTGTTCTACTCCGAATATGATATGTCTCCTTCGGAATAAAATAAGGTCTTAAAGGACCATTTATTATTGTAATAAATCCTATTTGAGGAATTTTTGTAGTGCAGGGAATTATAGGACTAGGGTCTTTAAGTTTTTGCTTAAATTTAGTATTTTCTATTTTGGTAGCTTTAGTGGAGAGGCTATTTTTAGACTTTCTTTTTGAGTTTTCTAGATGGAGGAGTGGAGTGAAGTTATATATTGTAAAACATGCTTTTTTATATCATATACAAGTTGTAGAAGAGGAGATGAAGTATGGAGATGATGGAAATAACATAAAATAACCATTTTTGTTGTTCTAGCTCTGTATTTTACAGTTTTTTCTGCATTTTTGTTGTTCCTTACACTAGTATGGCCTGTACAACCCTGCTTATGGAATAAAATAAATTGCATTTTATAGTATTGTGTTTCCTCTTTCATTTGGCATTGGTTTCATGCATTTTCATCATGTTTTGAGAAAGTTATTGAGATTTTGCCAAAAATTATCCCAGTTTTTTTGTGGTTTTCTATAGTTGCAGCAAGTTTTTTGGCTCTTGTACGGCCTGTACGGCCTTAGTACTGGCTTGAAACCAGTTGCATGTTAAATTTTGTTGAATCCTCTTTCAAATGTTGTTGTTTGCAGGAGATTTTATCAAGTTTTGTTAAAGTTATAGTGATTTTGGTGAAAACTATCCAAACCCTAGCTAGGGCTGGCAGCAAACATTAAAAATAGGAAAACTTTATTTTGAACAGTTGAAAAATGCCCAAGTCTTCGAAAAAATTCTGTTTTTATCTATATTTTATTTTGGCTTTGGTTTTGTGAAGTTTCATGTACGTGTTTGAGAGATTTCTTAACTAGTCCATAGGGGGAAACAAAAAAAAACAGTGATTTCTCTCTTTTTGCCACTAAATCTCTTAACCCACGTTTGGAAAACTTGATCCATGGCTTGAAAAATGTTTATTAATGTTTTTGGTGGGCGTGCAGACTCGTGGTAAATTGTTTCAAGAGTTGGTAAGGTGAGATAAGGCATAGAGATAGGATTTTCAATAAACCTCCTTTCAAACTAGCCAAAATGAGGGTTTTGAGGTTAGGGTACCTAATGGTGTCTTCTTTTGCTGAAAGTTGGAGATTTAGACTATTTTAAGTCTGCCTAGAGCAGCTGAGTTGGTTTTGAGGATTAGTTGAGTGATTGGAGAGGAGTTCCTTTGCAAAAGTGGGCTAATTTGCCCCCAAAATAGCAGGACAGTCTAATGATCTATGTGATGTTCCAAAACAAGTGTGAGAGTTTTTGATATGTTTAAATACTACTTAAAGGGTATCTAGAAAGCTATTTTATTTGTGGGTTTGGCTTGTTTTTGTGGAGTTATGCACTGAAATCGCCATTTGGATGGCTACAAGGAAACTATGCTGAATTGGAGAAGCAAAGACAAATTGAAGGTTTGGTGATTGAATAGTGATTTGAAACTGATCAATTTGTGATTGTAGGTCTGATAGCCTCCTTGCATTGCATCAAGTGGTATCAAAGCATAGGAAGTAGGTCTCTTGAGAGTTGAAGGTTGGAGTTTGAGCAAAGTGGAATTTGAGAAGTCAAGATGCCTCCTAAAGGAAGTTCAATTGCAAGAAAAATTGATCAGCAGGCTAGAGAGCTAGAAGCCTTGAAGAAGGAGATTGCTGCATTGAAGTCTAAAGTTGGAGGCACAATGAGTGAAAGTGAGTCTGAAGAAGAAGAAGAAACTTCTAGTGAAGAAGAAGAGTTGGATCCAGAGGATGTGAGGATGGTAAAGTTTTTGAAAGCTGTGAAAGGTGATGGACATAGCAAAATGGATTTGCCAATGTATGGAGGCAAACTAGATGGTGAAGAGCTCTTAGACTGGATAGGAGCCATGGAAAATTACTTCGAAAGTGAAGAGATAGATGAAGATCACAAGGTGAGGAAGGCTAAAACCAAACTGAAAGGACATGCTTTCCTATGGTGGAACTTTGTGCAAGAGGAAAGACAGAAACAAGGGAAGAACAAGATCACTTCTTGGGAGAAAATGAAGGCAAAACTGAAAGGTAAGTTCCTTCCTGGTGACTATAATGTTCAATTACTGAAAAGATTACAAAATCTTAGGCAAAAGGACTTAGATGTGCAAGCATACACTGAGGAGTTTTATAGGTTAAGTATAAGAACAAAGCATGAGGAGGATGAGGAAGAAAGAGTGGCTAGATATCTCAATGGCCTAAGGTATAACATTCAAGATGAAATCAGTTTGTTGGCACCAAAAACAATGGAACAATGTTTTCAAATGGCAATAAGAGTAGAAGAAAAACTCAAGAGGAGACAAGAGAAGGCAACAAAAGGAAGAGGCAGTACTTCTAGGGGCAGAGGTACACTTTCAACACCAAGACAATCCAAAGAAGATTTTGAAGATGTTGATAAGAGTAAAGAACAAGCACCTGAGTCTAGAGGAGGATGGAGAGGTGGAAGAACAAGTTTTAGGGGTAGATATGCAGATCAAGGAAGAGGTTCAAATGTGTTTACTGGAAAGTGCTATCACTGTGGTGAGTTTGGTCATCCAGCCTATAAGTGCCCTGACAAGATTGGTACTACTTCAAGTGGAGGTGAAAGAAGGGGTGAAAAGAGAGTCCAAATTGTGCAAGAAGATGAAAGAGAAAGTGTCCATGCTGCACCAAAGGTGGGTGAGTCTTTGATGGTGAGAAGACAACTCTTGAAGACATCCAAGGAGAAAAAGCTAATTCAAAGAAGAGCCTTGTTTAGGATAGCCTGCAGATGCAAAAATAAGGTATGCAAAGTAGTAGTTGATTTTGGATGCACTGATAATATGGTATCTAGTGATATGGTGGACAAATTGAACTTGCAAAGAGTGCCTATGGCAAAGCCTTATCAAGTGTCTTGGGTTAGTGAAAACCAAACCATTTTGGTGAGTGAACAAGCTACTATTGAATTTCAAATTGGTCAATATAGAGATAAAGTTGTTTGTGATATTCTACCTATGAGTTGTTGCCATGTTTTACTTGGAAGGCCTTGGCAGTTTGATAGGTCTTTTATTATGGGAGACAAAATACATATAATATTGAAAAGGATGGGAGATCATTCATTCTAACTCCATTGGTTGAAGAGGTAAGAGAGCAAAGTGAGATCATCATGATAGGGAGAAAAGAATATGTGAGCAATGAGGAAGGTGAGAGTGTGAAATTTGCAGCCAAGTCACAGTTTGATGCTATTGGGACAACAAATGAGAAGGAAAAACACAACGTGCAGACAGAGATGAAGAAGAATGTTTTTGTATGGAAAGAGGAGAGCAAGTTTCAAGTACAAGAAGGCATATTGATAGGGACAGTCATGTGTCCTGTGGTAAGGCAGCGTAGTGATGTTGAAACTTGTAGGGAAGTGAAAGAGAGGACAGTGAATCATGAGGATAAAAGGACAATGGGTTGGGATGCTGGTTGGACAGTGGAAAAGGTAGGTGCAGATCTGACAAAGACCACCAAATACATTGCTACAGATGTTAAGGAGACTGACAAAGAAGAAAGGATAGTTGACAGTGAAAAATATGCAAATAGCATGAGCATTGGACAATGATCTAAACAAGAAGAGAAGAGGGAAGTGATAGCAGTAGGAGAAAGCTTGTATACAGAGGTAAGGGGAGATTTGACATCAGAGTTTGGTGATAAGGTGGAACAGCACCCCACAAAACAGTACACACAGTTAGAGCATGTTTCAAGGGAAGCTAAATGGAAGAATGTACAGGACAGTCATAGTCAAGTACACAGTGAATCTGTTATAGGCAAGAGTGAAGGTCAGAGCCATGTAGAACACAAAGGAGCACAAGATGCAGTACTTTTTCCAAGAGACTTGGAAAACTTCAAAATTGGGGTGTATGGTGCAGGAGCACCATTTGTCAAAAATGGACAATTATTAAAATCTAGGCTTTAGTGTTGAGTTTTGCATAAAATAAGGTCTTAAAAGACCATTTATTATTGTAATAAATCCTATTTGAGGAATTTTTGTAGTGGGGGTAATTATAGGACTAGGGTCTTTAAGTTTTTGCTTAAGTTTAGTATTTTCTATTTTGGTAGCCTTAGTGGAGAGGCTATTTTTAGCCTTTCTTTTTGAGTTTTCTAAATGGAGGAGTGGAGTGAAGTTATATATTGTAAAACATGTTTTTTTATATCATATACAAGTTGTAGAAGAGGAGATGAAGTATGGAGATGATGGAAATAACATAAAATAACCATTTTTGTTATTCTAGCTCTGTATTTTACAATTTTTTCTACATTTTTGTTGTTCCTTACACTAGTACGGCCTGTGCAACCCTGCTTATGGAATAAAATAAATTGCATGTTATAGTATTGTGTTTCCTCTTTCATTTGGCATTGGTTTCATGCATTTTCATCATGTTTTGAGAAAGTTATTGAGATTTTGCCAAAAATTGTCCCAGTTTTTTTGTGGTTTTCTATAGTTGCAGCAAGTTTTTTGGCTCTTGTATGGCCTGTACGGCCTTAGTACTGGCTTGAAACCAGTTGCATGTTAAATTTTGTTGAATCCTCTTTCAAATGGTGTTGGTTGCAGGAGATTTTATCAAGTTTTGTTGAAGTTATAGTGATTTTGGTGAAAACTGTCCAAACCCTAGCTAGGGCTGGTAGCAAACATTAAAAATAGGATAACTTTATTTTGAACTGTTGAAAAATGCCCAAGTCTTGGAAAAAAATTATGTTTTGATCTATATTTTATTTTGGCTTTGGTTTTGTGAAGTTTCATGTACGTGTTTGAGAGATTTCTTAACCAGTCCATAGGGGGAAACAAAAAAAAAATAGTGATTTCTCTCTTTTTGCCACTAAATCTCTTAACCCACGTTTGGAAAACTTGATCCATGGCTTGAAAAATGTTTATTAATGTTTTTGGTGGGTGTGCAGACCTGTGGTAATTTGTTTCAAGAGTTGGTAAGGTGAGATAAAGCGTGGAGATAGGATTTTCAATAAACCTCCTTTCAAACTAGCCAAAATGAGGGTTTTGAGGTTAGGGTACCTAATGGTGTCTTCTTTTGCTGAAAGTTGGAGATTTAGACTATTTTAAGTCTGCCTAGAGCAGCTGAGTTGGTTTTGAGGATTAGTTGAGTGATTGGAGAGGAGTTCCTTTGCAAAAGTGGGCTAATTTGCCCCCAAAACAGCAGGACAGTCTAATGATCTCTGTGATGTTCCAAAACAAGTGTGTGAGAGTTTTTGAAATGTTGAAATACTACTTAAAGGGTATCTAGAAAGCTACTTTATTTGTGGGTTTGGCTTGTTTTTGTGGAGTTATGCACTGAAATCGCCGTTTGGATGGTTACAAGGAAACTATGCTGAATTGGAGACGCAAAGACAAATTGAAGGTTTGGTGATTGAATAGTGATTTGAAACTGATCAATTTGTGATTGTAGGTCTGATAGCCTCCTTGCATTGCATCACACCGGTAAGCATTGTTATCTCTGTCATCCTTCTTCAACGTGCTGTCAAACTTGTTCTACTCCGAATATGATCTGTCTCCTTCGGAATAAGTCCTACCTCTCTGAAATTTACCTCCTCTGCCTTTCTGTCTCTGATCATGCCTGTTATTCAGCTTCTCTTCAACTTTCAATGCAAATTGATATGCTTCTTCCAAAGATGTCATCTTACTAGGCTTAGTTCTTCTTGAATGTTCAATCTTGGTCTATTGATGTATCTAGCCACTTTCTCCTTGATTGCTTCATTATGTCTTGTTCTTATGATCATCTTATAAAATTCTTCAGTGTACTCCTTCACAGATTTCTCCTTTTGTCTCGGGTTTTGCAATCTTTTCAACAACTCCAACTCATAGTCAGCAGGTATAAATTGATTCTCCAACTTTGTCACCATCCGGTCCCACTTTGTAATCTTTTCTTTCCCTTTCCTATTTATTTCCAACTGAACTTCCTTCCATCATATAGCAGCATGTCCTTTCAACTTTCTCTTTGCAAACTTCACCTTCTCCAAATCTTCAACTTCTTCATATTCAAAGTATTCTTCCATGTCATTTATCCAGTCAATCAGTTCTTCAGGATTCAAATTACCAGTATAGTTCGGCATATCAACTCTAGGTCTCTTTCCAATCTTTGAAATAGCTCACAACATCTTTACTTGATATGATTCTTCTTCTTCATCACCTCCTAGGGTTTCGTCAGTTTGTTCACTAGATTGAAATTCCTCTTCGTCATCGCTTTCAACATTAGGTCTCGGTGTCAATCCTCTTCGCGTATCTTCTTCAACAGCATCCAAACAAATTTGCATTATTTTCATCATCTCCATCATTTCATCCATTCTACCAACCATTGTTCCAACAGCAGCAACTCTTCGCAACGGCATTCTTCCAAGGATCAAGTGCAAACTGCCTCAGGTTCGACGATCGGGCTACAAGGTGACAACTGCCTCTCAATCGACGATCGGTTGCAACTCAAGTAACCTGCCTCAATTCGGCGATCTGTCCAAAACAAGATCTTACGAAATCCCCTCACCAACTTCACTCAATTCGCTCCCAAAGATTCGAACTTTTGCTCTGATACCACTTGGTACAATCACGGTAAAAGGGTTCACAGAATGAACTGTCCAGACCGTGCAGCAAGAGTAAACACAACGGAAACAACTCAGAGATATAAAGCAAATACAGTTTCAATCGTTCAGTATATCATAGAATTCAAATAGAGATCGACCGGCAACATGCGGGCTTACAACTAGGGCTCATAGGCCTGATTACATACATGTGCAAGATAAAGCTTTGAAGCTCCTTCGCACAAAATCTAAACTCTCAACTATCACTAGGTTATGAACTTCTGAACTACTTTCCTAAGGATCTATTACATCACTATATATCATCTCCGAACCAATAGATTCCTCCGCGTCGACCAATAAAGGTCACAAACTCCAATGAAGAGCTGTAACATGTTCACAGATAGGTTGGACGAAAATGTAGAGAACACTTCCTCAATGATGTGTTATTAAGATCCGCAAGACAAGGAATGATCCACAAGCCTTCTACTTCAGTTGATTGTCTGTTATTATCAGGATGCTCTCTTTTGAAACTAGTCGATCTTCTGATAGTGATATCTTTCTGGTAAAGATGTGTGGACCTTTGAATTCTGGATATGATGTAGATGAATGAATGTAGATGCTAAGTCCAGATCCACAAGATGTGAAATGCAATTGCGGTAGAATACCGGACCAAAGCTGAAACTGCTTCTGACTGAACTGCCTGAATTGAACTAGAAAATGAAAGAAACAAACTGAAATGCAAATGTTTTTGGTTGATGCAAGATTGCTCTTGAACCAGGGATGCTCCTACATCAGAATTGTATTCCATTCTTGCATAATTGTTTATTGTTAGTCAATCACTATATGCTCTCACCTTGCCCATCCTGGGATTTGGGTGTTCAGAAAGTGTGAGGCCTTTAGTTGGTTGATGCGTTTGATGCTAACACTGATATCATTGTAATTTTTGAAAAAAAAAAATTGTGTAGCATCTTACACTTATAAACAGATAATGCAAGAAAGATTCTGATTGCCTCTAATCTTGCTACAGGAGCAAAAGTTTCATCAAAATCAACACCCTCAATTTGAGAGTATCCTTTACAAACTAACCTTGCCTTGTTCTTGACTACATTCCCTTGATCATCAAGCTTGTTTCTAAAAACCCATTTGGCACCTGTAACATTTTTATCTATGGGTCTAGGTACTAACTCCCAAGTTTTATTTTTCTCAATTTGATCTAACTCTTCTTTCATAGCACTAATCCATGATTCATCTTTACTGGCTTCTAAATATGTTTTAGGTTCAAACTGAGAAAGTAAACAAAGATGTACCTGTTCAGTTGTACTGGCAAGCCTTCTCCTTGTCTGAACTCCTGTAGATTTATCTCCAATAATCTGTTCTTGTGGATGATTCTTTTGAACAGACTTGGAAGGAATTTTAAGAGTTGATACTTCAGGGGCAACAGATGTCCTGGCTGGATTTTCCTCTTGTTCTGATTTTTCGTCCTTTTCAAATGGTTGAACCTCTTCCTTATTTTCATCCTGCTGTTTGAATGGCTGCAAAACTTCATGAACCTTCACATTAGTACTTTCAACCATTTTTCTCAATCTTTTATTGTAACATTTATAAGCTTTATTGTGAGTAAAATATCCTAAAAAGATACCTTCATCACAACGGGATTCAAAACTTCCCAAACTTTCATCATCTTTCTTAATGAAACATTTACTGCCCAATATTCTGAAGTATTCTACATTAGCAGGTTTACCATACCATAACTCAGGAGGAGTATATTTAGTTTTTACTCTCAACTGTACTTTAGTCAAAGTATGAACAGCTGTCTGAACAGCCTCTTTCCAATAAACATTTGGCAGATTAGCATCATGTAATAAAGTTCTGGCCATTTCTTTTACAGTCCTATTTTTTCTTTCAGCAACACCATTTTGCTGTGGTGTTCTAGAAGTTGAATATTGCCTCTTTATTCCATGCTCTTCACAATAATCAATGAAATCCTGTGAGGTGCACTCCCCACCTTTATCAGACCTGAGACATTTTATTTTCATGTTTGATTCCCTTTCAACCATTTTTTTTGAAAATCTTGAATCTACTAAAAGCTTCAGATTTATGTCTCAGAAAAGTGACCCAAGTCATTCTTGTATAATCATCTATAAAAAGCATGAAATACCGTTCACCATTTAAAGACCTAGTCCTTGTAGGACCACACAAATCAGAGTGAACCAATTGCAATGGCTGAGAAGAAGAATATTCTTTGGGCTTAAAACTTACCCTAGTTTGTTTGCCTTCTTGACACTCTTTGCAGGTACTATTACTGGGTTTAGAGATCATAGGCATATTTCTCACATTCTGATTTTTATTGATTTTAACCAGATTGTCATAGTTAATGTGACCTAGTCTCCTATGCCACAGTTGACTTTCTTCTATTTGACTCATGAAACACATATGGCCATGTTTACTATTACTGGAAGTCTCATGAAGATTATAGATATTGCCATTAGTCCTTAGACCAACTGCAACAGCTTTTCCAGACTTCTTTTTTATTTCACAACCATGTGCACTAAAGGTTACTTGGAACCCATTGTCACAAATCTAACTGACACTCAACAGATTATGAGTCAAACCTTCTACATAGTAAACATCATGCAGAGGAGTATCATTGTCAAGCAAAATAGTACCTTTGCTTTTTATTTGAACACAAAAATCATTGCCGAATTTAACAGACCCACCAAAGAAATCTTCATATTCAACAAACTTGCTCTTGTCACCAGTCATATACTGAGAGCAACCACTATCAACAACCCATAAATCTTTCTTCTGAACATGAAAAGTTATTGTACAATTATTACATCAGCCTTTTTATCATTTTGTTTCATTCTCCAAACAAGTTTACTCTTTTCAACACTAGAAGATGTTTTAGACTGAGCATTAAACTGTAAATTAAAACCAGATCTGCAAAATCTTGCTATGTGCCCAAGATTTCCACATGTGAAACATTTCAATTTGTTCAAAAACTTAAACAAACTTCCATCAACAAAATTAGGTTTACTTCTAGATACTCATCTGCATTCATTTGCTCTGTGTCCATATTGATTACAGTTAAAACAGTAGCCAAAAAATTGCAGATTAAATCTAAGAGGATTACCTCTTTTTGTAATGGATTTGTCACCAGCACTAGGCTTTGCATTGTTTGAATTTGAACATTGACCTTTTATCATTCCCATGCCACTCTTATTTCCATTTGATTTATGTTTGTCTAAGAGATGGGACAATTTATCACCACTCTCACACATTGCAAGATTAAATTTCTTGAACTAACAATTTCAGCTTCTCTAGTGCAGCATTCTTTTTCTTTGGCATTCAATTGTCCTTGAGTTATATCTAGAATTCTCTTATTTTCTTCTAATTGTAGTTTCAGATCTGCAATTTGTTTTTCATAATCAGAAATTTGAGTTTTTTGCACTATAGCCTCTTTCTTAAGTTTCTTTATCTCACTACGGGCACATTTAAGTTCACCCTCAAGATCAATTTCAGTTTTAGATTGATCTAACGTATTTTGAGAATTGTCTAAACTAATTGTAGCCATAAACAATTAGTGATATCGACAAATAAACTTTTCTTATTTTTGAAGACATTTTTCTTTTTAAAGTTATATTGTTTTTTCTTACTCTATTTTCTACTGTCTTCTTCTTCACTATCAAGATCTTTATTTGGACATTTGGCAACATAATGTCCTATTTTGCCACAGTTAAAACATTTAAAGGGCAGTTTCCCTTTATACCTATCTACAGAGCCTCTTCTTAATTTACTTACAAGAATTGATTCATCATCATTTAACTTTTCAGATTCAGGATTAACTTCACTATCCTTTTTGACAGATTTGAATGCAGCATCTTTATCGGGATTATCATCACTCATTCTCATTTCATATGCAGTAAATATACCACGAAGAGCATCTACAGTTAACTTTTTCATATCTCTTTCTTCAACAGCAGAGGTTTTAGAATCATACTTAGGAGATAAGGTTCTTAAGACCTTTTTGACAACATTTATTTCTTCTATTTTTTCTCCTAAACCTCTCATTGTATTTACAATTTCCTGAACTCTTTGAAGATATTCTCCTACATTCTCATCATCTGTCATTCTTAATCCTTCAAACTTATTTCTTAAAACTTGAAGTTTTGCTTCCTTTATGTCTTCATCACCCTCATAAATATTTGATAACTTTTCCCATATGGACTTGGCAGTTTTACATTCCATTACTTTGACAAGAACATCTTTTGACAGACCACAACAAATGGCATTTGAAGCCTTTGCATCACACTCATAAGCTCTTTTTTCATTAGCAATAGATGGGGAACCTGTACTAGAATAGCCAGTAGCAGTAGCATTCAAGACATCAAAGCCTAAAGACTTTATATGACGCTCCATTCTAAATTTCCAAAATGCATAATCTGTACCATCAAACAAGGGTGCTTTAAAGGTAGAAAGACCTTCCTGGGATGACATTGTGTGTACTCCACCAGGAATCCCTTAGGTTGGTTAAACCTTTTAGTCAAGGGTTTGGCTCTGATACCACTTGTTGGAGTACTTGACAACACTGAGAGGGGGGGGTGAATCAGTGTTGTAGAGAACTCAAACAAGTTTAAACACTTTTAAACAGATTTTGACAACTGAAACAAATAATGGTTTAGATGCAAGTAACAGACCATTAAAGAGACAAACATTCAAGAATAATGAGAAAATGAAACATGAAACAGATAACACCATAAGACAGAGATTTTAAGAGTGGAAAAACCCTTTTGGGGTAGAAAAACCACTCAGTAAAGTGCCTCACTGGATTATTCAATAATCTTGCCTCACTGGCTTACAAAAAGTGTCTTACTGACTGTTTAATATTGCCTCACTGGCTTGTTATCATTGCTGCCTCACTGACCTTTTTCAATCAGATACAATAAATAATTAGATTCAATACAGAGGGTTACTCTGTTCCACTACAATCCAAGTCTTGAATATCTCATTATTTGAGATTCAAGAGAGAATACAACACTCTGACATAACCTCAATGATGGTGCAATAAACACATATCATCAACCTTGTCTCAGGTGTTCACAATATGTCATTTTATACAATATTACAAAGTCTTTCTTTCTCTCATTAAATAGTTTGAGAATGTAACTATCCTTTTTCAATTGTCTCAAACAGTTTGTAACTGCACAGGTAACTATATGGTCGGATAGACCCATGTGGGCTTAATACAATGCCTTCAAAATAAGATATAGTTGAAGTATTACAACACAAGTCTTTAATCAAATATGATACTCAAACTTGAAAGGAAGCAAGGTACGCGGCACACACTTCCTACGCTAATCTAAAGAGGGAAGTAGAGTGCAAATTATTTCAAATCCTTACAATTACAGTGTTATCAACCCAATAACAGAGATATTGCAGCAAACAATCATACACATAGAATGACACAGAAGAAGAGAGACAAGATTTAACGTGGGGAAAACACTTTCGGAAGAAAAACCCCACACTACAAAACCTGCACAATGTATTAACAAATCTAAATGTTGTTTACAATACACTTGCAATGCAAGCTCTCAGGAGTCTCCGACACTCGTATCTGGAGGTATTCCGACAGCATAACAGTACCTGTCAATCACATAATGCAACTCCTCAAAGCACCTATTTATATAGAATATACAAGGCAAAATTGCCTCTATCTTGGAATGAGCGTCCAACTTGGCCTCATGGCCCAAAACCCACGTCTATGGACACTTGGTCAACATTGTAAGATGCTTCTGACACTTGTCCACACAACCCATCTCAAAGAGGTCGCCTATTTCCAAAATGGGCTATGACAGATGCTCTTACGACTCTTACGACCGTCATAGAATCTATCATAGCTGTCATAACTTACAGTTGTAAGAGAATCTATCATACACAGGGTATAAATAGCATATTCTCTTACAATATGTCATAGTCCACCTTGGGGTGCCCAAATGTCTTTTTCAAAGATGCTCTTCGACACATGTCTTCACCTGTCATAGAATCTCCTATTTCCGACTCTTACATGTCATAACTTCGTTATAGGAATTTGTCATGACCGTTTCAGTCAATATTCCCTTACACAACATCCAAGATGCCGACACATGGCAAAATATTCCTACCACAAAATGGGACGTCTATCTCCTCATGTGAGGACAAAATTACAAGTTGTCATCTTACATGTAGGATGACACATCACCGTGCCACATCCCACAAGATGACTATGAATTTACAATTTATTTTACAACATAGGCAATGAATAAATAAATACAATGAAAATAATACAAGGAATTACCAAGGTTGAAACACCTTAATTCCCAACATTCTCCCACTTGTCGAACACCTTGTAAAAGCCAATAGAATTAACAGGATTTAACTACTATAGGCCGAAAGGCCCATAGACTCCGAACACCATCTGAACTTATTTGTGCCCACTGGCTTCGTCAATTCATCTACAACATTCTTCAAAGTATCTACCTTCTCCAAATTTACCTTCCCATCCTCTACCATGTCTCGCACGAAGTGAAACTGTACATCAATATGCTTTGTTCTGGCATGGAAACTTGGATTCTTCACAAGGCAAATCGCACTCTGACTATCACAACAAATCGTAATCTGTCCAGCATCAACACCAATATCTGAACACAATCTCTTAAGGTTTTCTTGCAAGCATGAGTTGCTGCCATGTACTCAATTTCTGTCGTGGACAAAGCAACCACAGGCTGTCGCTTACTCATCCAACTAATAGCACCACCAAATATAGTGAACACATAAGCACTGGTGGATCTCCTGTTGTCAATGTCACCTGCCCAATCAAAATCCACAAATCCACGAATAAAAACTGAATGCGGAGGTCCTGTAATATTACCATGATAGCATATGAAATACTTGGAAGTACCCCTCAAATATTTGAACACTCGCTTAACTGCATCCCATTGTACCTGTCCAGGATTAGCCATAAATCGACTAAGGACTCCCACTGCTTGGGCAATGTCTGATCTTGTGCAGACCATAGCATACATCAAACTGCCAACAGCACAAGCATAAGATACTTTGCTCATGTCCACCTCACTAGGAGATTTTGGACAATCATTAACAGACAACTTTGTCCCCAAAGAAACAAGAACACACAATGGTCTACAATCTGCCATGCTGAATCTATGCAACACGGTCTTCACATACTTACTCTGGCTTAACCAAAGTTTTCTGTTAGTTCTGTCTCTTCTGATTTCCATTCCTAGAATGTACCTGGCTGTCCCTAAATCTTTCATTTCAAACTGGCCTGCCAACTAAGACTTAAAATCAGAAATCATATTCTTACCCTTCCCAATCAGCAACATATCATCAACATATAATGCAAAAATGAGAATACGATCATTGTCTAACTTGTAGTACACACAATGATCCGATTTTGATCTCAGAAAACCAATTGACAACACAAAGGCATCAAACTTCAAGTACCACATCCTAGGAGACTGCTTCAAACCATACAAAGATTTTTTCAACTTGCAAACCAAATTTTCTTTACCTTTAACAATGTAATGCTCTAGCTGTGACATGTAGATTTCTTCCTCCAAATCACCATGAATGAAAGTTGTCTCCACATCCATTTGTTCTACCTCTAAGTCATAAGCAACTGCAAAAAATAACAGAAATCGAATGGATGTTAACTTTGCGACGGGAGAAAAAATTTCACCATAATCAATTCCCTCCACTTGTGAGTACCCCTTCGCAACCAGTCTGATCTTGTACTTTTCAACACTACCATCTGCGCCAAATTTCTTCTTGAACACCCATTTGCATCCAACAGGTTTTCGTCCTTTAGGCAAAGGCACCAAGTCCCATGTTTTATTCTTTTCCAAAGAAGTCATCTCATCTTCCATGGCCTCCTTCCAGGAACCTACATCTTTCATACCCATAGCCTCTAACACAGTTCTAGGTTCATCAGTGTTAGCAAGTAAAGCAAAAGCACAACTAGAATCAAGCAATGAATAACCAAACCTATCAGGGTGCTTTCTTGTTTGTGTAGACCTCCTCAATGGCCGAGGTTGAGGTTCTGCTTCTTCTTCTGAGCTTTCAAAGCTGCTAGAGCTCTCGTCACCATCAGGTCTCACAGGGTCTGTTTGTTCAGTATTCTCAGGGGTAGAAGGAAACTGAACTGCATCCTCTTTCTTTTCTGTCTGTTCTGGCTATAGAACAACAAAAAATGGTGTTAGCTCTCTAAAGATAACACTTCTGTTATACAACACTTTTTCAGCCACAGGATCCCAAAGCTTGTATCCTTTCACACCGACACCATAGCCAATGAAAATACACTTAATAGCCTTGTTCTCCAATTTAGACTGTTTCTCCCTAGGCACATGTGCATATGCCTCACAACCAAAAACACGAAGATGTCTAATTAAAGGCTTCTTACCAAACCATACCTCCATAGGTGTTTTACCAACAAGCGCTGTTGTAGGAGATCTGTTTACCAGATAGCAAGTAGTGGCTACAGCTTCAGCCCAAAACTTTTGTTCGAGGCTTGCTCCACTAAGCATACTCCTAGCCTTCTCCATCAATGTCTTGTTCATCCTCTCTGCAACTCCATTTTGTTGCGGGGTATAAGGAGTTGTCTTATGTATTTCAATCCCTTGCTCTTTACAGAACTTCTCAAACTATGTCGAACAAAACTCACCACTGTTATCAATTCTCAAACACAATATTTTTACTAGTCTGATTCTCAACAAAAACTTTAAACTCTTTGAACCGACTAAAGACTTCAGATTTGCTTCTGAGAAAATAAACCGATGTCCTTCTACTGTAGTCATCTATAAAAGATACAAAATATATAGATTTAGAAATCGAAGGAACATTAACAGGACCAAACACATCAGAATAAATAAGATCCAATAAACCAAAAGACTCGTGAGAACTAGAGTAAAACTAAACACGGTTTTGCTTTCCATAAATGTAATGTTCGCAAAAGTCGAACTCGAGATTAGAATCATTTAACCCCTCAATGAAGTTTTTATTTTTAGGATACGTAGACCCTTCTCACCAATGTGGCCATATCTCAAATGCCATAACATAGTCTTTTCAACATGAATATTAACTTCCAAAACATGTGCACTACCATCAAAACTAGTTACAACAAATTTCTTCACTATTCGTTCAGATGGTGGGGATGAAGTGACTGCACCTCTTTTCTTCGAGTCAGAAGAACTATTGCACTGTGAAGTGCATGCCTCCAGCTGAAACAGAGTACCTCTCCGAGTACTCTTAGCAAGCACCATAGATCCTCTAGTCATCTTGCATCCATCCTTCGAAAAGACAACTTGCACACCTGCATCATTCAACATACTTACAGAAAGCAGGTTTCATCCTAGGCCTAGGATGTGCATAAGCCCAGTGATTCTCTTCACTCATCCATCAGAGAATCAGATTGAAACTCTTCCACAACCAACAATCTTGAGATGAGAATCATCACCCAGGTACACCCTTCCACCATCGAACTCTTCATACTTTGTAAACCAGCTTCGATGCGAGGTCATGTGGAATGATGCACCAGAATCTATCAACCACACATCATCAGATGCATGGGTGGCCAGGGATGCGATGAAGACATCACCATCATCTTGTGACTTGTCAAAATCTGAATCAAGAGCATTCTTCTTTTTCTTTTTCTTCTCCTCTTTGCATTCCTTTCAGAAATGCCCGGTTTTGCCACAGTTCCAACAGAGAGCCTTGAACTTTCCAGGAGATTTGGATCTCCCACGAGATTTGGATCTGCCCTTCTTAGCTTTCTTGTCCTTTTTTTCCCTTTCTCCTTGGGTCTTCCACGAACCGCAAGAGCCTCTTTGGCTGCCTCAGAAGACTTTCTCTGCATCTCTTCAGATAACAGCGAAGATACCACTTCATCCATTTTGAATGTGGATGTGGTCCTCCCAATAGCCATAACAAGATGATCCCACGAGTCCAGCAAAGAACAAAGCAAGGTCATACAACGATCCTCCTCCTCCATCTTCACACCAACGGATGTCAATTGTGCAACTAGCATGTTAAAAGCATTCAGGTGATCTGCAACCGATCCTCCATCCTCCATCCTCAGAGAAAATTTCTTTCTCAGAAAAAGTTTGTTCACCAGGGATTTAGCCTGATAAACATCACCCAACTTCTTCCATAGGTCTTTTGTGCTCTTCTCCTCATGGACATTTAACAGGACAGAATCAGCTAGACTGAGTCTTATGAGACCCTTAGCCTTCCAATCTTTGAGATCCCAATCTGCTTGTGACATTGCAGTTGGTTTTACACCGGATACGGTTTCCCATAGGTCACGATCAACAAGTAGGTCTTCCATCTTAAGTTTCCACAACTCAAAATTTGTGCCATTAAACTACTCCACCTCGATTCTTCCGGATGTGCTGCCATCTCTTTCCTACAACAAGATTACAGAATACTCTGCACATGACTCCCACTCAAAGTAAGATCAGCTCAAAAAACCTCTACCCAACAACTAGGACCAAAGGTGATCAAACTCTGATACCAACTGAAAGGAAACAAGGTATGCGGAACACACTTCCTACGCTAATCTAATGAGGGAAGTAGAGTGCAAATTATTTCAAATCCTTACAATTACAGTGTTATCAACCCAATAACAGAGATATTGCAGCAAACAATCATACACATAAAATGACACAGAAGAAGAGAGACAAGATTTAACGTGGGGAAAACCCTTTCGGGAGAAAAACCCCACACTCCAAAACCTGCACAATGTATTAACAAATCTAAATGTTGTTTACAATACACTTACAATGCAAGCTCTTAGAAGTGTTCGACACTCGTATCTGGAGGTATTCCAACAGCATAACAGTACCTGTCAATCACAGAATGCAACTCCTCAAAGCACCTGTTTATATAGAATATACAAGGCAAAATTGCCTCTATCTTGGAATGGGCGTCCAACTTGGCCTCATGGCCCAACACCCATGCCTATGGACACTTGGTCAACATTGTAAGATGCTTCTGACACTTGTCCACACACCCCATCCCAAAGAGGTCACCTATTTCCAAAATGGGCTATGACAGATGCTCTTACAACTCTTACGACCGTCATAGAATCTGTTATAGTTGTCATAACTTACAGCTGTAAGAGAATCTGTCATACACAGACTATAAATAGCATATTCTCTTACAACATGTCATAGTCCACCTTGGGGCACCTAAAGATGCCTTTTTCAAAGATGCTCTTCGACACATGTCCTCACCCGTCATAGAATCTCCTATTTCTGACTCTTACATGTCATAACTTCGTCATAGGAATCTGTCATAACTGTTTCAGTCAATATTCCCTTACACAACATCCAAGATGCCGACACATGGCAAAATATTCCTACCACAAAGTGGGATGCCTATCTCCTCATGTGAGGACAAAATTACAAGTTGTCATCTTCCATGTAAGATGACAGATCACCGTGCCACATCCCACAAGATGACAATATGAATTTACAATTTATTTTACAGTATAGGCAATGAATAAATAAATACAATAAAAATAATACAATGAATTACCAAGATTGAGACACCTTAATTCCCAACAAAACTGTTCAATGAAGTAAAGCAGGGTTTGTTAAACTGTGAATGCTAAAACATATTACCAATAAACTGTCTTCATGCTCGTGAGAAACCCTACAGTAAACTGTCAAACCCTAACCATGGGTAATAATAACTTTTAAACCCTTCACCAAAACTATCAAACTCTAACTGTTTTCTTAACAAAAGATAAACAATGTATGCATAAATAATCGTTGTCGACTGCATTTTATAACTGAAACCGAAATCTTATGACAGTCAAAAACCCATCTCAAAGATAACTGGTACGGCTCGAAAAGAAGAAGAACAAAGCTTATACAATTTTTCCCTTTTTCTCATGTGATAGAAAATAATAAACAAAGCTTCACCATTTTCATTTTAAGATCTTCTGCCCATTTTCATTTTTAAGAGACCAAAATAAAAAAAAGACTTCTTCAAGCACCCAAAAGGAAGAATATCCCCTGGTTGATATGTCTTTTATGCCTCAAAAAGAAAACTGTCAAGTAGACTGTGAGCTCAAGTAACTTTCAAGCTCCAGTTTTGACTTGCGAGCATTGTCATATCACAAGAGAACCATCATCACAACCAAAAACTTACACCATGATGAAACCCTGAGTCGAATGCAGCATGTTTCAAAGTTTTGACATAATGAAATGATTAACAAAACATCCTTTTTGCCCTATATGCCACGGATACCGAAAGCACCAATTAACCCTAAATGAAGCAGGTAACAATCAATACAAAACATAATATTTTGACTTGAAGTGTAAGCCGACAACTTGCTGATCAGGTTAATCATTTAAGTGGCCCGTGGAATGCCTTATCTCTTTAAAAGATTTTAAACCTTTATCAACTGAATGCCCTCAACAAATAATAATACACAATATGATGCTCCTTCAAGTGCCTCTAATCACTTTAAGAATGATATGGTAGGCTTAGGTTATTATGACTTTGCATTGTGCATAACAAAATAAATGAAATAACATAACACTTAAGACCTTGAGACCAAATTGTCTCATAATGCAAATGATATCATAACACCAAATGAGCTCACTCTTATTGCAAACTAAGAATATCACAATGATACTATCACTGTCTACCATCATCACTGTAATGCCAAAAATGAAACTAATGAAATCATAATCAACAAGCACCTGTAGAGCAAAGTACACATCTGTAATGTGTAGAAAATTGCCTCAAACATCATGGTAGAGTCAAGTGCCACAACAACCCATCTGAGATCAACCATACTAATCATAACACCATATCATCTGCCAACTGTTACAAGTAACAAAACTATCATCTGCCAATTGTTACAAGTACCAAAACATGATATCATATGCCATATGCTAAGTATGGCATATTATGAGCGCATCAAATATGAACTAGCAAAAAAAGTGCATATCAACTGCATAGAGCATGTCAACTATCACCTACCAAGAGCATATCAACAGTCATCTGTAACATTATAGGAACCATGAGAGTGTGGATTGTCATCAAGGACAACAACTGGAGAGGAGGACAACACCGCTGGCTCATATGGGCGTTACCATTCCTCATTGCCCATTTTGTGGGTAGCTTGAGTCTCTCAAGCACCTTTTCTAGTTTTGCCCTCAAGCTTAGGAAGCCTGTAATTGGATTCATGATTTCTTTTAGCCTTTTAGACCTACTGCCTTTTCTTGGCATATGGTCTTACTTGGGGATTGACCCTATCTTCCTTGCAAATATGCTCAGATCTGGCATGCTTTCAGGATGGAAATTCTTTTTAGCATTTGGAAAGATAGAAATGTTGTTGTTTTCAATCATTGTTCAGATTATAAACACTTTTCTTTGTACACTAAAGCTCTCATTTGCTCTAATGTTCTGATGCAGATTCAGGTGCAAGCTAGTAAAGTTGCACTTGAAGTTGCCCGTCTCTAGGAGTTGCTGGACCATTGGGGCAACACTCCAAGGATTCTGCTGCCCTTGGAGGATGGTCCTTGCCTCCCAAACTGCCATCTCCTCAGCTCGATACTAGCTGACACAAACAAGTTTCCTCGGCTGCAGCTTGTCATTTCCCTGGTTCACACTCAGCCTCCTAAGGAGAATGAAAATGCTACTGCTGCCCTCGACGGTTGGGAACCTATTAAAGATGCCACCCCAGGGACTTTTGGGGAAAATCTGATGACAGATCCTCCACCCTCTGCTAGTGTTGCTCTTGTTGCTTAGTGTTTTTTATGTCTCTTCATGTTTGCCAGTTAAGGCTTTAAACATTATGCTTTGATCGCCCTTTGAGGCTGTGACTTATGTTTTAATCACCTTTTGAGGTTGTGACTGCGTGGGTGTGACTTTTAACCACCCTACCTTTTTTGCGAATATGTACTATTTATTCCTTTAATATAAGTTAAATAGGATATTCATTAAAAAAGAAAAATAAAAATCAACGTTGTAGGACATATCAAATATAATATGAGAGATCCCCTCATTAATGGGGAGTTCAAGGATAAGCCTGCCAAGAGGGAGAATATCAAATGGCATCCTCCACCGAGATTTATCAAAATCAATTTTGATGGAGGATTAAAAGGAAATCCTAGCATCAGGAGCAAGATGTGTACTAAGAAAAGAAACATGAGATATGATACTTGCAATGTATAGAAAATTGCCAGATGAAATTAACAATGAAGTCAAAGCTCAAGCCTTCATTTTGAACGTTCAATTGGCTTCCATAGCAACTCAAAAAAGATATGCTGTGAAAGAGATTCCATGATTTATCATTAATGCAATCAATAAGCAGTCTTCCCCAAACTAGATGACTAATAATGTTCTCCAACAAGCTAGTTTGGTTTTAGACAACTCCAACATTCTCTAAATACAACATTGCTTCTAGGAGGCAAACTCAATTGCTGACTTTTTGGCAAAACAAGGTATTAGGACTAATAACAACACTGGAATGGCGGATTAATTAGATAAGTGGGCATATCTTAAAAAGTTCTGATATAATCATGCATAATGCAAGGTATTATTCTCTGATGATTTTCCTACTCATGTGGCAGCGTACAATTGACCCCTCGTCTCATAATTTCTTGGCATATGAATTGAAATTCACATTGCTTAAGCCACGAATGAAATAATTGTTTCCCTAGCAAAGCTGATGATATAAGGCAACACATTTGGAAGGTTTCCCACCATTTCTTTCATTTCTCTAAACTCTCTAAAGTTGCTCTATCTGCAATGTAACCTCTCTTTTCCCTACATGTAGACAATTATGAAATAGTCTTCCATGGCTCAATAACAAAGGCTCTACTCAAAATGATTTTTGTTCTACATAGTGATTTGGTTGAGGTTTCCATCAAAGAAATATTAGGGCGGGACTATTTGGAGATGAAGTTGAGAAGCCATGTAAATTCTAAAGTTGCCTTGCTTTTTTCTCTCAAATCTCATGCTACTAGTAAATAATCGAGATGCGGTAACGAAAGTAACGGCATACCTTAGAAAAAGGATAGCATCTTTGAGCTTCACAGGCTGAAACTGAACAGAAAAAATGATCTCCTTGAAAACCAAAAGAAATGAAGTGAAAGGACATTATAAGTGACAAAGAAGAAAACAAAGAATAAACAACTGATCCCAAATGCCATCAACTCAGCATGGCCTGCAGAGGAGAGTGGATTTTCTTTCCAGTCACAGTCAGGCCGGTAGGTAGTTTGAAGGTGACTTTTCTGGGTGAAATGGCAATCTTTTTCTTGCCATTAATGCATGTATAAAGGATCATAACACATGAAATGTACTACTCTACTTTCTGCTGCTGTTTTCAGAACTAGATTGGTTGATCTCATGGGTCGGTCACAAACAGCATGCAAGCCAGCGTTAATTCCCCCAGCCATCCATTCATTTTAATGTCATGTCATTTCATATATTTAAAAGATTTTTTTTTCATTTAAGAATGGCCGTCACAATGTTATTGGTTCAACACTCATCAAACATTAATTGTTTTTATTCAATTGATTTACAAATAGTTTAATATTCACTGTTACAGTATAGGCTAGGTTCACTCCATTTAAGGGAAAGCCTATCAGCATAACTCTCTGTTCCAAATCAGGTTAGGCATAATTTTGCCCAATTCGACTTGACTTGGTTTATTTTGGTGCTTGCCTTCACACCAAGCCCTATGTAATTGGAATAATTCTGCTTTTGGGAGGAAAAGATCCCTGTAAAACCCTTAATCTACTGTCAAATCAGAGAAGAATGACACACAGCCACTCACATTGCAATAAACATTCAGAGTTTTTCTCCAAAATTAACTGAATACATGGTAAAAATACTTAAAACACCCATATACTAAACTAATAAAGCGGAATCATCGAGCAGATCTCAAACACAAGGCATTAGAAATGCCCACATGAAATAAGCCAAAACAAATTCAAAATAAAGCTAGTCTGACCATTTTAAAAGCATTAATAATAACATTCCTGATTGTAATAATCTAATTGTGTCCAAGGGGTTGAGATCAAGGGGTTAACGCATCGGGTTCTCATTGTGGAGACTGAAGTTCAAATCCCCAAAGTGAAATCTAATGTGGAATTCCAAGTGGTGACTCTTGGTCTTCCACTGTTTGGCTTATAGTAGTAATTTCTTAGTTGTTGCTCTTAAGGAGCTAAGTATTGTATTGCTCATAACGAGCTAGGTATTTGTATCATTCGGCTCAGATGCTCATTTAAGCTATATTTGTCGACTATCAGAAATATTAAAAATAATAATAATCTAATTGTGATAAAAAGCTTAGCTTTACATGTTAACGAACTATGAAACACTACTCTACCAAATCATGAATTCAACAAACATATGTGAACTCTCAGACATTAGAATACAATTAAACCCATGATAAACATGCAAAGCATAGACTTAATAAAAGTTAATATAACGAATCTAGATATAGAAAAATAACAATATAAAAACAAAGTAAATTAGCCAATTTATATCTAGCTATAGAAATGTGCCTAGTTATAAAATCTATTATGATATGAAGAATCACCCTACATGCTAATACATAGTCAAACACTCAATCCAAACTCAAAAAAGAGCTTTTAAGGAAATCAACCTCATTGTCAAAAAGGAATGTGAAATATGCAAAGAAACAAACAAATAAAAAGTAGGATAAACTCTTGCAGAGGCAGGGAGAATACACCTAGTTCTAAAACTCTCGATGCATTAAGTGTTTTCGTGTGGAATGAAGTAAGCAACATTCAATAAGAGCATCTGAATTAAGATGGCTTTCACAGAATACAACCAACAAAATACCAAAAATTGCCTTAAAAACTAATGCAAAGGTTAGTAACAAGCATGGGCAAATCTATAAATAATCGTACAGTAGGCAATCACACTGAAGTGTATCAACACACTGCAACACACTCAACAAATAAGAATAGATGCTTGAGAAAGAGCCAAATTTAATGGCATGCCTGAAGCAGATTTGTTATACATTTAATGTCAAAACTTACATACGCTTTCCACAACTAGCTCCAAGCTCATGAGAACATAAAAAAAAGTAGTGGGTCTTGGCATCAAGTCAAGGATGTCAGGAAACCATTTTCTTAAAAAAAACCAGAAATGCTAGAGAATCGTTCCCATTCTCAAAGAAATTACGTCCAAAAATAAGACAAACTTCTTATTCTTTAATATCATGCTCATGGAAAACTTTGACAACTGACATGAGATTATTATAATAATTTTTTTTCTTTCCTTCATTCAAAATAGTCACATTATATTAGCATGTATAGTTTATCGAAGTATTTGGCTAATGTCATGTAAAGTAACAAAACTTTAAAGGAATTGAAACAAACCCTTGTATTCAACCAACTAGTTTATTTTGCAACTAAAAACCCAACAGCAAACAACTTGCAATTTTCAAATATTACTTTTACAGTTAACTAAACATTTTCTGCTAGTTTTGGCATTACTAATTCAAAATAATTACATTTTATACAAAGTGGAAATGAGGCAAACCATGGCATTCATACAGAAACCATATAGCACAAATAAACAATAATGTTTCTATCTAGTAAAGGAAGTTCAATAAACATCACTCCATCACAAATCCATAAAAAATATTAGGGGAAGCAAATGAAAACATTTAGATTACAAGTTCATTATGTCCTTAAATTTCACAAACATGCACAGAGAAAAATGAGTCAGGTCACAACTTAAATACGGTCTTATGCTCCACGAAAGTTTTAAAAAGGAACCTTTGTCTCAAGTCAGAACTTCAATATGAACTTGAATTTCGAGAAAATTATGGGCTAAACCCTGACTCAGGTCAGAAATCCAGTAGATGAAACCCTGACTTAACTCAAGAACTCCAACATGATCTTAAGATTTGCAAAATTACATGGAAAGCCCTGACCTGTGTCAGAAAATCCAGTACCAAAATTTTGCAGATATTACATGCATATAGAACCTTGTGTTAAATCAGAACTCCATCATGACCTTTAAGGCTTTAAGTGATCCACAATTAACTACAAAACTATGCTTGTAAATTAACGGTCAAGTAATTTTCAATCCATACTCTGCTACTTAAATTTCCATTCAAATGATAGTGGAATTCTTCACAAATTAGTGTTAAGAGTATGCAATCTACTGGAAACCTTAAGAAGAGGAAAACCAGTTGGAAGTGGCAATTGCACATATTTCGAGCATTTCCTTGGAATGAAAACAATTATAATTTATAAGTGTGAAGTTGGAGTAATCTGCCTGAAATTTCCTTCTGGTATGTTACACTCTCACTCTATGTGGGCTATGCTTGGTAGATTTTTCCCAATCCTCCATTTGTTGATGCATTCACAATGGAATGACTCCAATTATCCAATCCAACCCCATATATATCTTAAATGGGCATTGGAGGATCCTTCCCAAGCTTAGGAAGTCTCTAGAATTGAATTTAGAACTCAAATGTCAAACTATTTGCTTCACATTCTCCTTCCTATTTTTGGAATTGCCAATGGCAAAAACGTAACTGCCACTTCAGAGGTCATTTGGTCCTTAATCTTTCAGAAGCCGGAGGTTTCAAAAGCACCACTAATAGAAATGAAACCGCCACTTCAATGGTTATCTGGTCCTGCATCTTCAAAAGCCATAACTTTTGCATATAGACTCAAAACGGGGTGCCATTTTTTGGAAAGCGCATTACTTTTCGAGAGGAACCTAAATATGTAAAAATATTCAACTTTGAGTGCCAGCGAAGTACTATTTTTGGCCCAAAAAGACAACCACATCTATAAGGCTAAAACCAAGTCCATCTACTCCAAACAGTCACTAAACTTGGTGATGAACTAAATCCATCAGCTCCCAACCATTGCAATTAATCCACCAGCGACAAGAACATGTGATTAGTTTTGATTTTGCATTGGTAAGGATGTCCTTGGGATTAGCTTTTGCAAGAACAAGGCTCAAGACAGGGCAAACATTCTTCATTTGCATAAGGAGCCACCTGCATACATATCCCCTGCAACAAACTCTGACTTCATTCAATTCAATCAAGATGCGCAAGCACAAAGATTTGATTTTGGCACATATCCCCTCACTACACACCTAAACACCCACCTAAAGGATTTGAATTTGCACCTATACCTAGCTGCCACACAACAAGCCCATCACCATGGCCATACAGCGACCATACCAGGCGTAGCAGAAGCCATTACTTCCAACAACCCACCTGCATATTTGTCTTCTCTAATCACTTTGCAACTATGCATGAAAAAAATCCTAAATATGGGGCATGGCATTAAAAAAATGCATAGGGAACAATGTTAACGAGCTTGAATTCAACCACAAATCCATGGCAAAAAAGATGCTGGAGCATTGCAAAGTAGATCAATGGTCTACATAAAGCCACACGGGCTTAAGAAGCACAATTAGAAGCACATGTTTCCGCAAGAGCACATTGAAAAGTCAAACACAAACATAAAGGCGGTCAAGCCCCACCAAGGACATTTGTCACCACAAAACAAAATGCAAAAAAATCTTGAAGTGCTTATAGTAGTTTCGTCGTTATGCCAAAATTAACCACTGGACCATATAAGAGATGTCAACCAACCATGATACATAAGCCACTACGTGCGCATTGAAGAGGTGCTCAAGCCCACCACAAGGTCGCCACATAGCAGAAACATCACCATTAGGCACAAAAAAGTCATCACTGCCATGAGATGTATTAATGGCCCCACCACAAGATGACATAACCGCCACCTATATTAAGCCAGTGGCCAATGGAGGGTGACTAGACCTACCCTCTAGCTGTTGTGTGATAGGAAGTAAGACCTTATAGAATATAACATGTGCGCTAAGTTACATGAAGACCGGCCATGTAAGTCACCACAGGATTACAACAAAGTGCTAAGGATTAGAATGGGCAAGCATGTATTTAAATAAAGGGGCCCAAGGATTTTTAAATACAATTAGGCAATGTCGATGCAAGATAAGAAATAGTGGCAAATTCAAGGCCGAGGGAATAACATGTAAGCATGTTGACCGTGGTGGCCATGTGGGCAAAACCAGAGGCATTAGGCATGAGCATTAGACACTTTATGAGCTCCCTAGACATAGACACATTAAATTGAACCTGAATAACACATAAAACACAGAGCCAAAGGCATGAAATGACAACACCTGCACAAGAGATAGATTGGGCCAACACAACGGGGCCCACTAATTGATCACCATCAGAACATGGATAATACAAAGGCAAGTCAAGACCTATCTAGAACATGGATAAGCCAACAAAGCAGAATGGTAGACAAAAAATAATGCCAACAGTCCCCACATACTAGAGGTTCCACTATTAGATCTTCAATCTCTTCTCTAGATAATATGCGGATAATTTCCTATTCTATCTTGCCACTCCCTCTTGTTGTATTTGTTTACCGCAGTATGGTGTGTTTCACAGAATATGAAGTAAACAGAAATAAGTAGTATAGTGCATCATATGACCATAACAAGAGTACTCGGAATGGAATACTGTATTTATCATTGATTCACAGAACATTACAATGTCATGACAGCACATAAACATTCATTGTGATTCCAATGTCTGCATAATAACTATTGCAAAATCACCGATATCCGACTACAATGCATTGATGACTTAAATACTCACGACCAAGGGTGGTTGTGATGCCAACCGTTGGTACCGACTCCAAACTACCCGACCCGTCGGTTGATGCCGACAACTAATTACATCATTTGTTTATTTAACTATTTTGCTGTCTACATCTATCCCCCCCTCAAAATTAGTCGTCTTCCAGACGACATTCACAACAAAATGACAAGATTATGACAAAACTTAACCATCCTACTGAGAGTGTGGAGGTTGGGAAGACGTCCCTGGGTGTATTGCCGAGGTTGGGGTGGCTGATCGTTGTTGCGCTTGCAGCTTCCTTGCTTCCTCGGTCCTTTGCCGCAGCTGGTGTTGGGCTACTAGCTCCCGCTCCCTTGCTGCCTTCACCATGTGACCGGCTTCCATGACCTATGCTTTAGCCTTCATTACTCCAGCCTCCTTTGCCTCAAGCTGTACTCCCATTTCTTTCATCTTAGCCTCCATCTCCCTCAACTTGGCTTCTAAGCCTGATGCCCTGGCCTTTTCTGTTTTTGTGGCCTCTGTCTGCTGTGCTAACTGTTGGTGGGACCTCTGAATGTGCTCTGTCAATTCTTGTTGCTTTGTCTGTAGGGCTGCCTCACTCTCCATCTTCCTTTTCTCCCACATCACCTCTTTTTTCTTCATTTCATAGAATTGTTGCTTATATGCCTTCTCTACGGTGAATAGGGACTCTATGACTTCCGCGTCCCTTCCTCCTACCACTGGTCGTGATCCTCTCCATCAGTCATGCATCTCCTGAGTGTCGATCTCTGGCCACCCTCTCGCTATGAATTGTCGAGCAAACTCCTCCTCACAGCCCTGTTGAACAAAGTTCCTGATTCTCTTGGCCTCTTGAGCCACTACTTGTGATTGTCCCAATCTCAAGTAATTGGAGATATCGGCTATCTCCCCCATATAATCTGCCATATTCTCCAAGTCCTCCATGTACCTCTGAATGGTACCTATTGGGTCAGAGGGGTCAGGTCTAGAAAGTGTGAGGGTCAATCCCTCTGGAAATCCCTCCTCCTCTGGTGAAGTGGTCACTGGGGTGATCGCCGGGGAGCTTATGATGCCCATGGAAGGCCTCCCTACCTCCAATGTAGCCGGTACTGGCTGTGGTAGACTACCCTGCTGAGTGATCTGGCCAGTAACGCTGAGCTGCTCTAGGCTCTCTGTCCCCCTTGGTGTGTTACCTTCTTCTTGACCTACCGTCCCGAAGTGAAGTGGGCTCAGCAAAGGTACCTCAGGCATGTCTACTGTTAAGCCAATATCACTCAACCAGCTATCTATTTTGTCCTGACCTCCTGCTGCTGGTACCTCTACCTGTGGTGTGGCTATTCCCCCTACTGTGGAGGGTTCCACTGGTGAAGTCGTCACCAAAGGTGTTGCTGATGGTATGACTCTTGCTGGCAACCTTATCCTAACTGGCAGTGTGGCTGTGCCCTGTGCCTGTATCTCGGTACTCTGTGCTGGTACTGGTAGTGTGAATGCTGCCGATTTGAGTTTTGGAAGTACCAAAACTCCTTTCGGTTGCCCCCTTTTTTCTGCTGTGTTTTCCTCAGTATCCCTTATGGCTGCCTCCCTCACCACACTTCGTGTCATTCTTGGTGTCGGTACTTCATCCATAGATGAGTCGCTTTCTACCACTGGTGACTGTCCCCTGCCTTCCTCTTCTTCTTCCTCTTCTTCTTCTTCTTCACTTTCGGTGGATGTTTCCTGTTGCTTCCTTTTCCTTTTTGGCCGTCGTGAAGGTTCTTCTCCATGAGCTGTGTCGAGTCCCTTCCAGTAGAAGACTGTCGGCCATCCCGGCTCTACTTGTGCTGTCGGTTGTAACCCCCCACATTTGTCTGCTGGCACTTGGGTATGGACAGCATCGAGAAAGAGGGCAATGACTTGTTGAGTCATATAGAATACCTTATGCCGCTGGGATAAAAATTCCCTCACCCTCTCTGTCAAATACCTCGCCCAGTTGTAGACCTTGCCAACACGCAATCCGATCATATAATCAACCATCCATAGGGCGATGTCCGATGCCCTACTGGAACCCATCAGTCTGCACTTCATGACATCCATGATGCATTTCCATTCCTCATTTGCCAATAAATTTTTCCTCAATCCTTGATTACCTGAATTCCATATTGTGTCTTTCTCCTTGTCTGAGAGGTCACTTCGGCATACCCTCTGAATGAGGGTTTCTTTGTGATGCTGGGTCATCCGGCCCGGTTTTACCACACTCTGGCCAACGGCTGGAACCCCCATTACTCTGGCAAAATCCTGTGGCCAGAATGATACAGTCACTGAATGGCCCCGATACTCGATAATGGACCTGCTAGAGTGCTCGCAGAAATTGTCTACCATAGCTTTTAAATACTGCTCGAACTCCCTGGCATTAAAGTAGGGCATCATTATGGTTTTGTCGACTTGGGCATGTTTCAATGCTACCTTTAGCACATTGTCTTCCGGTGCATTCTTCCACCATTGTTTGCACTCGTTTCCTGTCAGGCTTTCCCAGGCGATGGCCTTCATTCCGGCATCCGTACTTTGTTTTTTCCTCTCCTCCGATGCAATCTTTGGTCTGTAGGCTGCAATCTTTTTGCCCTTGTCCATTATCCAATTTTTCTCACAATTCCGATGCTGAGTGTTTGAGTGCCAAGTGCCGATACCAACCCGATGCTGAGCCAATGCCGAGCCGATGCTGAGCGGGATATGAAGGTGCAAAAGCAATACAGAAAATCACAAAAAATCACCTATTTTCAGTCCATTCCAGCAACAACCAACAATTCAGAATTTTCTAGAGGCAGCCGCACACTCCAGAACCATCAAATTATAATTGGGAGTTGAGTGTTTTTGAAGAGGGGCAGGGGTGGCAGGCCGTACAATGTACGGAGTACGGTCTGGCCTACGTCGTACGGAATTTTTTTATTATTATTATTTTTTTTTTTTTTTTTTTTTTTTAAACTAAAAAAAAATTCAAAAATTTTTTTTGCCAGGCCGTACGGCCTGGTCGTACGTCGTACGGCCTACTCTTTTTTTTTATTTTTTTTTCTTTCTTCGTTACTCGGTTTTTTCTTTACCGTTTCACTGTTGTGTGGTTCCGACGACCGCCTCCTCGACTTTGTCTTCGTCTTCTATGACCTCGATGTCCGTCATGTGGCGGAATATACACTGAATATACCCTTTCTGTCGAAGGCAATCGTTGGAGCAGCATTGTTCGACTTCTTCCAGTTCCCATATTCGATCCACCAGTGTATTTTTGTCTTGTATCAGCCTCAAGTTCCATCCCATCGGTTCCTGGGTCCACTGGAATGTTCTTCCATCACTGTTCATCCTTACACTTTTAGTCCTGAACTTTGCTTTCCAAATTCGACTTCTTGGAATCTGGACATATGGAGTTCCCTAGTTCTTCAACCTTAGTTGTAGGACCTCATTCTCATAGGGTGATCTTTCAACTATGAACATGGCCTCTACTACATACCTTTCCACTGGAGTTTTTATTTCTTTTGGTAATAAGAATTCGAACTTATCCCTTACCTTATTGCATTTGGCTATCCACCGGTTCCACGCCTCTTCCTCTTCATTCTGATTGTCATCATCACCATTTTCGATGATGTCGCTGTCGATTATCCCTTCTCGAATGCCAGTTTGCATCGTTCTTGGTCCAAAAAACCCAGTTACAGGTTCGTATGGTGCACTCCGGAAACATACTCCATTGGTCCCCTCTGTTGTTTCTTCCAACATTGCGTATCCCAACATATTGATTTCTATTGTTTCTTCCCTTTTTTGCTTATATTTCTTAAGTTTTGCTCCATTCACTGTGTCCCTGACTTGGGTTCCGTCAATGTTGTCCAACTTTATAGCCCCATTGTCCAGTATTTCCCATACCCTGAACGGTCCCAACCAACGAACTTTGAACTTACCCGGTTTAATTTCGTTACGGCCGTTATATTTGAGGACTAACTGCCCCGGCCGGAATTCCATTCACCGTAGGTGTTTGTCGTGCCAATACTTCCGGCGTTTCTGCATAATTTCCGTCGACCATTGAGCCAAAATTCTTTTCTCGTCCAGTTTATTCAACTGGAATAGTCTTTCTTCTAGGCTTTCCGTATCTCCTAGTCTGTTTTCCACTGCAATTCTCAGACTTGGAACCAGGTATTCTGCTGGTACTACCGCTTCTTGCCCATACATCAACTGGAAGGGAGTGTGTCCAGTCGTTACCTTATAAGTGGTTCGGTAAGCCCATAACACTGCCGGTAGCCTCTCTTCCCAGTCTGACCCTTCGATACCGCATGAGTTGTGGATTACCGAAACGAGCACCTTGTTTGTTGACTCTGCCTGCCCGTTCGCCCTTGGATAGTACGGACTTGATAGGGTGTGCAGGATTTTGAACTCTGTAGTCATCAGTCGGATGACGTGGTTGACGAAATGTCCCCCGCAGTCACTCGTCAATTGAATTGGGATCCCATACCTCGTCACAATGTGCTCGTATATAAACCTTGCCGTACTTAATGCAGTGTTATCTTCCAGTGCCTTCGCTTCTGCCCACTTCGTCAAATATTCCGTAGCCACTATTATGTACCGACATCGGTGTAGTTGGCTGACCTTTAGTGGTCCTACAAAATCCAACCCCCATCTTTCGAAAAGCTCTTGAGGTTGTGATGGCCATAGTGGCATATAATCCCTCTTTAGCGGTTTCCCTACCCTCTGACAAGTGTCACATTGGATTACCCATTCTCGAGCATCTGTGTGTAACGTCGGCCACCATAGGCCGGCGAGTAGGACTTTTCATGCCATGGCGTCGGGACCCATATGCCCCCCTGCGAGTCCCTCGTGTGCTTCCGCCAATACACCCCTTATCTCTTCTTCCATCACACACCTTCAGAGAATTTGATCGGGCCCCATTTTGTAGAGTAGCCCGTTTATCAGTTGAAATGTCTTAATCTTGAGTGCAATCTTCCGTCGTTCACTTGTAGACATTTCTAGCGGAAACGTTGAAGTGGACAAGTATCCACCAATTTTCTCGTACCATGGTGGCAGGGCGGCTATTTGGAATAGGTGGGCATCTGGGAAGTCTTCATTGACCCCATCTCCTGGTTCTCCTAATTTGATCCTTGATAGCTGGTCGACAATTACATGGCTTTTTCCTGGTCGCACAATAATGGTGAAAGTAAATTCTTGCAATAGTAACAACCATCTACTGATTCTGCCTTGGATAATCGGTTTGTTGACCAGGTACATTAGTGCTTGATGATCTACATAAAAAGTGAATTGTGTTGCCAAGAGATAATGCCTGAATTTCTGTACGGAGTAGACCATTCCCAAAGCCTCCCTTTCCGTAGTACTGTAATTCCATTCCGCTTTGGAGAGCAACCGACTGGCAAAGTGCACTGGATGATCCAATCCATGAGATCCGACCTGTGCAAGAGTGGCACCAATTGCAAAGTTTGATGCGTCCACGTGCATGTGGAATTCCTTGTCCCAGTTTGGATAGGCTAGGATAGGTGCACTGATGAGCCTTGTCTTTAGTTCTTCAAATGCTTTCTGTTGTTCCTCCAACCAAACAAACTGCACCCCTTTCTTTGTCAACATGTCCAATTGTTGCGATATCTGAGCAAAATTTTTTATAAATCTCCGGTAGTACCCGACATGGCCGAGAAAAGACTTTACTCCGGTGATATCTCCTGGAGCCTCCATTTCTACAATCACTCGAATCTTGTTCGGGTCTGCTTTTAGTCCGGCTTGGCATACAATATGGCCAAGAAGTTTCCCTTGTGACACCATGAACCGGCACTTCTTCGGGTTTAAGGCCAACCGTGCGGCCCTGCAACGCTCCATGCACTCGGTGAGGGCTTTGAGGTGTGTCTGCTGGTCGCTGTAAATTGACCAATCATCGAGGAATGCCTTGAAGTTTCCCACCGACATTTTGTCAAATATGTGTAGGATAATCCTCTGAAAGGTCGCTGGTGCATTGCACAGACCGAATGGCATCCGGTTATATGCATATACCCCGTTTTCAATCACGAATGTTGTCTTCAATTTGTCTTCCTCGGCGATGCTGATCTGGTTATACCCTGAAAATCCGTCTATAAAGGAATATATTTCGTGACCGGCCACTTCTTCCAAAATGGAGTCTGTGAATGGGATGGGGAAGGGGTCTTTGATTGTTACTGCATTCAGACATCTAAAATCCACGCAAATCCTGATTTGTCCCCCTTCCTTCTTAAGTGATATTACAATCGGTGACACCCACTCGCTTGTTTCTACCTCAAAGATTATCCCTGCCTCAAGCATTTTTTCAATTTCCTCCTGCACTTTTGCTGCGTAGTTCTTATTCATGCGATATGGCTTTTTCCGTACTGGGCGTGCTCCTGGTATGAGTGGAATTCTGTGGACGCACAGTTCTGGTGGTATCCCCTTTAGGTCCTTGTAGGTCCAGGCAAACACATCTTTGTACTCTAGAAAGATTCTGAACGCTGCTGCCTTGAGTACTGGATTCCAGTCGTCGCCGGCCAGAATTATCTTTGGGTTGCTTTCCTCGCCAAGATTAATTCTCTTCGTTACTGGCTCTTCGTACATAATCTTCTTTTCCGGTTCAAACTGATGTGCCGACATACTGTCTATTTCTGCATTCCCTTCCTTATACTCCCCGTACGCCGCTGGGAACATGTGGGTCACTTCCTCCCCCTTATCACTTGTCTGTTTCAATGTTTCACCGTCGTCTTCCTGTTCGTTCGTCATTCCCGAGCTTTCACCGATTTCTTTTATTGAAATCATGTTGCATTGTGGCGGAAAAAACTCGTAGTCCTCCATCTGCCAATGGAATAGCCCGCTAAATGAATTTGTTTCGTCTTCTGAACATTCCTGTAATTTCAGCACCCCTTCATCATCGGGCTCCATCGGCCCTCTCCCACCTTTTGTCGAGTCCCCTCCATCCAAGTCAGAATCTGAGGCCAACTCTTTACTGACAGTTTGCGTCCTCAAGTCAATGACAAACTTCTTATGCCTATTTTCTATGGACAGAGTGTTTTTCTTCCAGTTGTGGTTGGCCTTGGCGGCTATTAGCCATCCTCGGCCGAGTAATGCATCGTATAATGCATTCTGTGCTGTTATGACTACAAAATTTAACAAAAATTGCTGGGTACTGATTCTTACTTTTTGAGCCATTAGCACTCCCAACGCCTTGATCCCGTGCTGGTCGGCTCCCACTAACTGGAAGTTTTGTGGCCATAGAGTAGGCTTCCCGAGGCTTTTCCAGGTGTCTTCCGGTAACACGTTTACTCCAGATCCCCCGTCGACTATTGTATTTGTCAAATTTCTCCCAAGTATTTCCATCTGCACTACGGCCAGTTTCTTCCCGGTGTCAACCGCTAGCAACCTCGGGTCGAGTACTTGTTCTCCCGTTGGCGGTGGTTCCACTATAACATCTTCTGTTGTGTGGGCTTCGTCTGCGTGTGAGTTACCTTCTATTATCTTGGATAGTGCTATTTTTAACTGAGGTAAGCTCTGGAGGTCCGCCAATTTGATTGGTACGGTAGTTTGCAATACTTGACTTGCTATGTTCTTATCTGATTCTGATCGTAGGGTTGCAGTTACCTTCTTGTCTGAGTTCCTCCGTTCAGTTTTCATGGCAGCTTCCACTTCCTTTCGTGCCTCACGGAGTCTTTCTTTTTCCGTACGGGGATCTGGATAAGTAGCCTTTTTCAACTGCGCTCCGGTGATAGCAAGGATTTCTTCATTATTTCCCTTGAGATTGATAAGGTTTACCCCCTTCTGCTTCGGACAGTCTTTTTCTTCGTCATCACCAGGGCCACACCACTTGCACAATGCATTTATTGTGCTCTGATTGTTGTTCGGGCATTCTCGTGCAAAGTGTCCCCACTCGATGCACTGCCGGCATTGTATCATCGGTCGCCCTTTGCTGTCGTACTGCAGTCTGTTTCTGGGGCTGTTATTGTTAAACCTTCTGTTATTCTTGTATCCTCCGGGGGATGCATTCGGACTATTTTGAGGTTTCGGCGGTGTGGTCGGCGGAGTTGATGATTCTCCCTAAGTGAACAACACTTGGGTGCTTCTTGCTTTCAAGTTAAATGGACATTCCTTGATTGAATGTCCCATTACCTGACAGATGTCACAAAATAATTTTCTCGGGCAGTTTGCCTTTATGTGACCCTCCCCATTGCACTCTGTGCACCATAACTCGCGACCTTCTCTAGTTGTCTCTTTATCTGTTTTCATTTCCTTCATCATGCGGACCATGTCCCTTCTCAATGCCTGAATGGTTTTCGACTCGTTTTCACTGCTATCATCCCCCGTACTGTCATCATCTTCAGTTCTTCTCTTACTTTGAGATGATGTTTTGCTTTCACTTTCTATGTCCATCGCTCGATTGTACACCTCCGCGTACGACGATGGGGGTACCACTTTCATCTTTTTTCTTAATGACGAGACTAGCCCTTCAATGAACCATCTTTTCTTCAGTCCATCGGCTGGCTGCGTTTCCAGTTTCCCGAGTAATTCTTTGAGCCTTCTATTATATGCCCTTACATTTTCGTTCTTTCCTTGTTTGGTATTGTAGATTTCTGCTACAATCTCATTGTCGTCTCTCAGAAGTTTAAATTTGTTCTCGAAGGCTTTTCTCAGTTCATCCCATGAGGTTTTCTGTGCTGCCCCTAGGTCTGTATACCAGTCAATGGCAATGCCTCTTAGCGTCGCTGGAAACGCTTTTACCCAATAGTCTTCATCCTCTTGTCCGTTTGCCACCCATATGGTTTCACACGTTTTACAGTGTCAGACAGGATCCTCTGACCCGTTCCCCATGAACTTCGGCAGCTTCTGCCTTTCACTTGCCGGTGGGGTCACCATTTTCTTCCCGAGGTCCCCTCTCTGTGTCTTTGACCCGACTGGACTGGTTCTACCGTGTCGTTCCGGTGTCTTCCCGACACTATCGGCCACGTACGGTTCCTTCCCACTTCCGATTTCGGCGTCCTCTACACTTTGAGTTACCTCTGGCTCTCCTTGGTTTTCCCTCTGTGCAAGGGTCTCGGGTTCAAGTCTTCTATTCCTCGACCTTTCGTCAGAAATGGACAATGCCACAATCCGACGTATACTATCCTCTAGTTCTTTTGTTAGATTATTTTCTTTTCCTCTATTTGTTATTGGTGTTCTAAAATTATGTTCATCACCCCCTTGATCTACCTCTTCATGTCGTTCATTTTCTTTTTCACAAATCTGTTTCAATCGTTTTCTACGTTCTTCTTGTTCCTTTAGTCTTAATGATCTTCTTACTATTTCTTCTGGTGTTGCTTGCCCCACTAGTAATTTATTCTTATGCTTATTAAGTTGTATGGGCATTAATTATGCTTACCCTTTCTTAGTTGTACGGTGTGCGATGGCGATCACCGTCACGTTCCTCCTCTTGTTTCAGGCGTTCTTCATATCTTCTGAGAATTTGTTGTCGTCGCACTTCCCTCTCTCTTCTCGAATATCTTGGAAGGCTATCAAGTTCCTTGCCAGAAGTCGAGGGATGCGGTCCAAAAGATTATCCACTTCGCTATTGACACACAGGTTCTCTGAAATAACCTCTTGTGGAACCTCTCTGCGGATAGACTCGTCTCTCACGTATTGTCCTACTGATAATAACCACAGTTTGACCAATTCCTGAGTTACTTCATCTTCTCGACTTCTAGGTTCATTCTCTTCTCGATCGCTTCCCTCGCGCTCTTCCTGAATTTCCTGTATTATTTCTTCTACGTGCTTTCTGTCTTGTACTTCCTCGTCAGTGTCAATTCATTGCCCCATTACGCTGCCATTTCCTTGATGCTAAATACACCCGACAGCTTGTTCGGACGATGTCACTTGTCTGATGGCATCGGACGTCTCAACTTGTCATCGCCTTGTCCCCCGATGGCATCGGACGACTCCACTTGTCATCGACTTGTCACCCTCGACCCATTTTCGAACTGGCAACGGCGCCAAATGTTTACCGCAGTATGGTGTGTTTCACAGAATATGAAGTAAACAGAAATTAGTATAGTGCATCATATGACCATAACAAGAGTACTCGGAATGGAATACTGTATTTATCATTGATTCACAAAACATTACAATGTCATGACAGCACATAAACATTCATTGTGATTCCAATGTCTGCATAATAACTATTGCAAAATCACCGATATCCGACTACAATGCATTGATGACTTAAATACTCACGACCAAGGGTGGTTGTGATGCCAACCGTTGGTACCAACTCCAAACTACCCGACCCGTCGGTTGATGCCGACAACTAATTACATCATTTGTTTATTTAACTATTTTGCTGTCTACAATATTGTCAATTGCATCCCTAAATTTTGGAATGCTTTGTAGTAAGTCTACCATCTTGACTAGTGCAAAAGTCTATACTTCTTGTGCAATATTTTTGTTCGAATCCAACCTATTGGTCAGAATACTTGCATGCTTGTTGGAGCCACAACATGCCTTTGCCATGGCATGCTCCACTTCTATTCATGCTTCAACAAGTCTCTCTTTCAATACGTGGGTTCGGGTACACAGCCTTCTTGGCTTGGGCTCCAATGATAGTTAATACTTCATTGTTTCTCTCTACATCAATCATATTGATGTCCGCCTTTTTCTTTGGACATCGAGTATCATCATGGTCTTCGAGTCCACATCATTTACACAGTAATCCCATTTTGTTCTAGCTTTTGTTGCAGTCCCTTGCAAAGTGTCCCCATTCACTACATTGTTGACATTGCATAATAAGGACAACCTTTGAAGTCATATTGTATCCGACTCTGATCTCCCCCACTATTGTTATAAAATCTATTATTACCTCTTTGATTTTGATAGCTGCCAAGAAATGTGTTCTTGTTATTTTGTGGCTTGGATGGAGTAGACTACTCTCCTTGTGTAAAAAGTACTTGTGTACTCTCACTTTACAAATTATATAGGCACTCTATGATTGAATGGCCCGTTATTTGGCAAATATCATGGAATGTTTTCTTAGGTAGTTTCTTTTGGTGTGGCCCTTGGCTCTACAATTTGTACACCATAAATGTTTAGGCTCTTGGATTCTTTGATCGCCTTCAATTCCTTCATCATATGGAGCATATCTCTCTACAATAAAGTGTATTGACCCAAATCCACTATCACTGCTTGCATTCAAGTCACCATCTTCATCAAATTTTCTTTTGGATAGTGAAGACATCTTGTCCTCACTTTCTATGTCCATCACTTTGTTGTACACTCCCACATACAATGAAGGTGGTACTACTTTCATTTTCTTCCTCACTGAATCACTGAAAGAATTAGACCTTCGATGAACCATCTTTTCTTCAACCTGTTGGCTAGTTCTTTTTCTAGTTTTACTAACAATTCCTTGAGCCTAAGATTGTAAGCTCTTACATTTTTGTGTTTCCCTTGCCAAGTGTTGTATATTTCTGCAATGATCGAGTAATATAAATTCTTCTTTGAAGGCCTTCCATAATTTCTCCCACACATTTATTGAAATTATGACACATGAAGAATCAAAGGCTCCAACACATCTTCAACTTATTTACATTTTACGTTCAATGGCTTTATAAATCCATTCAACCTACTAACTACCCAAACCACCCAACAACTAACTAATAACTAATCTCTACTAACTGAAGTGATTATTACATAATCACTTAACATTTTTTATTTATTATTTAATAACCCATGTTAAGCACTAATTCCTAACATCCCCCTTTACTGCTGACATAGGTATTTTATTCCGGAGCTGCATCGACCGTTGGCTTTGGTCAGTCATCGCCTCCGTCTATTGAGTTGCTACTGAGATCCACCTGTTTCACATTTGCCCCCCTTTAATTGAAAAGTCCTCTTGGATGTCGATTTCCACCGATAATGCATCCTTACAATAATGTTTTTATAATTACTATTACACCCTTATTGCTCCAAATATCCTTATTTCTCCATTTACACAAAGATACAATTTATAAAGTTTGCATACAAATCCCTTTAAAATTGATTTTGCATGTTACATGCCCCATGCATATCCCCTCTCTAATTCTTCTTTACATATGCACAAAATTTGGGCCCCTTTGTAAACTTTATCATGCATTTTGTATGTGATCGACCAGTCAGAATAACATTGCCCTTTTATATGAAGCCCGAGATGAAGTAGTGAAGGCATTCCACTAAATCACTGCATTTTAATGACCTCATCCTTCCAGTTGACGCACGATTCATCATCTTTCATGAAGAGTCGATGCATCTAGAGGAACCTTTCACCATGCCACTTTCAAACCATTTTCGTTCTGTTATTTCTCCTTGGGTGTTGTAAGACTAGAATCTAGAATTAACTTTGCATGCTACAATCACTAAGCGCTAGCACAAATAACTGTTGCACACGACAAGCATTCCAAACTCTCTAAAATAAACCTACAATTCCACGCTTTCTTCCAATAGCAATAGATGAAAGATTAATAGACTATATCCAGATAGGTAAGCGGCTAAAACTGGTTTGAACGCCTACTGAATCTGCAAAAGAAATAAATACAATGCTGATCTGTTATTTTAGTAGCTACAAAAGTGCCTCTAATTATTCGTACACATATAGCAATAGTCTCAACGCCTTTTGTTGTTAGATATCCCAATGACAAATCTAAATGAAGTTGTGCCCTTTCACTGCCTTCGATGCCCTTCCTCACAAAATATCAGACAATAATGACTGAAAAGACGTTATAATAACTACTTTATGGGGTGATTTACATGCACCTTAGAACACTTTTTGTAAATGTCAAAACAAATCTTCAAATTTTCAATACAAAAAACCTCTTTATGCAAAGATCTGCTCCAAAATACGACAAAACTAACAAAAACCAGAAACTAGACTGTATATTTTTTTTAATTTTTCTGATATTTGATATAAAAAACTACAAGCAAAATGGAGTGGAAAAAAATGAGAAGATCGAACAAGATGGAAAGACAAGAAACCACAATGTAGATGGATGATGAATGTCACAAATGTGCACATGGTCTGCACTGCATCATTGTCGACAAAATGCAAGAATGGTGGATGTACAACAATGACTTTTGCATGTGGTCTTCATTGCATCATCATGGTGAGCATTGCTTTGAAACAAGGACAATCCAATGGAGGGTGAACAGAGAGGTCCAAGACACTTGTTCTGATACCAAATTGAAATTACAACATACAAAGAACCAAAGGCTCCAACACAGCATTCAAGTGATTATTACATAATCACTTACATAATTTATTTATTATTTAATAACCTATGTTAAGCACTAATTCCTAACAACATTTTGGTTAGCTAGGTAAATCTCTATGTAATAGTCAATTGTCACACCCCTACAAGTGGTTGGGAATGACCGTATAGCCAGTATGTTTTATCATTCTATCCATTTATTGCCCAAATGGTTTCATAGGTCTTGCAGCGCCTTACTAGATCCTCTGATCCATCTCCTATAAACTTGGGCAGTTATGCCTCTCTACACTTAGGGTTGTTGGTGAAGTCACAATGGTTTGTCCTTACTATGAACCCAATGTCTAGAGCCTTCTAGAGAACCTCTGATTCAGACGTTCTGATACTCTCCCAACACTCTCCAACACGTGGGAATTCTCGAATCTTCTAAAGACTTCAATGTTTCGTATCCTTGTATCGCCCTCAAGTTATCTTTTCTCCAGTTCAATCTTTTGCTTTGGAGTTTTTGGCTCAATTTCCTCTTTTTGTATCAACAACTCTTCGATGCCTCAGAGGCTGCTCTCATATGCTTCCCTCTCTTCATCTATGAAGGAATTCTCAAACTTCGTCTCATAACGAAGACTTTCCTTGTATAGAGGACACTCTATCGATTCCTCGTACCAAACTTGGTTTGCAAGATCTGCACACCCTTCTTCAAGCAAGGGAAGATATCTAGCAATCTCAACCCACTCTTCCTCCATATGGTTGTTCATAGCCAATTGAATGTTCTAATGTCTTCATTCTTGACTATAACTTTGACTTACGATCTGACTTCGACTTCTACTTTGGCTTTGAATTTGTGTTAATGGCCTCTCTACAGCTGCTTCCCATAGTCTTCGTTGTTCTCTTTGCTCCACTAGTCGTACAAATTGTTTGATCTCTTGCTCCCCTCCCTAACCACTTTGTGGTCTCTTTCCGCCTCTATTCAAGCTCAAAGGCATTAATTTTTTGAGTTCTGATGATGTCAATCTTTGCTTTTTTCTTCTTCTCAAGAACTCCTTTCTTTATACCCTTGGAGGATTTGTTGACGATGCACTTTGCAATCACTTTTGGCCCAAAGATCCTGCAATATAATGTAATGCCTTGGAAGGAGTCTATTGTGACCCTTTCACAACATCACCCCATTGCAGATGGGGCCCCCCTCTTTTTGGTCCGGTTCCAGTTTTTCTTTGATCTTGCAGTTTCTTGCTCAGATCCATGGGGCTCAGGAGGAGTTTCAACAGGCTTAGCTCACCAGATATATGAAGAATGCTTGAAATGGTGAAGTAAAAGATTGATTTTCCTGAGGATAAATGAAGCCCTAACTATCATTCCTCAACCAAATCTGGCCATCCATGGCAAAAGTCCATCATTCCATAGGAAAATGTCTAAGTCCTTCACTCTGAGCATAAGAATCCATGATGAATAGGCTATCCCTCTCCAAAGTCTAGAATCCTTTTCCAAGGTCTATCACAGAATCCTTTTCCAAGGTCTATCACAGAATCCTGTTCCAAGGTCTATCTACAGTCCAGTCCTGAGTCTAATCCGAAGTCCTGAATGCGCCAAGACTTATCATTCCTTGTCAAAACTCATCATTCCATTGGAAATTCTGGATTCCTAACTCAAAGCATAGAAGATTCCAAGAACAACTTCAGGAATTCCTTAGCAAATTTTGAAAATCCTTGTCAAAAGCATGAAATCCTGACTCCGGAGTAGAAATTCTTGGATGAAATCCCATCAAAAGTTGAGTTATAATCCATGGAGTCCAAGAATATGCGCCCTTCCTAGAGAGAACAATCCACCATCACAAGGAAAGGGTTCTTTGTCCAAGAGAAAATCCATGGAATCAGGGGATATGCGCCTGAGGAAGGAAGGAATCCATGACATTGAAAAATCCACGAACTCGTGAAATCCGCGACCTAGCCACAAGTGTGCTCCAGGATAGAGAAGACCCTGACTTAGTAGGAAAAGCACTTCAGGATGAAGGAATTCCAAACAAGAGAAAATCCATGGCATCACAAAATCCATGATGTACTGAAATCCCCAACATGCCAAATCCGCACTTTGGCAACATGGAAGAATCCAAGACTCAGAATTGGGACATGAATTCCATCCTTAACGGGTCTAAAATTATGAAATTGCTTGACAAGGCAAGATGTGTGACATGAACAAGGAAATCCAAGACATCAAAATCCACCACTTGCCCAAATCCGCGACCTCAAGAAAAGTGCGCTCCTCAACCTAGATGAGAGCAAAATCCTTGACCTCCTGGAAACTGCGACAAGGAAAATTCCTTGATCCTCCAAAACATACGATGTGTAGTTTGTCCAGGAGATGCTGAAAGGTGCAAAAAATTGATAAGGTCCTAAAAGTGCGCCACAGGAATCAATCCGGGAGATCAAGAAGGATGCAAAATTCCTTGTCCAAGACCCCCTCAAAATTTGCGACCTGGATTATCCTTGTGCGAAATTCCAAGACATGCCCAAACTTGCGCCTTGGAGGGAATTTTCCACAATTCAGAGGAATTTGCGACATTGAATTATCCAAGACTTCAAAATGGAAAACACGGAGTTCATCCACCACTTAGCTAAATTCGAACCAAAGGAAAATCCTCTTCAATAAGGAATAAGCACCCTTGTCCAAGTCGCAAAATCCACGACTAGGTGGACAGTGCGCTCTGGATTGAGAAATCCAAGACATCCTTAAATCCGTGCCCTAGTTCAATCCGCGACTTGGAATCCATGGTATAAAAAAAATCCACCACAATACAAAATCCATAACGTAAGGAAATCCCTGACTTAGCTAAATCCGTGCCCTTCAACACGGAAGAATCCAAAACATCACAAAATTCGCGCCAAGAGTCCCTGAGGCGACAGCCGACCTCAACTAACCGCTTATGATAAAAAGGGAAAATTCTAACGAAGTTGTTTAAAACCTTTTTTCTAAGTCGGCCAGTGCAAATCACCCAAGACACTCATTTTTTTTCAGGTCAGCCTATAGGAATTTCGCCCAAGGAGCATGTATATATAGAGGCTCTTAGAATCACGAATCTTCAAAAACAAATCACAATCTGATTTCAGAAGAGCAGAACCTTCTCTAAAGGGGCGAATTTCATCAAACAAGAGCAAAATTCTTCATAAAAAGTAGAATTCCTACCTCAAAGCAAGGCGAATTTCATTAGAAAGATCATAATTGTTCTTTGAAAAGGCAGAGTTTCCATTCCCAGCAGCGAATTTCATTAGAAAGATCATAATTGTTCTTTAAAAAGGCAGAGTTTCCATTCCCAGCAGTGAATTTATTAGGAAAAGGCAGGGCGAACTGCATAAAAGGAGCAGATTTTTTTTTGCAAAAAAGGGCAAAGTTATCAGAAATCCATTGAATAAGAACAAAAATCCTTCAAAATAAAGCAGAGTTCTTCAAAAAAAGGCAAAGTTTTTATTAGAAAAGAACAGATTTCTGTAGGAAGAGGTGAATTTTACACAAGTAAATAACAAATTTCTGAAGTAATTGCTTGCAAATGCTAAATGCTTTCTAAGCTTTCTTTACAAGTATATCTGAAAATGCATTGAATTCACAAAGTTTAATCCCACATGCATAAGTTGGCAAAAATTCTTTACATTTGGAGTAAATCTTCTCTACCTGTGTGATAAATTCTTATTATTTACCTCTTAGCTCTTACTTGGATTCATTTTCTATTCTCCTAGGTAAATGGGAAGTGCTGAGGCCGGATCCACCTCATGACAAGCTCAAATGCGGGACGTCTTCAAAGGAGTGCTTCCCAAATCCAGGATTGCTTCAAAGTGGAAGAATGTGGGCAACACTCAAAATGGAGGAGATCAAGAAGTGAATGTACGGGACCGAAGGACACTCTCCATCAAAGATCGCAAGGAAGATGGTCCGCAATGGGATTGTGCAAGCTGCATGCTTCCCTCCTGCCGTACCTTGTTTTGAGCTAATAGTGGAATGCACCAAGCACTATGATCTTGAGCAATGAAGGATTGTTGCTCCCAATGGCCAAGTGATGGCTTACCTCTCCAAGGAAATGATTGTCAAAGTCTTCGACATTCCTACCCACAATTCCACCCTCTACAAGAGCAAGGAGGCCACATTCAAGATGTTTGAGGCTAGACCCGAGGCTTGCATTGATATAATCAATGCTTCATGGATGGAAAAGAGAAGATCTCATCATTCTAAGTTGCCAAAGAAGCTCCTCAAATCCGACTTCAAGCAGGAATATGAAGACCTTGTCATCTTGCTAAACAGAGTCATGGGATGCCCTCAAGCCTCAACTTTTGAGCCTTGGATGTTCTACTTCATCGAGAAGATAACTAGCGGAGTAAAGATGATCAACTAGGCCCAACTAATCAGTGACAACATTGATCAACAATTAAAGGATTTGGAGGAATCAAAGGCTTTCTACATGAGTTCCTATAAGATTTACATGCTAGTGAGGAATTGCAGACACAAAGGATTGGCATGGAAAGGACACGTTGGAAATGCTCAGGGACAAGTCAAAGTCTATGACTAATACCCATAGTTGCACCTTCAAAACATAGCCCATTTCAAAAGATACAAGGATACATTCTCCATGCATATCACAAGAACACTTCAAAGAGGGACTCATAGGAGACTGTCACCGGAAGCCATGTGTTAGGCGTACTTTACATAGTTTAGTACCTTTTGGCAAAATATGTTTTGATTAGTTGTTTCAGGAAGTATGTTTATGTTTGTTAGTTTTGGTGAGTAGTTACTCCCGATCGGTACGTTGGTTGGCAACGGTTGGCAATCGTTCGACAAACCTATATATGTACTTGTTAGGCTATTGTATGGACAGGGAGTTTTTGGATTGTTATTGTACTTGCTGTTCTGAGTTAATATATGTAGTTGATATTCTGAGTACCAATTCTGTGTTTGTTATTCTCATGCAATGTAATTCCAATAGACTGTGATAGTGCAAGTATCTTTCTTGTTTACTTTGTATGGAAACAATTAGACTCCTTAGGCAGTAAACATTTTGGTGCCGTGATGGGGCAGCCAACCGAAGAGCCAGTACAAGCAAAAGAGGATCGTAAAGACGCTCTGACAGAAGACCTCTGCAGTTTGTGAGAAAACTCGTTGAAGGACCACGTACGGAGGGAGGCTCTTGGGCGAGAGATCCCTCAGTCAGTCATCTGGGATCAATTGCACGTCAACCAAGAGGTCAACCATCTCCTCACCCGAGTAGCAATTAATGCCCATACAACTCAATAAGGATAAGAACCGAGTACCAAGTGGGCATGAAACACCAGAGGAAAGAACACAAAGATCATTGAGATTAAAGGAACAAGAAGAACGAAGGAAAACACTGAGACAAATTGCCAATAAACATCATTATGCCGACGAAGGAATTTTCAAGACACCGCTGACAAATAAAGAAAAAGGGAATGAAAATGAATTGACAAATGAAATTGAAAATAACATACGCCGCATCGGAGAGTTATCCATATCGAACGACGAAGGGCTGAGAGTTGGAAGATCTGAGCCTAAGACCCCAGGGCAAAGGGAGTATCGGAACAAACTCGAGGAGACTCGAGGTGTAGAGGACGCGGGGAAAACTCAAACGTGGTTGAGAGTGCAAGTGACGCACCGAGACGTTGCGAGAGAACCAGTCCAGTCAGGTCCAACGCACAAGGAGGGCATCGGGGAAGGATGGTGACTCCGCTAGGCGAGAGGCAGAAGCTACCAAAATTTACAGGGAATGGGTCAGAAGATCCAGTACGGCACTGTAAGACTGATCCAGTACGGCACTGTAAGACGTGCGAGACGATTTGGATAGCCAATGGGCAAGATGATGTGGACTACTGGCTGAAAGCATTTCTAGCGACATTGAGAGATAGTGCCATCGACTGGTACACAGAGTTGGACCAAGTACACAGGGCATCATGGAGATCACTCAAGAAGGCATTCCAAGACGAATTCAAACTCCTGAGGGATGACAGTGAAATTGTAGCGGAGATCTACAGTACGAGGCAAGGGAAGCACGAGAACGTGCGAACCTACAACCGGAGACTGAAAGAATTGTTGGGAAAACTGGAGACTCAGCTGGCCGACGGGCTGAAGAAGCGATGGTTCATCGAAGGGTTGTGTTGATGAGGTTTTTGTGACTACAACATTAGAATAAAATACTGGGTATCCTATCCTCTCTTGAATAAAGCTTCTCAGACACTGAACTATGTGATCGAATGAGACTGCTCCAAGGTTCCCTTTATGTCAGGTCTTGACGTACATAGGGATAGACTCAATAGAATGATGTGATTTGCTGGTAATCACGAAGGGGACTTAAGTAAGATTGCTCTTTCAGGGTCATGGAATTCATTTCTGGGATTCGGACTGGGATTTGTGGGTGAATGGAATTCTTTCACAGGTGGCAGTCTCCTGCATGAATATTCTGACGACCCCATCTGCTTTTTCTAGGATTTGTAACCCAGGGCACATGTTTCAAGGAAATCTGATTTCCTTTTGCCCTAAGATATTTTTGAGGGCCTATATAAAGGCTGAGAGATGCCTCATTGTAACTCTCTCTCCTTTTCTGATATTTACCATTCTGAAGCTCCTAGAGCTCCTTAGTAGTTAGTTTTCATTTCTGCATAGTTTCTTATGAGCTGGAACTCCAAAATCAGTTGGATTGTTGTGATATAAACTTCTGAAGTAATTATATATGCATTGAAGAATGGTGTTCATATATTCCTTTGGATTTTTGGAATGGTCTTATTGATTTCTTGGAGCAAATCTGAAAAAATATTGAAGTTCTTTCTTGTATTTTCATATTTTTATTAGTTAGAAAGATGGAGATTATTACTGTTGAATGATTGAATCCGTTTGTTCATACCATTGGTGATCTGTGGCTTGCAAATCATCGTGCATGGTTAGTCTGAACTTAATCCGAACCTAACTTCGACTGTTCTGTATGACCAAATCCATGTCTCTTACTGAAGCAGTCTGAAAATCCTTATTCCCCCTTAGAAGATAGCACCGCCCCTGCCTAGCTGTTGTCTCATGACGAAGCAGAGGACTGGTTCCAGTTTCTATCTCTAGCAACAGTCTTCTTCCATCAATTAGTTAAACCCCTTAACCTTTATTTTATCTTTTTCACTCTCTTTTAGATCTTCATTAGGATTAGTTTTCCAGAGCTTCATTGCCAAATCGTCCGCCTCCATAAGAATGGAACTTTAGAATTTCAGTTGTCCACCTGTGAAAGAATTCCATTCACCCACAAATCCCAGTCCGAATCCCAGAAATGAATTCCATGACCCTGAAAGAGCAATCTTACGTAAGTCCCCTTCGTGATTACCAGCAAATCACATCATTCTACTGAGTCTATCCCTATGTACGTCAAGACCTGACATAAAAGGAACCTTGGAGCAGTCTCATTCGATCACATAGTTCAGCGTCTGAGAAGCTTTATTCAAGAGAGGATAGGATACCCAGTATTTTATTCTAATGTTGTTGTAGTCACAAAAACCTCATCAACATAAATTGGCGCTAGAAGGAGGGCAGAACAAAGAGCATTGTTCCATTCAAAGACATCGATTTCATCAGCACGCCCCTCTCTTCCAACGCTCAACATAAATTGGCGCTAGGAGGGCCAACAAAGGCATTGGCCAATTGCTGCCGACAGAGTACTTCATTTTCAAGGAGGGTCAACAAAAGAGCACGCTGGATCAAATCAATTCTTTCTCACCGGAGAGGCATCAACAAATCCTAAGATCCACTCCAGGAGCCTCCCAGAGTCACGTGGAACTAGACCTCCTCTCAAGGACCAAGCGAGGAAAGAAGACAGCATTATCTAGTCAGGGATCTCCCTGTGAAGGAGACCTCTCGAACCTATTTCAGACCCCACCGCCTGGAAATCCTCTTCCAGGAGTTGCACAGCCGAGCAATCTGCAAGGTCCGGCTCAAGCAGTTTCACTTCAACCAGCAAACGCCCCGATGGCGTGGCTTCCTGCAAATGCTTCCCCTCTCACAACCTTCACCAACTACAATGATATGCCAAAAAGCCCCGAACACTTTTGCTCCAAATTCCACATCAATGATGTGAATCGGACGGCGGAAGAGCATATCAAGATTTTCGAGGACGTGCTGCATAACAGACAAGTTAGGCATGAGGATGTGGCCTGCAGACTATTTCCATACTCTCTGGATGGAGACGCATTCTATTGGTATATTAACCTGCCGGCTAACTCAATCACCAGTTGGGAGAACTTGAAGGATGCCTTCCTAGCCAAATTCAGATGTCCCATCAGTCCGACGGAGTTGTACAAACAATTTGTCGATGTACGGAGACAAGAGCATGAATCCATCAGCACCTTCAACCATAGGTTCCACAAGGCCTGCTCAAGAATCCAGGCCCCGTATACCATAAATGATGGCTCCGCCCGAGCGATGTACTACGCAGCATTGGATCGTCTCACTTCCATGTTCGTGCAAAGGAAGACCGTCCCTCCGACCACCCTGCTGGAAGCATATGCTGAAACTGTCCAAGTGAACGAGGAGTTAGGAATGAATACCCATGGTCCACTTAACCATTTGGGGTATGCTGCTATGCCAAATCAGATCGAAGGGATTAATCAAGCATTGGCACATCACACTACAGTGGTGAATCCCATTCCAGCTCCCAGCAACCAGTTGGTACTTCACCCCGGAGTACCCATCTCCCAAGCTATGCCCGCACAACCAGTGTACCTTCAAGGCGCGTCCTCGACAAGAACTCCAGAGGAGAAAGACGAGATGAAAGAGTTGATTGGCCAAGTAAGAAAGCTGTCTACAGAGGTCACTCACCTCAGGAACCAGAACAATCACCTGCAAAATACACAGAGGAATTCCCAAGGAAATCAAGGGTATCAAGGGAATCAGCTAGGTAATAATCAAGGAAACAATCCGGGATTCTGGGCGAACCCTCAAGGATACCAGAGGCAGAACCGGACGTGGAACACAACTCCAAACAATGGAAACATCCCTTCTCCTTTGGATAATCCTCCCAGTTCCGCGGACAGGCCGGCGGATAAAGTTTTCCTAGCAGAAGCTGCATTATCCAGTTGGTGTAGATTGCACAACACCAACCAACATTCGAAGTTGCAATGCACTGAATTCAAGATTGCTGCGGACATCTTCCACAAGGAAATGCTGAGCTCACAAGATCAAGATACTCCTCCACCCGCCACGGGATATGAAATTGTTCCTTCAACGAGGTATGATCAAGCCCTTATCTTAGAAGATTTCACACTCCCCCCTTGCACCAGAGTATGACTCCATGGGGTATGACGGAAGATTTTCTCCCGCATCAGCAAATGGTCCCATCGACGATCCATACTATTGCCCTCCATATAACAATGATTTCCAAACGGAAGAAGTGGATGAAGTACAAGCATTCCAGCAATCAGCCGGGAATGCAGGTCCAAGGGTCTACCAAAGGAATTATCGTCCCCAAGAGCCGCTGACCACCTCGACCCCTCCGAACAACTATCGGACTCCACCGGATCCAAATGCCAATAACAATCCTAGCTGCCCGAGGGATTCACCGAAGTACCGACAAAGGGATGTTCCTCAAAGAGCTGCCTTATCCGGAAGTGCCGCTCCTAGAGCCCCTGTTCCCAGGGATAGTAATCCCAAGGATGGACTAAAAAGATTAAGCCAGTGTGTGACAGAGGAATTCAAGAAGATAAAAGTAAGCCTCCCCATGACTGAGTTAATGAGAGTGCCCGAAATCAAGGCGACCTTTTTGGAGAGTCTGAACGACACCAACGCAGGGAACGTCACCTCAGGCACACAGGGCATCTCTAGCCCGTCTAAACCATCCACTCCACCTAATGCATCTCGGGCAAATGGAACTCCAAATACCAACGTAGCCCAATCATTCCCTTATGATCCTCAGGTTCAGCAAGATGCTATATATGTAGCCCAGAACGCCGTTGATACCACCGGAGAAGCACCAGGGAGAAACTTGCAGAGGCATAAGGAGCCTGCGAGGGGTAACAACATAGCAAAAGGTCAAAATCCTGAGCTAGGAAAGGATGCCAATTTCATTGCTCCCAAGAAGAAGTCGGTAGTTTTCTACCAAGGAAAAGATGAGACTCCGCCGTTTCTCCTTTCAGTAAGGATGTTCGGCAAGCTCCTGCACAACTGTCTGATGGATTCCGGAGCATCCAGCAATGTCATGCCCTTGGGCGTATGCAAGAGGTTGGGTCTAGTTCCGAAACCGACCTCCAGGAAGGTCACTCAGCTCAACAAGACGGAAGTCCCAGTTGTGGGAGAGCTCCATAACATCCATATGCAATTAGCGGCTGATCCGAGGATCCAGTCTTATATCGATGTTTTCGTGGTGGACATTCCAGAAGGATATGCCATGCTGCTCAGTCGAGATTGGCTGAGGAATCATCGATGAAGAAATTATAAGTGGAAAAAGAATGATAGATTGGGATGAAATGATCGGTAGCAATATCGATGATCAATTGAAGGGTTTGCAAGAAACAAAAACATTTTACATGAGCTCATATGTTATATATATGCTTGCTACAAACGAGAGATACCCAACACTGAACTGCAAGGAGAGAGTTGGAAACGGAGATGGACAATTCAAAGTTGATGACTGCTATCCTCAGTTGCACTTGCAGGCTATATCCCATTACAGAAGGTTTAATGATGCCTTTTCCATGGACATTGTCAGATTGTTGCAAGGTAACACATGCAGGAGATTGTCGAAGGAGGCCATGAACTTCGTAGCTAAATACGGAAAGTGGTTTATTCAGTTTTCAAGATTCACATACATCCGTGTGGAGGGCTTCTCATCATTACTGTACAGGTTGCCTAGATACCCCACTGACAGAATGGTGTTGTTGGAGGTTACAAGACAGCTGATTGCATTCGACAAAGTTCAGAGAAAGAGGAAAGAGACCAAAACAAAGTTTCCAATCAGCATAGGGAGGCTTGAGACTTGCATGTCATTGCAAGCAGCTGAAAATTCAAAGATAGAGCTGCAAGTTTACAACTTGGTGTGCCACAATGATGCATGCAGTAACTTTGATCCATTTGGCACAATCAGACAGAAATTTAGAAGCAAATACGAGCACAGACCACAGCTCGAGGATCACTAGATGGATGCATATGATGACATAGAAATAAGAAAGAAGGGTTGCTACCGATTGTCTTTAGATTTGGTCAGAGCAACAAGAGTGATCAACATTCCGGATCAACTTGAGGAGAATCACAAAAGACTTTCACAAAGTTTGTATGAAGAGGAGAGGGACAAGCCTTTCGCCATCAATTGGTCGGAGCAGGAAGTCACCGGCAATGATGATTTGATGATGCCAATAGTGACACATACAAGAAAATATGTGGACTTCCAAATTCGAAGGCTTCAAGAGAAAAATGTCGAATTTACTTACAACTTGATGGGAGGAGTTAGTGTGCATCAGTCCAAGAATACTTCAAGTAGCGAGTCAGGCAGTGACTCCAATGATTCCAGTGATTCAGAAGGTGAAGGTGCTGATCCGCATGAAAATATTCAACCAAGTAAGAAGGCAAAGACTGATGCTCAAAAGGCAGCTAGTGCATCTTCAAGGCATGAGGGTAATAGTATAATAAATATTGAGGAAGATGAGGTGAGACATGATGAACAAGCAACTTTGGAAGTACAAACTGATCAAGGCATCAAACAAGGTAATCAAATTGATGAAGTTATGTCAAAATCATCTAAGGAACAAGAAGTGGTCATGATAGAAGTAGAAGCTGAAAATCAAAATGACAAGGAGTTGTGTGAGTTTGATGAAGAGGCTCTTCCTACTGTTCAGCAGAAGGGAGTTCAAGAGGAAAATAAGGAAGACTTGTCTGACTTACCTGAGTGGCTAAGGGATCGGGTCAAGGAGAAGTCTATTATTGAAAGGGAACCCATCCTAAGTTTGGAAGACTTGCTAAGCAGAGCCAAAACTGACAAAGGAAAGCAAAAAATTACTAAATTCTCAAAGATCACAAGAGGCAGCTCGGGGTCCAGGCAAGTGCATATTGCTGTCCCAAAAATCAGTATAGAAGCAGATGACGGTGTCCCAGGGAGATATGACATCAATACTTTTGATTTGGGACCGGCCACAGCAGAGCAAGAAATAGAGGAGTTAGAAGATTCGGTTGCAGTCATCAAAGAAAGATTACGAAAGGAACAAGAACAGAGGATCCAGTTGGAGAGGGATAACTTGGCATTTCAGCACTATATTCAGCAGTTGATGAGGCCAGTAAGCCAAGCTGAAGAGATGGTTGCACCACCTGCGTTGCTTTCACAAGAGTCTGTGGCACATTTGGAAGAAATAAGGTCCTCATCTCAAGTATTGCAGGATTGGGCAGCAGATTTCAAGATCAAAGCTGACGGGTTCATTGATGAAATTGTGAAGTTGTACAAGGAGGCTTCTTCAATATTTGACAGAGTTCAGAATATTCTGATTACTTGTGCAGAATTCGGGAATGTAAGAGAAGAAGTTATGCCTCAGTTGAAAACGTTGATTTATACTCCAAGTGCCACATTGTTGGATGGAGTGGTTGAACAAGGTTCAACATATAATTTCCATTCCTGGTATTGTGCACTCAGCATAAAAGAGCAAGTTCTGGGAAAGATTGAGAGTGACAGCACTCGAACAAGAGAGGCACTTCGGGAAATTCAAAACAAAATACTTGTTTTTGTAAACCAGGTAGTTGATTTCAATGGAGAGATTGATGAATACTTGCTGAAAAATAAGATGCATACAAAGTATTTTCAGCATCCACAGGTTGTTTCCAGGGAGTTGTTGAATGATATTTGCACACTTTCCACTTTCATGGGCATGTTTCAGACATCCATGGCTGGTTGGGAGATGACAGTTGTCAAATGCACAGAGGAGCTACAAATCATAGAATGCACCATTCAAACTCTGCCAAGTGTCCCTATGGAGGTTATGCGTGTCATGACTAGATTTGTAGAGTTTACTTTAAAAAGGAAAAGTCATAAATGAGGGTACTCCACTTAGTGGGTGTATCATAAATGCAAGGTCTAATTTTAGTAAATTTTGTAACCACTTGCCTACGTGGCACAATAAGGGCCCTCGATTTCGAGATTTAATCTTGGCCATCCATTGAATTTTGAGGCCTATATAAGCCCATTTTGCTCTCATTTGTAAAGGGGGATGCTCTGAGAAATTGTTGCTCAAGACTCTGCTGAAATAAATACAAATTCATTGCTGAATTTTTCATGGTGATTTTGTGTTGTTTCAAATGAATGCATGGTTTCTAAATGTTCACTCATAGAATAAAATTAGTTTAGTTTGTTTTCAGCAATTTAGTTTTATGTTTTATGGAAGTTGTTGTTGCCGATTCATGTTCGGTGTCTCCATAGTTCATACCATTTATAATTTGTCGATGGCAGATTGTAGTGCATGGTTAGTCTGAACCTTATCTGAACTTAACTTCAATTACTTTGTGTTCATTTACCTTTATGTGCAGAAGTAATCTAAAAATCTTATTTTTTCCTTAGAAGATTGCATCACCTTTGCGTAGTTGTTACCTTATGGCGAAGCATGGTGTGGTTGAGATTCCGGTGAATCAGTGGTGATTGCTTGCATTTAGATTAGAGTCTTCTAAACCCATTTCCTTTTGCATTTTCTTTAAAATCCTGTTAGATTTAGATTCAAGAGCTTTCACTATCATATCTTAAGTTGTCATATTACTAGAAGAAGCTATGTTACATGTTATCCGAGAGAAACAAGTTTCCTATTGTTGAACATTCACGTAAGTCCCTTTGTGTCAAACAGCAATTCGCATCCCACTGTTAAGTTATCCCAAGTTGCAACACAAAAAGTTAACTAATCAAGAACCTTGGAGTCTACTCATCTGATCACGTAGCTTAGCATTTGAGGGATTTTGCTCAAGAGAGGATAGAGTACACCAATATTTTATTCTGCGTTGTATGTGCAAGGAAAACACATCAACAGAATTGGTGCTAGAAGGAGGGCCTCTCTTGTGATACAAAGTTAGACACACTGGAGCGCATTGTCTCTTTTTCACCTGAAAAGCACCAGAGGATTCTAAGGTTTACACCACAAGTTTCAAAGGAGTTGGTTGAATTGGATTTCAATTCCAAAGCCAAGCGCAATAAGAAGACAAATTCATCAAGTGAAGGATCACCTAGCGTAGAGGACATCGTGAATTTGTTTCAAACTCCACCACGAAATACAAGAATTGCTCAACCAAGTAATACACAGGGAGTTACTCAAACAGTTCTGGCGCAGCAAGCAAACATTCCAATGGCTTGGCTTCCGTCAAATGCTTCTCCTCTTGCTGCTTTCAAAAATTACCATGAAATGCCCAAAAGTCCTGAACAATTTTGCTCCAAATTTCAGGTCAATGATGTGAACAGGACAGCAGAGGAGCATATTAAGATTTTCGAGGATACTCTTCGAAATAGAAGAATTGAGCATGAAGATGTAGCATGTAGGTTGTTTCCTTATTCACTGGGCGAAGATGCATACTTTTGGTACATTCATCTACCTGCAAGTTCCATCAATAGTTGGCAAAGATTGAAAAACACCTTTCTGGAGAAGTTTAGGATTCCTATCACTCCGTCAAAGCTCTACAAATAGTTTGTTGATATCAAGAGGCAAGAGCATGAACCTATCAGTTCTTTCAATAATTGGTTTCACAAGGCCTATACGAGGTTGCAAGCTCCATATAATGTCGATGATGCAATGGCGAGGGAAGTATATTATGCAGCACTGGACCGCCTTACTTCAATGTTTGTAAAAAGGGCAACTGCACCCCCAACTACTCTAATAGAAGCCTATGTTGAGGTTGTCAAAGTGAATACCGACTTGGGCATGAACACTCAAGGACCACTTAATCATATAGGGCATCCAGCTATGCCAAATCAGATTCAAGGAATCAACCAAGCTTTGACACAGCATACTCCTGTAATGTATCCAATTCCAACACCCAGCAATCAGATAATGTTGCATCCAGGAGCACCCAGTTCACAAGCCTCACCAGCGCAACCTGTGTACTTACAAGGCTCTTCATCCTCTACAAGGACTCAAGAAGAGAAGGATGAAATGAAAGAGTTAATTGATCAAGTGAAGAGATCATCCACTGAAGTTACCCATCTGAGAAATCAAAATAATCATTTACAAAATATGCAAAGGAGTTTTCAAGGAAATCAGAGGGATCAGGGAAATCAAAATGGATATCAAGGAAATCAGAGAAACCAAGGAAATTATCAAGGTTACAATCAAGGATTTCGAGGAACAAATCAAGGATTCCAAAGACAAAACAAAACATGGAATACATCTCCAAACAATGGGAATGTTCCATCTCCATTGGAAAATAATTCAAATTCAGATTCTAGACCTACAGATAAGGTATTCTTAGCTGAGGCAGCTTTATCAAGTTGGTGTCAATTGCATAACACAAATCAGCATTCTGAGTTACAGTGTACAGAGTTCAAAAATAGCTGCTGATATATTCCAAAAGGAGATGCAAAGCACGCAAGCTCAAGATGATCCTCAAGCAACAACAGGATATGAGATTGTTCCTACAACAAGGTATGACCAAGCATTGATTATTGAAGACTTCGCATTCCCTCCTGTGATGGATTATGATGCAATGGAGTACAACAGAAGGTTCCCTCCAGCATTTGCAAATGGACCAATTGAAAATTCAGATTATTACTCTCCATTCAGTAATGACTTTCAAGCTGAAGCAACAGGGGAAGTACAAGCATTTTAACAATCAGCTGGGAATCCACCCCTAAAAATCTATCAAAGAAATCATCGAGTACAAGATCCATTAACCACATCAGTTCCTCCAAACAATTTTCAAACTCCACCAAATCCAAATGCTAGTAATAATCCAAATTTTCCAAAGGATTCACCAGAATATAGACAAAGGGTTGCTGCTCAAAGAGCCACTCAAACGCGAGAAGTTCAGTCACGAGACAATCCACAAGGAGCCAATCTTTCGCGAGATGGCACTGCAACAAATGATGGATTGAAACGTTTAAGTTTAATTGTTACTGAAGAATTCAAGAAAGTGAAGGTGAGCATGCCTTTGGTTGAAATGATGAGAATCCCTGAGATCAGAAACACTGTTTTAAACAGCTTAAATGATACATCTACTCCAAGGAATGCTACAGCGGGCCCTTCTAACTCATTCAATGTTCAAAATGCACATGTTGTGGAAAGTGTGCCAGAAGGTGCTACTCGGTCTCTCAACTCAGTATGTATAGCCCAAGACCCTACAAAGGATACAAAAGAAGAAAGTATTGTTAAAAGTGAAAAGAGTGTTAAAAATGAAAAGATTGCAAAAGATCAAATTCCACCATCAAATAATATGGCAAAGAATGCACATTCCAAGTTACCAAACAAAAAGTCTGTAGTTTTCTATCAAGGAAGGGCTGAGCCTGCCCCATTCCTATTATCAATCCGTATTTTCGGGAAGATGTTACATAATTGTTTGATGGATTCAGAAGCATCAAGCAACGTAATGCCGCTCACCATATGTAAAAGGTTGGGTATGATTCCTACCCCGACCACAAATAAAGTTACACAACTGGATAAGACAGAAGTGCCCGTGGTTGGAGAATTGAATAATATACACATGCAGTTGTCATCTAATCCAAGAATCCAGAGCTACATTGATATATAAGTTGTTGATATCCCAGGCGGATATGGCATGCCCCTGAGCAGAGATTGGTCGAGAAGATTGAATGGGTATGTAGCTACCGATTTCTCTCACATGTGGCTACCATGGAAAGGAATTCCAAATCAAATCAGAATTGACAATACCCCAAGGTTGAAACTGATGATCACAGAATATGGTGAAGATAATGAGGTTTTATTCTTAGAAACTGATTTGGGAAATTACAGGCCAAATACAGAAGAAGTCCTCATGCTACAAGGTTCAAGAATGAAAGAAGATGAAGGTCACAAATCTTTTGATGAAACTGAAATTTTACTTGATCACAATTATGAGTCTGCTTCTAATTAAGGAGATGGTACATTTGAAAATTTCTGAAATTTCATATTCAAGAATGTTCAGCAAGCAACAGAGTTGGGTCAACAAGCGAATGTCAAAGATCTGTTATTACCTAACTGGTGCCGGATACACAGTGCTTTTCATTCCGAGTTTTCCTGCGCTATGTGTAAAGTTGCCTTAGAACAAGTATACATGAGAGTTCCACAGGCTGCAAAACCAGAAATTCTAGAAGTAAAGAAAGAAGATAACCCTGTGGAATTGCCCACTGAAACTAAAATAATTGAAAAAGTTGAAAAGAGTGACGATCAACCGAAGAAAGATCCAATTTCACCAAAGACTCCCAAGAAGGGTAAGAAAAAAGAAAATTCAAATAAAGTTTCAATTGATCAAGAAGGGAATCAAGTATGGACTTTGCGTTTTGATGGGTCCAAGTCAAAACAAGGAGCTGGTGCTGGGATCGAGTTGATCATTCCATCAGGCGAATCATTCTTGGTTGCACACAGGCTGCAATTTCCATGTACAAATAATGTTGCAGAATATGAATCATTAGTTCATGGGTTATTGATGGCTATCAAGAAAGGAGCTAAGATTCTACATGTTTATGGAGATTCTGAGGTAACTGTCAAGCAAATAAGGAAGAAGTATGTTTATCATGATAAAAGATTGAAAAGGTATAGAAACCGTGTTTGGGATTTGATTGAAAGTTTTGATGCATTCAACATCAAATCAGTTTACAGATCAAAGAATCAAGTTGCTAATTCCCTAGCACAGGCTGCAAGTTCACTTACACCACTTGCCATGAATGGGTTAAAGAAGTTCACAGTAGAGTTGGTTTCAGTACCATCAGTTCCTGATAATGTTACAAATTTTCAAGTGTTCAATGATGATAAACACATATTGGATTTCATCACAAACTTTGGAGTTTTTGAAGCTCAAATCATAGATGAAGAAGATCTGGAGTAGGCAGAATTTGATGCAGAGGGTGTCTTGAACCTGAAGAATAATACAATACCACGAGGAATGATTGAGTTAGAAAGACTCTTTGATTCAGATAAATTGAGTGCATTGAGAGATCATAAGATTCAAGGAGATAAATGTGAACCTGTCAATATGGGAACAGATAATGAAGAGAAGAATGTGTTAATAGGAAAGGTGTGTAGACCTAAAGAAAAAGAAGGTATACTCAAATGCATGAAAGAATTTTCAGACATTATAGCATGGAGCTATGATGATTTAAAGACTTATGATACCTCAATCATTACACACACCATTCCTCTGAAACCCAACGGCAAGTCGTTCAGACAAAGGCAGAGACCTATCAATCCACTTTTAGAACCACTGATATACAAAGAGGTAAAAAAGTTGTTGAACGCGAGGATAATATTTCCAGTAAGGCACTCAACGTGGGTCGCCAATCTTGTTCCTGTTCGTAAGAAAAATGGAGAGATAAGGTTGTGTGTGGATTTCAGGAATTTGAACAGAGCATCTGAAAAGGACAATTATCCACTGCCTTCATTGGATGAAGTTTTGCAAATTGTAAATGGTTCCCAGATGATGTCTTTCTTAGACGGATATTCAGGATACAACCAGGTTATGGTGGAACCAGAAGACAGATTGAAGACTACTTTCACTTGCAAGTGGAGAAATTATGCATATAGGCGAATGCCATTTGGACTGATTAACGCAGGAGCAACCTTTCAGAGAGCTATGGACATTGTTTTTCATGATTTGATTGGAAAATGTATAATCATATACATGGATGATCTCACAGTTTTCTCTCGCGGAAGGGAAGATCACATAGAGGATTTGAGGAAAGTATTTCAAAGATGTAGGAAGCACGGAATCTCACTAAATCCAAAGAAGTGTATGTTTGGAGTAACAGAAGGCAAATTACTGGGACATGTGATTTCAGAGAAGGGAATTTCAATAGATCCGAGTAGAATAGAGGCTATTTCCAAGATTGATATGCCTGCAAGTAAGGAGCTGAAGTCATTCTTTGGAAAGATAAACTTCGTCAGGAAGTTCATTACAGAATTTGCAGAGATCGTTAAGCCATTGAATGACATGTTGAAGAAAGATGCAAAGATAGAATGGACAATTCCTGCAAGGAAGGCATTTGAAGAAATCAAACAAGCTATTGCGGATGCTCCTGTTTTGATAAGCCCAGACTACACAAGGCCATTTTATCTATATTCTTTTGCTTCGGAGCATACATGTGCAGCAACTCTCACTCAGAGAAATGAAGAAAAAGATGAACACCCAATAGCCTTCATGAGCACACCATTGAAAGATGCTGAACTGAGATATCCTAATGTGGAAAAGCAAGCTTATGCACTGGTCAAAGCAATTAAGAAATTCAGACATTACATTTTGAGAAGTAAAATATATGAGATTGTTCCAGATGTGGCAATCAAGACCCTGCTTATGCAGAATGAATTGGGAGAAAGAAGAGGCAAGTGGGTAGCCACTATTCAAGAATATGATATTGAAATACAACCAATGAAGCTTGTTCAAGGACAAGGACTGACTCAAACAATTGCAACTGATGGACCAGGGTTGGTACAACAAGTTTATACTCTTGAGGATGTATCACCTAATGAGTGGTACAATGACATTATATATTATCTGCTAAATCAGAAGTGTCCGGCGCATATGAATTCAACCCAGAAGAGAGCTTTGAGAATAAAAAGTCAGCGTTTTATGCTCCAAGGATCAGTCCTGTTCCGAAAGAATCATGAGGGGATATATTTGAGATGCGTAGGAAAGGATGAAGCAAATCAGATAATGGAACATTTTCACAGCAAATTTGGAACATGTCATGGAAGTGGTTTAGCTATAGCACACCAGATTCTGAGGGCAGGTTATTATTGGCCTATTTTGTTTCACGATGCACATGATCATGTCAGGAGATGTCACACATGCCAGGTAGTTGCTTCAAGGGAAAGAAATCCAGCCATGCCACTTCAACCGGTGATCGAAGTAAGACCTTTTGCTCAATGGGGTTTGGATTTTATTGGTATGATTAACCCACCTTCCTCGGCACAACACAGGTATATTCTGACCGCTACTAATTACTGCAGCAGGTGGTCTGAGGCTCATGCTTTGAAATTTTGTACTTCTGATGTTGTGATTAAATTTCTTGAAGAAAATATTATCACTAGGTTTGGATGTCCACATGCACTTGTTTGTGATAATGGTCCTGCTTTTACTTCACTGAAATTTTCTAACTGGGCTTTTGAATATGGCATCACACTGAAATTTTCGTCAAACTATTACCCGCAGGGAAATGGCCTAGCAGAATCCACCAACAAGAATTTGCTAGGTGCAATTAAGAAACTATTGGACAAAAACCTGAGAGATTGGCATACGCAACTTAAGTTTGCTCTTTGGGCAGACAAGACAAGAATAAAGGGTTCCCTGGGTACATCCCCTTATCATCTAGTTTATGGCCAAGATCCTATATTCCCAATCCAACTGAGAATCCCCACATTACAATTTATGCAGGATTACATGGAAGAAAATGATAGAGTACAAACTAGGTTATCGCAATTGCTCCACTTGGAAGAAAAACGAGATATGGCACTAGAAAACTTTGCAAAACATCAAGGCGTTGTGAAAAGATAGTTCGACAGACAAGCAAAGATCAAATCCTTTCATATATCTGATTTAGTTCTATACTGGGACAAAGCTAAAGAAAGAAAGGGTGAACACGATAAATTTGATAATCTTTGGAAAGGCCCTTACCAGATTGCTGAAATTTTGGGAGAAAATGCTTTCAAACTGAAAACACTCACTAGAGAATCTGTTCCATTGACCGTCAATGGGCAATTCCTAAAGCATTATTTCCAACCCTAAGTTCCTTTAGGGACTCGTTTGTACATGTTAGGTTAGTTGTTTCCTGCTTTCATAGGTTAGTTTTAGGTTAGATGTGCTGCATTTTGGGCTTGTTTGCTTTTGCTGCAGTTTTTGGTTTTCCCTGGGGTCCCATTTTTGGGGTAGTATTTTCAATTCAAGCACATTCTGGTTGACTTTATGAAGTGTTGTTAAGTTTATTTTGGGAATAAATATTCATGAGATTCTTTGAGTCAGAAGGTAATTTTCTTCAGTTTATCTATTTGTTAAGATCTGTACTTGACTCGAGAAGGGAATTATACATTGTATTTTGACAGGAAGGTCTTTGATTATATGTTTAAAATGTTTAATCTTTAGATGAATGCTTTTTGTTTTCTTTTGATAAACTTGCATCAGATGGATAGATTCATTGCGGACTCCATTGTTAGCGTTCGGTAGCATGTTGCTTGCTCCGGGAGGATAAATTGACTATTTAGAGTGACTTGAATTGTTTTGAGATCTTATACCTTTTCACGCTTTTAAAAAATCTAGAGGTACCTAAGTGAATCTTTGTGATCTCGCATTAAGTGAAAAATCTAAAGGTCCACCTTTGCCGCCATCGTAAGTCCACACCTAGCTAGCTGAGTTATCACATAGCGGTACTGCATTGTACTCTACTAAGCAAAAGCATGTTGAAAATCAAAAGAAAAGGGAAAAAGAAAAGAAATGAAAAGAAAATCACAAATCACACACTATAACTCAGTTAGATGGACAATCGAGTAATCTTTACCGACCGGCAATAGGGCTCTGCTCGAGTGGAATTACAAGACAAACCCGTCGGGGCTATAGACACTCGCTGGCAGCGAGGCCATGTTCAGGTAGTTCATGAGGTGCGTACTAATCACGTAGCTTAATGCGAAGGAACTAAGGTGATCTTAAGTGCTGATGGATGGAAATGAACCCAATTGCACACACTTGGATCTTCAGGATGAAAATGGTTGTCCTAAGCTTTTGATTTTGACGCCTTGATTAAGTTTTCATGTTTATCTGACCTGATATGTGGGTGTACGCAAGGATTTTGATTCTTGCTTATCTCTAGAACACTTGAAGAAGTTTTAAATGAAATTTTTACCCTATGAAACAACAGAGATGAAATGTCGTAATACAATTTATGACTCTTTTCTCCTTTTGAGTATGTCTCTTAGCTAATGGATGATCTTGAGGAAGTTATTCTGATGATTTAGGGTTTTGAATGAGCCTTTATCCCTGAAATGCTCAGGAACATTTCTCTCATAGTGTCGCCAGATGTTGTGACCTAATCGCAACATCGCCCCATTACAAATGGGGGCCCCCCTTCTTTTTGGGTCGTCGGGTTTTTGGTTTGAGGTTGTTTTATTTTGGCTATGGTCTTGTTTGGGAGTTCTTGTCTAGGCAAAGCAATTTGCAAATGTCGGAGGGATGTATTGTAATCCATTGGTTGCTTGAAGGAATCGATTGTCTTTTCCTGCATTAAGTCATATCTGGGTCAAATGTAATTGGAAAATTGCCCTAGTTTGAATTTTTGTATTGCCAATGCCTTCAAAGATGTGATCACGAGTAGTTAGCTTCATGAGCAAAACTTGAATCGGAGTATTGTCATAAGGAGTGAGTTAAGCGATAAGGCTTGTTTCAACGTTGGTCGGATTTCAAACATCATGTGAGTTTAATCTAATGGTCCGCTTGGGTGCATATGCATAGGAAGTTTGTGTTGATGATTGTTTTTAGACAGGTCAACAATAGAGTAAAACATTAGAGTATCCCACTCTCTCTTGAATAAAGCTCTTCAAAGGCTAAACTATGTGATCCAGTGAAGTAACTTCAAGGTTCCTTATTTATGATTCATGATGGGTTAACTCAGTGATTACATGTGATCTTGCTGATAATCACAAAAGGACTTACATTAGACTTCTTCATACTTCCTTAGCTTATTCCTCCTTTAGTGTGGATGATTTATATACAAAGCTTCAATGGTAAAGAAAAGGCAAAAGATAAAAGTTTGAGAAAAAACTAATCTAAGGTCAATGAAGCAATGATGATGTATGGATAGACAAACTCCTCAATTAACCTAACTCCACTTCGCCAAGGATGCCTACAACTACATGGAGTTGGTGCAATCTCCTAAGGTACGCAAATGGTTTTCAAATCATGAAGGCTTATATAAGCACCCATTAAACGGCGCAGCTCAAATAAGCATCCACAATTGAACTCAAGCAAATGATGAAGCTCAGACTAGCTTTACACAACACTTCACCAGCGATGAATGTTAAAAGCATGAGCTAGGAGTTGATCAAATATTCAATACATACATACATTACATCAATGAGCTCTAATCTACTTCTAATCTACTTGAAACATCTCTCCATTCAATCAAGATACAAGAAACCATGTGATTTCACAAGACAACACTTAACACAAATAATGCTCCAATGTCTTTGCATTAATCTTGGGAAATATGTACAACAACGTCAAGTCCTCTCAGAAAATTTCGAGTCTCTTCCTACTCTACTCTACTAACTAATGACTGATGATTTTACAAATGAGGCAACAAGGCCTTTATATAGTAGTCCATATTACAATGAAAGGCTAGGATCAATTCACGTAGCCAAGGGCCAAGATCATGCCAACTCAACAGGTAGTTACAACAAATTGCTATTTTTAGTACATGAGAGAGGCAATGAAGGCACGTTTTCCAAGAAGATAAGATAAGATGGAATCTTTTAAAGCATCTTCCACAGACATCCTCTTTGGCTTCTTGCTTGTTGTAGATGCAATGAATGTGGTAGAAATGATGTGGCTGATTATGATTGGATGATGATAGGTACATGCCACATAGATGCCATCTTAGCATATTCCCAAATTTTATCATCTTTGTGATGTCTTCGATGTGATTGCTTTGAACTTGTATGTTTGGGAATGTATCTTCAATGATCTTGCCTTGTTCATTCTTCTTGTAAACTGGATGAGTATGATACATGTTGCTCATTCATCTAACACTGTGACATTTCTTCTTGCAAGTAGGTTGATGTTGATCTTCTTCGATGCTTCTTCATGAAGAGTAGAGTAGAGATATGATGTTGCTTCCTTCATGTAAGAGTAGATATCGATGATAACATGAAGTAGAGTAGATGATGATGCTACTTGAGTAGGAGAGTTCTCTCGGAGACTTGAAGATTCAAAGCACTTGAAGCTAGATGGATAAAATGTCTTCAAACAATGTAAATGATGAAGTATACTTGAACTTGATGTGATCCAACACGATGTCATTGATGAAGAAGACTTGAGATGTATCTTGTTGTGACCTCTTGGAGCAGCTACCTCTTGAAGTGGTGTCTCTTTGGTAGTGATTACTTCCCATCTTAACTCTCTGGCATGAATGAATGTGAAAGGCTCCTTTGGAGTAGCTACATGATGACTCTTCCTTGAAGGTGACTCCTTGAACAACTCCTTAGCTTTGTTGATGTTCCTACAAGACAAAAAAAACAATATATCAATTACTTCATAACACAAAGAAATAACTTTAAACATATGAATAATCCTACTTCAAATCTAGGCGCATATATAGGTAAAAAGAGGAACAAAGTGTGCCTAACACATGATAGCTTCATACTTGTCATTTTAAATGATTTCAAACAATTGTAATAGCTTAAAAAGGCCAATCTCCCTTAAGAGATTCATTCAAAAAGTGTCTTTCAATGCAATTTCTCCCTTAGGCGCCAAAATGGGGTGACTTTGATGAAAGTAGCGCCTAACTTCATGACTTGATTCAACATGTTTGATCAAATTTGGGTTACTTCCCTTAAGGCTTGCTCCATGCCTTCTCCTTCAAATTGATTAATGTATACCTCTGTGATCCTAGACGCCAAAACTCACTTAAGCAATCAATCAATGAGTTCATTGGATGCAACTTCCCCCTAGGCGCCCATATAAGTCTCCACCTAAGGCGCACTTTTGGGTCTCTGCAAGTGGGAAAATGCGCCTAAGGTCTTCGAGCAAATTTGCGCCCAAAACTAAAAGTCCCCAAGGTCAAGTATATTGATTTAAATATTTTTCAATATACCTTTCAGGATGTTTGAGATAGGTCTCGAATCCACCGGATTTAACATGTAGATTATAGAATTTGGAGGATCCACCAGATTTCAAACTTAGTCAATTTTTTAGGATTTTCAGGATCACGATACCAGACTTAGTTATTTTCAGGATCTCAAACATCAAGATCAAGTCATCAGGGGACTATAGGACTCAAACACCACTAACTTCATCATGCCATAGACTAAAGACATCATCAAAAAACCTAATGCAAAGCATCAAAGCTCAAAAAAAAGGGTGTCCCCATTTGCAATGGGGCAATGTGTGATTTGGTCACAACAGTTTGCAATACGCAAGTTTCAAACTTGTGCACGCGGGTCCGATAGCTCCGCCTAAACACGTCCTTAGTCACTTTGCAAGTATGAGTTTCAAATTATGCATGGCTTGCCAAAACGCCCGCGCTTTTTCTTTGGCACATATCCGCTCCACTTCACACAATCTGGCTTGTGCATGAAGGTTTAATGGGTCCATTCGTTAAGTTTTTTTCGCACACCCACGATCAACTTGCAATAAAAGAGTCTCAAAATTTTGTTTCCCAAAGCATGTGCTCATTATATTCGGTGAGGCGAACTTTCACGTCCCCATTGCATTTTTATTGTCACTCGCGTCAGAGTAAGAAGCCCGCTCGAGCGCACGGTAATGGTCAGTTTGCATAGCGGGTTTTCCCACGATACGTAGACACTCAAGGTATCCGCTCAAATGAGTGTTTGGCGTGGAGTTACAAAAGGTAGGTTTCAGAATACTTAGATCACATAGATGTCCGCCAACACCAATGTGCATGACGTTCAGAAGTCCGCTTCAAATTGTGTGTTCATAGTCCGCTTGAGCGGACTCTTTTGGACTCATTACAATAATTGTTTACATCCGCTCCGAGTTGATCGCTTGAGCTCTTGGCAGAGGTTAAACGCGTGGTGAAGTGTTCTCAAATCATACAAGGCACACCCTCATAAATACATAGTGTGACGGACTTTTGGCATTCCACTGCAATTCATACATTGTGCGCGTTGAAATGGAGGGTCCGCCAGAATGGAGCTAGATCTTAAGTTTGCAAAATATACTTTTTGGCCAAGTGTAGTGGAGTCTAAAACATCCGCTTAGACTCGCTATAATTCCATCACCTCTTTGGCATTATGAAGAGACTGCTTGAGGGCATCATTGAAACGATTCTACGCAGAACAACTCTTTACTATTCTTAGCATTCGATTAAATAGCCATTGCACTCTAAAACGCATGGATAATGAATTAATCAAGGATTCGTAGCAGGGAGTATTGAAACGTGTATCTTTTGACTATCGATTTATCCTATTCTTAGCCCCACGGCTAATTCAGGTAATGTTATTTATGACGTTGAGGGAGTGGAACGCGTTGTTTATGCTGGCAAAATCCTTTAGGCATTTATTAAATTTGGCAAAATCCTTTAGGCATTTATTAAATTTACTCACTTACAGTGCCATCTTTCTGAGCATGCGTGGTATGCACTGTCCTCCAGAAAAAATGATATCATTAAACAGGATGATAGAGATTCGTTGGTGTTTCATCATTTGTTCAAACAATGAGCTTTGCCTCCTGCATCAATGCGTAGAAGCCCGATTACATTTGTGAGTTTTGTCTGCAGGAGGGGATCCTTATGAAGTCTTTCTAAATATGTGCTTGGGCGTTAAGCTAGCTAATATCACATAATCTGCCTTGTATGCTCGAAACTTCCTGAGTGCAAGTTGAAGGGTGTCTTCCTAGGTTGGGGTCTTCTAAAGTTTAAAAAGTCACCTTCTAATACTTGGAAATCAACCTCCCCTCCATTAAGCACATACATGGTTACAACGTAAAATCATTACAGGTCCATCGGAAGATCAACTTCGACAAAGGCGAATTGGAGCTGTATTTGTTGACCGGCGTTATTAGGAAGCCATTCAAAGTTTTATTTTTCTCAAAATTTGCATTTTTGGCTTTTCTAAGGGCAAGGTGATTTCAAATTGCATATTTTAATCCCGCATGCTTTAGGCAGTGAAAATTTGTCTTTTATGCTTATTTAATGGTATCATTTTCGAGGCACTGACATAAAGTAGTTGTGCAAGTGAAGGATGAGTGCGAAGGACAAACAAGCACTGATGAGGAGTGACATGAAGGGAATGTGGCCAGAAATGAAGATCACATCGAAGTGGCGAAATCTAGGCGACACTAATCTAGGGAAGACCAACATGGAAGAAATTCGGCAAAATTTGCACAAACCCAATCCATCAGATCTAATCAAGCAAATGTTGAAGAACGGGATTGCGCAAGTTGCTTGTTTCTCGCCGGCGATGTGTCCGGAGCTGATGTTAAAATGCGCCAAGCATTATAATCACGAAAGGAGATGCATTATGACCAGAGAAGGCAAAGTATTGGCTTATCTAAGAAAGGAGGCGATTGCAGAAGCTTTTGACATTCCCTCATACAAAACTACTACATTCTGCGACAAGGAGTCTGCCTTGCAACTTTATTTGGCTGGACCTGAGAAATGTATGGAGGTGATAAACAACAACTGGTTGGTGCAACCAAGACTGCATGTAAGCAAAGTACCGAAGAAGCTTCATAAGTCTGACTTTCATCGAGAAATCAACTATATGGTTGTGTTTTTGAACCGCATCATGGGCTGCCCACAATCGGCGAATTTCAAACCCTGGATGTTCTTCATTGAAGAAATTATAAGTGGAAAAAGAATGATAGATTGGGATGAAATGATCGGTAGCAATATCGATGATCAATTGAAGGGTTTGCAAGAAACAAAAACATTTTACATGAGCTCATATGTTATATATATGCTTGCTACAAACGAGAGATACCCAGGACTGAACTGCAAGGGGAGAGTTGGAAACGGAGATGGACAATTCAAAGTTGATGACTGCTATCCTCAGTTGCACTTGCAGGCTATATCCCATTACAGAAGGTTTAATGATGCCTTTTCCATGACATTGTCAGATTGTTGCAAGGTAACACATGCAGGAGATTGTCGAAGGAGGCCATGAACTTCGTAGCTAAATACGGAAAGTGGTTTATTCAGTTTTCAAGATTCACATACATCCGTGTGGAGGGCTTCTCATCATTACTGTACAGGTTGCCTAGATACCCCACTGACAGAATGGTGTTGTTGGAGGTTACAAGACAGCTGATTGCATTCAACAAAGTTCAGAGAAAGAGGAAAGAGACCAAAACAAAGTTTCCAATCAGCATAGGGAGGCTTGAGACTTGCATGTCATTGCAAGCAGCTGAAAATTCAAAGATAGAGCTGCAAGTTTACAACTTGGTGTGCCACAATGATGCATGCAGTAACTTTGATCCATTTGGCACAATCAGACAGAAATTTAGGAGCAAATACGAGCACAGACCACAGCTCGAGGATCACTAGATGGATGCATATGATGACATAGAAATAAGAAAGAAGGGTTGCTACCGATTGTCTTTAGATTTGGTCAGAGCAACAAGAGTGATCAACATTCCGGATCAACTTGAGGAGAATCACAAAAGACTTTCACAAAGTTTGTATGAAGAGGAGAGGGACAAGCCTTTCGCCATCAATTGGTCGGAGCAGGAAGTCACCTGCAATGACGATTTGATGATGCCAATAGTGACACATACAAGAAAATATGTGGACTTCCAAATTCGAAGGCTTCAAGAGAAAAATGTCGAATTTACTTACAACTTGATGGGAGGAGTTAGTGTGCATCAGTCCAAGAATACTTCAAGTAGCGAGTCAGGCAGTGACTCCAGTGATTCCAGTGATTCAGAAGGTGAAGGTGCTGATCCGCATGAAAATATTCAACCAAGTAAGAAGGCAAAGACTGATGCTCAAAAGGCAGCTAGTGCATCTTCAAGGCATGAGGGTAATAGTATAATAAATATTGAGGAAGATGAGGTGAGACATGATGAACAAGCAACTTTGGAAGTACAAACTGATCAAGGCATCAAACAAGGTAATCAAATTGATGAAGTTATGTCAAAATCATCTAAGGAACAAGAAGTGGTCATGATAGAAGTAGAAGCTGAAAATCAAAATGACAAGGAGTTGTGTGAGTTTGATGAAGAGGCTCTTCCTACTGTTCAGTAGAAGGGAGTTCAAGAGGAAAATAAGGAAGACTTGTCTGACTTACCTAAGTGGCTAAGGGATCGGGTCAAGGAGAAGTCTATTATTGAAAGGGAACCCATCCTAAGTTTGGAAGACTTGCTAAGCAGAGCCAAAACTGACAAAAAAAAGCAAAAAATTACTAAATTCTCAAAGATCACAAGAGGCAGCTCGGGGTCCAGGCAAGTGCATATTGCTGTCCCAAAAATCAGTATAGAAGCAGTGACGGTGTCCCAGGGAGATATGACATCAATACTTTTGATTTGGGACCGGCCACAGCAAAGCAAGAAATAGAGGAGTTAGAAGATTCGGTTGCAGTCATCAAAGAAAGATTACGAAAGGAACAAGAACAGAGGATCCAATTGGAGAGGGATAACTTGGCATTTCAGCACTATATTCAGCAGTTGATGAGGCCAGTAAGCCAAGCTGAAGAGATGGTTGCACCACCTGCGTTGCTTTCACAAGAGTCTGTGGCACATTTGGAAGAAATAAGGTCCTCATCTCAAGTATTGCAGGATTGGGCAGCAGATTTCAAGATCAAAGCTGACGGGTTCATTGATGAAATTGTGAAGTTGTACAAGAGGCTTCTTCAATATTTGACAGAGTTCAAAATATTTTGATTACTTGTGCAGAATTCAAGAATGTAAGAGAAGAAGTTATGCCTCAGTTGAAAAGGCTGATTTATACTCCAAGTGCCACATTGTTGGATGAAGGAGTGGTTGAACAAGGTTCAACATATAATTTCCATTCCGGGTATTGTGCACTCAGCATAAAAGAGCAAGTTCTGGGAAAGATGGAGAGAGTGACAGCACTCGAACAAGAGAGGCACTTCGGGAAATTCAAAACAAAATATTTGTTTCTGTAAACCAGGTAGTTGATTCCAATGGAGAGATTGATGAATACTTGCTGAAAGACAAGATGCATACAAAGTATTTTCAGCATCCACATGTTGTTTCCAGGGAGTTGTTGAATGATATTTGCACACTTTCCACTTTCATAGGCATGTTTCAGACATCCATGGCTAGTTGGGAGATGACAGTTGTCAAATGCACAGAGGAGCTGGAAATCATAGAATGCACCATTTAAACTCTGCCAAGTGTCCCTATGGAGGAGGTTACGCGTGTCATGACTAGATTTGTAGAGTTTACTTCAAAAAGGAAAAGTCATAAATGAGGGTACTCCACTTAGTGGGTGTATCATAAATGCAAGGTCTAATTTTAGTAAATTTTGTAACCACTTGCCTACGTGGCACAATAAGGGCCCTCGATTTCGAGATTTAATCTTGGCCATCCATTGAATTTTGAGGCCTATATAAGCCCATTTTGCTCTCATTTGTAAAGGATGCTCTGAGAAATTGTTGCTCAAGACTCTGCTGAAATAAATACAAATTCATTGCTGAATTTTTCATGGTGATTTTGTGTTGTTTCAAATGAATGCATGGTTTCTAAGTGTTCACTCATAGAATAAGATTAGTTTAGTTTGTTTTCAGTAATTTAGTTTTATGTTTTATGGAAGTTGTTGTTGCTGATTCATGTTCGGTGTCTCCATAGTTCATACCATTTATAATTTGTCGATGGCAGATTGTAGTGCATGGTTAGTCTGAACCTTATCTAAACTTAACTTCAATTACTTTGTGTTCATTTACCTTTATGTGCAAAAGTAATCTAAAAATCTTATTTTTTCCTTAGAAGATTGCATCACCTTTGCGTAGTTGTTACCTTATGGCGAAGCAAAGTGTGGTTGAGATTCCGATGAATCAGTGGTGATTGCTTGCATTTAGATTAGAGTCTTCTAAACCCATTTCCTTTTGCATTTTCTTTAAAATCCTGTTAGATTTAGATTCAAGAGCTTTCACTGTCATATCTTAAGTTGTCATACTACTAGAAGAAGCTATGTTACATGTTATCCGAGAGAAACAAGTTTCCTATTGTTGAACATTCACGTAAGTCCCTTTGTGTCAAACAGCAATTTGCATCCCACTGTTAAGTCATCCCAAGTCGCAACACAAAAAGTAACTAATCAAGAACCTTGGAGTCTACTCATCTGATCACGTAGCTTAGCATTTGAGGGATTTTGTTCAAGAGAGGATAGAGTACACCAGTATTGTATTCTGCATTGTATGTGCAAGGAAAACACATCAACAAATTCTTGATGGGGAAAAATAGAATATGGTGGTGTGACCTTTGGGCATACGTCAATTTGAGTTTGTGCTTCCTTTGTAGAGGATTCGTCTCTCCTTTTCACTCCTATACCATTGTCTTACAAGTTTTCCGACATTTCTTCTTTTATATTGCAACTCTTCTATGATGCCCATTAGGAAGTCTCCATGGCATGTCAACCGAATTTGGAATTCATCATTCTCTTCTTGGAAGTAATGCACCTCCTCCCAAAGAGCTCTTTTCTCAGCCAGCATCTGTTCATGGGATGCTTGGAGATCCTCAAGCTCTTTCTTTAGTGGGTTTGTCATGGTTGTACCATGCAACCAACAACTCCTACAAAACCTTGTTAAAGCTTTGAAAATATGTTTATACACACAAATCTCCTATGTGTCACCAAAAACTACTCCAAGCCTCAAGGAACTTGCTCCTTTGATACAAATGATCCATAATTGACTGCAAAACTATGCTTGTGTAAATTAGTGATCAAACAATTTTCAATCCATACTATGCTACTTGAATTTCCATTCAAATAAATGACAATGGAATTCTTCACAAATTAGTGTTATGCAATCTAATTGGAAAGATAACTAGAAATAAGCAACAGCATAGATAAAGATGGTTTTTTAATCCTCGAAGCCTCAAGAAGAGAAAAACTAGTTGGAAGTGTCAATTTCACATCTCCAAACATTTCCTTGGAACAAAAACAATTACAAGTGTGAGAAACTCACTCCATATATTTCCTATCTTCCTAGTGCTCTTTGGCTTCAAATACTTCAACCACAAAAGTTGTGTACTCTGCCTGGAATATCTTTCTTGTATGTTGCACTCACTCTGTGAATTGTGCTTGGGAGATTGCTCCCTATCGTCCAATTGATGGTGAATCCACTATGAAATGACTCCAACCATTACTTTTGCATACGGACTTGAAATGGGGTGCCTTTTTTTTTTTTAAAGTGCATAACTTTTCAAGAGGAACCTAAATATGTAAAAATATTCAACTTTGGGTGCCACCGAAGTACTGTTTTTGGTCTTGAAAGACAACTACATCTATGAAGCCATAACTGCGTCCATCCACTCCAAACAGTCACTAAACTCAAACAACTAAACTTGGTGGTGAACTAGATCCAATTACGAATCATTGTTTTCTGAAACTTACATATAGGGAATCTGGACTTGGGCCAAAGCTTCAAATCATCACAAATTTTGCAGAACATACACAGATTAAACCCTAGCCTAGATCATCGCTTCAGTATGACTTTCGATTTGGCACAAGCTGCACAAAGGAAACTCTGACTCATCAGAATCTTCACTTTTGCATAAAATTCATACAGAAAAGCCTGATTCATTTTTTAATTTCAGTATAACCTTACGTTTTGCAAAAGGGCATGGGCTCTTTTGGCAAAGCTTTCTGCTCACATTCTCTTGTGGTGGTGAAGGGAGTGAAGGTACAAAATGCCAAAAAGGCAGCACGCTTGAAGCAGAACAAGGTCTTTCTCTTGTTAAAGCTACTCCTAAAAATCTTTTGCTTCTCTTGTGAGACTAGAAGTGGCAGCTACTGGGTCTGAGGATGCAATTTTTTAATCAATAAGGGCTTGCAGGCTAAAACCAAGGAGGGGTTAAAACTCCTCGAATGCTCAAAGTTATTGCCAGTTTCAGTTTTGGGGGAATAAGTATTGGAAGGAGGATTACTTCTCTAAAAATTGTTTGATATTTAGTTTCAATCGTTTGTGGCTCAGTGTCCTTGAAATGCACAAATGTATGTCAATTAATTGGAGGCCACACATGGAGAGCCATCTAGAAATTTGCCCATGTGCATAGGGATTTTTTATTGTAGTGTTTGAATACTTTGAATACTCCAAGGATAGAGACTTTATTCTTAATGATCGGGTTTAGATCTGGGGGAAGCATTGACTCCTCATGAAGCCATGGTTTCCAAATTTCAACCCTTTGACAGAATCTTTCAAAGTCGTTAATTTGGGTCAGGCTCCCAAACCTCCCTCTCCAATTTTGGATTGATTCTTGCAAAGCAGCGACTGGGAACTCCCTGGGGAGACTTCTGTCAATAGAAATGACAACTTCTACTTTCTCCCATACTACCTTTAATCGTATTCAGGTTGAGCTAGATATTTTGAAAGACTTCCCAGCAGATATTGTGTTCAAAGTGGCATATCACTTGTGGAAGCGGCTCTTGGATTATGAAGGTCTTGCTTTCTGTTGCTGCAGGTGCTATTAAACGGGCCATGTTGCTGTAGACTGTTCTAGCCTCATGGAAATCTGCTAATGAAGCATCTTGGTGGAGAGATGCTCTTTCCCACCATTTAACTGTCCTAGATTCTTTGAAGGAGTCTAGATATCCTTCAAAGCCCTCTCAGGTAGCTACTGCTGTTACAGAGCCCTCTCTTGGGCTCATCAGAATCCTTCTTTGTCTTCTGAGGTGATAAATGAGAAGGCTCCTTTGGTGGATGAAGTTTTTCCTACATCCCCTTCGGTTCATGCTGTGGAGACTCCTTTAATTCTTTCATTGTCTTCTGAGAAATTAAATGAGATGGCTCCTTGGATGAATTTTCTCCTCCATCCCCTTTAGCTCGTGCCATAGAGACTTCAAGTCAGCCTCCAATGTTTCTTTGAAGCAGCAACAGAATCTTACACTGTGGGATCAGCAAGATTTGGATCCTTCAGCAGGGGTGGATTAGACTTTGGTTTCCAATCAGAAATCTGGCAAAAATTAGAAAATTACTTCTTATATGCTTAGATCTAGCAGTAGAAAGTTGAAAGGCTTGCCGTGATAGTTCTTATCCAGAATCATGTACTATCTAAAATTTCAAGGAAGAGGACTCCAATAGAACCCTCACTGATTGATCCAAAAAAAAAAACAAGTTTTAAAGAAGTGCAAAGAATATGTCCTGTCTCTGGTAATGACTCCAGGATTACCTTTTATTCTGCTAAAAATACAAGAAGAATCTGGGCTAAAAACTTCAATCAGAACCTCAGAATGATGTATCAAATTTGCAAAACTTATGCATAAGTCATCACTTAGTCCAGAACCTCAGCATGATTATAAGTGTACAAAACTTATACAGAGAAAACCCTACCTTAGATCACAACTTCAACTTGACCTTAAGTTTTGCAAAACTCACACATAATGGATCCTGACTTGGGTTATAACTTCAATATTACCTTAAATCTTGCAAAAATATAATGCTGAGAGAACCCCAATTTGTATCAGAACTCAAAGCTTAAATTTTGCTAAAATTATGCACAGGAAACCCTGACTCGGGTCATGACTACAATATAACCTTAAATTTGGCAAAAATTAAACAGAGAAACCTTGACTGTGATCACAAATCTAATTAGTAATTACCATAATTCTACAAAACTACACAGGGAAATTATGAATTTGATTAGAACTTTGATATAAAACTTCCAAGAGAAAAACCTTATTTAGGCCACAACTTCATTTGATCTAAACTTCCCAAAAAAGACAGATAAATCCTTGACTTAGATTAGAGCTTCAACAAAATTCTGCAAATTTACAGAGAGTAAACCTTAACTAAGTCAAAAACTTCAATATGAATTTCAATCTTGTAATGATCACACAGAAGCCTCTGGTTAGAAGTTTGATATGACAGTAAATTTTGCAAAAAATACAAAAAGAAAACCCTTACTTTAGTCAGAATTTCACCATGATATTAAATTTTGCAAGATTTACATAGTGCAAACCCTGGCTTCGGTCAGAGCTTAAATATGACCATAACTACTGCAAAACAATATACAGCAGAAGCCCTAACTTAGCTCAAAAGATCAATACGATCTGAAAAGTTTGAGAAATGTTGATTCCGATCCGAGGGGGCATACAGCAGACAACATTCTCAATTGCTAGAATTCATGTTTAACGTGCAGAAGCAAATAATAAATAAGAACCCAGACATGGGGATATCATTCAGAACTGAGACTATGTGAGATATGGAACTGTCACAGAATTTTATTAATCCCTATGTTCAGTACATGATATTCTCTCAACAGAGATGAATGGCTATGACTAACTATCTTCCATCCTTTCTTCTCTATCTTTTTCTATGCCTATGAAAATACAATGCTGGAGGACAAAAGGAACCTGGAAACATTATGGAAAATGAAACTGGTGTGCATCTAAAAGTAGCTCATTGCCTTTCCTCAGTTATGATCATGTTGGGCTTTGATGTTATGGCACAGCCTGGCCCGCCCCACAAAGGAAGAGAACAGAGCTTACACCACAGCAAACTAGCACTGCCGCTATCATGTGCCATGGAATTGATAGGATGGTATATGTGGAGAACTGAATAGGCCCTGACTGAGTAATACATTGGTCGTGTGATAATGCAGACCTTACAACTGAGTTTGGAATTACTGCAGGCCATAGAACTTGGTTAGGCATTACCGGCGGCCATACTTCTTGAGCGGTTGAGCCGCTATATGGTTCAAATTTATACTGACGAAACCTTAACTTAGACCACATGTTAATTTCATCTTAAATTTTGGAAAACGTTGACATCTACAGTGTTCCAATATAAGCTTAATTTTTAATTTTTACTTGGCAGGGATATCTTAAACTTACAAATGCGCCCCTTTTTGATCATTCCCAAAGGTTGGGACTCGGGGAATAGAACTAGGATCTTGCTTATACAAGCGAGCCTACAATCTAACTGCAGGAATACCATTAAATTTTAGAACGGATATTTCACACGAATACATTTTGCCAAAGCCCTTCTGGATTTAATCTTCTCATGTTATCCCGCAAAGATTTGGCGAATCTTAGATTTCGCAAAATTTACATCTATAAAACATGACATTGCTGAACTTCGATACTAACTTAAATGTAGCAAAGCTCAGAGAATAAACCCTTACTTAGATAACAGCTTCAATACAGCCTCATATTTTGCATAAATTACACAGAAGAAACCCTAACGTAGGTAAGAATTAATTTTGTAAATTCTTAAGTTTTTCTTGTTGTTGTTGCTTTATATGAGCAATGAGCGTTTTAATCTTTGAGATAGCGTTAGGCTTATGAGGAGGACATTTAGCCAATGCAGTCTGTAAAAACTCCATACCTAAATCAAATTTCCCCCGCGCAATAGCTGCACAAGCTGATCTGTAAGCTCGGTCTGCCTCCTCTGCATTGTAAGTGTAGAGCACTCCTTCCAGAGAGAGGGAAGCCTGAGCGTACTCTACAGCCGTGATTGCCTTCTCGATTTCCTCCAGAACTGCATCGCATGATTTCGACTTCGCTTGATTCAGAATTGTTGGGTCAATTCTTGGCTTTGCCTTGGGCCTCCCTGATGCAGCCATTCTATATTCGTGCTCGTGCCAGGAGTATTTATATTCTTCAGGATTTGAAGTCACAAGAATTCTTGAATCTTCATGATCGCGTTTAAATTAGAGAACAGTGCCCTTTGACTAAACAAATATGAGATCTTAATAACGTCCACGAGACCAGAACGTGCTCGTATTACGTTGTCTGGCACTAAATTTCCAGAGCCGAAAGCCAGCTGTTCTTTTTTAACTTACTCTTGCATCTCTTAAATATCATCCACTAATTTTGGCTAATAAAAATAGGACAAATATTTATCATTTTTTGTTGTGAATTGTTTGATTTATCATTTTTTGTTGTGAATTGTTTGACTATTGAAATAGATGATATTTAAGTATAAGGCTTACTTATTACCACCAGATTAGATAATTTTTTGATTTGGGTTAAATTTGATGGCTGTATGACTATACTTTGTAAGTGACCAAGTCTTTTTGAGGTAACTAACTTGTTTTAGTTTTAGTGTTGGTAGTTTTTTTAAATAAGAATTACTTTATTAGTTCTTTTCCCCCTGATGATGGATCACGAGTGTGATCCGAAACGTTGAAGCAAAAAAGCAACACACAGTTTTTCCAAAAAACACTTCAATTATCAACATAGACTTTGGAAATATCATGTCTACAATTATTGGTTCTTGTCCAGGTCAATATATTAATATATTTATTGGATGTAATTTTTTAATCTATTTAGTCAATGATAATTATCATTGAGCATTAAAAAAATTTAGTAAGAATGTTATAGTTGATAATTAATTTTCTTATTTAATAATTTGGAAAAATATTATTTATCTATTTTCTTATTGGTTCATGTTGTGAATAGTTAGTGTATGAATGAAATTATTAATTAAATATTATTGCATTTTGAAATCAATGGATACATTAAAATAGTGTGACTGAATTTCAACTATATTAATGATTCAAGTCTTGTTGACATGACAATAATTTTCAAACAATTAGTGAATATATAGATATGACTAGTAAAAGCACCTAAATGTACTATCAAATGGTTGATAGGCACATATATAAATAGTAATATTTATGTTTTTTAAAGTTATTTGGTGTAGTGCTTAGCTATGGGACTATTTATATATGTGCCTATCAAAATTGCAATGTCAACTACAATAAGATTGACTTAATTAGATACTCGCTCTATGAGGTATAGTTTACAACATCAAAGGTATTATGAAAATAAGTGATTAAGTTCTGTTTGGAAGAATGATTACATACTGATAGTTTAGCAATTTGTTGCCTAATTATATTGAATTGCTTGCATCATTAATTATTGCATAGAGTTGTTTGAGATATTTTAAATTTTGGTTGATTAGTTATGGGTAGGAACAATTATCTTGTGAGCGTATATGTGTATTCCGAAGGAAAATTGATCTTCTTATCTCATAAGGATGGCAAAATGATCTAGTTTTTCATGCTAGTTTCAATCTAATTAGTTAGAATTAGATTAAATGATTGGTTTGATTTTGGTACAAGTTGATCATTTAAATCTAAATTGACTAAGTTGATTATTCTAGATTAAGAGCAAAAATTTATTGTTGGATGGTTTGATTTTAAATAAATTTAATTTTCTTTAAAGTAATTTCTTAGATATTGGGTATTATACACCCAATAAGCAAAACTATCAACATGTCGCAATGTTCAATATTTACAATTTCTTTGGTTCATGTTTATGGGTAATGTCGTTGTGCTTGAACTACTGCATCTACGGTCTAACATAGCTAAAACAATGACATATGTGGCATCGTACCTTTAAATCATTGGGGAGAAATAAGGAAAACTAAAACTTATAAGTTCGATGAACTGAAAAATCTTCCTCAGACAAAGCGTATGATCTAGGTAAACATGAAAATTTTACACAATCAAAACTTAAACATCAAACACTTCCTTAGAGTGTGTTTGCAAAGTAGTTTATTTTTCTTTATAGGATATTGTCCCTTTTTCATCTGAGTGGATGGCAGTCGACAAAGAATTATATGGGGAAACTAGGCCCTAGAAAGGGTTGCATACCCACTTGTACAATTGCATAAAACATAGAATAGAATAGAATTATATATTTACATACATCGGGTTCTCATGCACCTTGATCCAATGGACACAGGGTATGTAGGCAATCTAGTGAACGAAGGATGTTCCCAGTACATAGGTGTAGAGAACATTGTGAGGACTTGTAGCACTATTCTTAAGCATAGGTAGATTATTGAATCTAAGAGAATAACTAAGATAAAAATATGAATGATACTGATACTCAGAAGAATCCCTGGGGTGGATTACTTGTACTTGGCGAGTAGGTTGAAATATGAGGTGAGGTACAAAATACTTATATATACATATATATCCTAGTTGACATAGCCCTTGACACAGTATTATGGGTATGTTGTGGTCTTTTAGTGAGCAACTCATGGACTTGAATTGGTCCCAAAAGGGTCAAAGTCTTTGATCATAACACACTTAGAATTTCGTGTCCTTATAAGCTTGTATGGCTTAATGCATTGCCTATAGGGTATTAGATAGAAGAGCATGTATGGCTGAGTATGTTATCTAACCCTTATTGAATAGAGGTATGGCCCGATTTTGGCTATGTTATTTCATCTCGTATGGACAAGTGAGCCTAAAGGATAGAAGAGCTCAAATTGGCTAATGAATGTTCTATATTAAACAGGATAGCCCAAACTGGCTATTATCATTCCCTAAGTATTCAATTAAAGTAAAAGATTGCAAAAAGTATACACATAAAAGTATGATTAATCGATTTAAAGATTAAAAAAATCCCAACTCCATCCTACTTTGAGATCAATGATCAAGAAATTTACTATTAGACCAAGTGATTAATTACACTCATCTCAGTCTCCAATAGGCCTGAGCACTGTGATGTGCTCCCAAGGCTAGATCTATAAAAGTGTCATCTGAGCCAAACTCTACCCTCCCTTATATGTGATCGGGTTGAGATCCCTATAAAGGTGCGCCAGCACTTGAGCACCCCAATCAAATACGTGCTCATCCACACACATATCACTGACACACTCTTCCAACCTAATCAAAAAGTAGCACCCAATCTTGTCAGGCAGTAGTATACTCTAACAATGGCCACCATAACAAGGGGCAACTCCTCGACCATTCTTTGACATGCATCCAGATCTAGAGACTAGCCCTATCCTAATAGATTCACTCTTCTAAATAGTCGATACAATGTCGCATTTGTCCTTCGCTATTTGTAATACACTTTGCACCCCTAATCGGCAACCATAGTATCCTCCAAATGTCCTCAAGTGTTACAATAATCTTCCCTATTGAGAGATGGAATGTACTGGTCTTGAAGTGTCATCACTCTGCCAACACTATAAGCATCACCCTATGCACCCTAATGACTAGCATCTAGGCCATGTACCATAGCCCCACCATATACAAGCACCCCCAGTCATGCTCCTCCCAATGTTTTATCAGTCTAAGCACCCTCGATCCCTACACCTGTGTCATCAAAGGCAACAACCACTTGTATATCTAGTAAAAAACCATGCCAAAGTTCCTAGTCTTCCAATCCCCAATGCACATGCTTCATTTTTAATGCATGTGCTCATTTGAAACACATGCGTTGATTTATGATGCATGCTACGATTCACCCCACCCATGCACTAATCTATAACAAATGTGCTCATCTATGGAAATGAACCATTTTTCATGCATGCATCGATCTTAGATGCATGCATTGGTTCATGCCACACATGCATCGAATCACGACGCATGCGTTGATTCATCTCATGCATTCGCACATCCATTCCATGCACACACCAATTCATGCCCTTCACATATCAGCATGCATGTCAATGTGTTTTTCACCTCCCCCTAAACTAGTCATAAATGCACTTAATTGACACAAAACAAGGAGAGATGATACATACCATTATAGATGCACCCAATGGTTGCCAATATCTCCTCACCCACTGTGCCCAATGACTCTACATTAACACATTCTCCATCTTCCCCACGCTCTTTGCTCTGCTTGGCTCTTAAATCTCTAAGGTTGGAGAGTGAAAATGAATATTTTCACCCCCCTAAATCCTATTTATACACCCCTAACTCCCCCTCTAATCAAATTTTTTACCCCCCTTCACTCTTTTTCACTCAATTTCTTCATTTATGGGCCTTTTCCACCCATTCTTCCGTCGCTCCTCATTTTTCCTCCTCCACCATATTTTTCACTCTATTTCTTCTTTCAAGTGCTCAAACACACTCTTTTTCATTTGCGTGACCTCTCGAAAGGGTATCATCCCTCTCACATTTAATCATTTTCTTCAATTGATTGGGACATCCTGTCACCCCTTTCTCATCAAAAAGTGTTGTATTTTATTTTTCTTTGAAACAACATTATTTTAACATGATTTCAAAGAGGAGCAAAATGTAGACACCTAAAATTGTCTCATCATCATCTCAATCATAATTAAAGCATTACTTATCATTTCTACTATAACTAATCGAATAAATTCTAGTTATTTGATTAATTATCTTCGTTTTCCTTCCTAAATTAATTAAATAATTTTATTATGTAATTAATTAAATTACTATTCATCACTATTCACCCAAACATTAATTTTTAAATCAAGGCTATTTAATTAATCAATCATTCTTCATAGTCTAGCCTTAGATAAATAAATTTAATATTTATTTATCTAAGTTCATCTCATCTCATTAAAAAAATTAAATAAATTCAAATATTTATTTAATTTTTTATTTTGTCCACTTTTCATTAGTTGCCAAAATCGTATCATTAACCTTCCATAATCATTTGCACATTCCAAAACATGATTAATCAAGGTAAATCTTGCACAAGTCCCTAATGTGTACATGGGGTCAAAGGTATAGCCTTAATTTGTACATCCTTGGTACTTTGGGAGTGAGCAAGATCTTCACATCCCTCCAAAAATTTGTTTCTTCATCTCCCACCATTTGCTTTGTCTAAAATAAATCTCCATCCTTGATTCCTGTTGAATCTTGGAGCTCCCTTTGACTACCATTCACATAGTGTCACTTGGAAGCTTATCATGCCTCCCATCCTCTCAAGCAATCTAAGCCCTTGTTCTCTCAAAGCACTCCTAGCCCTCCATTCACTGACCAAAAAATATACAAATAGCACCCTCCACAAGCCATTTTCATAACACACTTAAATGCAATGTTACTCTACTATTTTGAACACTTGACATCCATCCTTTCTCACCACAATCAATCTTGGAACACAACCACCTTGGCTAGGTGCAACAAGGGAACTTGTGGGTGAGATTTCTTGTTTGTTTCATCCATTTTTGGTTAAGTTTATTTATGCTTAAAGTAGAGGTTACTTGTAGTTATGAATATAGTAGGTTGGTTGTATTTAGCTTGTTCTTTTATGTTCATTTCTATACACAAGGGTTTGGGACTCGTAGGGATGCTTGGATGTTGGGATTTCAGATTTTGGGAATGGGATGGGTATTTTTTTATTGTTGATGTTAGAATTTAGGGACCTAAATGGATTTTGGATAGGAGATAAGGATTTTTTAATTTGGAGATGGAATGAGATTTTGGAGATGCAAATTTGGATGCTCCACTTGTTGCAAGTATGTGCTAACTGGTGTTGTCATTGATGTCAACATGTTTGTGTTGTCATTGGTGTCAACTGTATCTTCTGATATTGTTGTTTGTTGATTGATTGAGTTGTCATGTTAAGAACATTGTCTGAGTATTTTGCTCCGCATTTCCTCTGTGTTGAAGAGCAGAGTATGAGAATTGGATATGATTTAGAAAAGTGTTTGAAGATGCTAAATCTAGAATTTGGTGGTCCAGATAGCTGTGCAGAAAAAGTTCTATTCACCAGTTTGAATATTGTGCCTAGAAATGTTTGCAGAGTGACAGGGAGAAAGTATTTTGCTCCACATTTCTCTGCAATTTGGATTTTGGTCTTGCAGTTTTGGACTTAATTTTATAAAGTCCTTAGCTATCTTCATTCTAAAGGATTTGTGATTTGGTGCTCTGGAAAGTAAGTTATTGATTAGCAGAGTTTGATAGTGTTTGTTGTGAAACAGTCTGTGATATGTCTTCAAGTGATATTTGTTGTCTTCAAGTGAGATCTATTGTGGTTGAATTTGTCAGCTCCCAAGTGATTCTATGATGTTTGTGGATGTCTCCATAATGTAACTAGTTCTGGTCAACCTAGTTATTTACACTTATTACGGAGGTGATTCGTGGATTGTGGACGCGTGTTGAAGCATGTAAGGATGTGTTTCGATCTAAGCTAAGTCATGAAGTGCTCTTCCTTCATTCATTTGCTCTACAAGTTTGTTTAGGTCCAGACCTAATTTGAATTATGTATGTATGCCGACCTTGGAGATAGTTCCAATGGTTGTAAATTGTATTTTCGACCTTGATGTATGTTCCAAGGTTGATGATCCATATAAATATATGTAATGAATCCATGAGTGATGTGAGAGAGTGTGAAGATGTGAAGATAAAGTGTGTATTGTAAAGGCAAAGCAGAGGAGATATATTGTGCTTCAATGGAACTGAACTCAGGCATGTTGTAGATGCTACTATATCAGTTCATGGCAGTGAGCCACCCATCCTAGCAGTGAGCCACCCCTTGGCAGTGATCCTTTTGTAGTGAGCATTCATTTGGGCAGTGAGCCCTATATAGTGAGCCCCTAAGGAAGTGAGCCTCTTTTGTTATTCGGTATTGTTACTACATTATATTGTGAGCTAACACTCACCGTGGTTTTTCTCTTTTAGGGTTTTCCACGTAAAAATTTGGTCTTCGTGTGTGTATGGTGTTGATGTGCTTATGTTTTGATTCTGCTATTCATGTTTGATCTTCATAATAGATTAACGAGTTAAAGCAAGTGAATGTGAATGTGATTTAGTTTAAAGAAGTTAAGGTTTTTGATACAATCGATTCACCCCCCCTCTCAGTTGTCTTGTGCCTTCAACAATTGGTATCAGAGCAAGGTTCCTTGGAAGAAAGCCTAACAGCTTAAGGTAGATCCGGGATGACACACAAGAAAGATATTCCTTAGTTTGATGGATTTGATTGTGCCTACTAGAAGGTACGAATGTAAAGTTATCTTATTTCTATTAGTTATAATGTTTGGAAGATGGTCAAAGATAAATACACAGTACCTAAAGGTGGTCCACAGTTTGATGAAGAGATTAAGGATTTTGAGACTAATCACAAAGCTAAAAATGCTTTATTAAATGCCATGTCTAACACTGAAATGGAGAAAGTTGTGGATCTAGAAACTGCTCATGAGATTTGGGACAAATTGAAGAACATCTACGAAGGTGATGAATCTATTAAGAAGGCTAAGTTGTAGAACTTGAAGACCACATATGAAACCATGTGAATGGTTGAAGATGAGAACATAACAAGTTACATACAGAAGATTGATGAAGTTGTCAGCAGCAACAAGGGTCTTGGTGGCAAGTTAGAGGATATGGATGTTGTAGATAAGATACTTAGAACTCTTCCCAAATATTATAGTCACAAGGTATCTACCATTGAAGAATTGTTTGATATGGGCAAGCTTTCAAAAGATCAATTGCTTGGTAAACTGACTGCTTTTGAGATGAGAGAGTTTGGTACTACTGATGGTCTTGTGAAAATTGAGACTGCTTTTAAGGCCAAGGAAGAAAAGACTGCTAGATCAGATAAATGTGATGTGGAATCATATGAAGAAGATTTTGAAGAGCTTGAGGCAAAATTTTCTAGCAGAATGAAAAGAGGCAGCAGAGGAAAGTTCAAAGGTAAGTTACCTTTTAAATGTTTCAATTGTGGTAAAATTGGTCACTATGCTTCAAGATGTCTTGACAGTGCTTTGAAGATCAAAAACAATGAAAGTAAAGGAAAGATGGTAAGAAAGAGTTATTATGTTAGAGATGATGATGGTGTAACTGATGATGAACCTAATTCTGATGATGCTAATACTAGTGAATGTTTGTTTATTTTACTTAGAGAAGAACCTGTTTCTGCTAATCTTGCAAGATGTGTGAAGGAAGGAAGTCCAGGAGAGTTGTCTGCATTTCATGATGAAAAGGAAGATGAATGGATCATTGATAGCAGATGTTCAAATCACATGACAAGAGATAAGAGTGAGTTTGTTAAGTTTGAAAAATATGATGGAGGACTAGTTAGGTTTGGTGATGATGTAGCTGGTAAGATTTATGGAAAAGGATCAATTACTTTTGATGGCAAGCATAATACAGATGATGTTCTTTATGTCAAAGGCTTAAAGCATAATCTTCTAAGCATTGGACAAATGTGTGACAAAGGGTATAATCTGGTGTCTAAGGACAATGGGTGTGAGATAAGGAAAAACTTTGAAACTTTAATTGTTGCTGGTAAGAAGACTCATGGTAATGTTTATCATTTGAAGGGTACTAATAATTGTTGTTTGTTGGCTCAGAAAAATGAAAGTTGGTTATGGCATAGGAGAATGTGTCACATTAACGTTGACAATTTGGTGAGACTAAGCACAGTACAAGCAGTGAGAGACTTGCCTAAGATTGTGAAGCCTGCCAATGCTATGTGAAAAGAATGTCAATTTGGGAAGATGATAAAGACTACTTTCAAGAGCAAAGAACAATTCTCTACCAGTTTGCTGGAGTTCCAGTGCATACAGACTTATGTGGCCCTACAAGAATAAGAAGTCTACAAGGTGCCAGGTATTTCATGATTCTTATTGATGATTATTCAAGAATGACTTGGGTTACCTTTCTTAGAGAAAAATTAGAAGCCCTAGACAAGTTAAAGGCATTCAAAGCTATGGTTGAAAATGAGATGGATTTGAGAATCAAGTGTTTGAGATCTGATAGAGGTGGTGAGTTTACTTCAAATGAGTTTAATGCTTTATGTGAAGAACATGGAATAAAGAGACACTTGTTTGCTCCCCAAACTCCTTAACAAAATGGAGTGGTTGAAAGAAAGAATAGAACTGTTCAAGAAGCTGCTAAAATAATGATCAAGGAAGCAGACCTACCAGAAGTATATTGGAAAGAAGTAATACACATTGATGTTTACATTCAGAACAGAGTACTAGTCAGAGCAAAAGAAACAAAGACACCTTATGAGCTGTGGTATGGAAGAACCCATACTGTCAAATACTTCAAAGTTTTTGGAAGCAAATGTTACATCAGAAGAGATGAAGAATTAGGAAAGTTTGATGCTAGATGTGATGAAGGCATATTCCTTGGGTAATCTACTAAGAGCTAGGCTTACCGGTGCTATAACAAAAGACTGAGAAAAATCATTGAAAGTGCAAATGTTAAAGCAAATGAAGATATTCAATTAGGTGGATATGAGTCAGATGGATCTATTGATACATAAGAGGTTAAAAAAGACAAAGAAAAGGAAGTTCAGATTGAAGTGCAAGTTGCCCTTAAAGAAGAAGAATTTCAAGCTGAAGCTCCAGAAAGAATTCATAAAACCCCCAGGTATGTGCATAGAGATCACTCTGAAGATTAGATTATTGGTGACAAAAGGAAAGGTGTATTGACAAGAAGCAGAGCTGCAGAAGATCAAGTAAATCTATGTTTGCTCTCAAAGGTGGAACTTAAAACAATAAAAGAAGCATGCAATGATGAATATTGGGTCAAAGCAATGGAAGAAGAACTAATGCAGATTGAGAAGAACAAGACTTGGGAACTTGTCCCTAGACCTACAAACAAGAATGTGATAGGAACAAAGTGGGTATTCCGGAACAAACTGAATGAAGTTGGAGAAGTTGTGAGAAACAAGGCAATACTTGTGTGTAAAGGCTACTCACAAGTGGAAGGAATAGATTATGAAGAGACCTTTGCTCTGGTGGCAAGAATGGAAGCTATCAAACTATTTTTGGCATTTGCATCACATAAAAATTTTAAGGTATACCAGATGGATGTGAAGTCTGCTTTCCTGAATGGTGAGTTAGAAGAAGAAGACTATATAGAGCAACTGGATGTATTCCAGCTATCAGACAAACCAAACATGGTATGCAAATTGAAGAAGGGTTTGTATGGATTGAAGCAAGCTCCCAAATCTTGGTATGCAAGATTGGATAAGTACCTGTTGCAGTAGGGATTCAGTAAAGGATCCGTAGATAGTAACATGTACACCAAGATAAGTGGAGACCAAATTCTGATTGTTGAGATCTATGTTGATGACATCATATTTGGTGGAAATGGAGGTATGTGTAAGAAGTTTGCAGATGAGATGCAAAAATAGTTTGAAATGTCTATGTGTGGTGAAATAAACTTCTTCCTTGAACTGCAAATCATTCAAACTAGTAAATGTATTTTCATTTCTCAATCCAAGTATGTTAAAGAGTTGTTGAAGAAGTTTGGAATGGAGGATTCTAAACAGGCATGTACCCCTATGATTATTGGTTGCAAGTTGAGTAAGAATGATGAATCTCCTAAGACTAATCAGAGAAAGTATAGATCAATGATTGGAGGATTGATTTATCTAACCTCTACTAGACTAGATATCATTCATGCAGTCTGTCTTATGGCCAGATTTCAATCAGATCCCAGAGAATCACATGTTGTGGCAGTAAAGAGGATATTCAGGTATTTGAAGGGAACTCCTGATCATGGCTTGTGGTATCCTAAGAACAATAATTTTTTCCTTAAGTGCCTATACAGATGCAGATTGGGCTAGATGTGTTGATGACAAAAAAGCACAAGTGGGGGTGCATTCTTCCTTGGAGATACGGCAGTGTCCTGGCATAGCAAGAAACAAGAATCAATTTCCTTGTCTACTGTAGAGGCAAAATATATTGTTCCAACAACATATTGTACTCAGGTGTTGTGGATGAAACAGAACTTGAAGGATAGCAAAGCTAAGTATGATGAGCCAATCCCTATTCTTTGTGATAACACAAGTGCCATAAATATTTCAAAGAACCCAATGATGCATTCAAAGACAAAACACATTTCAATTAAGTATCACTTTTTAAGGGAGAAAGTTACAGAGAATGAAGTGAAGCTTGAGAATCTTCCTACAAAAGATCAAGTTGCTAATATATTCATTAAGGCTCTTCCAAAGGATACATTTGAGTATCTTTGGGAGAAGTTATGGGTTGTTGCCCCTCCTTCCTTGAACTAGATGCATAAGGAGATGCATCAGTCCAATGTGCCTCAAAGTATATTTTTCCTTTTTAGACTAATATTGGAGGCTACCTCTCAAGGGGAGCAGGTAGTGGTTTGAGATGATTGTTGAAGTCAGGGGGAGTAAAGAATGATTTCAAACTGATCAAGCAGTAGTGTGCAAGTATGTGCAGTCGAAGAGATTCTTGGAGTACAGGACCACTGAGAGGGGGGGTGAATCAGTGGTCTATAATTCTTAACATCTTATGCACCTTTTAATTTACAAGACAAAACATGAGAGAGACTTTAATAATCTATCAACCACATATGCACAAGTATGATGATGAATAGTTAGAATAGGACTTTATGAAAAAAAAAACATTAATACACATGTACACATAGAGGCATAAACCATAACACATATTTTGATGAGTGGAAAACCCTCATAGGGATGAAAAACCACTCTAAATTGCCTCACTGGCTTAATCATGAAAATCACCAATTACATAGCCTCACTGGCTAATGAATGCATCACTGGCAACAAATAGGTCTCACTGACCATACAAGCCTCACTAGCTACAATATGAACATAAGAGAGAAAAGAAATAATTTAGGGGGTTACCCTGATTCTCTACAACACATTCAACCTTATATTTCCTTTTCTATACAACCAATACATACTTCAAATACAACCTTCTCAAATACAAAATCAAGAGTCCTTTATCCTCTATGTTGAAGTCTCTGAACCTGCAAGATACTTGTCATCAAAATTCTTGTCTCCTTGACATGGATCATATTAGTAGACATGATATTTCCACAGTCCATGATAATAAGATGTAAAGCTTCTAGATCCATCATTCTCATTTTTCTCCTGATGATGGATCACGGAGTGTGATCCGAAACGTCGATGCAAAAAAAGCAACACAGTGTATCCAAAAGCTTTACATCTGATGGATCATATTATCAAACAATCTGCCTTCCTATGACCTCTTTTTTCTCCATATAAAAGAATATATTTTACATCTCTATTTACACTGAGAAATTACTCTTGAAATCTTTGCCAAATGAATATTTCAACCCCTCTCATACACTAAAATTCTCATTTCAATTTGAGCCATTTAAAACCACAACAACATACCCTCATTTTCACAACCTGCATATATATTAGTTCTCAATGACATTAGGCCCTTAATCTTCCATCTTTAGAGCCTCTATACATTTTCATTTTCTCTGCATAAATCATCTTCAAAAAATCCATTCACCTACAATAAGAAAGACTTTTCATATTCCTCTTCTTTCTCTACATTCATTTTCCCCTTCTCTCTGTATTCCTTCTCCCTTTAAAAAAAACTCTTGACTATTCTTCAATCTGCAAAAATAATCTTCAAGAATAAAATAAATCATTAACCCTGTAAAAAGAATATTTCATACTCGGACACCATTTCTTAAATTATCTGCATGAAGCCTTAAAAAGAAATAACCCCTATACACCACTCAAAAAGAGTTTCATACTTTACTTTCTCAATATGGGAAAAATAAAAAAGAAACTACTCCTTTATTGTCTTTAATTGATACGAAGGAGATCCACTAGAGAAATTTTAAAAATAGAAAAAGATCTCCAAAAAGAAATTTTAAAACCCACAAAATCTACCTTTTAAAAAACTGTCTAATAATATTCCTTGTAAAGCAAACCACTACAGTCACAATGAAATGACATCCAAATGCACGTCAATGTGCATACCCATGAGGAAGGAGTCTAAGTTTAAATGATAATCGTTGATACTAATGATCACATTCATAATAACTTTAAACTTAAGACACTGATTGTCTTTTCCTGCCCGAGAGCTCAAAGAGGAAGACCGAAGTCATCGGTCCTACTAGGAAGAAGGGGCTGGTCCCCAACAACCCCAATACCCTTAACATCATAACTTAAGTTTAACTGACCTATGATAGCAGGTCACTAGAAAAATAAAACAAAAGTGCATGAAGGGTATGACGAGCATCAAAGAGACTTAGGGTATAGTAATTTAGGAATTTTTAAGGATTTAGGACTTGTATACCCTAGTGAAGAATATGATAACTCATCATTGTAACTCACTATAGAAGAGATTGATGATACTGTGTATGCATGACTAGTTACAAACAATGCAGAAACAAGTCAACATTTAACATATAGACCTAGAAATGATTGGATGAGAAATAGAGCACTAAGAAGGTCAATGACTACTAATCATAGTACCTTTGAGTCAACAACAACCAACCACACCATTGTAACTAACCAAACATCTGAACCTCTACCATACCTCTGCCACTGAAGACAACACTCTGCATTATATACATGACTGAATGTCTGCATTTAAGTACAACATATGATAACATGATATGATCAACACATATTGATGATATTAACAACATAACTATTTCAACACCCTGAAGGATCTTAACCTCTGATCTTGAGTATAACATCAACATGAGTAATACCAACAACCATATTTATGAAGCATAAGAAATGAGAATCAAACTCCTCTTGAGATTTTGTATACTATGAGGATCATGAACATGAAAGCATCTTGAACACTATGAAGACATCTTGAACACCATCAAATGAGATGATCAACCAATCACTCTGCATAAGGTGACTATACCATGATCTTTAACCTCCAACTTGATAAACTAACAAATCATACCACTATGAACTCTCAACATCATTGATTGACCAGGATGAATAACAAGGCATGTCAACTGAACCATATATCAACAACTGAGAACAATCGCTTGAAACATACTCTAAATACCTTATCCTCCAAAACACCGTGAAGACATATGAGCATCCATTCAAAAGATTGTGAGGCATACACATCAACTAAACAATGAAGCATGACAAAACCCTTTTCATGAAACACCTTTTTGACATCAATGACAATCACTATGAAGCACCATTGTGAATAGCATGACAATTATATTTGCATCAACAACTCAACACCTTTTTGACATCAATGACAATCAACCTCCATCAATCTCCCCCTTTGTCATTGATGGCAAAACTACATGATGCATTTTCTCTCTCTCTCCCTCTTTTTGTCATCAAATGACAAAAGATAAGGTACTCCCCCTGTCGTTTAACTCCACTGAAAGATGTTAAAGCTTGATCATAACATTTACAATCACATTGCATTATGAAGATTTTGAAGCATGGTATAATAATGAAGACATAAACTCCTGTTATCCTGTTATCTTCCCTTTGAACTTGTGATGACCTATGATGACAAAAATAACAATCCTGAAGCAAGCTTGTAGACATCTCCATCACATATGACAAACCTTGTTGACAATACCCTGAAACAACTCTTCAACTTGAGAGCAACAAGTCACCATGAAGCACACATCTGAAAACATACATCTTGAAGCACAGGACCTAAGGGCAACATCATGTGAGGCACACCAACTAAGCAGTTGTAGTTCAGAGTACACCCTCGAGCATCTCCTCATGCAATACCAAATTACTACCCTCCATGTGCAATGGGTTAAATTAGCGATTTCACAGCTGTAATCATTTTGAAATCCTTTGGCAGATGGAAAATGTTAGGTGTGTTTTGGAAAATATGTTGTGATCATAGTCACCAGATCTGAGTGGATCTGGTTCAACTTGTTTTGATCTAGATATTTTGGGTTGGCTGGATTTGTCTAATTCAGTTCAGAATTTTCAATTGCAATAGGAATTTTACCCTTTTTTTTTAAATTCTAGATTTATGATTTTTTTTGACCTCACGAAGGAATCAATTTTTTTCAACCTCATGAAGGAACCAATTTTTTTTAACCCGGCAACCATGGTTGTGATTTTAGACAGTGTTCTTGAGGTTTTCATGTTCGGTTAGATTAAAAGGAAGAACCGCTAGACAAAGTGAAAAGTGTGTTTTAGTTACATCTATTGTTTTAGTTACATCTATAGACACCCAAATTTGTCCCAAAAATGTCCATGTCAGGCAATACCTAGTCAAATACATTACTAAGACATCATGTAGCATTTTTTCCTAATCCCACTTATCCATTAGCCAATTAATTAAATAAATCTTATTTATTTAATTAATCCCATCATAATCCCATTTATCTTTCCATAGTCAATTAATTAAATAAATTATATTTATTTAATTAATTTCCACTTTCCCTCATCTAAATTAATTAAATATTTATTTAATTAATGTGTTCCACATCATTCCTTTCCAAAAATAGAAAATTTCATATTTGTCTCTATCTCCACAATTGTCTCCATGTAAAGTGGAAGTCATTTGTCTCTATCTCCATATTTGTCTCTATCTCCACATTTGCCTCCTTGTAAAGTAGAAAACCATTTGACACTTGTCACATGACTACAACTCCCTTAAAGAGTGGGAATAACTAATCAATCCTAGATGTCCACATCAATCATTTAGTCTTTTAATCTCAACTATCCATTTGAACCAAGCCTTGCCTATAAATCAACCTCCTCTCACAAGCCATTTTGATGCATCTATTCTTCAAGTATCGTTATGCTATCCAAATCTCTCCACAATCTTTCATCCATTATCTTCCATCTATTATCTTCCATCTATTATCTTCCATCTATCATCTCCATCTTATTGTTATGTTGCCAAATTGTGAGCAATCAACATATCAAATCATTGAACCAATCAAGCCATCATTGCATCTATTCGAGGTATTGAAGATTTGGATTAGGTAATACATTTTATTGTTTTATCATTCATTTTATCCAAATTTTTCATATACATTTTTGGTGAACCCGACGTGAACATGCTCCATTGGATCTAATCATTAGTTTTTGCAGGGTTTTGTTGTTAAAATTTTGCATTTTTCTAACCCTAGTTTTGTCAAAATTTGCAAGTTTTGGGGGTAAATTGTTACAGGTTGCATCCTAGGTAGAAACTAACCACACCATCGCAATCAGGAAGTCATTTCCATGAATTTTGACTATAAATTTGCCCATGTTTTGTGACTACAATTTTTTTGAAAAAAAATCATTTTTTTAAGTTTTGCAGGCCGTACCATACAGATCCGTACGGCCTGCGCAGGGTCCTTGGTGGCATCGTTCATTTTGGTTTTATTTCTCCTTCGGTGGTAGGTTTTATGCTAACATGTTTGTATGCAGGTGAATTCTTGAGGGTTGCAAATCTAATATTTGTTTTACAGGTTTAAAGTCTGTCGACCACTGGTTAAAAATCCCTGAGCCGCCATCTCCAAATCCTTTCCATCCCCCAAAACGCTTTCGCCACTTATCCAAATCACCACCGTCTATGTTCTTGGTCACCTCTCTCTTGTTGGTATTGTTCCCCATTGACCAAATTCTTATATCTCCCACTGCCTACTGCCTTCTTCCGCCTTCAATCTACCAATCCACCACGAATAGCCCCAACCACTACTTCAATCGCCGCTCATCATTCAAATCTATCAACCCATCTCAAACTCACCTTAATTCTAATCTCTGCCACCTACATTTTATCATTGCAATCCAAATAGCACTTGGTCGCCACCATATTATCTATGTCGCAACCTATTTTTCGCTTGATCTTTTAGTCATAACCCCGATCCACTGCCTCTGTATCCTCTGGTCGCTTCCCATTTGAGTGTAGTCACCACTTTTGTGGCTCGGTCCCCTCCGCCCCTTTGCAAATCCTTCCACCGTCTGGATATCCTTAGTGGTTGCCTATCTTCTATCACTAAAACCCTAAGTCCAAACTGTAGACGCTAGTTTTAGACTGTTATCACCTTATATCTTCCCTGATCGCCACCGAAAAACCTTTAGTCACCATTGTAAAACACCACCATCCTCTGTCGATTTAAAGTCACCATCGCCAAGCTAGTTGTTGTCACCAATTTTGGTCGATCAAGACTTGGCATTATATCTCCTGTCGCCCTATCTCTCTGCTCGATCGCTACTGAGTACTCTACAATTTTTGCTACCCTCAAAGATCTCAACTACTGCTTGAGACCAAACCTTTTGCTACTTAGTTGCTATCATAATCGCCAAATCTTCCATCTGGTCGCCATTCATTACCGTTGCTTTACCATCTTATCATCGCTTTTCATAGCCTCCATATTTCCTATTGAACTGGCCTTCAAATCCATCAGAATCTCTATCCAATTCCTCCACTGACGTTGAAATCTGCATCCTCCTGACACAGTATTTGTAGTTGACATTGTTTGCTGATGTCTTTTCTCCACAGTTGCCGCTCTTGTTGAGACCATAGCAGTCCCTGTTGAAGCTGACACCACCTCCTCTGAACTTCCATCGACACTTATATAAACAGTCATCGCCCTCTATTTACCTGTCATAGTCCTTAATAGCTATTCAGAGGTCATTCCACCTGTTAGAACTGGAAAAAGTTTCACATGTTTCATTAACCACCTCTCATTTGTCCTCCACATTTGCCATACATTGATCTTATGATTAATACAAATTGTAAAATTTGTGTGACAAGATCCATATTGTAGCCCATAACAACTAATGATTCCATAAATATGATCTTTGAGATAAGCATTTCTCTGATCATAGTTGTGGAAAACAAACAATTGACCCCTATCGGCAAGATCATATGCATGTCTTTCCGATCAGATAAGCCATAATCCTCTAATGGACATTTTCATTTATATCGGGAAGACCTAAATGGAGTTACGCCGATCAAAGAACCCAGAATTAACAATTGTGTAATAATCAGGAAGAATAGATATTGTGTTGCCAATAAAAAGCTTATCGGCAAGAGAGATAAAGTCAGAGTGAAAATTTTAAACTACACTGATCTCAGAACTCATACCGATGAACATAAGTTTGGCAAGAAGTGTATGCATTCTCGTCGATGAATCGATACATTGTTTATATCGGCATGACATATACCATCGGAATGGATTTTTTATATCTTTTTGACTATGCAACTCACCCCGATGAGAAGGTATTACAAAGATCGGCGAGAGTCCCATCGATGTTCCCCATGGACAAAAGATACCAGAAAACACTATCGGCGAGACTTAATGTATCAGAAGAACATTCTATTCTCTTAGCGATAGTGATTGTTAGCCTGATGACTACGAAGTATCTACTGCTCGTCGAGAGAACACTCGCCGATGTCCAAAAACAACTTCGACAGTCAAGACCACCTTGATATCGGAGTGAAAGTCACAATGTCTCCCCGAAATGTTGAGAATAGAAAAAGGCAAGAAAAGGGGATTTGTGCATCGATGAAAGTGTTAAAAAGTCTTCTTGATAAGATTAGAACTAAAAGAACACCTCCTATCAAAGAGACATTAAGATAGTCCTGGCGATCGATTGGGAATGTATAAACAAAAGATGGTGCCAAAATGAACATATAGATTGGCATGAGATTGAAATAGTCTTCCCGACAAAATTCATTATATCGATTTGACATTTTCAGAGCCCGAGAAGCCTGCTACATTCAATTCCAGTGGCCACCATTAATGGATGCTTGATCATAATCTCATACAAACTACTCTGATTCATAATAAATTGAAATCAAAAGAAATCTTTGAGGGTTGCAGTGGAAAAGCGGGGAATTGACCAAGGGACCAAAAAATTCACAACATCGAGCACATACAAGTAAGCATTGTAAACCTTCCTGCTACTGATAAATTGTAAGGTTAAATCTGGTGTTTAGCATAGAGATAAAATGGAGGGTCCTTCCAAAATAAAAAGAAACCAGCAGACTGAAACTAGCCAAACCAAGGGCAAAAAGCAGAAGCTAAAGAATTCACCAATGCTTCTAAAGAAGGAGTACCTACACTATTCAATGATGATAAGAGTCTGAGAAGTCAATAGGATTGAGCGAAGGGATGCCGATTGATGCTACATGAAGCCTTGGAGGCTATGAAAAGCGAAGACCCATTATTAGAGGAGACCTGCGCACATGTGGAGAAAATGGTCACTATGGAGTTTGTTGCAAGGAATGTTGTGGAATGTGCAGATACTCATTTAAGCCAAAAATACTTGGATCATATTACTAAAATTCATTTATGGCTTATTAGAGCCTAATGATAGTTTGTTTGTTGTTATTAAAATTCCAAAAGACACTTGTGAAGGGGTACATCCTCTTCAATGATATGGCTATATAAGTTAGAGAAATAAGAGTTAGAAGGTCATCATTACCAATTTTCACTTTAGGTAGGGTATTGGTAAGAAGATAGATTGCACCCATTCCATCCATCCACTGTCATCTCTGAGAAACTCATGCAAATACTATATGTTATCTAAAGAAATATAATGGAGCAGATTGATATTTCATGGTGATCTATTCTCACTGTTCAATTGTTGTGTTAATTTATTATGCACATAAGTTATTTGGCTGTCTCCAAAAGGGTTTTTTATGTTATTCAAATTGAATGTGAAGATACATTTGATTTGTAAATGCACATTTGTTGTAATTGTGTGGTGCCGCTGATTGGTTTATGTGTGTAGAAGGAATAAATTACCTTTTAGGAAATTTAATTTGATTGGTTCCTATGTGGATTAAAATCCTTTTAAATAAATTGTCTTAATTGGCTTCTCCTCACATTTGAATTAAAATCCTTTCACAACTTCACAGTAGCATAAGGGGATATCACTAGGATTACTAAGAAGAGCACAAATAACTTACATACTTGCATGTCTGTATAAGGTACAGACATGTAAAAGTGCCCAACTGTTAGAGTTAAGCTGAGAACTAAATCTACCAATCTCACACCTCTGCCTCCATAATCATCATTTATCCACTGACTCCATTCACCCAATAGATTAGGCACTGATCAATTTTAGAACTCTTTACAGAAATTTAATTCACATCTTCCATACTTCAAGCTTTTATTAGGAGTTAGTAAGTAAGCTCTGCAATTATCTCACAATTGTGTGCCATAGTGAGTAAAATTGCCTAAATCAGAATCCACTTAGATTTTAAATCTGCCTTATCATTTAGGTGCACCTGCCTAGGTCTAGCAGAACCTAAAGAGTAGGGGGTTTCCAAGTACATAAACCCTGTCTTGTTGACCAAAAACATATCAAGAGATTGGCAGCCTCTTATGGTCTAAAAACCAGCGTTTTTGAGACCCAACAAATTGGCAACTCTACTGGGGATCGTACACAGTAAAATCTGGTAAGAAACCACATCTATAGAGTCAAAAGGTTGAAACTCTGCTGGTCAAGGAGAACCCAGACATTAATCAGTCCTCTTGAGTGAGGTGGCGACTCTATTCTCTAATACAATCACTCTATGTCTTTGTGTTCAATAATCTTTTAAAATGGATGGTAGGAGATCTAAAGCCGATGGGAAAAAATTACAAACACCCCCACCCTTAAAAGTTCCATCAAAGAAAATTGGGTTATCAAACCAATCTCAAAAGAACCATAATCAAGATAATAAGGATAATCCTACAGAACAACTTGTTATCACCCATAATAGTTTTACTCGTCTGCACGAATCAAATGACACCCTATCCCAGAACTATGGATTATCCGATGATGTTCTAGCCAAATATAGGCCTGATCCCCAAAGACAACTTGAGTATGAAGCTCATGTCATAAGGGAAATAGACCAAAAATAGGCCGAATATAACTATGAGATGTCATTGCAACAAGGAGGAGTTCAACAGGAACGCACAGGTCAAGAAACTTTTACACAAATGAACAACAGTCCACCAAAAGATATGAGGAGTAAGGATGAGATGGAATAGAATCTACTTAAATTACAAGAGGAGCTTGAACTTGTCAAGTTAAGGGAAGCTGAAAGTCGTTTGAAACAAGAAATACAATAGATAAAAGATAGAACTAGAATGACTAACCCAAAATATGTACCTCCACACAAACAAGGAGGATATGCTCCAAAGAATCTACAACAGAATGTATACCAGAATGCAAGTGGTTCATCCAATCCACAACCACCATCAGCAGGCCTTGTCCAACAGAATATTCCTCCAAGAAACCACCCATTACACATGGCACTTCCCAACACATGGTCAATCGATACCCGCCCCTAGGCCAACAATATGTTAGGCCTCAATATCACCATGTGAACCCACATTTAAATATGCAAAAGCATCCTCCATATAACCAATATCAGCCAAACCAACAACTGCATAACCAGTATCAACCAAACCAATGACTACAAGGGCCTCTGAACATCAATAGATACAAACAATTGGACTTATCTAGATATCAAGTATGTCCTGATCCTATTGATAATGATATAAGGAGTGCTCTCCCAAAATTTACTGGAAACGACGCTATTTCTGCAGAAGAGCATATTAGAAGTTTTGAACATCTCATGGACAACTTTGAAGTGGAATATGAAGATGTTTTAATGAAATTATTCATGTTGTCTCTTGTTGAAGATGCTAGAGACTGGTGCAAAAATTTACCTAACACTTCGATCTGCTCTTATGAAGATTTTAAAGATAAGTTCAAAGAACAATATAGGAGCCAATATGATCCAAATTTTCTGGTTCATGAATTAACCAACATTCAGAAAAATTATAACGAGTCTGTGGTAGATTTCAATCAGAGATTTTCCAAAATTTATAATAAAATCCCATTGGAATTGAAACCTCCAGATCGCATGGCCTTAGCATTATACTTAAATGCCTTTGATCCAAAGACTGGATATGAGCTCAGAAACAAGGCTCCCATGACCTTGGCAGAGGCACAAAAGGCAACTGTCAGCATGGAGAACAATATAAGAGTAGCAGGCAAGCTTGGGAAAAGAGAAAACCCAAAGATTATACCAGCTCTAAACAATAATCAAGCAAAACAGAACAATTATTATAGAAATGAAAGGCCACGCCTACATGACATGCCCTATAACACCAATTAGAAAGATGGAAAGCCTTTGGAAAACAATAGAAAGCAGAATTATGGGAAAGATACTCCCGACCCTCTTAAAAGAAATGGAACACATGTAGCGAAAAATAATCCATGGTGCTTAGCCTGTAGTCTACCTCACTCACCTGATTATTGTGTGGTGGCACAATCAATACAAGAAGAGGGAACATCTTATGGTCAGGAAAGAGACAACCATACTATAAACATGCTAGCATTCAGACCCCATCAGATTGATGAAGGATATTCATCCACGAAGGAGGATGGATATGAATATGACGTGGGAAACCAAAGATATAACACTGGCATGGGAAGACAAGAGGTATTCTCATACCAAAAATATAATTATGAAGAAAATGTTTATGATCATGGCATACCATCACATAACCAATGGAGAAAACCAACTGAAGAAGAAAGAAGGGCTCTCACAATTGCCGCAGTAGCACAAGCAAAAAGTAAGTATAATCTGAGAAATAGAACAGTCAATGCAGATCAAGGAACACCTAGAAGTGTGTTTGTAAAAGATCGGAGTCATAATAGGGACAATATGAAAAATACATCTAAAGAGCCAGAAAAAAACTAAGCAAGGCAAGATAAAAGACAAACTACCAGTTGGAGAAAAGGGGCATAACAAAATAGAAAAAAGCTGATCAAACAATAACTCCCTCATTTGACATAGCCCAAGCAGTATCTCAAGTGAAAATATCAGTACCACTTCTTGAAATGATGAAGATAGATTAGTATAGGAATACGGTGGTTAAGATGATTTCAGATATACCAAAAAAGAAACAAGAAAAACCTGAAATCAAAATAAATAACGTTCAAACTAAGGCTGCTAAAACTCCTGAAGTATATCTGGGTGACACATTGACAAGGAATCCATCTCAAGTAGATCTTTTTACACCACCCTGTTGATAAAAAACAAACTAGTGAGGAACTGTATGATTGATTCAGGGGCGGCTATGAACATCATGCCAATAGCGGTCATGAAAGAGTTAGGAATGTGAGTTGACACCACATATGGTAAATGTTATGCTATGGACAATAGATCCATCCCAGTTGTGGGTATTATGAGGGATGTAGAGATAAAGTTAGCTGCCTACTTTGAAGCAGTTTATAAGATTGATATCACTGTAGTGGATAGTCCACCTTACTATGGAATGTTGCTATGTAGACAATGGACTACAATAGCCGGAGGAAATGTCCAGTTGGATCTATCCTATACCACTATGCTAGTGGGAGAAAAATAAATTAAGTTGTGTAGAGAACCAAGGTATGAGAACATCATAGAACGCATTGACCAGAATCAAGTTGTATACGCCTAAAAATGACACAAATCATCCTAAATAAATATTCTAAATATTTATTCCATTCTTCTATTAATTAAATAAATATTCCAAATTTATTTAATCAATTCACTGTTCCATAATTAAATAAATTCTATTTATTTAATTAAAATTCTTCTAAAGTCCTTCACAATTAAATAATCATAAATTATTTAATTAATCCTATTTCCTCTATCCTAAAGTTCTAAATTCAAAATTCCACATCACCTTTACACCTCACCTTTTCCACCTCACCTTGTCCACCTCATCAAGTTGCACATGTAATTAAATATATTTAATATTTAATTACCTTATTTTCCCTCACCCACATGGCCTATTTCTTCTCCAATCAGAGGTCAGTTAACCAATCAATCAAATCTGTTAACTAACCTGTCAGTTGAGTCAAATCCTCAATCAATCCAGTCAGTTCCACAATCCCCTCTTCTAACTGATCAATCAATTTTGTTAACAGATCAGTCAAGTCTGTTAACTCTCCAATCAGTTTTGTCACATCCCACCTTTCATGATGGAGCTGGGACACTTGGCACGTTTCCACTGGTTGCACATTCCTCAACCATCCTTAGCCGTTGATCTTCATATCTTCTCTCAACCGTTGATTCCTATTCCTCCAAGTCTATAAATGAAGCTTCATCCCTCCATTCTAATCATCCAGGCTTTTGACATCGTTACTCTGCAAAAATATCACCAGCGCGCCTTTGGCACCCACTTGTCATCCACAAGCTTGAGATCACCATTGTTGCATTGGAGCTCACCTTCATTGCATATCACACCATAGCCGTTCACCATCGACTTCCTCAAACAGCTTTAAAAGATTGCACTCTCTGAGGGCTCATCTCATCTGCGAAAGGACGATTCGTGATAGGCGAACAACGGAAGTTTCGAAACGGAAGAGGTTTGCTGTGTTTGTTCATTGCTTTGTTCATTTGAATCTTCTTTGTTTCTCTATTCTGTTGATGTTTGGGTCATCTATTATTCATTTGATTGATGCACTATTTTACCCTCACATTTTTGGCGCCCACCGTGGGGCCGTTGCCCCTTTATTTTACCGTTTTTGAGCTTTTTTGAAGGCAGGTTCCGTACAGGTCCCGCAGAGTCACGCACAGGTTCTTTCGGCGCATCTGTTCATTTTTACGACGCTTTTGAAGACTGTTACGGCGCTTTTGTAAAACTGCGCATTTGTTGACTGTAACTACACTTTTATAGACTGTTGCTGCGCTTTTGTTTAAACTGCGCATTTGTTGATTTTTGCTGCGCTTTCATATAATATTGCTGCGCATACGTTAAAACGGCGCATCTGTTCATTTTAACGGCGCATATGTTCATTTTAACGGCGCATTCGTTAATGCTGCGCTTCTGTTGATCAGTTCTGCGCATCTGATCACTGAAGCTGCGCATTTGTAACTGGCTCAGGTTTTAGCACTTTTCTAGAGTATTTTGCTAACGCTAACCCTTTTGCAGGTGTTTACTGGAGCGGTTTTGCAGGTTAGGCTCGGGTTTAGTTACATGTAGTTGCATCTAACTAGCTCACATTTCATTTTCTGGGAAAGAGTAAAATGGTTGTTCATTACAAATCTTCATCTAGTCTTAACTAGGGAGGAAGTAACTGGTTTATTTCATGCTTGCATTGCAAACAAACTTCCAAGTTATTGCTATCTAAGATTTAAAATTGAACTCACAACTGCTTTCTGAAGTTAAAATGAACCATTGCTATATCGTGAGACCTGAATTTCAAAGTTAACAATCTCGTGCAACGTGGACTTAAAATTGAACTCACAACTGCTTTCTGAAGTTAAAATGAACCATTGCTATATCGTGAGACCTGAATTTCAAAGTTAACAATCTCGTGCAACGTGGACTTAAAATTGAACTCACAACTGCATTCTGAAGTTAAAATGAACCATTGCTATATCGTGAGACCTGAATTTCAAAGTTAACAATCTCGTGCAACGTGGACTTAAAATTGAACTCACAACTGCATTCTGAAGTTAAAATGAACCATTGCTATATCGTGAGACCTGAATTTCAAAGTTAACAATCTCACGCAACATGGATTTAAAATTGAACTCACAAACTGCTTTCTGGGACTTAAAATTGAACCACTACAATATTGTTGAAATCACTTCAAAGTTTTGTTTGACTAGCTTAGCCCATTTAGTTTTTATCTTTTTAACTAGGGTGGATTAATCAGTGTATTCTGTGCTTGCGAATGACAATAGGCTTATGCTCTCCCCTCTTCTGGGTGATCAGAGTGCCAGACTTGTCATTCTACTTGTTTAACCTTTAGGAGGGGCCTGCCCTTGGATGCACGCTTGTCCAAGCGGGAACGACCCTGAGTGGTAACAGGCTAACGCCAAGCCCTACCGAGACACTTAAAATAAATTGTGCTTGAGGTGAAAACCTCCTGCAACGAGTGCTGTTATGTTACACCGACGGCCAACCTCCCCCAAAACCCTCTCAGGCGCAACCCTGTGAGGCTGGGAGACTCCATAACGGAGAGTAGCGCCGCCGCACGTGTAACCACTTGAACGGTTGCCCGAATTACAAACCTCTTGTTTTAGTGGCCCAAATCCCTTATAATCCATTTCTCGCCTAGGATTTTGTACTTGCTTTTGTCCAAAATAGAGTTGAAAAACTACAAAAACAATGAAAAACTACAAAATATTCTTTGTGCTTGCTGTGTTTTCTTGCTAAAATTTATAATATCAGATCAGGACGACCTTTTCCAGCCAAGGAATACCAAAAACAGAGAAAAATCCCAAAAATTTGCAAAAAAATACCAGAACTGCGCATATATCCATTTCTGCGGCGCATATACAGCGACTCGCTGCGCTTTTGTACCGACTTGCGATGCTTTTATACCTTTCTGCTGCGCATATACACTGTTCTGCTGCGCTTTTACAGCGACTTGCTGCGCATATACGCCGACCTGCTGCGCATATACTTTTCTGCTACGCATTTGCGCACTGTTACTGCGCATACATACCTCACCAGAGCGGCGCATGTACAACGACTTACTGCGCATTTACCTATTCTTGCTGCGCATCTGTTTCTGCGCATGTGTGACAGTGAGCATCTGCCCTATTTTCGAGAAATTTTCGTCAGCTGTTCAGAGTACCCATTTCAACCTAGTTTCACTTTTCGAGGTCAGAATCAACCTTGCAGTCAGTTTTCATCCATTTCAACCATTTCTCTCTCTTTTGACGGTTGTCCCAGTCACCTTCTGTCCTGGTCACTCTTGCCCCAACGTCATTCTGCCCCATACCGATTCGACATAGGTCCTTCTTCGTTTCATTCGTGAATTCACGTAAGCCTAGTAGGTCACAGTACCTTTTGCTAGTAGTCTTGTTGAACGACTAAGACCTACACAGTGAGACTGGTATCGACTACCCTTGCTAGTGGCTAGAGTCTTGTGTCAACCGTCTTACCTGAAGTCATTGAGCGAGAGAACCCTTTGTCCAAGTCTTGTCCTAGGTATCCCATTCATTACAGTCTTAGTCGGCACCTTGCCAAAATTTCCCATCCTAGTCCATTTCATCCCACCCCACCTTGCATGGTTCTTACTCGATCCCAATACAACAAGCTAACTGAAATGGCCGACTCTTCCGATCACATCGCCCCACCACGCGATGATGATGAAGAAATTTCTCGTGAAGAATTAGTGGCACACATGCAAGATAGCAAATTCCAACGCCTAGTGGAGAAAGTGCTCCTTGAGGACCCCACCAAATATTTCCATCATCTTGCTAGTCTCGGAATCAAACTCCCCACAGACTTTGACATTAACTCCATCATGGAAAATGCAGACAATGAACGAGAGAGGGACACAAACGACACAGTCCCAAATGCACATGAAAGAGGCACAAATGACACTTTCCCCCAGGCCAATGAGAGAGGAAAACAACACATAGATCAAAATGCTCCTATGGCAGATGTGAGACAACAAATTGAGAGTCTAAAGCTAGAAATCTCCAACCTTAAGATCAGCACCAGTTCCAAGAACTACTCCTTGGAAGATATAGCACCATACCCCTTTGACAGAAATTTGGTCATGAAACCATTCCCCTTTCAGTTCGGAATCCCGAAATTCGACAAATACAAAGGGAAGGGGGACCCTAGAGATCATATTAGGGAATTCACTGCAGCATGTTTAGAAGTAGCTCACAACGAGACCTACTTAATGAGACTGTTCCCAAGATCTTTAGGAGGTCAAGCTATGGAGTGGTTCTCACGTCTTCCACCAGGAATCAAAACTTTTGATGAACTTGTCAATAAATTCATAACGCACTTCTCTTACAACATAGAACACGAAGTATCTATGCTAGACCTATGCAACACCAAACAAAAAGGTGGTGAGTCTTTCGCCACCTTCTTACAACGATGGCGACAGCTAGCTAGCAAGTGTTCTTACGACATGCCTGAGAAACAACTATCGGAAATGTTTGTCCACAATTTGAATCCCGATCTTAGCTATCAGATTCAGATACAATGCCCTACCTCATTCACCAAAGTCATCGAAATGGGGCTATTCATTGAGAAAGCTATGATCGCTAAGGGAACTCTCAAGCTCTACAAGGACACACCTCCTTCCAATTACACAACTGACAAGTCAAAGTTTTGGACCAAGAACAAGAATGTGGTCAACGATGGAGTAGTGGATGCCAAGGCGGCAGCCCCTAAACAACAACCCATATTCACTCTTAAGGAAGAAGCAAATAACGGTGCACTCAACAAGCCACCCCCTCGGGAATCTAGACCTTGGTTCAATTCGAATCCAAGGAGAAAATTCACGCCGTTAGGAGAATCTCAAGAGTCTGCTCTCAGGAAGTTGTTGGCTAACAATGAAATTTCTCTACCACCAACAAGTGACTATGAGCCTATAGTCAAACCTCCCTATTGGAAGGACACAGACTATTGCGAGTATCACTGAGGAAGGGGGCACACAACCAATAATTGCATCCGTCTTAAGAACGTCATACAGGATATACTGGATCAGAATCAAGGAGGGACACAACCGCATACCTCCAATGAATCTCATGTGGCCTACCGGGATCCTCTCCTAAACCACAACCGGCCGTATAACAACAATCACAACAGCGGTCACAATAACAACAATGGTTACAACCACAACAATGGTCACAATGGCAACAACTCCAATGGTCATAACAATAATGACAACAATCGCAACAGGCCAAACCAGAACAGTGGGTCGAGTAGTGCTAACTATGCAAGCGTTCCCTTTGAGTACACCATTAACTGCATTTCTGAGCACGTTCCGCAAGTCAACGTCATATCCCCCAACCAACAACCAGGACCTAACGAAACTGGTTGTAGTATAATTACCCGCAGTGGTAGAGTCACGATCAACACCACTCCTCCAAGGTCGTCGCCATCTCCGTCCAACCCCCGCCCATATAATGTCATCGACCAATTGCAAAAGACTCCGGCTCATATTTCTATATTGGAGCTCCTGCGTCTATCTCCTTCTCATAAGGAGATTCTTGAGAAAGCCTTAGTGGAGACTACTGTCCCCACTAACCTAGCCCAAGAAAAGTTTCAAACCATGGTGGGTAATTTGACATCCTCCCCTTCCATATCATTCACAGAACATGATGACCTTTCCATGTCTCAACCCCACAACACTCCTCTACACATTGTCGCATTCGTACACAGGCACCGCATCAAGAGGGTTCTCATTGATGGGGGTGCCGGTTTGAATATTTGCACTTTGAAGCTAGTCCTTGCATTGGGGTTCTCTGAACAGGCGGTGGATCCACGGAGGAAGATTACCATAAAGGCCTATGACGAGGAGGAACGCACCACAAAGGGCACGGTTGTCCTACCCATTCAAGTGGGACCGGTAATTAAAGATGTGGTGTGCCAAGTCCTTGATCGAGAGCTTGCATACAATATTCTGCTAGGGAGACCATGGATCCACGCCATGAAAGCTGTCCCCTCCACCTCCATCAATGCATAAAGTTCCCACACGATGGCAAGCAGGTCACCATACACGGCGACCCCGATCCCTACCAACACTGCAACTCTTTCCAAGCTAAACCTGAATGCGTCATTCCCAACAATAGAGCCCATATCTCCCCTACTCCGCCACAAGACCATACTGCCGAAGCTTCCTCTTCACAGCCCAAACCAATGAAAATCACCATAAAAGAAAATGGCGTGGGGGAATACCAGATTGAGCACAGCCTCAACCTTGCAAAAATGCCCTTGTCTCCTCGCTCCTTTGGCCAGCCCAAGCATCAACCCAGGCATTTTCCAAAGCCCTCTGCTCCTCCTACAACTCCCGCAAACCCCTTTGTAAAATGGGGGACCTTATCCGATGAATCAGAGGAGCGAGATCTCTTGCAATGGCTTTATGCCGAAGAAGAAAACACATCCCAAGATCCACCCAGACTCCCTACAGAGCTCTATGGGCGAGGTGAAACCATCTTGCATAGGATGGGATATGAAGGACAAGGCCCTATCGGCCTCAGAAAAGAGGGGATCATCGAACCTATACAACCCTCTTCCTCCTCTTCGGCTAGAAACACGACTGGCTTAGGCTACAAAGGTAAAGGTAAAGCCAAAGAAAATGCCTGCCTAGTGGAGACAATTCGAACACTCCAAGTGGATAGTGACACAGATTCAGATGATTCCAATCAGTATGAATGGGACGAGCTGACAGAACACTCCTACGATGACAAGGAGATTGACACCATCCAAACCCTTAGCCCATATCATGAGAGACAAACGCAACGGGACAGACCACTGGAGTCTAATTTGCCCTTCCCTGAAGTTATGGCTTTCAAGGAAAGTATAGATTCCATTACGATAAACAACCTGGAAGAAAGTACCACCCAGAACACTACCCCCACCTATGCTCCTAGTATTTCCATCCACACTATCAACGAATCAGGTCTTTCATCCGACTCCCTTCCCCTCTTACACCCTGAGCTTATTGACTGGGACCTGCAGGGGACCCCTCAATTAGATATGTTCCAGAATGATGATGCCTACATTGACTATATGGGACTTAGAGATCATTTACCAAAAGGAGATCATAAAGCCGGTTTCGCTATCGAACTCAATACTGTAGCTTACTTTGGGGAGGGTGCCAAGCCTTCTAGTCGCAAAAATGTAAAGCTCAAAAAGGGATCTGACGGTGAAAACCGCCATGCGGCAGTGTCAGATCATAAAACAGTAAAAAGAAAGGACGTATCTGAAGGTGAAAACCCAACTGTGGCACCTGACGATGGATTGCTTGACACCCTCCCAAGTGACATGTATCAAGAAAGGTCACAGATCGTGGTAGAGCCAACAAAGCCAGTGAACATTGGAACCGAAGAGCAGCCTAAGATAATCCACTTTGCAAAATCTCTCACACCGCCTGAGAAAACCAAGTTTGTACCATTCTTTAAAAAGAAGAGAGGCAGTTTTGCTTGGTCATATGCCGACATGCCAGGTTTGGACCCAAACCTGATTCTACATCACTTGCCATTGGATCTAGGGGTGAAACCCGTAAAGCAAAAACTGAGAAAAATGCATCCCCATATTGCCCTCCTGGTCAAGGAAGAACTCAAGAAATTGTTAGACGTGGGGTTCATCAGGGCCATTGATTACCCCGAATGGATATCAAACATCGTGCCAGTGTCTAAACCAGATGGCAGGGTTCGACTATGCAACGATTTTAGAGACTTAAACAAAGCATGCCGCAAGGATGACTTTCCCTTGCCTAACATCGATATCATAGTCGACCTCACGGCAGGACATACAATGCTGTCACTTATGGATGGATTCTCAGGGTACAACCCGATCAAAATAGCACCAGAGGATCAGCACAAAACCGCTTTCACTTGTCCATGGGGTACTTTTTGCTGGAATGTCATGCCATTTGGGCTGAAAAATGCAGGTGCTACATATCAGCGGGCCATGACAACCATATTCCACGACATGATGCATGTGACCATGGAAGATTATGTTGACGACATCTTGGCAAAATCACTCACCAGGGACTCACACCTGGACACATTAGAGAAAGTCTTCCAACGGTTGGATCAATTCCAAGTAAAACTGAACCCTAAGAAATGTGTGTTTGGGGTCACATCAGGCAAGCTGCTAGGCTTCATCGTGTCAGCAAACGGCATAGAGGTAGACCCGGCCAAGGTCAAAGCAATCATGGACATGCCTCTGCCCAAAACTCTAACACAGTTGAGATCCTTACAGGGCAAGCTACAGGCCATTCGCAGGTTCATCTCACAGTTGGCCGACAAGTGCCATCCTTTCAGCCATCTCCTACATAAGAACGTTCCATTTAAATGGGATGAGCAGTGCGAAGAGGCCTTCAACAAGCTCAAGGAGTACCTCATGAATCCTCCTATACTCATGCCTCCGATCCAAGGAAAACCTTTGATTCTCTACATATCTGCTACACCTACTGCTCTTGGGGCTCTCCTAGCGCAGCAAGACTATGAGAACAAGGAAAGAGCTGTGTACTACATCAGTCGAACCTTAGTGGGCTACGAGTTGCAGTACTCACAGGTGGAACGTTCATGCCTTGCGGTGGTTTTTGCCTCACAAAAACTCCGACACTACATGTTGGCACATCCTGTCAAACTCATTGCCAAGATCGACCCACTAAAATATCTTCTCAGCAAAGCAGCTCTCACAGGTCGACTAGCCAAATGGGTTATGCTTCTTAGCGAATATGATATAGAGTATGTGGATAGAAAAGCCGTCAAGGGGCAAATCATCACAGACCAACTAGCTGAGGCACCGTTACAGGACACTTCACCAATGCAGTTTGAGTTCCCAGATGAGTCTTTATTCACTCTGTCAACATCTCCTTGGAAACTCTACTTCGACGGGTCTTACACCAACCATGGATCGGGGGCAGGTATCTTGTTTATCACTGCCCAAGGCGACACAATTCCAAAGTCCTACAGGCTGCTATTCCCATGCACTAACAATATAGCAGAGTATGAGGCTTTGGTCATTGGTCTCAAGATGGCCACTGAGTGGAAAATTCAAGCACTATGTGTCTATGGTGATTCTCAGCTTGTCATAAACCAGGTCAACGACGAGTATCAGACCAAAGATGAGAAGCTCATCCCATACAAGCGAATGGTCGACGACCTCAAAGAACATTTTGGGACCATCTCGTTTGAGCAAATACCCAGGATAGAGAACAAAGCAGCCGATGCAATGGCGACCATAGCCTCTCTTCTTGAGATACCTAAACAGGAGTCACGGTATGAGTTCTTAGTAGAAACAATTCGACAGCCGGCTTATGATCTCCTTGAAACCCATTCCATTTGCCACCTAGTGGGATCTGATTCACCTTGGTACGGTAAGACCTACACTTACCTCAAGGACAATATCCTTCCTTTGGACCTCTCTTCCAACCAAAAACGAACCTTCATCCGACAAGCCTCCCGTTACACCATTATCGCCAATACCCTTTACCGACGTGGTCTGGATGGTACTTTACTCCGTTGTCTAGAACAAGAAGAATCTATAACTGCCTTGCGAGACGTGCACGAAGGGATCTACGGAACACACTCCAGCGGTCCTTCCTTAGCTAAGAAACTCATGCGTTTGGGTTATTACTGGCCCAATATGGAAATGGATTCATATCAGTTCGTCAAAAAGTGCAAACAGTGCCAGATACATGGGAACCTGATTCATGCACCTGCTCAGGAGTTAAGACCTCTAACGACACCCTGGCCCTTTTGCCAGTGGGGACTAGACCTCGTGGGAAAGATTCATCCGCCTTCTTCCAACGGCCATAAATTCATCATAACCGCCACTGAGTACTTTACAAAGTGGATTGAAGCCGTTCCCTTATCAACCGTCACAGGAAAGCAAATTTCCTCTTTTATTCTGAATTACATTATCTGCCGATATGGCATCCCTTCATCCATCATAACGGATAACGGGAGACCTTTCAAAAATCAGGATGTCCAGGAACTTTGTGAGCGTTTCAAGATCCAACATCGCTTCTCCACCCCATATTACCCCCAAGGTAACGGCCAAGCTGAGGCATCAAACAAAACCATTCTGAAAATCCTAAAGAAGACTGTCAATGAAGCTGGTCGCGATTGGCACGTCCAACTCAATCCCGCTCTGTGGGCCTATCGAACCAGCATACGCACTCCCACAGGTGCTACACCCTACGCCCTCGTCTATGGTTCCGAAGCCATCCTTCCCATTGAGGTCGAACTCCCATCCCTTCGGGTGTCGTTGAAAGGTCTCATATCAGACGAAGAGTACAGAGTCTCCCGACTGCAAGAGCTAGAACTGCTAGAGGAACGGCGCTAGAAAGCTTTTGACCATCTCAAAGCCTATCAACAGATGATGTCAAGAAGCTACAACCACAAGGTTAGACCAAGATGCTTCAAGGTTGGGGACCTAGTTCTAAAAGAGAACCCTCGCAATCAGCAGGACAGAGAAAAGAAAGGTAAGTTCGAGCCTAACTGGCTTGGACCCTATGTAATTGTAGCGGCTTACGGATCGGGGGCATATCAGTTGGCCACATCAGAAGGTGAGTTGTTTGATGATCCAATCAACAGCATGCACCTTCGCAGGTTCTATACCTAAGAGAACCCCAATGCAAGGGGGCACGGTAAAATAAAAAAAAAAAATCAAAAAAATCACAAAGGTTACAAAGAGAAAATACAAAAAAATTGAAAAAAATAGAAAGCATGCAAAAAAACTGTCCTTTGGTGAAAACCTGGCAAACAGGCGCCTTGGATAGGTATCATGATGAAAACCTGGCAATCAGGCGTCATGTTACTTTCTAGCTTCTCGTGCAAATAAAAGCAAGTGATGAAAACCTGGTAAACAGGCGTTACTTGTGACAAACCACATTCTCCATCTTTGGGAATCCAATCACCTTGAGCCCATTCTCCCTCTATTTTCCCCATTCGACCCATATCCATCCCACAGTAAACACTTGACAGTTACCTATCATGGCTTGATACTCACCTTGTGGCCTTGTCAACCAAGGTTTTGTCCCATATCGTCTCCTCGAAGTGAGCCTAGTGTAGTGTCTCTCGTCAGTGTCTGTGGTCCGAATCCGTGAACTACGTTGCCTCTGCGCCGTCACGTAGGCAAGGCCATTATTCTAATGCGCCCCCGAGGCTTCCGTATCTCCCAAGGTCCCATTCGTCTCCTCTCTTGTCTTCATTCTGGTCGTCTTTCTTCTAGTCCATCCATGGTCCATTAGGGTTTACCCTGAACTACGTTGCCTCTGCGTCGTCACGTAGGCAAGGCCATTTAGCAATGAGCCCCCGAGGCACTAGGTCAGTCCCTTAGGGCCTGTCTTCTCAATAAGGATTATGCCATCTTCTCACCAAGCAGGCAAATGCAAGCAAACACCCGCGCTTCAAGCAGAAATCTTGACTATGAGCATCTTACCCTATCCAATGCAAGGCAAACACCCAAGGTCTTCTAAATGATTTTATGCAAATTAAGGCAAGAAATAAACACATATCAACGCAAATATGCTTTTGTAGATTGGAACCTAGGGTTAAGTTACAGAGTCTTGATTTTTGCTATCATACCTTCCTATGCTACTCAAGGATGCCAAAAGCTAGAGATGCTCTGATGGGGGCATGATTACTTTCTTTGTTTGTTGTTTGTGGATTAAACTTTAGTAATGCGACGCCTTGTCTAAGGACACGATCAGCAAAAGATCATCGAGGACATCCAAGGTCTTACATGAACAGGGGCAATCCTTGCTTGTTGAAACGCAAGAAGTACTCAGGTCATCTAGATTCAATTTTGACTAGATGCTTGTATTAACTTGCTAAATTACACTCCATGTAAGCGATACTCAGGTCATCTCGGTTCAATTATACCTCGATGCTTGTATTCACTTACCACATTTCAGAAAAAGTACCAAAAACAAAATGCCCAATGATGAAATAAAGCAATCTAAAAGCAAAACATCTATCCTATATCCATACACCCATCCATACAGTCCTCATTATTCAAAGTATGCAGAGTAACGATATCAAGAAAAGTTCCTAAGTCATTCTTTCGCAACTATTCCTCTATCCATCAGGTCATTCTTCTGTCGATAGAGTACATTTGGACATCACAAAAATAAGGCATATAGGAACATATCATATCATTCGTAGAAACTAGTCATGCACATGATTAGGTTCGTAGAACGCACCATCCAATGCATTAGGTCATCAATACATTTGCATCACATCTTAATCTTAAAAGCCCAGAAAATCAAACAACATAAGTGCATCACATATATAGTTACATCACCCCATAGTACTCATGTTACAAATGCATACATTCAAAGCATTACATCATATAAATATCCAGTAGCATCTCACATATCTATACAGCATCATAACATAGAAATCATGTTCCATACACACATCTGCATTAGCTCATTTACACACCACATATACAGCATCATCACATAGAAATCATGTTTCATATACATACATTTGCATCATCACATAGACATCATATTACATTTTGCATTCATTTGTCACATTAGATCATATAGACATCATATAGCAGCATATCAAAGTATTTCTCATATAACATCATATAAACCATCTAACTATGCAATAGAATCACATCATGCAATAGAAGTAATCATCTCACAAACGCATGCAATAGATACACAAAGCTGCATCATCATCCATACTAACATATACAAAGAGGTCCAAATGTACAATATCATCATCTCTCTCAAAATCAAAGTGTCATATATAATATGCGTCTAAATAGACGGTGATACATGTCCCAAAATGTACAAAATCTGGTCTCTGACTACCCCTGCTGCTGTGGGCCACCACTGCCAGCGCCTGACTGCTGAGGTCCCATGACAGATGCCCCTGACTGGGATGGACCTGCTCTGTGAGCCACCCCAGACTGACTCCTGAAACTCCCTGTCCTCTGGCTCGACGACACGGCACCATGGTACAAGCCTCGGTAGTACTGTGCCTGCTGCTGCACTCTGGCTAAGTCTGTCTGCGCCTGTGCCAACTGCGTCTGCAACTGGCCTACCTGTGCCTGTGCCTGCTGCACCTGCCCAACTAGAAAAGAGCTCGCTGCATCTGTACCCATGGCAGCCACTGCTGTGTCCCTCTCTACTCGGATAAGGCGTACCCGGGCATCGGCCATGTCTCGCTCGCGAGTCAAACCAGCAATCACCGCTGCGTCTGTATCTCGCCTCCTCTCCACTCTCCTCAGCTGTGCCTGCAGCTCTCGCACCTGTCCCCTCAGACTGGCTATAGTCCTGTCATGTGCCTCACCCTGCACTGGCCCCTGTGCTGCCTCTGCCTGTCCTAGCCCCTGCTGCTGTGGCACCTGCTGCTGTGGTACCTGCTGGGGTGGTGGCATCTGTGCCTGCTGCTGCACCTGCTGCGGTACCTCTCCCTGTCCTGGCACTGCCTGCCCAGCCCGATCTATCCTCCTCCGCTGCCTCGGCCTCTCTGCAGCCCGGCCACCCCGTCCTCGTCCTCCTCTCGCGGCCCTCTGCCCTGGGCCAGCCTCTCCCTCCTCCTCTGAATCCGCCTCGTCAATACGAGGCACCAGCATGCCAGGTCCTGAATATCTCGGGAATGGATGTGCAGTAATCCAATCCTCATACTCCTGTGTAATCCCCGCATCCGCTATCTCTCGCCTCATGTCCCATGCCACATAAGGCAGCTGCTGGAACTCTGCCAGAGCCTCCTCATAAGAAGCCATCAGCCCCCATCGGACCCTCTCTGCATGTGTCCGTGCGAACATGGCCTGTCCCTGCGGCATGCCCTGTCTCCTGCCGAATTGTCTCAGTACTCGGCCCACCGTCTGCCTCTCCAAGGTGTGCCGTGTCCGGCCTATCAACCACCTGGTCTGAAAGCAGAAAGGCAGCTCATCTGCCTCATCATCCCACGGCTCGCAGTCCAGATACGGTCGCCAGACGACCACATCTATCCCATCCAACGTATGCCGCCAATACTCTAGCTTCCCCAACCTGTGCTGGGAAATCACTCCTGCGTAGCCATAGCTGTACGGCTCTCCCCTCTGCCTAGCAAAGACGCATATCGGCCTGGTCACCGCTATGTGCTCCCACAGCCAAAACTGTAACAGCAACACCCCAGCCGATAGACTCGTGCTGCGGTGGTACACCACCTGATGCATGTCGTGATATAAGTGGGCTAGCACGCAAGGTCCCCACGCATATCGGGTGCCCTCAGTCAGCATCCGCTCCATGATCCTGCCCCATCCAATAGGGAACCCGTGCGATCTCCTGTCCGGGCATACAACGCCCGCAATCAGTCCAGCCACAATCCCAGGGAAGTAGTCGTAACAGTCATATATGTCCTACCAAGGGATGACCTGTCCCACCAGCTCGGGATCGTCAAATACTCGCTGACACTTGGCGAGTCCCGCGTCCCGCTGTGCGTCGTACTCCACCAACTCGCCTACCATGGGCAAGTGCAGTATCCTGTAGACGTCCTCCAACGTCACCGTCATCTCTCCAGTGGGGAAGTGGAAGGTCCCGTCCTCGCTGTGGAATCTCTCCACGGCAGCTGTCAACAGTCCTCGGTTCGCCCGCACCTCGGGCATAAAGCAAACGTAATCTAAGCCCATGGCACCAAGCGCCACTCTATCAGCCTCCGTCAGCATATGTCTCTGCAATAGAGGCATAGGGAACGTCTCCCTTGACTACAACGTCTCTCGTATCTCCTCCTGCAAGCACGCAAAGCAAGGCGTCAGTCTCAAGCCGCATATACCATACTCAACATATCTATTGCACTATATCAACTAAACTTAGCATTTCAAATTGATCAAAACAGCACACTACATCTCTTGACTAGATTCCTGCAATCTCAGAGATAGCTCATCGATTCCTGCGTCAAACAGGACGCTAATCGAATCAATTTGGCTAAGCAATTTGCCATCCCAAGCAAATGCGCCACTACAGGTGGTAAATGCGCCATTTCTGGTATATGCGCCGCAAAAATCAACGTATGCGCCGCAAAAATGCATATGCGCCGCTACAGTGCACACATGCGCCGTTATAACACATGCGCCGCAGAAATCCACGTATGCACCGCTAAATTACGGATGCGCCGCATTAAGTCACATATGCGTAACTTTAACAAATGCGCTGCTACATTTCGCGCATGCGCGGCGAAAATACAAAAGCGCCGCCCAATTACGACAGCGCCGCCAAATTGCACAAAAGCGCAGCTTTCACGCATGCGCCACCGAAACCGGCATATGCGCCGCGAAATTACAAAAGCGCAGCTTCGCGAGGCATATGCGCCGTTCTGCGTTTCGGCGCATTCATTTCACCTATTTTCTACGAGCATTTATGACACCTAAACTCGACCCTAGGAGAAATTTTTCGAAGCACATACCGGGGGTCCTGCCTCTGCTGGCCGCCCGAATCGTCAGACTCGCTCGAATCGGTGCTCCTCGCGCGGAATGTCTGCTGCTCTAGCCGCCATGTTGCTCTAAGTTTGCTCTGAGCTCTCTTTCTCCAATCCAGATCAACCAAGTGTGCAAATGACTATTCTTGTGGACCCAGCTCCTATTTATAGCCTCCAAACCCTAATTCTGGCTAGGTGATGACTGTGACTACTTCCCGTGTCTGTTTTTCCTCCTGTTTTCTTCCCGCATCCCTGACCGCGTCCCTTTTCCTCCAACTTATCCTAACCCCTTCCTCGTCGTGAGATCGTCCGTCTCCCCGAACTTTCGCCATTTTTTCCCGTCCAATCTCCCGAGGGGGCATCCTATCGTCATTTAACCTGTACCAGGGGCAAACTGGGGCATGTATCATCATTCAGACTATCAATTTCTTTGAAGCAACGCTGTAAACTGCATTGCATCAAAGAGGGGCAAAATGTATACGCCTAAAAATGACACAAATCATCCTAAATAAATATTCTAAATATTTATTCCATTCTTCTATTAATTAAATAAATATTCCAAATTTATTTAATCAATTCACTGTTCCATAATTAAATAAATTCTATTTATTTAATTAAAATTCTTCTAAAGTCCTTCACAATTAAATAATCATAAATTATTTAATTAATCCTATTTCCTCTATCCTAAAGTTCTAAATTCAAAATTCCACATCACCTTTACACCTCACCTTTTCCACCTCACCTTGTCCACCTCATCAAGTTGCACATGTAATTAAATATATTTAATATTTAATTACCTTATTTTCCCTCACCCACATGGCCTATTTCTTCTCCAATCAGAGGTCAGTTAACCAATCAATCAAATCTGTTAACTAACCTGTCAGTTGAGTCAAATCCTCAATCAATCCAGTCAGTTCCACAATCCCCTCTTCTAACTGATCAATCAATTCTGTTAACAGATCAGTCAAGTCTGTTAACTCTCCAATCAGTTTTGTCACATCCCACCTTTCATGATGGAGCTGGGACACTTGGCACGTTTCCACTGGTTGCACATTCCTCAACCATCCTCAGCCGTTGATCTTCATATCTTCTCTCAACCGTTGATTCCTATTCCTCCAAGTCTATAAATGAAGCTTCATCCCTCCATTCTAATCATCCAGGCTTTTGACATCGTTACTCTGCAGAAATATCACCAGCGTGCCTTTGGCACCCACTTGTCATCCACAAGCTTGAGATCACCATTGTTGCATTGGAGCTCACCTTCATTGCATATCACACCATAGCCGTTCACCATCGACTTCCTCAAACAGCTTTAAAAGATTGCACTCTCTGAGGGCTCATCTCATCTGCGAAAGGACGATTCGTGATAGGCGAACAACGGAAGTTTCGAAACGGAAGAGGTTTGCTGTGTTTGTTCATTGCTTTGTTCATTTGAATCTTCTTTGTTTCTCTATTCTGTTGATGTTTGGGTCATCTATTATTCATTTGATTGATGCACTATTTTACCCTCACACAAGTAAATTTCTTCTGTGATACAGACCTTGGTACATTCAGAATTGAAAAAACGTCAACCAGAATTACAGAACACTGATCCAATACACCAAGAACCCCAAACTGATGAATGTGGTGTATGGAAAATGTATTTTGATGGTGCGTGTAGTAAGGTTGGTAATGGTGCAGGAGTATTATTTATCTCACCAACTGGTAAAACTTTCAAGTACTCATTCCTGCTAACATTTGAGTATACCAATAACATAGCAGAATATGAAGCTTTGCTCGTTGGCCTAAACATTGCCATAAAATACAAAATAAAATGCCTTGCTGTGTATGGGGATTCAGAATTGGTTATATCCCAGGTCAGAGAGAAGTATTCATCCAAGAACAAAAGATTGAAACAATATAGAAATGTTGTCTAGAATGATATTGAATTGTTTGATGCTCTCTCCATTAACTGGGTAGACAGGTCAAAAAATATAATGGCAGACTTCCTAGCAAATATAGCCTTGAAAAGGGATGATGTCACATTAGCAGGCATTACTGAAGTTGAGTTTAAAACTAGACCTGCAATCCCAGACAATGTCTATAATTGGCAAGTTTTCAATGATGACACTGATCTGATCAAATTCTTACAGTGCATTGACCAATATGAGGCCCAAGAGAATTGATTTTAATGCATTTGTAGAGGAAGTAAATGGCAAGCAAACTTTGTTTGGTAAATAAATCATCCAGCTTAAGACTAATAAGATTCCTAAGGGGCTTGTGGCACTAGAAAGGGTGTTTGATGGACAAGACCGAGCCCTTATGAAATAGACACCAGTAAAGAAGGAAGACCTTGAAGAAATCAACTTGGGTACTGAAATGGTGCCAAAAAGGGTATATATTGGAAAAAGGATAAGCTCTACAATCAGAAAAATGTTGATTGCTCTATTGAGAAAGTATAAGCATGTCTTTGCTTGGTCTTATGATGACCTTAAGGCATATAGGGAGGATCTGTTCCAGCATGAAATCCCACTCAAATTTAATGTAAAACCTTTCAGACAAAAATAGAGACCCATAAACCCAACCTTACAACCCAAAATGCATGAAGAACTTGTGAAACTAAGGGAATGAGGTATCATTAAGCCTATTAGACATTCTACGTGGGTCTCCAACTTGGTACCAGTCAAAAAAAAAAGAATGGTGACATAAGGTTATGTGTAGATTTTAGAAATCTAAATATCTCATCCCTTAAAGACAACTATCTACTTCCAAATATGGAGGCAATTCTACAAAAAGTCACGGGATGTGAGTTGTTATCTATGATGGATGGATTTTCAGGTTATAATCAGGTGAAAGTGAAAGAATCAGAACAATATAAAACTGCATTTACTACTCATTGGGGCACATGTGTATATGTTAGAATGCCATTTGGATTGACAAATGCTGGTGTAACTTTCCAGAGGGCCATGGATGTTGCTTTTGCTGAACTGATTAATGTTATAATGGTGGTCTATCAAGATGACCTCACTGCATACTCCAAGAAGATAGAAGATCATGTTGATCATCTTGAAAAAATATTTATCAAAGCTCTAGAATATGGTATCTCTTTGAATCCAAAGAAATGTCATTTTGCAGTGACAGAAGGCAAATTATTAGGACATACAGTGTCCAAAGATGGGGTTAAAATCAATCCAGAAAGAGTGGAAGCCATAGAAAAGATCCCTATTCCTAAAATAGTTAAAGCCATCCAATCCTTCTTTGGGAAAATAAATTTCGTAAGAAGATTAATCCCAAACTTTACTAAAATTGTCAAACCCATTTCAAAAATGTTAAAGAAGGGGGCTAAGATAGATTGGTCTGCAGATACACTAGATGCATTTATAGCCATAAAGAGAGCAATTAAGGAGGCCCCAGTATTGAAATCCCCTTATTTTAGTAAGCCATTTCAAGTCTTCTCATTTGCATCATACCATACTATTGTTGTAATAATGCTGCAAAAGAATGATGAGAGATATGAACAACCTATATCATTTTTCAGTAAATCCCTCCAAGGGGCAAAATTGAACTATGATATTACAAAAAAACATGCATATGCTTTGGTGAAAGCAGTGAAAATTTTTAGACCTTACATGGTAGGGGCAAAAGTGATTGCATACGTTCCAAATGCTACAGTTAAAGATGTGTTTGTACAAGCAGAAGTCACTCGAAGGAGGTGTAGATGGATTAATAGAATCCAGGAGTTTAATGTAGAGATCCAAATCACCAAACTAGTAAGAGGACAGGGTTTAGCTAAACTAATGGCTGAATCAAATTTAGAGGCTTCTCAAATTTGCAATGTAGGAATAGAAGAGACCATGATTGCAAGCATTGAAAAAATAGCTTGGTACACTGACATAATATATTTCTTGAAAAATCAAAAATGCCCTGAACATTTGAATGACAATAAAAAAGAACTTTGAAGCTACATGCATCTAAATATGTTTTCCTAGATGGTGATTTATATTAGAAGAATAGAGATGGGGTACTACTACTATGTTTGGATGAATCCCAGGCAAAAAGAGTAATGAAGGAAATGCATGAAGGAGTCTGTGGAGGACACTTTTCTAGCAAAACTACTGCCCATAAAATTTTTAGAGCTGGTTATTACTGGTCGAGAGTTTTCAATGATGCTTTCACATATGTAAGAAAGTGTGAAGCATGTCAAAAGTTCTCAGGAAAGATGAAATATCAAGGAGCGCTGCCATTCAAGCCAATGCAAGTTGAGGCTCCTTTTTACCAATGGGGAATCGATTTTATTGGAGAGATATCAGAAAAATCCAGTGGGGGTCATAAGTGGATATTGGTAGCAACTGATTACTTCACGAAATGGATAGAAGTCATCCCAACCAAACAAGCATCTTGCAAGGTTGTAACTAATTTCTTGATGGATAACATTATTACAAGATTTGGGACACCTGCCAAGATAATCACAGACAATGGAATGTGTTTCATATCAGATGAATTCAGAAAATTTTATGAATCATATGGTATTGTGATTTCATATGCCTCTCCTTATCATCCACAGGTGAATGGACGGGCTGAGTCAAGTAATAAGAGTATCCTAAAAATTATTAAAAGGATTTTGGACAGAAATAAGAAGGCATAGGATTCTAAATTAAGGATGGCAGTATGGGCAGACAAAATCGTTGTAAAGAAATCAACTTGTAAATCACCTTTTGAGCTAGTTTATGGAGCACAGGCTAGAATTCCCATGCAAAACCTGCTACCTATATACAAATTTATACTTCAAGAAGATCTAGATGTCCCTGAACCAATGGAAGAAAGAATGGAACAGTTGGCAAAATTAGATGAGATCAGAAGATTGGACCAAGAACATAATACTAAGATGCAATCACAAATGAAGTATTTATTTGACAAAAGGGCAAAGGACATAAAATTCAATGAAAATGATATGGTCCTACTGTGGAATGCAAGGTGCCAAGATAAAGGGAAACATGGAAAGTTTGAAGCTCTTTGGATTGGGCCTTTTGTTATTACTGGAAAAGGAGGAGAGGATTCATATTATCTAAAAAATATGTTAGGAGAAGATCAGGAATTGCCAGTGCATGGACAATTCTTGAAACACTTCTTTTCTTAAAAACCTCCATGCACAATTGTCTAGGAAAAGGCCAAGAATTGTCAGTGCATGGACAATTCTCACATTTGCCTTTTTACAATATTTTTTCCATGCACAGTAGTATAGGATTTCATTCCACTCCCATTACTCATCCATACCAACTCCCACTTCAAGTACATTCCAAGTTCCATATGATCTGCTTCCCAGAGATCTTTCTAGATTCTTGCAATGATCTCACACTCATTCATCCCCAATCAGAGCCACTGTTAGAATTGGAAAAAGTTTCACATTTTTCATTAACCACCTCTCATTTGTCCTCCACATTTAGCATACATTGATCTTATGATTAATATAGATTGATAAAATTTGTTTGACAAGATCCATATTGTAGCCCATAACAATTGATGATTCCATAAATATGATCTTTGAGATAATCATTTCTCTTATCATAGTTGTGCAAAACAAACAATTGACCCCTATCGGAAAGATCATATGCATGTATTTCTAATCAGATAAGCCATAATCCTCTAATGGACATTTTCATTTATATCAGGAAGACTTAAATGGAGTTACACCGATCAAAGAACCCAAAATTAACAATTGTGTAATAATCAGGAAGAATAGATATTGTGTTGCCGATAAAAAGCTTATCGACAAGAGAGATAAAGTCGGAGTGAAAATTTTAAACTGCGTCGATCTCATAACTCATACCAATGAACATAAGTTTAGCAAGAAGTGTATGCATTCTCACCGATGAATCGATACATTGGTTATATCGGCATGACATATACCATTGGAATGGATTTTTTATATCTTTCCGACTATGCAAGTCACCTCAATGAGAAGGTATTACAAAGATCGGCGAGAGTCCCACCAATGTTCCCCATGGACAAAAGATACCAGAAAACACTATCGGTGAAACTTAATGTACCAGAAGAACATTATGTTCTCTTAGTGATAGTGATTGTCAACCTGATGACTACGAAGTCTCTACTGCTCATCGAGAGAACACTCGCCGATGTCCAAAAGCAACTTCGATAGTCAAGACCACCTTGATATCGGAGTGAAAGTCACAATGTCTCCCCAAAATGTTGAGAACATAAAAGGCAAGAAAAGGGGATTTGTGCATCGATGAAAGTGTTAAAAAGTCTTCCCGATAAGATCAGAACTCAAAAAACACCTCCTATCAAAGAGACATTAAGATAGTCATGGCGATCGATTGGGAATGTATAAACAAAAGATGGCACCAAAATGAACATAGAGATTGGCATGAGATTGAAATAGTCTTCCTGACATAATTCATTATATCAATTTGACATTTTTCAAGCCCGAGAAGCCTGCTACATTCAATTCCAGTGGCCAACATTAATCGCTGCTTGAGCATAATCTCATACAAACTGCTCTGATTCATAACAAATTGAAATCAAAAGAAATCTTCGAGGGTTGCAGTGGAAAAGTGGGGAATTCACCAAGGGACCGAAAAATTCACAACATCGAGCACATACAAGTAAGCATTGCAAACCTTCCCGCTACTGATAAATTGTAAGGTTAAATCTGGTGTTTAGCATAGAGATAGAATGGAGGGTCCTTCCAAAATAAAAAGAAAGCAGCAGACTAAAACTAGTCAAACCAAGGGCAAAAAGAAAAAGCTAAAGAATTCACCAATGCTTCCAGAGAAGGAGTACCTATTCTATTCAATGATGATAAGAGTCTGAGAAGTCAGCAGGATTGGGCGAAGGGATGCCGATTGATCCTACATCAAACCTTGGAGGCTGTGAAAAGTGAAGACCCATTATTAGAGGAGGCCTATGCACGTGTGGAGAAAATGGTCACTATGGAGTTTGCTGCAAGGAATGTTGTGGAATGTGCAGATACTTGTTTAAGCCAAAAATACTTGGATCATATTACTAAAATTCATTTATGGCTTATTAGAGCCTAATGATAGTTTGTTTTGTTGTTATTAAAATTCCAAAAGACACTTGTGAAGGGGTACATCCTCTTCAATGATATGGCTATATAAGTTAGAGAAATAGGAGTTAGAAGGTCATCATTACCATTTTTCACTTTAGGTAGGGCATTGGTAAGAAGATAGATTGCACCTATTCCATCCATCCATTGTCATCTATGAGAAACTTATGCAAATACTATATTTTATCTAAAGAAATATAATGGAGCAGATTGATATTTCATGGTGATCTATTCTCACTGTTCAATTGTTGTGTTAATTTATTATGCACATATGTTATTTGACTGTCTCCAAATGGGCTTTTTATGTTATTCAAATTGAGTGTGAAGATACATTTGATTTGTCAATGCACATTTGTTGTAATTGTGTGGTGCTGTTGATTGGTTTCTATGTGCAGAAGGAATAAATTACCTTTTAAGAAATTTAATTTGATTGGTTCCTATGTGGATTAAAATCCTTTTAAATAAATTGTCTTAATTGGCTTATCCTCACATTTGAATTAAAATCCTTTCACAACTTCACAGTAGCATAAGGGGATATCACTGGGATTACTAAGAAGAGCTCAAATAACTTACATACTTGCACGTCTGTATAAGGTACAGACATCTGAAAGTGTCCAACTATTAGAGTTAAGCTAAGAACTAAATCTACCAATCTCACACCTCTACCTCCATAATCATCATTTATCCACTGGCTCCATTCACCCAATAGATTAGGCACTTATCAATTTTAGAACTCTTTACATAAATTTAATTCACATCTTCCATACTTCAAGATTTTATTAGGAGTTAGTAAGTAAGCTCTGCAATTATCTCACAATTGTGTGCCATAGTGAGTAAAATTGCCTAAATCAGGATCCACTTAGATTTTAAATCTGCTTTATCATTTAGGTGCACCTGCCTAGGTCTAGCAAAACCTAAAGAGTAGGGGGTTTCCAAGTACATAAACCCTATCTTGTTGACCAAAAACATATCAAGAGACTTGCACCCTCTTGTGGTCTAACAACCAACATTTTTGAGACCCAACACCACCCATCATCGAACACTCCACTCTGAGTATCATATCAATTGTTGCCACCATTCTAAACAACCACTGCCTAAGGTTGATCGCTTCTCATTCCAGTTTGGTCGCCACTTCTTAAATGATTGTCACCACATAATTTTCATGTTATTATTTTTCTTTGGTCGTTGGACTCTCCTCTATTGACCTTATTGATTGTTGTCGTCAACCGTCGGCAATTCCCCTTGTCGCCTTCCTTACCACTCTAACAGTCGAAGTCCTTATCTGCTTGTATTTCCCAGCGACCCCTGCTCAAGATCACTTGTCTTAACTTGTTGACCTAGCAATCCTTAGATTCAAGTTGGCATTTATCAAATAGTTGGAAGACAGCATAAAAAGCCTGCCATCATCGGCATACTCAAACTTGTCAGAATTTCCTATCGGTGTATAATTTTCCCCACAGCCTTTATCTCATCGACGAAAACTATATATAAAACTCGATGAATATTTTTAGGTTACACAAACTGTTTAGATCCCATTGTGGTTTGCAACAAAACTAGGCCGTAAACATATTCAAGGCAGATCTCATAATTTCGGCGGTCATATGCAGCATAGGCGATTTGTTGTTATCTCTAGTGGGCATCTTCGTTGGTGTTAACTGGTCTTGGCAGATTTACATTATGATCTTCAGATTTTAGTAAAGGCCGGTAGTCAAGAAAACTTTCTGACGGTTTCATCATTGCTCGGTGGTCATCAATCAAATACCCAGTAGTCTTCGCAGGTTTTAAAAGTTTCGGTGACTATTCATAGTCTTCGGTGAGCAAGTTCTCCGGCAGTCTTGAATTATATTCAGTGGTCCCAACCAATTCACAGATCTCATATACCGGCAGCAGGTGAAGATCTTCCAACAACAACTATAGTCAAACAAAAACCATTGCGCCTCTCATTTGATCGATCTTCACCATTCTTAAAATCCCAATCGACATTGGTCGGTTTGATCTCCAACATTTTTAATAGGGGTCGTGGTCAGTTTGACAAGTCTCCTGTCAGAGTTTATTGCCAAGCATTAAAATGTAGTCACTCAAGTATTAAACGCTTGCACCAAACCTTAATCGCTGGGATAGACCACAGCATGAGAGCAAAACCATCAAATTGTTAGCGGTCAAGTGCAAACTGCTAGTTAGCCTTTTTGTGCTTCCTACATGCCAAAGGAGGCTGATTTTTTCTTTTTATCATAAATTTCACATACGGAGGCCAAATCGCGCAAATGAGGACTAACCAGAAAGATGAGAGGATGAACTTCATAGTAGAACATAAATTTTCAGGTGACTATACTATTTTCTAGCATTTTTTTGCTATCAAAGTCAAACTTGCTTTTAAACTTCAAACGAGCATAACTTGAGCATTTTTTATCCAATTTCGACGATTTTTTTAAAAAAAAGTGCATAGAATCTCCTGAAGAATCTATTTATGCACTTCATTCTTTTGTATTAGATCATCTTCATCCATTTTTATCAGATTCTTCATTTTTCACATAACGGTCTTCTTTGCAAGTTTACTTGGTCATTTTTTGATTTTGTGACTTGTAGGGGGATCAAAGTTGTTGGAGCAGCATTTGGATCAGTCAAAACAACAAGTGGGAAAGTGAAATAATTAGGTGCACTCATTCTAATCTTTCATCTCTTAATCATTGTTTGCAAACACATTTGGATTTGGGCTTAAAACGAACAACTTGCTTGCGATCACATCGTTGAAATTGAGCATAAAATGAAGAAGTGTCTTCCTACACATTTAGATTTTGGATCTAAAAAGAACAAGTGCTTGAATTGTCTTCCACACATTTCATTTTCTAAATGGCAATTAACAATTGCGAGTATGAATCAGGTGACATCTCACTTGGTTTGCTTTTGTCATACCCTTTCTTAGGAGGCCTGCTTAGAGACACACCACTCCAAGGGATCACCTCAATAGAGGCTGAATCGAAAGACACCCTCATTGGGAGTTGTAAATCTTGTCACTCTTGGCTAAGCCCCAAAGAACTTTATACCTTTGGGAAGTGAAGGTGAAGGGTGGGTTACCCCTTTCTCCCGGCTATGTGGCAGGATTTCACTTTCAATTCCTTAGTCAACCTTGTGCAAACTAGCCCAAGACCTAATTGGGCAGAACCTACTTGAACTAAACATTAGGCTTGTTGTTGTGTCTTCAAGTGTGTGTGCTAAATCATAACATTTAAATCTTGAAAGGCAAAATCATCATTGTGCTTGGCGTGTGTGTTCATGCATTCACATATGAGATCTTGTGTTTAATAATGCCCAAAGCAAGCTTCCAATAAACACTTGCCACATCATCTACAACCGACATCTCATAACACATATCCTAGACCACATCACCCAATCCTAAACATCCAATTCATCAATTCATTCCAAATCACCTTCATTCTAAGCAAAACCCTAATCATTCTTGCCATCTACCATCTTATTTGTCATATCCTAAACATTACACATCATCACCTACATTTATCATTCAAGCAATTTCATCCTAATCACATATTATAATCATCATCCAAAACAATCCACATCATAATCATAATCCCATCAAGCCTATTTAAAAAGGGTCTTAATCCAACACGTGTGACACAATGACAACATTGGAAGACATAATACCCCAATTCCAAAACTTCATTCACAAACTTTATCAAGCACCACAATCTATAACCCAAGACACTATTCAAGGACTCTGAGGCCTCATTCAAACATGTCAGCTTCATGAAAACTTACCACCTCAAATGAAACACCTCATAGCACAATCCCAACACCTCATAGCCACATGTCAAAACCAACAAACACATAATCCTCTATCCATTCCACATCAACAAATTCCACCTCATCCCTATGCGACATCACCTTCCATTTCATATTAATCCAATACATCCACATGTCAAATTAATTCCATATTGACTTATCCATATCAACCCACTTCATCTCCTTATCAAGTCCATGCCACATCACCTTATCCTACACCTTTCCATAACAATCCCACCTCAACCTATCCAACTTCATACCAATCTTATCCAACCATATGTCAAACCAATGCCACATCATCATACCCCACTTCTTCCAACATCAACCAACATCCACAATTCATATCACAAAACCTTTTACCTACATATCCTATCATGCAACCTCATCACCAAACCCATCCACATGGTACCCAAGTGTCCTCACAAGAACAACATGCAACTCCAAATGGCCCTTCGTACATAAATCAAGCAAGTCCAAGTACACCTTTTCAACAAGACCACCAAGCACCATTGAAAGACCTAAGTCCACCTTTGCAACAAGAAGCACATCCAAGTCCAAGTGGCCCCTTGTACATAAATCAAGTGTCCTTAAGTTCACATTTGGAGCAAGACTTAATAACCTTTGATGAGGGAAACACCAATCTAGAGCAAGTATCTTATGAATACCTTCCATCATCATCCAACCAAATCCCAACACAGGAGCCTACTAGTACTATCCTAACACCACCATGTGATCCCAATCCTAGTCCATTGGTCCCTCCACCTTCTAACCCATCAAGCCCTTCATCACCTTCATCACCATGGGACTCCAATCCTCCACCAAATGAAAATGATGAGTATATTTTACGACGGATGCTTGAAGCAAAACTCATTGAACTTCCTGAAGTCAAACCATGTGAGGAAAGTACATACAATGAATATCACTATTGTGCATACCATAGGATTAAAGGTCATAATACAAATGTATGCACCATATTTAGGCCACTCCTCTATAAGATGTACCAACAAAGCCTCCGTAAATATGACAAATCATCCCAATCCCACGTGACACCCCCATCTAGTCCAAGTCCTAATCCATCCAATCCTCCTATCTCTCCATCTAATCCAAATACTCATATGTCCAATCCCATTATCCCTCCATCCAATCAAAATCCTAATCCTAAGCCTACAAACCCATCCACCCTTATTGTCCATCCATTATATTTCCCATCCACCCATACACTTGCAAAGGATGTAATCCAATGGCTACTAGCAAGGAATAGAACACCCCCATGTCAAACACCCATTCTTGAGCCTCCTAATGAGTCCTCCAATACCATGTCCAATCATACAGCCCCATCATGTGGGCTACAAGCCATCAAGCCTAATCAAGAGCCTAATACTATGAGCCCAAGTCAAGACCCCTCATATCCTCATGTTGATGACCATGAAGAACCTATCAAACCTAGTGAAGAGCCTCCAACTATAAATCTAAGTCAAGCACCATTATGCCCTCATATCAATAACCCTCAAGAACATGTCAAGCCTATCCAAGAGCCTATTGAACCTATCAAAGAGTCGTCTACTCCCACTCAAGAACATCAAGAGGCGTGTCAAGAATATAATCCTAAGCATAAGGAAACATCAACCCCTAATCTAAATCAAGATCAAAGCATATCCAAGATCCACCGATCCATGACCCATATGTTTTCTATGATCACAACATTGTTTATGATCATAACCTTATTCATGAGAAAAGTGATCCTATCCATAGCATGTTCAATCCTATCTATGATCACATTTATAATCAAGGTCCTGTCCATGATAATGAAAACCATGATGACCTTCTTGACCAAACTCATGAAAACCATTATGAGCCTCTTAGCTAGACTTTATGCATGTCATGATCAAGAAGTTATCCCCCCACATATCCTTTCTTTCATACCCATCCATGAGCAAGATATCCAAATTGCTCCAATCCATCCTCCATCTAGCCCTATCCATAATAAGCAAACATCCACTTGTCATGATGAGACAATTGCTTCCTAAGAACACATACGCATAGAAGATCAAAAAATTACGTGGATCTACATAAACATGATCAGGATCCTAATGATCCTCCTTCCACATCCACCAACGACCCCATTTCAAGTCCACCATCATATCCCCTTGGTCTATCCACCTTCATCCATGAATGTTCTTCCTTAGGACAACAACAACCTTTGTCCTCCACCTTACCTTCTCCATCCAATAATGAACTCAAGTCTAGTTCTTAAACCACACCAAGTCCCATAGTCCATCGCATACTCCAAAACATGAACTACCAAGGTAAAGGCCTAGGCCTTCATGAACAAGGTACTTTGGAGCCAATACATGTCAAAGTCCCCCCATGCTCATATGGCCTTGGATACACACCCCAAGGTAAACAATCTAAAGATGTTGGTAATTCCTCCATGCCTCCTAAGTCCACTTTCCATCGCCAATCCCATCACATTCCCAAAACATATGTTGCCATCCCATCTCCATTATCCTATAAATGTCAAAAGCATGTGACCATACACCTTCCACCATCAACTGTACCTCCATTGCTTCCAATTCCAAATATCTCTCCATCCAATTTGCCTCCACTTCTACGAACACCTAATTATCCACTTATCCATAAACCCCCTAAGAATCCTAATCATGACCAACAAATGCACATATTGTCTAAACATAAAGCTACCACTCATTCCACCAACCCCGCTTCCATCATGTCCATGGGATTCAAAAGTACAAATTTGGATGCCTTTATCCATAAAGCCAAAATTCCTACCAAGAATCCTAAAGGTCCTCATACCTTAGGACATCAATATGAAAAATTAAAGCAAAATCTATCCAAACCACTATATAAGCCCATACCTCCAAAAGCAAAGACCAAAACTAAAATGATTTGGATCCCTAAGAAAACATCAAGCAAGTCAAATGAGGCATCCCCCTCTCAAAAATCCCAATCATCCCCTTCCATCCAAAAATCCTCTTCCATCCAAACATCTCCAATTCCTTCATCCCACAAGCAAAACAAAAATTGTAAAAATACTAAGTCTATTTGGGTCCCTAAATGCTTACATTATCCATCCACGAAGAAAACATCCCCATTGCTTCCTACACCACCATCCAATCAAAAGCTTCAATGTTTATTACGGTGTGTGCAACCATTGGTCATAATTCCCTTCCATTCCACAACATTCCCACATACCTCCATCTCCCTACCTTTCATCCACTATCCTACATATCCCCCCAATCACCTTCCTATGGTCCATGCTTTTGCATAAGTCTTTCATCCATCCTTTTCCATAAGCCCTACATAATCCACATCATAATCCATTATCCTTCCTTTCATAATCCACATCATAATCCATTATCTTTCCTTTCATAATCCACTATCCACCATCTATCCTTGCATAATCCACATCATAATCCACTATTTGTCTACCTTCCATTTCCCTCTCATGAAATCCCCAACCAACATCGATGAGCACATTTGACATGGTCCATGCGACGACATCCCTCTCTATTGGGACACTATCACCTTTTATGGAACTAGACACTTGAGTCCCTCCAATCCATTACCATGGTGAAAACCTACTCGTAGGCACCATGTGTAATTGTCATGCTAAAAAAAAAAGGAAAAAAAAAGTAAAGAGAAATCCCTTCGTCCAACGGTGAAAACTTGGTAAACAAGCGCCTTGGATAAGTACCATGATGAAAACCTGGCAAACAGGCATAATGTGTAGGTTGATCTTCTATGTCACTTACACTTGGGGGCACATTGTCTCATCCTTCTCTCATTTTCCATCCTATCATTTCCTATCCTACCATATCCTATCGTACTATCCTTAGCCATTATACCCACATACTTATCCTATTGAATCCATTCATCCTCCTTTCCTCCCTTCTTTTGACCTTGACAACGAAATGGGGGCAAAATGTTGAAACATGTTTTGGATATCTATTGACATACCTCATCCATCCAAACCAAATCCTATCATTACCATCTTTCCATTACCCATTTATCCATCTGATCTAAACCAATCATATCATCCTATTGTCATAAGCATTTGTCTTGTAAAATCCTAAGTCTACTACCTAGAATTGGGCATGTTATTCCTATGCGACATAATCTTTGGAGATCACATCCTTGCTCCACTATGAGGCATACATCCATCCACTATCGCCTATCCTCTTATCTATCCATTTATCATGAGCTTTCCATTCCATGGCCTATCCTCTTATCTACCCATCTATCACGAACCTTCCATCCCATTTACTTTCCCATCCTCTTATTCATCCTATTTACCTCCATCCTTGCACCTAGACTTGGTTTTCCCTTGTCATTGGTATCTAGCATAAAGGCTACCCAAATTGTAAATCCATTGACATTCCAAAACATTTCAAAAATCTAAAAAAATCAAATCAAAACATTTCAAAAATCCAAAAAAAAAATCAAATATCCAACAAAAAAAAATCTAAGCAATAAGATCAATCATCATCAATTCAACACCATCACATCAAATCCATCAACAAAAAATCCAATCAAATCATAAAATCAAGTCAATCTATTAATCAATCAAATCATATCAATCGAATCCATATCATCAACCATCCAATCAATCCCAATCAATCCATAACTCAATCCATCGACTTTCTTCATCATCACCACCAATAAAAACACAAAATTAGAACTACATCTTCTCTTTATCGTTAAGTGCCTTGATCCCATGGATACAGGGTATGTAGGCAATCAGGCATAGGCGATAGACCCCTTTTTCCATCTTTCTTCCAATCATCATCAATCATCTTCTTCATCCATCTCTCATTTCTTATATTATCTATCTCCTATATCATCAATAAACATCCAAATTCCATCAAAATCAATCACATCCATCAAATCAATCCAATCAATTCATCTTTCAAATCAATTCTTCCAATCAATCAACATCCAATCAAATGATCATCATCATCAATTTTTCAAATCAATTCATCCAATTCAAATCAATTCTTCTAATTCATATCAAACCAATCTTTCAAATCAATTCTTCAATCACTTCATCACATCATCCTTATCAAATCATTCCGAGAGATGATCCAAATGCAAGTCATCCTTAATCCATACCAATCAAGTTAATCAATCTTGTCAAATTATCCAATCACATCCTTGGTCTTGATCCTAATCTTGTCGTAAACCAAATCATCATCATCATCAATGGGATATATCGTTCCCGCATCCTTGTGTTGATCTAGGGATATATCATTCCCCGCAATGACAACACTATCCACTATCATCATCATCAATCACAATCAATCAATCATTGGTTTACATCTTGACATGGGCAATACCTTGTTTATTTTTGAATAATTTGTGCATGCTTGCTTGTGTATGTTATCTTTTTATCTTGCATTTGTTTCTCATCAGTATCATTCCAGCTAATATTCATATCTTGTGTATGTTGGAATAGTTTTTTGCATTATCCTTTGCATCTAAGGTCATATCATACCTTTTGTGCATTAGGACTTTAATGCTCTAAGTTTTCTTCCGCATACATTAGACAAGGTTGTATTATGTTGGGGCACAAGACACGTCGTCACCTTGGTCCTTATACCTTGGTGCATAACGCCTAGTGCTATATCAAACTATATGGTTGCTCATTTCATTGCAGCATAATGCATCATTCATTTCTTCTATCCATTCCCTTATCTTTCTTCCTTGACCAATCCATTTCATTTCGAGAGCCTACCAATGTTTGTCCAACCCGCCTATCCTCTCAAGGGGGCATCATCATCCTATCATTCCATCATCATCCAATCTTTCTATCATCCACCCCTTTTCCTCTACTCATACCTTATCTTCTTTGAAATGATTATACTCGACATAAATCTTATCATCTCAAACATCATCTCAAAGAGGGCCAAAATGTAGACATCCAAATTTGTCCCAAAAATGTCCATGTCCTGCAATACCTAGTCAAATACATTACTAAGACATCATGTAGCATTTTGTCCTAATCCCACTCCTAATCCCACTTATCCATTAGCCAATTAATTAAATAAATCTTATTTATTTAACTAATCCTATCATAATCCCATTTATCCTTCCATAGTCAATTAATTAATTAAATTATATTTATTTAATTAATTTCCACTTTCCCTCATCTAAATTAATTAAATAAATTAAATATTTATTTAATTAATGTGTTCCACATCATTCCTTTCCAAAAATGAAAAATTCCATATTTGTCTCTATCTCCACATTTGTCTTCATGTAAAGTGGAAGCCATTTGTCTCTATCTCCATATTTGTCTCTATCTCCACATTTGCCTCCTTGTAAAGTGGAAGACCATTTGACACTTGTCACATGACAACTCCCTTAAATAGTGGGAATAACTAATCAATCCTAGCCGTCCACATCAATCATTTAGCCTTTTAATCTCAACCATCCATTTGAACCAAGCCTTGCCTATAAATCAACCTCCTTTCACAAGCCATTTTGATGCATCTATTCTTCAAGTATCCTTATGTTGTCCAAATCTCTCAACAATCTTTCATCCATTATCTTCCATATATCATCTCCATCTTATTTTTATGCTGCCGAATTGTGAGCAATCAACATATCAAATCATTGAACCAATCAAGCCATCATTGCATCTATTTGAGGTATTGAAGATTTGGATTGGGTAATACATTTTATTGTTTTATCATTCATTTTATCCAAATTTTTCATACACAACATCTTTTCTAGAAACTCTTCCTTTCGAAACATAGTGTTTTCCAGAAGTTCTTCCTTTCAAGTCTTAGAGAGTTCAGCCTTTTGGAAATTTAGCTTCTTTGAATATTATAATTTTGACTATAGTTGGGTGGAAAGTGCTTGTTTTAAATATTTTGAGGGTGTCAAACTTTTTGCACATGCACTGAACTCTCCTGTCATCTATGATGTCATACGGTATTTCATGTTGGTCTGTCTTATTTATTGTTGAATCAAACAAGAACATCAACTGAGTTAACTTTTGCACACAATCTTTATATTTAGCATTTAGTCAGGATTTTATAGGTTATATGTTAATTAACATTACTATTTGAAATTATGAGCTTGGGATTGAAATAGGCTTGAATGTTGAGTTCATTACTATCAGTGGTGGTCAGGTGTGCCTGTCATATATGTTAATCATGTTTTATGTGTTTTTCTACCATTGCTTAGTTGTTCAAGATCTTTATTTGATCTTCTCCATTCCTGATTTAATGCAATACTCACTCTTATTTCATCTTCTTGGCAGATGTTAGCCTATGTTTCAGACTTGTAGAAGATTGATGGACCAACAGCTAGAAACCAAGCTGTCAAAAAAGAAGGAAATAGACCGAGGAAGAAGAGTGATGTTATTGGAAGTGAAAATCTGCCTAGTGTGTAGGAAATAGAAAATGATAATGAAGGAATAGGTAAGAATGGTCAGGGAAAGAGAGATGGAAAACCATCTAAGGCTGCAAAGGCGGGAACAAGGTCAAATGCTTTTGGAGTGGGAGGAAAGAAGTTGCTAATAAGGCTTCTGAAGATGAAAAACCAAAGAAAAGAAGTAGATGGAAGAAACTTGATGAATTTGAATGGTAGTGTATTCCTACCGCTAGCCACCTAATTGACTATAGTATAAAGCAGAAAAAAGAATGAAGAGTGGCATAAGTACTGCAGCCGTGTAGGATGAACTTGCTAAGAAATTCAGGGAAGATATCTGTTGGGTATTTTAGAGTGCTCTTTTTTTAAAAATATCTTTGGATATAACTTGACAATTTCTACATGTTCTCGTAATGTTGTTCTCCATCACATTTCAAGTTAATTGTCATTACTTTTCAAATTGCATATATGATCCTTATTCATATGGCAACAATGAGGTATGCAATAGTATATTCATGGTTACAAGGATATACCTTAAATTTTCTTATTGTTATTTACATATCATTGTATGCTAATTTAAATTTATGATTCGATCACTCAGATGGTGTAAAGCATCTCCTTGTACAAGGCTGGAAACAAATAATTGAATCATAATTGAGTGAAGCATCACAACTTCTACCAACCAGTGCATATATAAAAAAAACTTTGCATATCTTTTCAATGTGACCTGAATTGTAAATGACCACGAATACTACTTAAGCTTCTCCTGCTCCTATCTATCAGCAATGGTTTGAAAATGCATTGTTTCATGTTGTGTTCTTGAGTCAATTTTTTTTAATTGAAACGTAGTATAAGTCTCCTATCAATCACAGGTAAAACTTGATTTGTTTCTTCCTAGGTTTCAATCACATATGCTTATAAATATTTGTTATAGGTCTACATCATTTTCTTACAAATTTATTGTAACCAGTACACATGCGAGCCATCATTTATCTACCCTTATAAATGGTACAGAGCTCAAACTTCACCATGAACCTAACTTTACAGGGAGACAATCATAATAGGAAACTTAAAAAAGTCATTGAGTCTCATGAGTACATCCAAATATGATACACAATTTATAGCTATAAAGGAGCACCCTCAAATTTCAACACTATACCGGCACCAAAGAGGATATGGAAAACCATCTAAGGCTATAAAGGCAAGAACAACAAGGTGAAATGCTTCTAGAGTGGGAGGAAAAAAGATGCTAATAAGGCTTATGAAGATGAAAAACTAAAGAAAAGAAGTGGATAAAAGAAACTTGATGATTTTGAGTCTTATACACAAGGTGATGCAACCCTATAGAAAAATCAAGAAAGTGAGCAAGAATTAGAAAAAGAAGAAGCCAAGGAAGTAAAATTGAATCATATTATTAATAATAGAGGAAAAGGACAAGAGTATGCCAAGACATGGATGATGGAAGCAACTTCTTCTGGAAAGAAAGAGAAATACAAGAGAACAATTGCTGCCAAGGTAGAAAAATGGAGGAAAATGAGACAAATAAAAATGTAAATGAAGTTGATATGATAGATCAAACCAACAATCTAGATGCCTCTGCAAAAGCATCATCAGAAAACACAAGTCAAGAAGGAAAGAGAAAGCGTGGTGGCAAATCAAACTAGGATTGTGGTTGTTGTCTTGAAGATATTTTTTGTCTAATTTTGGCTAAACTTGTCGCCAACTTACAGTATCAAATACAAAACATTGAGTCACAGGATTGAGTTGCACTGATGACTCCCCAATAATTCTAGCATTCAATTTACTAATTTAAAAAGAAAAAACTTATACAATATTAGATAATGAATAACTTGCAACTTGTAGTGGTTAGTGTAAATTCCATTTCTGTACTAACTAGGGATGTCCTAATGTGATGTTCTGATGTTAAGGCTTTGTTTAAATTAAAGATTTAAACATCATGATGAGACGAAGAAGTTACTTTTAATGATAATCATGCATATAATAATATTTAATAAACATGTATAATTATTAATATATAATAATATTAAATAATATTATTTTATTTAATTGTATTTATAAATAATAAATACAAATTTATATATAATTATAATTATAATTATTATAATATAATATTAAATATATAATGTATTAATATATACATGAAATAGAAATAATAATAATATAAATATAAATATTGATATAGATATTAATATAAATATTAAAAGTATTAAATAATCATATCATATATATAATATATTATATAAATAACAAGTATAATATATATTTAAATGTTATTATAATTGGAATTATAATAATTATATGTTATAAATATTATGTAATATGAGATTATAATATAAATATTAGTATAAATAATGATATGAATATTAATACAAATATTGATAATTATATAATTCCAAGTGCAGCGATCACTTATGAAATTGGTCAAAAAAACAATAATACAAACATTACAATTGTTACCACATCATATGAAATAAGGGATACGATAAATAGAATTAGGGAATAGCATTTAGTAAACTAAAGAGACGTCCCTTTTGGGACAGCAAAACCTTGTAAAGTTGCAACCATTGGTGGAAAGAAAGGCATGGGAGTATAAAAGGAGATTGATAGGCATCGATAGGAGAAAAAAGAAGATATCAGATCTGAGTAAAAGTCTACTAGGTCAACGATCAAGGATATATAGAGATGGGGCATAAATTTTATTAGCTGTGTTATCCTAAGTCTACCGTACATATTTAAAGTTGTGGAAGTACTTAATATTAATAAGGAATAGCATACATATTGTTTTATGTGGGACCCTCCAAACCACCTAAGTGCCTCAGCAAGGAATGAATCATGGGGTTGAAGGAAGTGCACCTTTTAATATATATTGAAGACTTTACATCTACAACTACTTCTTTTTGAAGGATTTATGATAGTCTTTAGAGACTAATTTCCATCCGCTTCATCTGAGAATGATTTCCAACGAATTGAAGATGCACCATTGATGATTAAATTGTTATAAGGAATAAATTATCTTTGTAACAACAATATACAAGTTAATATAAGGAAGCAATAATAGTCAACAATCAGATTCATATTACCATTCAATAAAATCAGACTAGATCTTAAAAGAAAACCTTTCAAATATAAATAAGGAGCAATAAATTTGATACAATCATCATGAAAAAAGGAAAAAAAATATCTGTTCAGATTTGCAAAGAATTCAAGCCAGCAATCAGCAAAGTAAATACACAGGAGAAATCAAAGGACTTCTAAGAGGTATATTTTCTAAGTTGATGCAAGTAGATTCAAGACAAATGGGTCTAGCAATATATTGGCTAAGAAAGAAGAATTTATTAAAGAGTTCTCAAGAAATATATATATATATATATATTCAGATTTGTGAAGAGAATATAATATCATTGAGTATTGAGGAGATGAAGGATGCGAGGAGTAGGAATTGAAAATAGAATATCAATTAAAAACAAGGAGGATTAATAAAGCAGAGAAATGTTTATTACAACTATTCTATCATACTATAACTCCATCATCCTATCATTCTATTATTCAATTATTATATTATCCTCTCGTTCTATTCCTCTATCATTATGTCATTCTATTATTCATCCTTCATTCTATTCTTCTATCATTATGTCATTATATTCCATCATTCTATTATTTCATCATTCTTTATTGTCAATCTTCCATTCTATCCTTCTACTCTTCTATCACTCTATAATTCTACCACCCTATCTTCTGATTATTCGATCCTTCTATTATTATATCATCCTATTGTTCTATAATTCCATGTCAATTACGTCATTATTGTTATACACACATAGGTATATATATATATATATATATATATATATTATGAAATTTGCTAAGTAATGGTATGACCATATCATCACTTCTACTTCCTATAACCAGAGGATAGGTGGTCTTCTTAGGGAGAGGTGGGGTAATTCCATCACGATGCATTGGAGAGGGTTTAATGTGCCCTAGACAAGGATGCTAGGGAAAGGCGGAGTAATTCCATTCACGATGCATTGAAGAGGGTTCAACGCGCCCTAGACAAGTAATTCCCCATCCATAATTAAGGATTAGAAGAGAGATGATATGGAAATATGAATTTAGATTGTTATTTCTATTTTCCTCTATTAATTCATCCTAAAAGGAATGTTAGGTATTGCAGGGAATGGCGGAACAATTCCTACATGTGAATGGTCTCCATGCGCCTTACAGCCTAACTCATTGATTGGGTGTTGTAAGGAGGGGCAGTGTAATTCCTTCCATGTATGGTCTCTTAGCACCCACGGCATGTAAATCCTAGTTCCTTGATGAAGAATAAGAGAGAAGAATATGAATCTTGAATTATATTTAATATTCACCTTAATATATTTATAGAATATAGTATAGAATAGTCATCAATAGTGAATGACAATCATGAAATGAATAATCATTTAACAAGGAAATGATATAGCTATATTATCATTTGGTCCTATTTGATCTTATCATTGAAATTTATTGATCTCTAAAGTTTCTAATGTCTCCTTGAGAATCACTTTGAATGTAGACTTCAGGTTTAAGTGTTTCCACTAGAAAAGGGACATTACACCCAAGAGCTAGTAAACACATTTTATTTTTGCATGGTCTTGGCACCTCTTGTTATGTTGGCATTTTTGTGTTACCAACCTCACTTGATGCTTCCTTATAGTAGAGATTGAGCATAATCTGATTTTCCTAGAATCTAAAATGTTGTACAAACATGCTGGTTACTAGTTTGAAGTTTTAACCTGTAGTTGTGTTTTATGATTGGTTGAAGCAATGTAGTTTCATTTGAAAGTATATCATATTCCTCGGACTATGGACTATGGTATAGACCTCGGGGTTAAAAAAAAAATGCAACTAATATGGATAATCAGATTAAACAATTACTATGGATTTTATAGTCCACAAACATATTTTGGGCACTGTTGGTAAACATATTTGTTACTTTGAAAATGTTACGAAAACTATGACTTGTCCAAGGAATGGTGAAAAAACTGCCTACAACAGTTGGAGAGATCACCAATGGTGATCTCCCTCTGTGTTTGAGAGGGGAAGCTCCCTCATAAGATGGGGTTTAATATTTTTTTAGTACTTTTAACTAGAAAGTACAAAAAGGCAGGAAAAGGAAAAATGAGAGAAAATAAAGAGAAATCTGTCTCTAAACATAAGAAGCACAACATAAGTTTTCAAGAGAGAAAATGAACGTGATTAGCAACGGAAGCACAAAGTCTTCCAATTCAGATTGGCAGAAGAACAATTAATTTCAAAAAGAAATATCGACATAAGAACAATTAATTTCAAAAAGAAATATCGACATAAGAACAACAATTCTTTTTTAATATTAAAACTAAACATCAGCAGCACAAAGTCTCTAGCAATTCCCCTTACAGAGCTCTCCCTTTCCTAGCTGTAGAAAAGATCATTTTACATTGGAAATCATTGAATTTATAACCCTTTCTCTCTAGGGAACACTGCCTCATGTATGGGAGCAGTCTGTCTCTCCCCAATTATCTCGGTATATATCTCACAATCGTCTATGCAATCCTCCCAAGATGTACCTAGTCTATCGTACATATGCTAGTTGCTCAACATCCTCCTCCCATACCTCGCACTCCCTCCATGGTTGCCAAGTGACTGTGTCCATCTCATCCAAGGTGCGTCTCTAGTAATCCATGTCTCATGTCCACCAATAGTGTAGTATCCCTGCATATAATTAGTAGTAGGGGTAGTCCTCACCTTTCAAATGATCACATAATGGCCTCAGAATAGTTATGTACTCCCACGCGCATATGTGTAACAAAGTCACTCAACAACCCAAATACTGACTATTGCTATAAACTTAGTTATGTAGCTCTCTATATGAATGCATCAACACATAGGGTCCCCAATCAAACACCTCACCGTCCATCATCCTCTCCAAGACATCACCCCATCCAGTTGTGAAATATTGCTCCTCCTTAGTGAACTGCAGGAATAGCCTCATAGTCCTCGGTTACCTCACGCACGATTATATCACTAGTGGTCACTTCTGCATCCATCCAAAATCACTAAGTCAACAATCTACACAAGTCAAAAACCCATCCCCTTTTGCATTTCTGCAAAAGCGCGTCATTTTCTTGCATAGACTCACTGTCTCACACAAGTGTGCCATTTTTACCCCTATCTCAATGTTAATGATTAAACTTGCATCTAAATACCAACAATGGTAAATATCATAAATGTGGGACTTGACTCATGAGATAACCTCCAAACTTGAAAGAAGCCAACTCTTCTTTGAATCTTCAAAATATGGAGGAAAAGAGAGAAACACTTCAAAACTAAACAAGTATGAATAAAATCTACTCTGTAGCAATGCACCAAAAGATAATCATACACTTAAATAATTGAAAAACACAATGCATCCATTCAATGGTAACAACATTGATTCATAGTCTTCAAAAGAGCATAAACGCATGATTTTCAAGCATTCCTAAAATGTTATTATTTCAAGTGGATCATATAGGCTAAGATGTATCGCAAACAACACATTAGAATACTGAAATAATTTAGCACAAAATGTCACCACTCTTCATTGTTAATCAGAGAATAAAATATGAAAGGCCTTGATTTGCGCAGACACATGATATTCAATCCTTTCTTGAGAAACACCCATTAAGGCTTTTACAAAATTCTTTTTTTTTGTTTTTCTGGTTCCCTATGTCACTTTTTTTCTAACCCTTAAAATATAACAACACATGCTTATTTAAAACAATCTCTCATCCTCGAAATTTTGTAAAGAAACAAACAGTTCACTGAGAATGAAATGAAAGTCAAAATGCATCACTTGTGCCTATGACTGCTCGAACTTCGACCCTGCATGAAAAAGAAACAATTTGATGACTCCATCTTAGACCAATGCCGCAACGTATTCTTTCTATCAGAAACCCTTTATTTCGGTGATGCACAACATTGACACGTGGATTCCTCAACGAATGGTACCAAAGAAAACAATACCAAAAATGACAACATAAAAAAGGTGTGTCATGATGACACGTGGATTCCTTTATTTCCTTCATTGAGACCCATCCTCTAGTGACTCTTTGTACTTCAAACCAATAGTGCAACCTGAAAGATTATTTCTTTTAAGAGCCTCATCCCTTTGCGCGATGGAGACACGTGGATCCCTCAGCAAATGGCACAAAAGAAAACACTACCAAAACTGACAACATCAAAAAGATGTGCCATGATGACACGTTGCCGCTTTACCATCCTTCAAACCTGCATGAAAATTGACAAGAAAATGAAACCGTCCCATAGAAACTTGTAACATCCTAGACTCTGTTTGCTCCAATAAAATTGCTCCCAAACTTTTATTTCATTATTTCTATTGATGCCTCAAGACATTGATCGGATGGGCTACCATAATTAACTCCCTCTATTAACAGCTCTAATAAGAATGAATAATTCAAAATGTGGGACTTTTTCTCTACAATTCTTTGCAAATCACAAGGGGATCTGTGCCTACAGAGAAGAACTCAAAATCTTTGAAATAATTAATAACACAAAAACAACAAAATTGTGATGCCACACCCAGAACAACTTCAAATCTTTTGGAGAGCAAGTTGTAAAGATGCCCACTCATTTTCAGATAGCTACTCCTTTTTCTTTAGACCCTCAAAGACTATCCAAAATAATGATTTCATTATAAGAGAAGCTCTATAAGCTTTGGACTGTAGACTTCACCTGGAATTCCAGTTGAGCGAGTGGTTGCAAAACTGTCTCCACCACTACAACACTTGGGGTTTAGCTCAAACCCTGAAAGGAAGTCTGATTGTTCTGCTTGTTTACCAACATAGCTCTTTTTTGTTCTTCTACCAATGTTGTCTTATCATCAAGAAATGGGGAGGGGAGTCCTAAATGGACCAGTTTTTCAATGTGTCCATTTCTTTCACAACCTACTCTAAAGCATTTATATGAGATTTACACTTAAGAGAGGCTTTATTACAGCTAAAAAATTTATTCACTTTCACTACAAATTTTCTCTTTTTCTCCATCCCTGTTGTTTGAAGAACTTCTTCAGAAGCATTAAACAACTTCTATAGTAACAGTTGAGACTCAACAACCTTAAGTGTGATGAAAGAGAGGGTCTATTCCACCACTGTGCTTACTTCTACCCTGAGGTTCTAAGCATCTAATATGAATTTAAGTGTAGGCCTGAGCTATCATGTTTCCTTTGATATTCTTTCCCAATATGAAATATACAACTCTTGAATCATTAGTGACACCCCAGATGTCTGTGGCCTTTGTGTGAACTCCTATTTTAGCTAGGTTATTTTTTGATCCTTAGCTTGAAGTTCATCCTAGAGCTATTTGTTTGAATCCCTGAGGTCTGAGAGAGTTTTGTGGAGCTGAGTCACCTCATCCAACCTATCTTTTAGGTGCTTCTTTGTTGTACTCTTTACCTGGATCAAGGATTCAATTGAAGCTTTAGTAGCATCCAACGTTGTCTATAAACTTGCTTTCTTTGACTACTTAGCTTGATGTGCTTCCTTCGGAACTCTTCCTTGCAAGTCAAGTGTCAGTATGTTAAGCTCTATTTCTTTTGCCTTGGCCTCTGCATTCAATTGGTCAACAATGATTTTCACCCACAACAACTCAAGCTCCTATTTCTCAAGTTTCTTGCTCATTTTTATGAAGTATGTAGTTATAGACTTTTGTGTCTCCTCCATGAGCTCAACTTTATCTTGCGGCCCAGCCTGGATAAGATTCAATCCAACCACGTGAATAATGTAATCTTCTGGACTCATTTGCTCTTGCGGTTTGATCACCGTGGGAGTCATATGTGCAATCATTAATTACTATTGTGAATGGTCATATAATGATTACATTTGGGACACTATAGGGGCTCTCCCTTATTTCTTTCTCTATTTATCTTGGTTGGTTTACCGCGCTTTCCTAGTTGTTTCAATTTGTTGGTGAAAATCTATCGAGGATTGAATGACTCCAATGAAAGGGAAACCTTGGGGCAAACCATATGGTATGGTTACTTGTTGTCCTAGGAAAGATCTAGGACCAATGGGAAATGGTGGTCACATCATGAGGATAGATGGAGAAAATGGAGGCAAATTCAAAAGGGGAGGGCCCGTCAATTGTGAGATGAGTGGTAAAGAAAATGAATATGGTGGGGTCATGGGTGTAGTGGCAGGGGATGGATGAATCATGGAAATAAGGGTTTCCAGTGATGGAGAAAGAGAAGACTAAGAAGTAGAAGAGGGCATAGAAATACTTACCTAGATCCCTTCAGTTATCGTGGTGCTAGATATTGGTTTTGTTGATGGTGCCAAAACAATTGCCACTTCTTCTTCATCTCAGTCTTTTTGCAATTGTAACTTTCTCCTCTTCCTTGATGGTTCATGTTCTCTCTCCACTTCGTCTGCTTCGGCCTCTCTTCTAGCTAGATTTCTTACATCGTAAGGAGAAGCAGACGATTCATGTTCATCATCCCATAATTTCTCCCAGGTCTCATCAGTGTTGATATCACCAAAATTATTTTCCATCTCATATATTTCTTGCCTATATTTCTAATAGGCGTCAATCTTTCCGGTATTCCACTCTTCTCTTACAAGAGATTCTCTAAGACCACGAGTCATAACATGGCAGGATCAAAAGTCTTTATGGGCGTGTAGAATATTTCCTAAGGATGAAGAGGTTCACTGGGAATCTGATCCAGCTCTATTTACACATCAAGTGAATTAATTGAGGGTGACTGTTTGACTTCAAAAAAGGATGACTCTGATGTTTAAATGGGGTTGTGACCTTCCATTGGGATAATTGTTTTACCATGAAACCATCAGGGTCATATACCCATTGATCTTTAATTAGATTGAGGCCCAGATCTACGAGCTTCAACATTAACAAGTGCTCAGCCTATCTTTTTACCTTTGTAATACCACCCTTTGAGAACGGGATGTCATATATGGCTCTCTTTTTCCTTCCAGTCCTATACTCAAAGTCTATTACATCTAACTGAAGAGCCAATTCTATAGCCAAGATTCTATCCGTTAAGAATTTAGGAATCCTAAAAGGCTCCTCCTTGAAACCATGGACTCTAATCATGGTATAATGGTCCCTGAAGAACCAATCATAAGGTATACGAGAGATGGAAATGATACCCTTTCACTTGTCACTTATCCTGAAAGTGATGTTTTTTTGGCTAAGATCAATTAGAGTCAGGGCCATGAATTTTTTTGAAAACTCATAGTAGTCAAAATTAATTGATAGTAAATGAGTCCAGGCCAAAATTGGAACAATCTTATGTGCATCTATGGACTCGTCAGTCATAGTCAAATGCATGTGAATCTAGAAGAATTGTGGGTTCTGGAACAACATTAGATGTAAGAGAAAGGAAGAATAACTAAAAATTGTTGTTGGCCAAAATTAGCCAATTGGTAGCACAACTTACTGGCTATAACTTCTAAGAAGTCCATTTTATAGGATTGTTTCTTGGTAATTGTCTTGAGACAGAAAATCATCGCCAACTGGAAGTCATGAACAATGGTATCCTCATCAAGGCCGAAAATGAAGGCCAACATGGAACATACGTCTTCAAGAATCTTCATAGCAACACAAACAATCACTACAAAAACTTATCAAAATGATGTAAATCAAAATCAACATTAAACCCCTCAAAAAACATCAAAAACACCCAACATATAAGAAAACTTGTCAAAACTCAGTTGCAACACAATGGTGATTTCATGTGAAATTAGAGAAGAGCTCAAGTTCTCACTTAAAGCAAATAGCAAATACAAAATAATAGTCTAACCCTCTTTCTGAGCTCAATTCCTTTTATATCTTTTGAGGGAATTGTTGTCTCTCATATTTGTGCCCTTGTTGAGTTGTAAAACTTGGCAATCTGGAGAAACATGGGATCTTTCCAGGTCTGTGGGTCACCTGTGTTGGAAAGAACCTCCAGAGAAGGCCGGCTTCCTAGCTGGTAATCACCTATAATCTACTGGATTTGCAAAGGAAAAAGGAGAAGGAATGCTTTTAAAATGAAAGATGAAACTGGAAAAAACTTGAAAAGAAGGGTGATTCACCAAAATTGATAAGGTAAAATGAAACTCAGACCTCCATACACTTGGCCACAAACAACAGAAAATAAAACCTGCACAACCTATCACTGTATGTCTGCAAAAGCACTTCACAAAGAGGGCTAATTTGCATTAAAAATCTTTAAAAGGAAGCTAACTTCACAATTTAAAGGCTTATAACACTCTAAGACACAATTTGCAACCTGCATAAATACAGCTTCTACAAAAAAAGGGTATTGAAAAACATAAGACAGTCGCAAAGAAATAAATTACCTCACAAATGACCTGTTCAAACACTTAATAACACCCAAAACTGCAAAATAAGAAGGCAAGATCTAACTGTCAATGATATCCAAAGTGTTCTTTGTATTTCATATGCCCAAAGAGTTACAAAAACATACTCAAACTGAATAGGATTGCAGAAAAAATCACTAACTCCAGAATGGATATGGAAAAGAACTGCCTACAAAGAGTCAAATGAAATGACTATATACTCTCCAAAAACAACTGTAATCAGATAAAGATGAGCCCTCTCCATTTTTGTGGATGTCATAAAAATCTCCAAAATATCTCTCTAAAGTCCTCCAAAAAGGGTTCCCAATGCAAAAATGGTCAAGGCATGCCATCAACTATCATAAAGGCACCTGAAAATGTCTTTGAATGCCTTTAAATGATCTTTAAGGCCATGGAAATAAGTCAAAACTGTGCAATAACTCCCCTGCAGCATCATAAATATCTGATATTTTTCCCAATAAATGACATAAATAACATTTTCTGCATTTAATTAACATTTGACTAAGGGGTTTATAATTACACCACCTTAGTTAATGTTTTTCAATTCAAAATTATATAAACCTATGCAAAAAAATGGCATTTAAGACATAACATTTAAATCCCTGATTTTTGCATGATTTAGGGTCAATTAAATGTCGTAAAAAGATGACAAAGTAATCAAAGAGACTTACTTTTTCGTTTGTGATAAACTACCTAATGTTGCCTCTTTGCATTTTTATTACAAACGATAAAGTAATTCTAATTCATTATTTTATCGTTCGTTTACAATGTTTAATCTATCCTAGATTATGCAAAAATGACATAAACAGTCCCTAGCTCCTAGGCAAAATGACATGACTCCGCATTCGTACATATCTCGTATCTCATAGCATCACAACAAAATGTTCTCACAACTCCTAGTCATTTCCATTTTTGCACACATTTCTATCAATATGTGAGGTTCAATGCAATACATTTCAAAAACAACCCTTATGACTCCCATAACACATCACCATGATTTACGGCCTCCACTTCACTTTCATACCACCTTGCAACTCTCTACACACATTTTTATTCACCACTTACCTTTATCACCACCTTATATCTCCTAGCTATGAAATGCCTTGGCTAAATAAGGCATTCAACCTTAAGAAAATAACTAAGGCAGAAAAACATGCCTCACGGTCCCCCTCTTGCATTATGGCTAGGTTTTAAGACTTCCAAAAGTCTTCACCATGGCACTATCATAGAAATGATTTTTTTTAGTTTACAAGTAAAAAAAAACACAAATGCCCATTCGAACATAACCAAATAGGGTTCGAAACCCTATTTTTTTTATCATTTTGACTATGGGCATTTCGCTGATTGTCTTGAGCCGTCGCCACTCCATGTGAGGGTTTGTAGAGGAAAATGCATCATTTTGAGGCAATTTTTTGGAGTTAGCAGGCCGATTCTATGTGCAAGATGCAAGGTAAGTCACACACTCTGAGTTTTTTGCCCTTTGAAGTCGATTCTGGGCCAATTTTCTTCTTCTATGGTCGCGAATTTACTAGTTTTGATGCATCATTTCTTTGTTGTCTTTGTCACAACTGACCATTTTGCATTACCTTTGCCGTGTTGAGGCCGTTTTGGAAGGTTGACTGAAGGAATTTCTGTGGTTCTATCTCAGCAACAGGAAGAAAATAGAGGTAACTCGTTTATGACTGTCAAACCTTCCAAATTTCTGAGTTTTCACTTATGAATTTCGCTGTCTGGGGCCGATTTCTTAAGGCATTTCTGAGTAATGGTTGTTTGAAAAGAAATGAAAACTTTATATTTTTCTTCATACCTACCATTTCTCTGTAGGGTTTTGAGTATATCCTTTTGAAAATAGTTACAAACCCTCAGATTTTTTCCCCGTATTTGCAGTATTAGGTTTATAACAAGCTCCCAACCATGAACAAAACTTGTAAAACTGAAAACTTGTGCATTGTGCTCTCAAAAAACTGCATTTCTGTATTGTTCTGGGCATTTTCTTTTTTGAATCTTTTGATTGTGTAATTCACTGCCAGAGGCTGCAACCTGGGGTTTTGTGAGCATCAGCTTAAAAAATGAGTTAAAACTCTAGATTTTTTCCTAATTTTTTATGCATTTTTAGCTCCAAACGAGATCCAGCCTTGACAAGCAAATGGTAAAAAATGGTATCTCTGTATTATTTTCTGTTGTTCATGACAAAAACTCATAAAATGACATCCTTGTCCATTCTGTTTCTTTAATTAGCCGTAGAAAAACTGCATTTTCTTGTGTTGGCTGTAGATCTAAGCTCGAAAACTCCATTTTCTATTACTTTCATTCATTGTTTCTATGAATTCTTGCTTGGAAAAAACTGCATTATTTCTTTCTACTGTGACTCGAGGCTCGATTTGGAGCATTTCCGTGTGCTCTTGTTCTGAAATGAGTCAAAACCCATGCACTTTTCTGTAGATTTTACTGGCATCTTGCTGCCAGAGGCGAGATTCGAGGGCATTCTGAGTATTTTGTCCAAAATGGGTTGAAAACCATGCATTTTGTCTTGTCCGCTGTTCGAACTTGCTGTATTTGATGCTCCTCTGTTTGCACTGGTTGTTTATCTCTATTTTTCATGTCTTTGAGCATGTCAAAATGGTACATCTTCTGTGATATTGATTGAACAAGACCTTTGGAGGTATGAGAGAGTGATCTTGTCATGGCTTTGACATTCTATCAACTTGACAAGAGCCTTAAGCTGATGCATGATCTAAGAGTATTATCTCAGCCTATTGTAATAGCAGATCCTTGTGTTTGACAAAGGTTACCAACAAATCTCCACTAGATTGGATACATCTCCTATACTGCTCATTCTCCATATTCCATTATCATAGATTGTTTCTACAATAGTCATAAAGCATGCAGGCCTCCAATCGAGGACTTTGCTATTTACCACAGTCTTAAATCTCTATATACTGTTATTCTTTAGCTTTGACTATCTCCAACTTTGATAGGCCTTTAGCTTCATATTGCTCTTGGGATCTTTAAACTAGGTCAGGTAGTATTTGTGAGTAAAATATACCATCAACCTTGACTGTCCTCGTGTACTTTTGACTGTTTCTTTCAAGCTCTCTTTGTCGTGGAATGGCCTTTAGATAACACCATGTGCAAATGAGCATAATTGAGTTGAACATTATGGTTGTTAATAGAAGATATAACTTGAAAATTTAGTCGACTGCTATCCAGTTGAGAACCCTTTTCTAAGTATAATTCTTGAGATCTCATATCAAATGGCATTGATTTCTGTAGCAGCATTCCTTTTGATTTTCTGGCAGCTCACACTCTATCTCTGATTTCCAAGGTCATATCCTATTACTTCTCTATTGTAGTACACCTCCGTCTATAAATTCATCATGCTTTTCCTTTGTGGTAACCCCTTAGTCTTTTGTATTTGTCTTTTCTCTGTTTGCCTCTTTTCAAACTCAGAAGATCTAGGTTATGACTCTCTGTATGGGTATATGATTGTCTAACATAGTCAGTATGACTCCTCACAACCTATAGGGCTGTCAACACCTCTTAAATATGACTATGAATACTTAAGGTGATTATCATAATTTGTAACTATCAATGATAGTGACCTTTGCATTCTTTTCTTCAATGCCCATGGCATCTTCATAGGTTACTACATATGTATTGTTGCTGGTATCTTAGGCCTACAGGGATAAAAGGTTTTTTGTTCAAGCCATGACAACATACACTCAGCACTACACAGATCATATTTAGTTTCTTTTGAACACTTCCTTGCTGTAGATGATTTAGGCCTGCTCTTCTAACATTGACTGTCCTTATCTCATTATTCTGTTTTTGTTCACATTTGGCTGTCCCTTCTTCACTAATTTCTGAGACAGTCTTCTTTTGCAAAACCTGTCTGCCTTAGACAATCACTTGGGATTGTTTCATTAAACATTATGACAGTCATTTGGGACTGTATCTTTCTTTATAGATTTTTGTCTTGAGGATCTATGCCTACTGTCTCCCCTTTTCTTGAGATTTTATGCTATATCTGTGACAAATAGATCCACTATGCACCTAGAGCCTATTGTTCATTCAATAATGTCTCTCTGTCTTCATTTGAGGGACCCAACATGTATATTCATGATAAAGACTCATTGGCAGTGATAAAGTATTTCAACACTGTCATTTCTTAACCTTATTTGATGCAACCTTCTTGCTCTTATTAACTGCCTTGGCTAGGATGATAACAAATCTCTTCACGCCTTCTATAATTCATGTTTATTGTCACAGTCTTCTTTGATGAATATTCTCAATGCTGATGGATTGCTTCTCAAGCTGTTCCAGTCACCCTATAACTGCCCTCCTTACCCTATGGATTGCTCCAAGATCTGGATGACTGCTCCATTGTGCCTTGCATGATTGCTGTATATTTATTATGACAGTCTGCTGTTCCATATATGCTATGACAACACTTATTGCTGTTCATCTCTTTCTATGACTATCTTTTTGCTGTTGTGCCTGAAACCAATTTGTTGCTCTATTGCTTGATAGTTGACTGTTGTTCGCATGCAGTTGTTTTGAGTACAAGATGTTGTTTCTAGTTTACCTCTGACGGATGGATTTATTGGACAATCATTTAACTATTTTGAACTATCTGATGCTACGGTCAATGAGATGATTGTCCCTGTTCCCTATTGCATATACCACTATCTTCTTGTTGTAGCACTCATGCACTTCCTGTGACTTTGCATCTTTGTTTCTGTAAGTTCTCTTATGACTGTCTTCACCTTCCTAGCAGTTTGTCTTGCATTTGTATATGACATATGAAATGTTTCCGTAAGGACTATGAGCTGGGCTCAACCCTTATGGGAGCCACATTTCCTCCACTCATAATGTAACCCGATGAATCAAACAGAAACATAATTACACCTGTATCTATACATGAAGCAAACTTGTTAGAAAATAAATGCATGTTTTGGATGTGTTTGATGACTGATTGTTCTCTAGGACATCCAAGGTATACATTTCTTGTTTAATGCAAATTGAGGATCAGTTTATACATGTATGGTATCTTGTTCATGTATGGTTTGTGACCATTCATTGCTTAGAGCATTGCTCTAACACCGTTGTTGTTGCCAGATACAGGAACCAGGGACGACATGAAGCTAGGAAGGACAAAGATGACTCAGGGCAACAGGACAACATGCCAAAGCTTGAACCAGTCATTCTCAGGCAATGACTGGCCTCTGACCCAACATGCACATTACTTTATTTACTTATTCATGTATAGATTGTTCTTCTATTTCATTGAATAAGGCAGTTAACCTCACGGCTTGTGTGAGATGATGAACATTTTACATTCAATAAAGATTATTTATTTTTTGGAAAGGATTTTGGATAAACCCTTCTTACGTTACATGCACTTGGATAAATGCAGTAAACTAATAAACATAATCTCCTAAAATATTTCATTTATGCACTTGAATGTAATGTATGAAGGACCAGATGAGATGTACCTTATAAGTTTTTGAATCAAAACTCTACCTGAATGAGCCATAGTGAAATTTAGGTAACAGGAATAAAATATTAATTCCCCTTATTCCTCCATATTCTCCTCAAAATAATTTAAAAAAACATTTTATTGTGTGCAAAAGTCCCCTTATATCCCCTCGAGCCTAGCGCCACTTAACTGTACAACTTAAAGTACCTTTTATTAAATAATTAAATAAGTTGTCAAATAGAAATATAAAATAAAGTTACTTTTTGACAACTTCAAATAATTATTTAATCTATTTTCCCTTTACCAAACCAATTAAACTAAGGGAAAACTTAGGAAAATAGGCTAATTTCTATCACACTTCTCATGCACGAGAAGGGGACATTATAAGTTATACTAGGAAGCTAACGCTATCTTCTTGAAACACACAAATTATAAGAAGTTAATGTTATCTTCCTCACAAATCAATCTCAATTCAACCCCAACTTGAATCTTCCCTTTCCATCAAGCAGAGTACCCCAAGGTTGGAAGAGGAGAAGAGGTGAATAAAAGTTGGACTCTGTAATGACACATTCACAATAGTTCTTCAAGAAGCCCAAAAGCTTCTCCTGGGTTCTTTGATTTTGAAGCAATTTCATCTTGTAGTGATTATATGACTCATCTTGCCTAAGGACTACAACAATTTATTATTTCTTCTTACTTTAAGGTTATTTGTTGCTTTCTTGGGTAGTGTTAGATCCAGATTGCTTTTTTCATATACTGTAGTAGATTATAAGTTTCATTTACTTTCAAGTGCATTTTAAAATAAAAAATGACAAAAAAACATACCATAGAATGCATGAAAAATTCATATAGTTAATTAGCTCACACTTCATTTCAAAAAAGCAAAAAAAAAAGATTTGCTTCATTTATTGAATGCATATAGATTAAGTCTTCATAGAAAAGAAAAAAGCAAAGCAAAAAAAGAAAAGAAAATCCTTGATTCCACCATAAGGCATACAACAAGGGTCAACAAGTCATCTAAACAAAATCCTCCTCTTCCTTTAGATTTGGATTTCACATCCTCACCTTCCTTGGCCTCCTCATTCTAGGCAAGTTCTAGGGAACTTCCCTTTCCTCTAAGGCGTGGTCACCTTTCTTGCTTGATAATTTACAATTACCTCGATTGAGTTTCTCCTTAACTCTCATAGCATATCGATATGCTTGATCAATTATATTTATTTTGATTAGGGATAGCTCATCGTGAATTTGTAACCACAACTCATGGAGGTATCTAGCAAAAACATGCTCACCATATTCTCATAGATCTATCTAGGTTTGCAACCTCATAATTTTTTCATAAGTATTCTAGTACAAACAACTCCCTTTGTTTCAAGTTTTAAAACTATTTGAACAATCTTTGTTGTTAATCTATAGGTAAGAACTTGAATCTCACTTGTTCCAACATCTTGGGCCATAATATGATTTTATATTTTCCTTATCTTCTCCAATTATTTTGGAGTTTATCCCACCATAAGGCAGAGTGAGACTTCACCTTTGTCATTGTACACTTTACTCTCCTTGGATACTCTATGATAGCACGCTTTCCATAAACATGCATAATTACTCTTACAATCAACAAGTGAGAATCAAGTCTCTACCCATCCAAAAGGGCTTTCACATAACTTCTTTCATTAGAATGACAGGAACTAGGACAACAAGATAAATATTAACAAAATCATTCCAATACAATACAGATTCATCATAATAACAATGGGCGATAGGAGATAGGTAAATACTCTGAATTAAACATTCATTTCATACAGCTAATGCAGCTTCTATTACAATATAACAAAACTCTACAAATTACAGATAATTTAACAACCCTTATACCAAATGGCCTTCAATGGCCTACCAAGGAACTCTTCCTATTCTTCTCTATCATCGACCTACTTTATTGGCCATCCACTGATCAACCTCTTCCTAATACTGTCATTCTTCCTCAAGTTCTCCTCTGCTACCCTCAACTTTTCCCTTTCCAGAACTCTACTCACCTTGCACTATCAACCCCTTATACATCAACCTCTATCTCATTCTTTTGATCTTCCACGACAGCTTCTCTCTCTTTTGTTGTTCACATTGCACTATTGGCCTAACATATATTGACCTCTATTCATTCAGCATTTCTGCTTTGCCTGATATCGTTATTTGGACTTACTGCCAGCTTTGCCATCCTCTCCCAATATGTTCAACCTCTTCTGTCATTCGGCCTCTTTCTACCGTCGGCCTTTCACTTGTTCGGCCTTCTACTTTCTGTCGGGCCTCCTCTTCTTGCTATCAACCTCTCTTCTTCTCTATTGTTGTTTTTGGCTATTCAGCCCTCATCTGGTTTTCTGCAGCTATTCCTTATCGGCCTCTTTCCCTGGTACGTAGCCTCTTCTATTTGGCCTATCAGCCTCCTTCCATATATGCGGCCTCTTTCTTCTTATTTGTCGCTTCCAAACCTGAATATATCTGGCGCCTCCTCAATCAATTGACCTCTATTTTTTTATCTCCAACCTATTAGATATACGCGGCCTCTTACTTTCCTCACGACCTGCTCTCAATCAGCCGCCCACTACTTGTTGTCGGCCTCTCTATTTGGCCTGACAGTTATCCTTCGTTACTGTCCCATTACTATTCTTAGTAGTGCCTTTAATTGACCTATTCTTCTGCATGCGGTTTGCCTTTGCTTTGTCTATTTTTTTCCTTCTGCCTTTCACCACCTTCCTATCTATCACTAACCGTTACCCTTCAGTTAACTATAGGATCTCATCAACATGGCTGACACCTCCTTAACATAGCCATCGAACCTTCATGCTACCAATTTCCTGCATAATCACCATCTCCTCCACAATTTGACTTTCTAGAATTTAATAATTAATTATTATTGTTCTTGTCGCCTTAGCGATAAGAGCCTCCTTCCTCGGCTTCTGTCACTTGACCCACACATTAAAACCAAAAATCAAATGCCAATGACAATTTTTGAATTTTTTAAATGGATGCCCCAGCATCAAACTCCCCAAGGGGAAAAATCATGTGCTCCGGCACATGTGCTCCTCTACAAACTTAAACAAATCTTTTCTTCTTCCTTTTCCATAACTTCTCTATCTCATATGCTTCACTCTTCCAACATTTTTGTGCAACACTGTGGGCTTCTCTCACCTGATTGTCTACCTCACTTACACTCCACCTCCAATCTCCAATTCTTCTTTCATTAAACAAATCAAATGGAAAAATTATAACAACATCCAATGCATTATTAACACTTACCATTTCTATAACATACTCTACATGTTCATCTATTATATCTTCTAGCCATTCTTCCCTCAAGGTCATCTACTACAACACAACATCATTTTCAGCTTCATCCTTTACCATCTTGCCTTTCAACTCTGCATCACTTTCATTCTTTATTTCTTCCACCATTTCTACACCATGGGCTTCAATCTTCACTGTTGTCTTGCTTAAGCTCACATCTTTAATCTTCTCATTCCATTCTTGCTCAATGGCTGCCAATTGCTTCCATAAATCTTCTTCAGCAATTTCTATTGCTGCTCCATCTTCTTCTTCGCTTTCATTCTTCTTTTGTTTGTCCTCTTCCTTTGGAACTATGGTCGTTCCACTATCATCCTCTTCATCTGCAACTGCTTTCATGTTCAAATCTGCATCTTCAACACATATCTCTGTTGTCTTCTTTTTCCATACAACTCTTCTATTCAACTTTTCCTCTTTTCTAACATACTTGCATTTTTCACTTTGTCTTTGTCTACATTCTTACCTTCTCAAATATCTATTTCTCCTTAACTCTTTCTCATCTAATAATCTCCTCACATTTTCCTCATCATTATGAATTTCAACCAAAGCTTTATCAACATAAAAATCAGATTTCTTTTCTCTGACCTTCCATACACTTGGCCTCTCTTGCGACAACTTCATTGTATGCTCCTTCTCTTTCTTGCCATCTTCTACTGGATTCATCATGCTTCTAGTTTCTAGGAGTTTGTTCTCCTTATCATTCCTCCAATTCTTTGTCTTTTCTGCAACACCTTTGTTTGCTGCTGCTTTCTTTACCACCCATACTCTATCACTGGACTGATGTCCTTTCCTTGATGCACTCGAGCTTCTCTTCACTTGCTCTGTCTTCCTCCTCCAATCATTTTCTCTAGGCCTCTTTGCTAGCCAACTCATTCTTGCATCAGGTTACCACTTATTCACTTGCACATCTCTCTTTCTATGCACTTGATTGTTAGCATAAACATAATAAAAAATATTCACTTCTTTACAACTCAACTGTTGTTTTTCCTCAATCATTTTCTTTTGCCAATATGGCACTATATATCCATGATCCTCAATCACTTTTATATTTTCCAATTTCCTTTCCTTATCCACTTTCCTATCCATATTATGATTTCTACATTCACGACCAAAAATAACAATTTTACCTTCATTCTTTTGTGCAAGGACCCACTGTCCCAAATTGCATCCACCTTCAACTTCTTGGCTTTTCAACTTCTTTTCTTTACAAGCTTCTTGTGCTATTGCTGCAACATCTTCACATGCATCATGAAACTCTATGGTTTCCTCTTCATCTTCATCATCAATTTGAACATCTTTAGCATCAATCTCCTCTTCTTTTTTAGGCACTCTATAATGCACCTCTGCTGCAAACTCTTATTGGCATTTTGCTGCCATCAATCTTTCTTCATTCACATCCTCCACTCTTTCTTTAGGAGCTATTCTTGCCCCACCTTTCATTATCTTCAAGGTCTCATCCTTGACCTTCTTCATCACTTTCTTTATACCTGCATACACATCTGCAAACATAACATTAGCAAATAAAATGGGAGACCACATTGTCTCTATCAATGCCCTTCTCATGGACATTTCCTTCTCCATTTCTCCTTTTCACAAGTGCTACCTGCGGCACCTTTTCCTCTTTCTCTTTTCTCATGTTCTCTTCAATGAGAACTCTCTTGACCTCTTCCAGTCTATGTTTCTCCAATGGCAACTCTTTGTTGTCCCCACTTTTTGGGAACCCTCTCATCTTCTTATCTTCTCTTCTTAAGGCTTTTATACTCTTCCTTTTCCTCTTCTCCACAATCTCCTTTACTAGCCATTTTACTTTCTTACTCATTGGCAAAACCCAATAATAATCTTGGTCTTGCTCTTCATACTATTGTTTTACCAACATCAAATCTCTCCTCAACACTACTAACTCTTTTTCGAACTCTGCATTTGTCATTTTCTTATCTTCTTTCCTTTTGTCTCTTTTTGTGAGACTCTCCTTCTTCATTTGCTTCTGCATCCTTATATCTTCTTTCATCTTTCAGGCACCTCACCTAGGGCTTACACTTACAGTCTTCTTTCTTCTACTACTCATAGTCCTGGCTAAGTTGCCTCTCTTCGGCGATCTACTCAGCACTCAATACTAACCTTGTGCTCTGATACCAATCTGATAGCACGCTTTCCACAAACATGCACAATTACTCTTACAATCAACAAGTGAGAATCAAGTCTCTAACCATCCAAAAGGGCTTTCACATAACTTTTGTCATTAGAATGACAAGAACTAGGACAACAACATAAATCTTAACAAAATCATTCCAATACAATATAGATTCATCATAATAACAATGGGCGACAGGAGATAGGTAAATACTCAAAATTAGACATTCATTTCATACAGCTAATGCAACTTCTATTACAATATATCAAACCTCTGCAAATTACAGATAATTTAACAACCCTTATACCAAATGGCCTTCAATGGCCTACTGAGGAACTCTTCCTATTCTCCTCTATCATCGACCTACTTTATTGGCCATCAACTGATCTGCCTCTTCCTAATACTATCATTCTTCCTCAAGCTCTCCTCTCCTTCCCTCAACTTTTCCCTTTCCAGAACTCTACTCGCCTTGCACTATCAACCCCTTATACATCGGCCTCTATCTCATTCTTTTGATCTTCCACGACAGCTTCTCTCTCTTTCGTTGTTCACATTGCACTATCGGCCTAACATATATCAACCTCTATTCCTTTAGCATTTCTACTTTGCCTGATATCATTATTTGGCCTTACGGCTGACTTTACCATCCTCTCCCAATATGTTTGACCTCTTCTGTCATTCGCCTCTTTCTACCATCAGCCTTTCACTTGTTCGGCCTTCTACTTTCTGTCGGGCCTCCTCTTCTTGCTATTGACCTCTCTTCTTCTCTATTGTTGTTTTTGGCTATTCAACCCTCATCTAGTTTTCTAAGGCTATTCCTTATCGACCTCTTTCCCTAGTATGCAACCTCTTCTATTTGGTCTATCAGCCTCCTTCCATATATGCGGCCTCTTTCTTCTTATTTGTCGCTTCCAAACTTGAATATATCTGGCGCCTCCTCAATCAATCGGCCTCTATTTTTTTATCTCCCACCTCTTAGATATACGCGGCCTCTTACTTTCCTCACGGCCTGCTCTCAACCAACCACCCACTACTTGCTATTGGCCTCTCTATTTGGCTTGACGGTTATCCTTCTCTGCCGTCCCATTACTATTCTTAGTCGTGCCTTTAATCGGCATGTTCTTCTGCATGCGGCCTGCCTTCGCTTTGTCTATTTTTTGCCTTTCGCCACCTTCATGTCTATCACTAACCATTACCCTTCAGTTAACTATAGGATCTCATCAACATGGCTGGCACCTCCTTAAAATAGCCATCGAACCTTCATGCTACCAATTTCCTGCATAATCACCATCTCCTCCACTATTCGACTTTCTAGAATTTAATAATTAATTATTATTGTTCCTGTCGCCTTAGCGACATGAGCCTTCTTCCTCAGCTTCTGTCACTTGACCCACACATTAAAACCAAAATTCAAATGCCAATTTTTGAATTTTTTAAATGGATGCCCCTGCATCACTCTACATGGACTTTCCATGTAAAAATATTCCCTAATTCTTGTAGCTAATCAATGAACAAATCAAGATTTAAATCACCTTTAAAATTTCAAACCTCAGTGTTAACTCTAGTCCCTTGTTTTGATATAGCTTGAATTGACCTATCCATGGAATTTACTCTTCCATTTGTTGTATTTCTATCCAAAACTCGAAACTCTCTCAATTCCCACCAACCCACCCCTTCTAATAAACAAAAAACCCACTCAAAAAAAATAAATTGTTATTCTAAAATTAAACAACCCTCAATTAATCCACAACAACAGTCACATTTTATTTTTATTTTTTCTTAAAATATCTCAACACTTGCAATTAACAGGAAAAGTTGACTGTTATACAAGAAGCATTGTAAAACTAGGAAAATAAAAATATAAAAACATGTTCAAATTGAAAATCCTATTTCATTAATACCAAATTCCGATCTTTCCTAGATTTATAACTAGCATTTACTCCTAACAGAGGTGCAATAGCTACGTTGATAGAAAACGATATGTAAGTTACTATCCTAGAGAGTAGAATTCAATTAGTATATTAAAGATACATTATTTTTATTTACCATTTTTTGTGTATAAAGTAATTTTATAATCAATTGAAGGAATGTTTTGAAATCACTTCAATTTTGTTTGGAATGCTATCCCCAATTTCCTTTGCTTCTATCAGATGAGCCTAGAATGAGTTTGCACTTATATCATAAAGGAATGCTTGCTTTTATTTTAAAGGTGTATATTGAAAATAATAGGATGTTAGTTTGTGTTAAGCAATGGAAACAAAGACAAGGAAATCTAATATTAGTAACGTGGACAAATTTCTTGATGCATTGGTACACAATAGTCAAAACATCCACCTATACATCTTGAAGGTGTGAATGTATTAGGTTATTTTTTTCTTTTCTAAAGCATATATTATGAAGATGATAAGAAAATAATATATTGAAAGGTTATCTACAAAATGTTGCATTCAAATTTTCATTCTCAAAATTGTTATAGTGATTCACTTCTTTCATTGTCATCTTGGAGGCGTTGTATGGAAAAAAGTAGGCAAATATCATGCAATTTTTTAGAGAATATCTAGAGCCTTGTGAAACCAAATCTTATGATAGGAAGACAAGTCCCTAATATTTTATCAAGGCCACAGATCACTATCCTTCATATTACACATTGAATCGAAATAAAACTATATAATCTACGTAATACAATTAAAATAATATTTTGTAATGTAAATAAAAAATTGGACTCTAGATTCTTTAGAGAACATGGTTGAATATGACTTAGAAAAATTTATATGACCTAATTTTATAAGATATTTATATGAAAAGAAAATTATTACCAAATTTAATAAGAAATTTGGTTGCTAATTGGAATGAGGACTCTTTCTACTCAAATCAACCAATGTATTAGTTGAATATATTTAGTTTAGTTTACTAGGAGACCAAACAATAGACTAGGTGTAGGATTACAAAGGGAAGGCCAACACATATGCAGGTATAGTCCATAATGCTTGCAATTTCAAGCTAATTACAAATCACATCAAATAAAATATTATCAGATAAAAACATACATTTTTTTGCACTTTTTTTTAACAGTGTGAGACAAAACACACAAAACTATCCGATGAGTTTAGAAAACTTCATAGCTTGAAATAATGTTTTGCTTCCACTGCACTACTATTAAATCTATGTTCTATATACAATAATATGAACCATATGCCAATTTGTCATTTATTGGGAAAACTTACTTACTCTCTAATGTTTAATAGTGTGAGTTTTGGGGCAGCAAGAGACACACAATATGTATACAATAGTAGAGAGCTATATTGTTATACTAAATCTAACTTTATTCTTTCCTTTATAGTTGTTGACCTATTTTCCTCCGTCTAGAGTTAAATAATTCACCTTGTATTTTATTTGAAAATCCTTTAGAAAATGACCCTACAAGGCCTAAATCCTTCACAACAAGGCTAGTTGTTGTGATGTTCACAACACGCCCCATTTTACTCCTTAGCAAAACAGGGACCCAACTCTGCTGGCTTGTTCCCTTGCTTTTGTGCTCTGGGCGATAATGGTAAAAGCAGCATCAGTCAGTATGCATATGCCTAATGTCAGGTATATTTGTGATCTTGAAGTCTGAACCCAAATCTCAAGGTCTGAATCTTTCCTCAAGAAGCTTACCATGTGAAAGAGCTTGAAATTATAGGCAGGTTTGCTTTTTTACATTCTAAATCATCGGGGTCATATTTCTTAATATGACTGATATTCACAAATATCACCTACTTAGAAAATCCACTATCTGCATATTTGTATGCGCACGACAAGTTTATACCCGAGGGTCATCTACCCATTAAAATACTCGCGTATTCAATAGGGGTCACATTAGTTAATATGACTGATCTTCGCTAACCATGATGATGACATCATTTTGACCCCTGATATACAAAAGTTTAACATGACTGTGATGTCATCTTATTCGAAGGGTGATATTCCCCAATATCAGGGTCATATTTCTTAAACACCCTGATTTCATTCGGCATGACCATGACATCATCCTTTCACATTTCAACGAGGCCTGTCCATGATGATGACATCATCATCATATCCCAATGATTGAAGACAGTCACATTAGTTAATATCCCTCATATTGACTAATGTGCATACCGGACCTGACAAGGTTCAAAGTTATAATGAAAGTGCAGTAAAATCCGCCGGATGCATCTTATACATACAAGGAGTACATACAAGGGATTTTCGCCAGAAATATACAAGGAGAAATGTGCAAAGTCAAGATGCAAGGGAAAGTGATTCAAAGTTGGGGCCCACCACTTGTATATTTGCGATTGTATGTTTGCACATACAATCAAATATGCATTCCTAATATACAAGCCAGATCTGAAATGAACATACATTCCAGTTGATAAAGGGCAGAATTCCACAGTTTGTATGTATAGTTTGCTTGTATGCTCGCATTGTATATGCGACATACATTGGTTATATACAAAGAGGAATGTGCATGGCTCAGACCCGATGGCGATTGCAATATGCTTCATAATGGTTTGAGGTCCGCAGCTTGCATGCACAGTGCATTGTATCTTGCGATATACAAGAGATTGAAGATACAAGGCCCGAATTTCAAATTTCTCCAATCTGGTTGATAAAATGGCTAGGGTCCGAGGTATGTATATTGCATTTGTATAATACAATATGCAAGGAAATATACAAGTAAGGAGGTACAGGCCGGAACCGATAGCAATTTCAACTTGCTTTATAAAGATTTGGAGTCCGCGGCTTGTATATGCACAGTGCATTGTATGTGCTAATATACAAAGAACAAAAGATACAAGGTCCGGACCCGACTGGAGATCAAATGCAGCAGATAAAATGCTGGAGTCCACATTGTATGTATACAGGCGATTGCATGTGCCGATATACATTTGAATATACAAAGCCATATGCAAGGAGATGTTCGGCAAGACATGCACATCGGTTGCTCTTTTTTTTAGTCACTCTGACGGCTGATGGAGGATGCGTTTGCTCAGCGATAGGTCTTAGGACATCTCAACACCAAATCAGGTGGTGCCACGTGTCAACGGCGATACAAACGCTGATTCAAAAGATACAGACCCGCATTTGTATGCAAGCGCATGCATATTCAAATGCATATGCAGGGGCAGTTTCAGATGAGGTTTCAAAGGCCGATACAAGCTTAGATGCAAAGCGATATACACAAGCAATTGATCGAAGTTTTGACCGCCTGTATCTCCCTCATTTTAGCAAATTTTGACATGCTGCAAAAGGCAACAATGCTTGTTTTTGCCTCCTATTTCATTTCGCTGGCTTTTGGGGAGGATATTTTCACTTTCATTTTTTGGATCTAGATTTGTATGTTTTGACGGCTGGACGTTTCAGCGACCACTTTTTGGGCAAGATGCAAATATTTGTTGCGTTCATTGCTGCACAAAGATGTTCAGCAGCTTGCATTGATGACCGGAAATATCTCTTAAACCGCCATGTTTCAAATATTTCATATTTCCTTGTTGGAGATAACCATTGAAGCTGCTCACATTCAATGCCCAAAATATCTTCCACTGATTCCTTATTGCAGATCGATGACAAAGCAGCTTGCATTGAAGGTTCAAAATATCTTCTATCTGCCCCAGTTCTAGATCTTCTATCCCATGAATTCTTGCAGGTGGACGTCCCTTTAGTCATAGATATTTTCCTAATATAGCTCATGGAGTGAATTTTTGTAACCGACTTAGATCATTTTTGAAATGCTATATAAGCATTAGTTTGAGATGTAGATAGGGTTGGAAATTTTTTAGCATTGAGGCTTTTCTGTTTCCAAACAGAGCTTTCTACTACTGTAACTATATATGCAAGTTATTTTACCTTTTTTACTGGTTTTCTGTTTAGTGTAAATCTGCATGCGACTGTCTGTGAACATCTTTTGTTCGTCTCGATCATTGTGTTTCTTACCTCTGCTAGAATCAATTGAATCTGTGTATGTCTACTTGTTGTATCTGGTTATGTTGTGCATTTTCTCAGTACTGTGAGGGTTCTTCTATTCAACTTGGTGAATCACCCCTTATTTTTAAAGTTTTTCTGTTTATCTTTCATTTAAAAGCATTCCTTCTCCCTTTTCCTCTGAAGATCTAGTAGATTTTAGGTGATAACCAATTAAGGAAGCCGGCCTTCTCCAGAGGTCTGATCTCATTTCGCAAGGTCCCACACTTCGAGATCATTCCCATGTTTCTCCAGATTTCCAAAGTTTGACAACTGCAGCAAGGGTGCAAATCTGAGAGACAACAGTTTTTGGCAAGCCCGGTGGGACAAGTTCAATGAACTTCTCATCAGGATACTGAGAGATTTGGTGTTTCTCCTAGTATTACCAGCCTTTGGAGGCAATACAAACAACACCATGGTGACTCTACTGAATGAATCAACTGGTTTTAGCAGCCCAAGTGCCTAAGATTTTATTAAAGATTAATATTTTGGTGTTTTTCTTGGTCTATTCAGCTTCCAGAAGCATTTGAATCACCTGGCGACTCTTCCTATGGTATGTGTCCAGTTTCTCTTTGGTTGCAGACTGTTTTCGCTCTATTTCTGACATTTTTATGATTATCCAACATTTAGATGCCATAGAATGTCAGAATTTTATGGGAATCATGGCTATTCCCTTACCCCATATCAGCAATACCAATTTCCCTAATGCCTCTGATTTTATGCCATACAACCCTGCTACTGCAGAATATCAGCATCCTCATTATGCTTATTCTCAACCCCAAGAGGGGGTTTTTGACGCGAAACAACATAACTATTCAAACAGTCAGCCTAAAAAACACCCTTATAAAATGTTTTGGACCTGATCCAAATGTTTGACTATTTTTGCAGGATTTGAGCCAAAAGCTTGAACTTATGAATATCAGTGATATTAATAAGGAGTTCTCATGCATGTCCTAGATGTTGGTTCAAATTGAGAAGAAAAAGGAGATTACCTGGTAGTAGTGGTAGTGGGCTGAGCAGTCCATTATTTATAATCAGGAGAGGGTGACGAAGAGAGTATAGTCTGAAAGAAGTCTTGAAGGAACGATAGCTGCTAAAAAGGAGCAAATGAGGCTTTTGTCTGCTTAGGTGAAAAGTAGTCGAGCTTACTCAGATTATCAATGCCAAAAGGGATGTGAGACCCAAGCAATCCCCTCCATTCCTAGTTTCAAGAGTCCTCTCCCTTTCACACCTGCTCAGCCTGTTGCTGAAGAAGCCCCAAAATTTAAGATTCCAAGCTTCAGGTAGGATAATCCCTCTGTGCCTCCAAAACCACTTCCTAGTTTTAAAATCCCAAGTTTCAGAGGCCCTCAGCCTTCACAGGAGCCTATCCCAGCACAAATTCAATCCCCTATCTCCTGTTTGCAACCCTTTCAAATCCACTTATCAGATGGACCTAACATGGATGGTTATGATGAAATTGCTAAGTTGAAGGAGCATGTGTTTACAATCCCAAAATTTAAGCAACCCCTTTCTTCTGCACATGTTTGGCCAACAGAAGAGCAACCTAGACTCCACAGGTTTCCAGGCTTCAACGCCTTTATCCCTCCACAAGCCCCTGTTCATGTGCAAACTCAAATTATTACTCCCCAGGAACAAATTCGTCTAGAACCCTCTCCCCTCCAAGAAATTCAAGAAGATATTCAGGCCCCTTTCCCTGATGCTATTTTAATCCCAAAAGATAATTGGAAAGATGAGCCAAGAGAGGAGGTGGAAGAAGATAAAACTAATGAGGAGCAGTTCGTTCCTGCACTCACAAAGATAGAATTGTTTGAACCTATTGCACCTGTGAATAATGTTAACCCAAATAAGGGATGGAGTCCTCTAGACTTTGGTTCTTTTGAAGCCTTTTCTTATGCATCAGATCAAGCAAAAAAAGTTGAAATGCAAAAAGTGCATGGGGAAAACCTTCAGCTACAGAGACAAGTTGAGCAAAATCCAGTGGAGCTGCACCCAAAGGATGGAGGCATAGGGAAACAGGTTGCTAAGGTCACTTTAGGAATGGATGATGTTGCCCTACTTCATGAGCTACCTGATTATGTTGAAGATGAAGAATATGAGCAGCTGGTTGTAGATATGCAACAACAGGAGAACACTGAAAATGATGACAAATTGCTGCAGGTTGAGGCTGAGCATGATAGTGAGGTTCCAAACCATAAAGAAGGCCAAGAATGTTGCCTTGTGCTGGATGATCTAAAGGCTAATTATGCTAATATGCTCGAGGAGCTTCCACACTTTATTGAAAATAATGAGGAGACTGAACATGGACAAGAGCAAATTGGAGATTTGTTCTTTATTATCCAGCAAGGATATCAGCTTCTTGGTGGGGAAGTTTTCTCTTTTGAGCATGTGCATGGTTCATTTTCTGAGCCTAAGTCAGAAAATCATGAACATGTTGTTCATAAGGTGGAGGCAACCATATTTGTAGTAGAATCACAAGAGCTAGAGTTTTCAGACTAGCAAGAAGAGGAAGAATGCAGCCATGATGACATTATATCAATATGCTTGGTTTCTTTGGAGGAAGAAGGAGAAAGCCATGAGGTCCCAAGTCAATTGTTTCACACACAAGAGCAACATGAGAATCAAATGGGAGGCATCATCAGACCAAATGAAGTGCAAGAAGAGAAAAAATCAGAGCAAAGACATGAGATCAAACATGATGATTCGCATGTCACTTCAAGGGGATGCCCAATCAGGCATCTAGCCCAGCTGGAGACACACCAAGAGAAGTCACCACTTGTCATGCTTACCTCTAAGCATGAAGTTGAATATCAAAATGAGTGGGATCAGCCCATTTATTCACCACAAGTTAGCAGCATCAGCAATCAGTCCAGGTGGATAGGTAAGTTTATTTCCATTTTGTGGGGGATGTTTTTATCAAGTTGTCATATGCCCATTTCCCCCTCACCTCTTTTTAATTGCCCACATGAATGAGGAACATTGTAAATTGTTAAGGAAGGGCAGTTACTTTCAAGAACTAGTTAATGGCTTTGTTTAAGGTCACCTCTGACTGGTTAGTTTAGGATCAGAGTAGATTTTATTTTAGTTTTAGGTTTCCTTTAAATAAGTGCCCTTGCACTTTGTTGTATTCTCATTAGGAGATACATGCTTGTTTTTTTTATTTTGGCCGGGTAGCTTGTTTAGTGTTCCAGCTCCTCCGTTCTTGTTGCACTCTCTTTTGACTCTATGCCCAATGGATGCTTAAGGCCACTGGTCTAATGTTTAGCAAGCAAACATCCCTGAGAGGTCGCCAAAATGTTGACCTATTTTCCTCCGTCCAGAGTTAAATAATTCACCTTGTATTTTCTTTGAAAATCCTTTAGAAAATAACCCTACAAGGCCCAAATCCTTCACAACAAGGCTAGTTGTTGTGATGTTCACAACACGCCCCATTTTACTCCTTAGCAAAACAGGGACCCAACTTTGCTGGCTTGTTCCCTTGCTTTTGTGCTCTGGGCGGTAATGGTAAAAGCAACATCGATCAGTATGCATATGCCTAACGTCAGGTATATTTGTGATCTTGAAGTCTGAAACCCAAATCTCAAGGTCTGAATCTTTCCTCAAGAAGCTTACCATGTGAAAGAGCTTGAAATTTTAGGCAGGTTTGCTTTTTACATCACCCTGAAATTCGGCCAAATCAGGAAGTTATGTACGGTCAAAATCTGGTCAAACCAGACATTCTAAATCATCGGGGTCATATTTCTTAATATGACTGATATTCACAACTATCACCCTACTTAGAAAATCCACTATCTGCATATTTGTATGCGCACGACAAGTTTATACCCGAGGGTCATCTACCCGTCAAAATACTCGCGTATTCAATAGGGGTCACATTAGTTAATATGACTGATCTTCGCTAACCATGATGATGATGTCATTTTGACCCCCGATATATAAAAGTTCAACATGACCGTGACGTCATCTTATTCAAAGGGTGATATTCCCCAATATTAGGGTCATATTTCTTAAACACCCTGATTTCATTCGGCATGACCATGATGTCATCCTTTCACATTTCAACGAGGCTTGTCCATGATGATGACATCATCATCATATCCCGATGATTGAAGACAGTCACATTAGTTAATATCCCTCATATTGACTAATGTGCATACCGGACCTGACAAGGTTCAAAGTTATAATAAAAGCGCAATAAAATCCGCTGGATGCATCTTATACATACAAGGAGTACATACAAGGGATTTTCACCAGAAATATACAAGGAGAAATGTGCAAAGTCAACATGCAAGGGAAAGTGATTCAAAGCTAGGGCCCACCACTTGTATATTTGCGATTATATGTTTGTACATACAATCAAATATGCATTCCTAATATACAAGCCGGATCTGAAATGAACATACATTCCAGTTGATAAAGGGCAGATTTCCACAGTTTGTATGTATAGTTTGCTTGTATGCTCGCAATGTATATGCGACATACATTGGTTATATACAAAGAGGAACATGCATGGCTCGTACCCGATGGGGATTGCAATATGCTTCATAATGGTTTGAGGTCCGCAACTTGCATGTACAGTGCATTGTATCTTGCGATATACAAGAGATTGAAGATACAAGGCCCGGATTTCAAATTTCTCCAATCTGGTTGATAAAATGGCTAGGGTCCGTGGTATGTATATTGCATTTGTATAATGCGATATGCAAGGAAATATACAAGTAAGGAGGTACAGGTCAGACCCAATAGCAATTTCAACTTGCTTTATAAAGATTTGGAGTCCGCGACTTGTATATGCACAGTGCATTGTATGTGCTGATATACAAAGAACAAAAGATACAAGGTCTGGACCCGACTGGAGATCAAATGCAGCAGATAAAATGCTGGAGTCCACATTGTATGTATACAGGTGATTGCATGTGCCGATATACATTTGAATATACAAAGCCATATGCAAGGAGATGTTCAGCAAGACGTGCACATCAGTGGCTCTATTTTTTAGTCACTTCGATGGCTGTTGGAGGATGCATTTGCTCAGCGATAGGTCTCAGGACATCTCGACACCAAATTAGGTGGTGCCACGTGTTAGCAGCGATACAAACGCCAATTCAAAAGACAAAAGACCCGTGTTTGTATGCAGGCGCAAGCATATTCAAATGCATATGTAGAGGCAGTTTCAGAGGAGGTTTCAAAGGCCGATACAAGCTCAGATGCAAAGCAATATACACAGGCATTTGACCAAAGCTTTGATCGCCTGTATCTCCCTCATTTTAGTGAATTTTGACATGTTGCAAAAGGCAAAAATGCTTGTTTTTGCCTCCTCTTTCATTTGTCAAGCTTTTGGGGAGGATATTTTCACTTTCATTTTTTGGATCTGGATTTGTATGTTTTGACGGCTAGATGTTTCAGCAACCACTTTTTGGGCAAGATGCAGATATTTTCAGATATTTCATATTTCCTTGTTGGAGATAACCATTGAAGTTGCTCGCATTCAATGCCTAGAATATCTTCCACCGATTCCTTGTTGCAGATAGATGACAAAGCAACTTGCATTGAAGGTTTGAAATATCTTCTATCTGCCCCAGTTCCAGATCTTCTATCCCATGAATTCTTGGAGGTGGACATCCCTTCAGTCATAGATATTTTCCTGATACAGCTCATGGAGCAAATTTTTGTAACTGACTCAGGTCATTTTTGAAATGCTATATAAGCATTAGTTTGAGATGTAGATAGGGTTGGAAATTTTTTAGCATTGAGGCTTTTTTGTTTCCAAACAGAGCTTTCTACTACTGTAACTATGCCTTCTTATTGAATATATGTAAGTTATTTTACCTTTTTTACTGGTTTTTTGTTTAGTGTAAATCTGCATGTGACTGTCTATGAACATCTTTTGTTCCTCTCAATCATTGTGTTTCTTACCTCTACTAGAATCAGTTGAATCTGTGTATGTCTACTTGTTGTATCTGGTTATGTTGTGCATTTTCTCAGTACTGTGAGGGTTCTTCTATTCAACTTGGTGAATCACCCCTTATTTTTAAAGTTTTTTTGTTTATCTTTCATTTAAAAGCATTCCTTCTCCCTTTTCCTCTGAAGATCTAGTAGATTTTAGGTGATAACCAGTTAAGGAAGCCGGCCTTCTCCGGAGGTCTGATCTCATTTCTCAAGGTCCCACATTTCGAGATCATTCCCATGTTTCTCCAGATTGCTGAAGTTTGACAACTGCAGCAAGGGTGCAAATCTGAGAGACAACAATAGTAAGAAGCTAAATATTGATGATGGATCACATATTACATCCTTTCATTTTAAAAACAATATTTGATGGAAATAGATTTACGATTTAGTGTGCTTTATTATGCATATAAATATATTCTTCTTAATCTAATACATTTATTTCTTGTACTCTCTAATATGTTATACTTAACAATATAATTTCCTATCAGGGTGCAAGTGCTAGTTAAATAGTAAGTTAATATCGACAAGATGGTCTTGTCCTCGATGATGGTACCGTTAGTGCAATGTTTATTAATAGTAAGTTCATTTTTCTATTGGTAGTAAGTTTATCTTGACAACTTCCTCACTTATCCTGTGTAAAAGATTATACATCGTTAACATCTTTCCGCATGGGTACCCCATTTTTTTTGTTTTTTGTTTATCACAAATGTGTTAAATAGTAAACTTGTTTCAATTTATAATCAATATCTCATTGCTTAAACTTTTCTATTATTGCGTACACATACTCTATGACTTGTCTCTTGCTTCTAGGGTCTACTCAAGGTTTTTCGTAAGGAGTTAATGTGATTGTTGAACTATTTTTTAAAAAGGGGCAATTCTGCGTAAAATTTTCTTGGACTTGGACAATGATGATGATGTTATTTTATTGATTAATGAAAAAATTGACCACATTATTTTAAAAATTTGGAGGTAGGGAACTTGTCTATGGGACCCTTACTCCCATGCTAGTCTCTCTATAGTTCTTCCACCATGTATAAAAGTTTGCAACATAAGACATGCAAGCCACATATAAGGTACACTAATTTTCTCCCTTCCCATGGACAGTGAGGATTTTAACCATGATTATGTATAAATAGAAGTTTTGTTTGATAAGGAGGATGGTAGAGGTGAGTGGACCCTTAACAAGGTCTCACTACAAATGTTTGCAAAGAGGGCAACTATAGTGTCAACACCACCCATCCAAGCTTCATATGTAGGTATTTATGAATAAACACATAAAAGTTGCAACAATTGTCCTTTCATTCCCAACAAGAAAACAATGCACTATTCTTTTGATCTCCAAAATTCACTTTAAAGTTATCGATCTCCATGTTTGTTGTCTATTTGCTTGATTTATCTTAATTTGATCTTTTCTAGATTGGTGTCTACTTAAGTTGGATGTCCAAGCTTCACAGAAGTGTGCAAAGCAAGTTGGAAATGTTCTAGGTTCAATCTTTATTTTCTTTTAATTCTTGGAGAATAACTATTGTAAATGGAAATCTAGTGGTCCCAACTATTTAGGACCCACATTTGGAGTCAGGGGCTCCTTCCCCTCTGTTGTTTTCTTCTCCTTGTATCCCCTTTTGTTTGCATGCCTTGGGGAATGAGGTGGTGTCTTGCGTTGGTCTAGTGGCTATTGGTTCTTTGTAGGTTGCATCTTAGTGTTCTAAAGGTGTTGCTACTCTAACCCTCACACCTGTTAAAAAGGTACAGTTCAGTGGCATAGCCCTTTTGGGTTCTTGTGTTTAGCAGTCTAAGAATAAATCTTGGGTCATTATTTCTAAGGATCAATATATGTCTACGCCGCTATCCTTTGTGCCAACAGATGTGAATTAGGGTCTTTCTCTTGATATTCCTAATTCAATTGTTGACAAAGTGACCTTACAGTATAAGAACACTCTCATTGGGTGCTTATTAGGGTTAAGGCCTAATATTGATGCCTTTAGGAGATGGGCCACTAGAAATTTGTCTCATTGTGGTCATTTGGAAATTGTAGCCATGGAGAAGGGCTTCTTTTTTATTTCCTTTTCAAGCCATGAAGATTGTGTTGAAATTGGCATATGTTTGGCCACTCCACTTCTAGATGCTTGGTCAATAGAAAGTTGCAATAGAATGAAAAGAAGAAAGTTCACTCAATGCATGGTCTTCCTTAGGGAGAACGGATACCTCTTCAGGATATTGTTGTTGCAAATAATATCTTTGGGGAGCATTTTTTGAGGCAAAATGAATAGTTCATTCTCTTGGAAACAAGTTGCGATGTGAGGAGCTTTAAATTGAGCCTGTTGGTAGCCCCTCTTTCTTGCTACAACTCTCTGTTAGAAATGAAGGTGCAAACCACACAACAAAAATATGGTTCAAAACCTATTTATGTCCTCTAAACAATGTAGAATCAATGGAGATTGCAAACGAAATAAAACCCACTACACAAAAATAACATGCATTAAGAAGTGAACACATAAAACAGTATGTAACATGGAGAAAACCCTTTCAGGTAAAAAACTTCACCAAGAAAAGAGGCTCTAAGTTGTATTATCTTCAAATATGAGATTACAATACATGCACTTCCTCTCCTTCAATATTCAATCCATCGGTACCTATTACTCTCAAATCTGCTAAAAATGTAGTACAAATATCCTTATAGAAGGGGGTTGCCTTCTAGGGCAAGAAAATTAACATAATATCTATCATCAGATCTGTGACCTAATAATGAACGGTCCATATTTACAATGATAAAATATAAATAAAATGAGGTTTTGGGGGCGTGTGGCCCCCAAACCCCTCGCAGATGAATTAGCGTTCAAGACTAGATATAAACATGCAGCTAAAAAAAGATCGCTATTGGTGAAATCTTTCATCCCTTATGGGTGATTTACAAACAATGTTAGAAGTAATTAATTACATAAGATTTACAAGGTTGATGGCACCTTAATCCTAACATTCTCCCACTTGACAATATACATTATAAATACCCATAAGAAAACCATAAAATAATCAGGCACTAGAAGCAAGGCCCATGGCCTCTCTGCACCAAACAAATTTCTTTGTGCTCATAGGCTTGGTCAAAGCATCTACAACATTCTCCTAAGTGTCTACCTTCTTCAACTCAATCTGTTTGCTTGCAACCATTTCTCAAATAAAGCGATACTATACATCAACATGCTTAGTTCGAGCATGATACATAGGATTCTTGGCTAAACAAATAGCACTCTGGCTATCACAACCAATCTGAATGATCCTGCAATCAAAACCAGTACTTGTACACAATCTCCCCAACCAAATAGTAATCAGGAGTACCTGCTAGATATTTAAACACCCTCTTTGCATAATTCCAATGGTGTCTATTGTTGGGACAAAACCATGATTAGAAATTTTAAAGTTGTGGTTGAATTCTTGGTGGGTATTTCAGTTTGTTCCTTGTGTCAATCCGGGACGTAAGACTTGTGAAAGGTGTAACAACTATTTGCTTAAGGGCTGAGATCAGTAAATTAAGTGGGAATGAAATGCACCTACAAATCCTAGAAATCTTTTAAAGTGGAAATTAATGATTAACTTTGTTCTGTTAGGTGACATGAACTGTTACATGAACAGAGCGACAGGATCTGCGGCATGAATAGATCAAGATTGTTCTATTTATAACAGCAACATCAGCTTTGTCTCATAATAGATTTTAATCTACCCAGCAAAGATGGCTATAAAATACTTGAATTCACCTCGTACGAATAGGTTAATAGAACACCAACAAAGTAAAAGTACCATTTCTAACAAAACTACACACATCAAATAAATGTTCTTTTGGTAAGGAGTGAAACTGAAATTGTAATAGTCCAGTATCTTTAAATGATGCACATTACCGATTACAATCATATATGAATTAATCCTTATTCTATTCAACCACACTGCTTAAATAATAAAATGCAGAAATAAAGATTCACCAAGCTTCTGCATAGTGGGTCCTCCTCCGGATTGCGAGGTGAATTGAGATGCTTAGAACAATATAAGAATTCTCAGTACTTTAGTAATTTGATGCAAAACTAAGAAGGATTATGTTTATTATATTCATTTCATAGCAGTACATAAATTTTGAGTATTTTATAGTCAATATTGGTTATGTGGCCTACGACCAATAACTTCGATAGAAGCCTGAGTAAATATCAACCGATAAAAACAAACAAACTTTCAACAATGTCTAAAATTATTACAGAGTTTATGTTTTGGTTGTTGGCCTATAATAATCATAACCAAAAAGGATTTCAAAAATATCCCAAAAGATTTGACAAGATCTCCTTATCACCGCTCCCCTCCATGTCAAGCTACAAGACTTCCTGTTAATCCAATTCCAACCGATTAGATTAATTTCCTCATAAATGGATAACTTGAGCATATTTTATTCTCCTAAAACATACTAAATAACTTTTTAATATATAAGCTAATAATGGAAAAATAAGGATTAAGGTGGAATTTAAAGAGATTGGTAGGGCATGAAAAGGGTTTTAGAGATAAAGAAATTCAAATAGGTTTTTAACCCATCATCTACAAGGGTTAGACATAAATCTGCTAAAAACTCCCATTGCTTGGGCAATATCTGGTCTAGTGCAAACCATTGCATACATCAAACTCCTTACAACACTAGCATATGACACATCAGACATATCCTATAAATCATCCTCATTGTTTGGACACATATCTAATGAAAGCTTAGTACCAATGGATAAAGGAACTCTAATTGGATTACAGTCATGCATAGTAAATCTCTGCAAAATGGTGTTCACATACTTACTTTGAGATAACCAAAATTTTCTATTACCTCTATTCCTTTTGATCTCCATCCCCAAAATATACCTGGTAGCTCCAAGATCCTTCATTTCGAATGCACCTGAAAGTTGGGCTTTCAACTCACTGATCATACCCTTATTATTGCTAAAAAATAACATGTCATCAACATACAATGCAATCATCATAATAGAATCATCAACATAATGAATGTATACATAGTGATCCTCCTCACTTGTAAAAAAACCCAATTTCAACAAAGATGAATCAAATTTTTGGTACCACATTCTGGGGGATTGATTTAGACCATAAAGAGACCTCTTCAATCTACAAAACCAATGTTCTTTCCCTTGTACCTCAAAACCTGTAGGTTGTTGCATATAAATTTCCTCATCAAGATCTCCATGGAAGAATGCAGTTTTAACATTCATTTGCTCTATTTCCTAATCAAGAGCTGCAACAATGGATAAGAGAAATCTAATAGAAGTTAATTTTGCAACAAGAGAGAAAATTTCACCAAAATCAACTCCCTCTCTCTAGGAGTAGCCCTTGGCTACTAGTCTAGCCTTATACTTCTCCAATGAACCGTCTGCTCCAAACTTCTTTCTGAAGACCCACTTGCAACCTATGGCCTTTCTTCCTTTGCGAAAATGAACAAAATCCCAAGTGTTGCAAGATTCTAAAGCCATAAGCTCCTCCTGCATGGCTAACTGCCATGCCTCACTATCATCTGCATGAATAGCTTCCCTATAGGATCTAGGCTCATCATCAATACTCAATAAAGAAAATACACAATAGAAATCTGGTAGGCTATCCCTGTCAACTGGGTTTCGTTGTCTTGTGGATCTTCTCAGAGGTGAAGTAAGAGACTCTTCATGTTCTTCTACATGCTCATATGTACCAACTTCTTCTGTTACAATAGATTCTTCCTCATCAGAACTTTCACGCGAGTCTTCTTCTGCTTCTTCACCCCCAATCCATCATTTTGTTCTTCATTAGGTGCATCTTCATGCTCTAATTTAAAGTACACTCTCTTCACCTTTTCTTCTTTTCTTTTGGCTATTCAAGTTCTGAAATAACACTAAGATCCCTGAAATAACATCTCTACAATAGACAATCTTTCAGGTTAGTGGATTCTAAAGCTTATAACCTTTTACATTATCACCATATCTAATGAAAATACACTTTTCATCTTTTGGATTGAACTTAGTGCGTTTTTATCTGGGCACATGAAAATAATCCTCACAGCCAAATACTCTTAAATGTGAAACAAAAGGTTTCTTACCTGTCCAAATTTCATAAGTAGTTGAAACAAGAGCCTTACACATAGATCTATTTAATCAAATAGTTTGCAATACACACAACTTCTACCCAAAAACATTTATTCAACCATGATTCACTCAACATACTTCTAGTTCTTTTCATTATTGTTCGATTCATCCTTTCTGCCACTCCATTTTGTTGTGGAGTATACAGAGTAGTTTTATGTCTAACAATACCTGCATGCTTACATAATCCATCAAACTCCTTAGAACAATATTCCGCTCCATTGTTAGATCTCAAAACCTTTATCTTACAATTTGATTGCTTTTCAACTAAAGCTTTAAATTCCTTAAACTTGGTGAAAATTTTAAATCTGTGACGCATAAAATAATTCCAGGTAAACCTTGAGACATCATCAATGAAGGATACAAAATATCTAGATTTTTCAATTGATTCAACATCCACTGGACCTAAAACATCCAAATGAATAAGTTCCAATTTATCATTAGATTTATTACCGCCTAAAGGAAATGGAGACCTATTATGTTTTCCAAATACACAATGTTCATAGAATTTGAAACTCTCATCAGAATAGAATAAACCGTCTAACAATTTTTATTCAAAATAGTCTTTAAACAAGACTGACTTATGTGGCCCAATCTATGGTGCCACAACATACATGTATTTTCAATATTAGCCTCAGATGCATAAGAGGCATTACAAACAGTAGTGGCTTCTAGCTTAAACAGAGTTCCTAATCTTTTCCCCTTCGCTACCACCAAGTTTCCTCTCACCAATCTATAACCATGCTTATCAAATGTCACATGCATTCCTAAATCATTCAACTTTGAAAAAGAAATCAAATTTCTAGCCAATCCAAGAACATACAAAACACCAGGGAGGGTTTTAATTCACCCATCACTAAAGCACAAGATTACCTTCCCTCGTCTAATAATAGGACATGTAGAGTTATCCCCGTTGACCTATTTTCCTCTGTCCGGAGTTAAATAGTTCACCTTGTATATTCCTTGAATACCCTTTAGAAAATGACCCTACAAGGCTTAAATCTTTCAAATACTCATGCTATGCATTGCCAAAAAATCCCAAAATCTTGCCCGAAGAATCCTTGCAGAAAACCCAAAAAAACCTAGAAATCTTTTAGCTTTAAGTGCCTTCCATTGCAGATTTTTCTCAGTATTATACTTAGTCATTTTATATGCATATGCAATTGTATGTTTCTTTGTATGTATGTTCTCATTGTATGTTCAAATGTACAATCACACATACAAAGGAAAAAGATACAAGGGTGACATACAAGGCCAAGATACAAAGGGGGACATACAAGGAAAAAAGAGAAAAGATACATCGGCAAAAGATGCAAAGGCAAAAGATACAAAGGAACATACAATCCGACATACAAGGGGGACATACAAGGGGCAATATACATTCATAGATACAAAAGTTGATATGCAATGCAAAGATACAAGGTGAATGTGCAAGCGCATATACAAGGCAAAAGATACAAGGATACATCGGCGGAAAGATACAAAAGGCAATATGGAAGGCGAAACATACAAAGGTTATTGTATGTATATACAAGGCCGAGATACAAGAAAAAGATACAAGGATGAATGTACAATTGCATGTACAAAGCAACATGCAAGGGTCAGATAGTCAATTGGGGCCCACTAATTGTATGTATATACAATTGTATGTTTGCACATACAATCGAACATAAAAGGAATATACATTCCTGAGATACAAAGCCCAGACCCGAAATGAATATGCATTCTGGTTGATAAAGGCACAAGTGATTGTATGCATCTTTTGTATTGTAGGTTCGCATTGTATGTTTGCATATACAAAGGCAATATGCAAGGTCGCATACAAAGGGCAAGTACAAGTTCAAATGTATGTTTGTATACAAGTGTTTACATGCAGTTTTCCTTTGTATATTTTGCATTGTATATGCGATATACAAAAGTTAGATACAATGGCGATGTACAAGGCGGACCCGACTAGAAAATCAAATTTGGCAAATTTAGCGTGAGTTCCACAGTTTGCAAGGTAAAGATGCATGTATGTGCCAGCATACAAAGGGAGATACAAATGATGGGGCCCGCTTTTTGCATGTATATGTGATTGTATCTTTGAACATACAATCTGCATATACATTTCTGACATACAAGGCCCAAACCTGAAGTAAGTATGCATTCTGGTTGATAAAGGTACAATTATTTGTTTGCATCTTTGTTTGTATGTCGCGTTGTATGTTTGGACATACAAAGGAATATACAAAGGTAACATATAGGGATCAAATGCATGTTTGTATGTGCAAATGTTTGTATGCAAGTTTTTGCTTGTATATTTGCATTGTATATGCGATATACAAAGGCAATATACAAAGAGAAGCATACAATCTGGACGCAACTGAAGAATCAAATATGGCTAATAATCTTTTAAGTTCCATATTGTATGTATATTTGCGATTGTATGTTTGCATATACAATCAAATATACAGAGGGTCGCATGCAAAGGATTTCGGCATGACAACATCCATCAGCAGCTCATTTTAAGGTCTTTCCGATGGCCGATAAGAAGATGTAGTTTTTCAGCGATGGGTCTAAGGATCAGTTCAGCGACCAGTCAGGTGATGCCACGTGTCAGGGCTGATTCAAAGGCCGATTCAAGAGGGACCTGCTCTTGTATGTATCCATCGTATTGTATATACAAGGCGACATACAAATGAATATACAAAGGCATTTCAAAGGCTGATGTAGATGCCGAATGTAGCGCAAATACAATGAACATTTTGGCGAGACTTAGTGCATCGACAACTCAGTTTAAAGTCTCCTTGACAACCTGATAGATACAAGGCAGTCTGCATATGCAAGAACAAATTCAAAGGGTCATTCAGATGCTGATTCAGGTCGCAGATGCCAAGCGATATACATATGCAGTTGACCGCAAATTTGACCCCTTATATCTCCCTCATTCTGGCAAATTTCAGCATGCTTCAAAAGGCAAAAGTGCTTATTTTTGCCTCTTCTTTCATCTGGCGGACTTTGAGCAAGATATCTTTACTTTCAAATTTGGATCTGAGTTTACATGCTCATCCGGCTGGACATCTCAACGGTCAGATTTAATTTTTGCAGATGATCTCAGAACCGATGAAAAATATAGAAAATGTAAAGGGTCGATACGTCCCATCTGCCATCAGTGCGAATCTAATCTCTTAATTGCCATATTTCAGATATTTCATATATTCATTGTTGAAGATAGACATTGAAGTTGCTCGCATTCAATGCCCAAAATATCTTCCACCGATTCATTACTGCAAATCGATGATTCATCAGCTTACATTAAAGACTCAAAATATCTTCCATCTACCCTTGTTCCAGATACTTTTATGCCATGAATTCTTGTCGATGGACTTCCCTTCAGATACAAATATTTTCCTGATACAGCCCATGGGGCGAATTTATTGTAACCGACTTAGGTCATATGAAAATGCTATATATGCATAGAAGTGAGATGTAAAAAAGGTTGGAAATTTTTGGTATTTAGTCTTTCTATTTTCCAAACAGAGCTTTCTGCTACTGTAACTATGCCTTCTTATTGAATATATGCAAGTTATTTTACCTCTTTTACTAATTTTTTAGTTCAGTGTGAATCTGCATATGATTGTCTGTGAACATTTGGTTCCTCTCAACCATTTTGTTTCTCACCTCTGTTAGAATCATTTGAATCTGTGTATGTCTACTTGTTGTATCTGTTCATGTTGTGCATCTTGTCAGTACTGTGAGGGTTCTTTTATTCAACTTGGTGAATCACCTTATCTTTTCAAGTTTTTTTGTTTCATCTTTCATTTTTCAAAGCATTCCTTCTCCCTTTTCCTCTGTAAATTCAGTAGATTTTAGGTGATAACCAGTTAAGGAAGACGACCTTCTCCAAAGGTCTGATCTCAGTTCGCAAGGTCCCACACTTCGAGATCATTCCCATGTTTCTCTAGATTGCTAAAGTTTTACAACTGTAGCAAGGGTGCAAATCTGAGAGATAACAATCCTAGAGGTGCACATTTCCTCCATCATACTCTTTGTATGTGGAAAACCATTTTTTATGTGGAGTCATGTGGTATGAGCATCCTGAGTCAACCAACCAATGATCATGAGAAACAACATTACATGAAGAAAGTAAAACCTCGTCACCTTCATTCAAAGACTTATCAGTTGCGAAATCCCATTGTTTCTTTGGGTTTTTACATTCCTTTTCACATGTCCTCTCTTTCCACAATTCTGACACTTGACATTGTTCTTCTTTCCAAGAGTCTCAGAATGACCGTTAGACTTGTCTTTATATCCCTTTTGATCTCCTTTTGGTCCTCTTTCCATAGACCTTCTCCTAAGACTGAGAGCATCCCCTGAACTATATGAACTTTTCTTCCTGAATTCATGTGATAGCAAAACTAAAACAAGATCATCTAACTTCAGATCTATGAGGTTAGAAGTGATAGCCAAAATAATATTCTCCCATGACTCAAGCAAAGAACAAAGAAGCAATATACATTTATCTTCCTCATTCACCTCAATATCTACAGATGCTAGTTGACTCAATAACAAATTAAATGAATTCAAATGCTTTGCAACCGATTCACCCTCTTTCATTTTCGTGGAAAATAAATTACACTTTAAATAAAGCTTATTTACCATACTCTTGGCTTGGTAGATCTCACCTAGACGATTCCAAAAGCTGTGTACAGACTTCTCTCACAACATTCAGTAGAATAGAATCTGCAAAATAGAACCAGATTGTACTGTTGATGAGTAGGATTGCACTCGTTATGTAGAGCTGTGAAGCTCAGCAATCCTGTGTAACATGGGATCAAACTCAGGCTGTGGGTGACCTATGGCGAGCTTGAACCTCCAGATTATGGGTTGGTTCCCTTATAATATTCAATGGATCTATAACTTTGACATGGAAAAGGGTTAAAAAGTGTATACGCCTAAAAATGACACAAATCATCCTAAATAAATATTCTAAATATTTATTCCATTCTTCTACCAATTAAATAAATATTCTAAATTTATTTAATCGATTCACTGTTCCATAATTAAATAAATTCAATTTATTAGATTAAAATTCTTCTAAATGTCCTACACAGTTAAATAATCATAAATTATTTAATTAATCCAAATTCCTTTATCCTAAGTTCTAAATTCAAAAATCCACCTCACCTTTACACCTCACCTTTTCCACCTCACCTTGTCCACCTCATCAGGTTGCACATGTAATTAAATATATTTAATATTTAATTACCTTATTTTTCTCACCCACAAGGCCTATTTCTTCTCAAATCAGAAGTTAGTTAACTAATCAATCAAATCTATTAACTAATTAGTCATTTGAGTTCACTGGTCAATCTATTCTGTTGACTCCTCAATCAACCCAGTTCACTGGTCAATCAATTCAGTCAATCCCATAATCCACTCTTCTAACTGATCAATCAAGTTTGTTAACTGATTAGTCAATGGAGTTAACTCTCTAATCAATTTTGTCAAATCCCCTCTTTCATGATGGAGGTGGGACACTTGTCATATTTCTACTGGTTGCACATTCCTCAACCATTCTCAGCCATTGATCTTCATATCTTCTCTCAACCGTTGATTCTCATTCTTCTAAGTCTATAAATGAAGCTTCATCCTTCCATTCTAATTATCAGGCTATTCATATTGTTACTCTGCAGAAATCTAACCGTGCGCCTTTGGCACCCTCTTACTATTCACTAGCTTGAGATCACATACTTGCTTTGAAGCTCATCTTCATTGCATATCACAACAGCCATTTACCATCGACTTCCTCGAACACAGCTTAAAGGAGTGCACTCTCTGAGGGTTTACTTCATCTGCAAAAGGATGGTTGTAATAGGCAAACAACAGAAGCATCGATTTCAGGGAAGGTTTGCTTTGTGTTATTCATTGCTATTTTCGTTCAATCTTTCTTGCTATCTTCTATTCTGTTGATGTTTGGGTCTTATATAATTCAATTTGATTGATCCACGTTTTACCCTTACAAAAAGATCTACTAAAAATACTAAAACTGTAATAAAAGTGTATGGTGATGCGCCTAAAATTGATGGAAAACTGACAATCTAACTCACAATAGATCTCAAAAAATCTATTCACACAAACCACTTTTTAGCAATTTGATCACATAAATAATTCTAAGGGAGGCTGAAAAGATTTTCTTCTTGAAGGAAAAGGGTTTTTCACAACATAAAAGGAATTTTATCCAATTGCACAGCCTAAGACATGTGATTTTCTATGCTATCTAACACATGCAAGTACAAATGAGATTCAAACACAATAAAATCTCATCAAATCATTCACAAAAGCTGTAGTAATGGAAAGGTAGATGCTTGATTTAGCTAAAAAATAAAGGAAACAATTGCATAAAAGATAATGTATAGAACATGTAACCTACTGTAATCTCTATAAATATGCAAAAGTGTGTTACAAAACCTTCTTTCTCTCTCAAAGTGTAAAGAGAAAAAAAGGCAAGAACTAGGAAAAAACTAAAATTTCCTTACAATATATAATATGCTCTCTCCAAGAGACCTAGAAGGTCAACTACAATCAACTGCCTCTAAAAATAAGCCCTCAAAACTGATCCACGAGCAAACAATAAAATCCCTAAAAATAAGGGTTATAACTATCTCAAATCAAGCAAAAATAGCTCCAAACTGCTCTCCTCCATATGTTTGATCAAAAAGTTGACCAAACTCTCCAATTTTGCCCCCAAAAGCCATGCAAAAGCTCCAAAAGTCTTCAGTTAACTATATCTCTCAATTTTGCATGATCTTGGGACATGTGAGCAAATAATAAAGTATTTTTTTGCATGATTACTTTACTATTAGTTTCAATTTGTCTTATCTCCTTGATTTTACAACTTGTGACAAAATAATAAAGTAATTTATAATGATATTACTTTATTACTTGTTTACATTATTCTAGTTGCAAAATCATGCAAAATTGGGTGTATTTGTCCCCCTAGAAGATAAAAGACAAAAAAAAACCCTTATGTCTCCCTTTGCAAACTCATGGTTACATCAATGCATCAAAGATGATGCCAAAAATAAGTCCTCATGCATAAAAAAAATATTTCTATCATCCTTATAGCTCCATGCATACATAGGTGAACATCATGCAAAGTACCTTATAACTCCCAACAATATACCTTATCATGCATTACATATCATCACCTTCATAGCCTTATGTAATATATTATGAAAAACAACTATGACTCCTTATGGGCATTACATATACTTTTATCTTTGTATCTCTTGTCATATATATAGCACCTTATCACTCCATGTGACTATATTATTTCACGCTCCATACCCTACCTTTGAATCATCCTCTTGTTTGACTTCCATCCTATTTCATGCCTTAGTAAAAATAATACAAGGCACTCGGCCTTATCCATTCATCATTTGTTTTGACTTTTGCAAGAAAATCAAAAGGCAATAATTTAAATGCCCTCATGGGCCCCTGTGTAATGAGATTCGAATCATTAGGTTTTTACAAGACTTTGGAGTCTTGACCTCGCTAGTGATTATATGGCAATAAAAATGTTTGAAAGTCAAAAAAGAAATGTGGAAAAAACACCATCGACCATCGACCAAAAGGAAAGATCAAACCCTAAGCTTGTCATTTTCTTTTTGCTTAACTTTGGGCTCCTCCTAAGCCGCCACCATGCTTGACTAGGGTTTGATCAACTTTCCATGTTTCTCTGCAAATTTTGAAGGCTTCTTGACTGTATTTTCTCCTTTGAAACTCAACAAGAGAAAGATGTAATCTCATTTTTCATAGTTTTGAGACACTTCTTGACTTCTGTTGTATAAGAAGGGCCTACAGGCCGCATCTTCTGAGGTGATATTCTTATGTATTTTGCTCTCATGTTTCATTCTCTTACTGTGCTTCTTTGTTTCATGGTATTTCCTTTTTCATGGTGACTTCTACTGCATTCAAGAACTCTAACAAAATGGCACACCTGCGGCCTGTAGCTCTTCATCCTTGCAAAAACATAAGGTATGGTGTTTCTTTTTCTTGCATCCTTCAAGATTTTGACTGTGCTTCTTCATATGATGAGGAATTTGAGAAGATTATATGGGTTTTGTATTTTCTTTGAAATACTCTTCTTCTTGGCCACGGTCATGCTAACTGCATACATGTAGGCCCTGAATCTAATTCTTGATTCTTGAAATCCTTGTAAAGAATGAACAAAAGAGCATTGTTTCTCTTTCAACCTTCTCTGCACAAAAGATATGAGGGTTTTGACAAGACCTTTCTTTCTGTAACAACAATAACTGTGTTCTTTATATTTTGAAGAAAAATTTGTTTTCTATTGTATTTAACCTCTCATGAGGCATAAAGATACAAGGGGTCGAAATGAAACCCTACCCTTTGTAACAACAACTAAACTAGGTTTTCATTCTTTCTATATTTTTCACTTTTCTCTGCAAAAAAATGATGGAAAAAGTATTGTTTGCTGAGCACTCCTATATCTTTGCATCATGCCTGTTTGTTCTTTTTGTCTCCTGTAGATAGACCTGTCATTTGCATTGTGATTTTCCTCTTTCCTGTAGATGTAAAGAAAAGAGGATGACTGTCCTGCTTCTCATGAAATGTAGATTGTATCTCATCATGTGTTAAGGATCTTGAAACATATTTCCATCATAAAACAGAAGATGATGTTCCATCTGTAGCATGACAATACCTCATATGCATTTTATCTCTTCATTTGTCTAATGCTATTATGACTATATCTATGGGGCTCACATGCTATAAGGTTCACTTCTCCATTACAAAACATGGGATGGTGTTCCATCTTTGACTGTGGCATTTATTGATTTTGTTGCACACCCATTGGTTTCTGCATATGCACTTTGTGATACATTCTTGGCTATGTCTTTCATGACTGTACCTACTTTTGTTCTTGGTTTTGTATTTGCCATATGGTATGAACATGTAATGTATTTGTCACTTTGTTCCTATCCCAGACTATTTGTACTAGCACCTATATTGTAATCCAATGTGCTGATATCATATGGCAAATACAATGTACTTCTAAGGGTTACTTTTATACAGTTGTTCTAGCATGCTTATTTGAGTAATGTATCCTTCATTGATAACTATACTAGGGCCTATAAATGATCTTTAAGTTCATTGTACTATCCTATACTCATGCTAGCTATTATATCTTCCTTCTTTGTTCTTCTCATACGAATATGACCCATGATGACATGATGACATAATTGTTTAATGCACTTGTGGTGTCCTTTAGACTTGCTCATCCAGTTCAATGGCATGGCTTTCATTCTTGTCATTTTATGACTGTACCTATTGTGGATGTAGGACTGTTATCTATTCAATAAAAACATCACACTTCATTTATGATAAATAATGGAATGGTACCCTTTGTTTTTGCATGTCATCTTGGGGTTTGGTCATGAAAACTATCCACTCTTTCATACACCTGATGCTCCTCTTGGGAAGTATGACTGTGTCTTTCTTTGTTATTACTTCTCATAAGAATGTAGGCTCATGATGACACAGGGACAACAATATATGATGTAGATACTTTATTACTCCTGCACATATGGTTCTTGTAGCTCCTCTTAAGATAATTTATTTGACAAGACTTGGCTTCACTTGAGGCACAATGTATGTCTTCAGTTGCTTAAGACAATGTCATCCTTTGCATTGATGTTCTTTATTGCATCTGTTGCACCTTTTATGACATTCAATGATGACTGTCTCTGATGCTTCTATGGCTGTATTCCATTCTCTTGATCATTGTATTTCTGTCCTTGCATTCTTTAATCAAGGAATATGCTCTTTTCTCTTTCTGTAGCATGTGTATGATGAAGGCAAAAGAATAAGTGTATGATCAACATTTTTTAATATGATTATCTGATTTTGACAAGTTCTTTCTGAAGTGAGCATAGTTTATAGGAGCAACTTCTCCTCTTCACTCCTCTTATGATGACTTTTATACCTCACTTGATATGTTGACTATTCCATGCATTACATCATAGTGTACTCTATTTATCACAATCAAATATCCTTCTTGAATGAATAAAGAAGGAAGCATGTTGGGCTCAACCCTTGTGGGAGCCCATTTTCTCCACATGCTTTAATGTCTTCAAATCAGCAACATAACTTTTCCTATATCTGCACAGTGAATAAACAAGTCAGCATAAAAACATACCTTTGGAAACTGATTGATCTCTCTCATGGTGATCTGATTTATTACATGTCTGATTTGATCTAATTGTTCATTAATGCATAATGTTTGCAAGTTTATGTCTGTTGATAAGGCATATGATGAATTTACATATCCGGAGCTTCTAACAAAATTCTCCAACCTTGCAGGTCCACTATTTTGATTAGGAGCAAAAAGATGAAGATATGAAGACCAAGCTGCCAGACAGGAGAATCAACCTTCGATAAGGCAATGATGGATATCCACCTTCCTCATGTGTTCTTTTCCTTTTCTTTGTCATCAGATGTATAACTTGCATAATGTTTGCATTAGCTCAATTTAGTCATTCCTATGGCTTGTGTGGGACATATTTAAACATTCTCTTGAATATAATCAGTTATTTTACCTTATGCAATGATTTGTGTATGTTTGCTTTCTAAATCAAATGCATAGGATAAAATGACTAAATCTGACTTGAAGCATATGTTTAAAACATGATGATGAAATGATAGTTTATAAATACCTTTTATTTGCACTGAACTGTGATATCTAAATAATAGAATTATCACCAAACTTCACCACTCCTCCTTCATACCTTTCCAAATCTATGAACTTATTCTTGTCACCTGTCATATGGTGAGAGCAACCACTGTTAATGACCCAATCATCCTTTTCTTCAACTTGGGCAGCCAGAGCTCTTTCTACAACCTTATGATTGATAGATACAGAGGATATTGGTTCTTCTTCCTTGATGGCAATGAACACCCACTCACTTCTGGATTTGTTTCCTGTCTCTGATTCATCATCTGTTACTCCTTCATTATCATCTTCTTCATGAACATAGTAACAATTCTTTTGGAACCTTGATCTGTTAGGATTTGATTTTGAAAATCTTTCCAGACATCTTGAGGCAAAATGACCAATCTTATTGCAGTTAAAACACTTAAAAGGCAATTTTCCTTCATACTTACCGGATCCTCTTGGTAGTCTCTTTGCAACGAGGGCTTTAAGTTGAGTAGTTTCTACTTCTTCTTCCAGGTCTTTTCTTGCTTTCTTATACCATGACAATTTCCTTGATGAGTTCTCTCCCAGATCAAATCTTTGTTTACCTTTCACAGAGGCACTGGCTTTGAATGTAGATTCAGTCTTGGGGGGATCATCTCCAAACTCGGTCATTTCAAATGCAACCAGTTTGCCAGCCAATTGGTCTCTTGTGACAGTTGTATGGGCTCTGAATTCATCAATGGCAGCAACCTTGATTTTGTAAGAGGTAGGAAGGGATTTGAGGATTTTGCCAACAATCTCATTTTCATCCAAGACTCCACCAGCATTTCTGATTCCACAAACCAGCTCATTCACTCTTGGCATAAAAGTAGTAATATTTTCATCATCTCTCATCTTCAGTCTTTCAAATTTCCCTTTTAGACTCTGTAACCTTGCACATTTAGCATACTGGTCTCCTTCATGCAAAAGTTCCAGTTTATTCCAAATCTCAAAAATAGTTGGTAGGTCAATAACATTTGAGAGCTCTGAGTCAGATAATGCGCTTAGAAGAGCCTCTTTGGTTCGTAGATTGTTTTTAGCATATGTGAATTCATTTAGGGTTGTCGGACCACCCTGTGGAGGTACATACGCTTTTGTAACCATGAACCAGTACGCCATTCCCATACACTGCAAGTGACATTTCATGCAACCTTTCCAAAGAGCAAAGTTGGTTCCATCAAACTTCGGACTATCCTTCTTGTAGGACGACATCCTGGATCTCCTCAAGCGATTAAGCTCCTTTTAGAGGAACTTGGCTCTGATACCAATTATTAGACTTAGGGCACACAACTGAGAGGGGGGTGAATCAGTTGTGCAAAACTTTCTCCAATTTACACACTTAAAACTTCTTGGTGATTAGCAGTATATTAAACATGAAACATAATGCATTCAAATCAAAAGCAGAAACTCATCAACACATAAGACACCAAGATTTTGACGTGGAAAACCCGGTTAAGGGAAAAACCACGGGGTGATTAGCCTAAGAATGTATTCTCTGTTAGAAGAATAGAAAGAACAAAATGGCACATGCCAATTAGGACTCACTGCCCGAGCACACTGCTCACAAGAGGCTCACTGCCTACAAGAGACGCATTGTCTACAAAGAAATAAATATCACATACATGAACTGGAGAATAGCATCTTCACCATGCTTGAATCAGTTCCATTAAGCTCAATACTTCTGCTCTACCTTTCACTCTCTTATTCGCTACCACACTCTCATCTACACAAGACACACTTTGGAATGACTTCACAATCCCTTATTTATACAAGGCATCGACTTAGGAACAATCATCTAAGTCGGCAAACACTTATAGATCATCCGGAAGATGTGTAATACATTCGGTCGGCCAGTCTCAGGAAGAAGACCAACATTCGGTGGTTATTCATCAAATCCAAACTCTAACTTCAATGCGGACCGCAAACATGAACTAGACATGATCCAAAGATCACCACAACCTTTCCTGAGTCACCAAGAACATTCGCACTTTATCAGCTTACTGGAATTCTTCTCTCCTTCATCCGGAGCTTCAAGAACACAGTCTGTCATAACTATCACAAATGAACAGACTCTTCCGGACCTTCAAACCACGAACCAATCTAGTTGATACTTCTCAAGGACTTCCTCAACACTCCCTCCAATCCGCAGAATGGGATGATGCACTTCTGGAGCTCAACGGACCTATCTGTGACACTCTGTCACCTTTGAACACCTGCCAGAACCGGTTCTACTTGAGCAACCATAACTTCTTCAGATCTTCATGTAGACCTCTGAAAACTTGACTGGATCATCTCAAGACTCATAGCTACAAACCCTTTAAACTGCATCATCTGATCCTCAACCTATTATGGACTTTTACCTTCTTGAAATCACTGTTCTTCACTGTTCCTAATTGAGACTAATTTTCTCAATATCCTCAGCACACAACTCATCCAATCCTTCTCATTAATGCAACATGAGTATGTTGACATCAATGACAACACCTGTTAGGCCAATACTTGCAACATTCTTAGCATCTTGGCTAGTGTTGGTATGAGCATAATAAGATAAGGAAATGAAGAAATCTAATCAAAATTACATAGAAAAATCTTTAAATGCAGCAGATTGTAGAAGTCTTTAGGGTTCACAGTGATAAGAGCATCTATCAGAAGGATGCATATACTTAGGGGGAGCTGTTACTGCAAATTCTTCATCTCTCTTTCATTATGCTGAGAAAATTTAACATGTAGATGGGATTGATCAAATTCCCAGAGCAATTGGCTAATCTGTGAAAGATTACTAAAGGCTTATAAGGCTCTATATATGAAAAGGGAAAATTAGGTTAAATTAGAGGATGCAATTAATGCAGAGTAGAATTGTTTGGTGAGATGGCTATATAAGCGATGCTTAATCATTTTTTGATCACATTTGGTCAAAGACAAAAGATTTGAAGAGCCAAAGGAGAAGTGAAGGCACTCAACAAAGAAACTAAGCAAACCCTATCATCACATATCCAGGTATTTTTCATTTCTCTGGTTAAGACCCTAGCTTTTGAAGATATTGCAATGGTGACACCAATTGTAGTTGATGTGGTTGAGAGGCCAAGGCCAAGATTCCAAAAACATCCCTTCAAGTCCACTATAACAGATGAAAGTGGTGCCATTTCACATGTTTTAGCTAATGTAATACATACTGAAGATGTCTGCATTTACATTCATTCGTCATTAGATGAGTATGACCATTTGAAACTTGAGCAATTCAAGAATAACCATTTGCTTGGAGATAATTTCAACTTAAAACCAGAATTTGCAAGTTCATTACTACCAAGAATCTTTTTATCTGGAAGGGTTTTCCAAACTTTCGATATGATGATGCTCGGGTAAGAATAGTCCTAAGTTGAATCCATGAAGATGTCTTCTGGTTAGACCGCCCTCACAAAGACAGTACTGCAACTCCTCCAAAGAATTCAAGAAATGTGGAAATGATGAGAGAATATAGTCCTAAGGAGAGTCAATAAGAGAAGGGAAAGAGTGACGAGGAAAAAAAGAATGAAGATAAGGGAAAATCTAAAGAGGAAGAAAAATTAGAAGGGATAGATGACATAGGCCAAAATGCATCTGAGACAAACTCTCTTCAAGACCTATTGAGTATACAAATACAATTTCAACTGATCATCACTCCTCAACTACTACAGGTTCCAACTAATGACGGATAGATAGATCTGACAAGTATCTCTCCTCTACACAAACTACAACTATGTGACATACATGCTTCTGCAAGAAAAGAATTTTTACAAGAAAATTGAAGAAATCCAGTGCTATAGAGGATGCAATAAAATTAATAAAAGAAGGTTTACCAGAGGCAACCATTGACCTCTCTCTGCCTATTGAGCAAAATCTCAAGTTACCAATAAACTCTTTTAAAGAGCACTCCTCACATTTAAAGCAAAGAGCACAACAAGAGGCATAAAGAAGAATAACTGACAAGAAAATGGTTGAAATGATTAAAAAATGTGTCAGTGTACATGATAAGCTTAAAGAGAATTTGAAGAAATCCAAAAACTGCATTGATGAAGCCACAACCTTATATCTATTTTGTCTAAAATGGCCTACTTCAACAAAGAATATCAAGGAACAGATTGACTCTATCGAGTCACAATTATCTAAATTGGCTGAAGCTTATGATATGTCAAAGGATAAGAATGGTGCAACAAGGGCACAGGTAAAGAGATTTCATGCACAATTATCCCAATTACAGGACCAAAGAGAAAATATAAAGAAGTAATTTGGTTAGTTGAGAGAGGCAGTAAATTTGAGACTTACCTCAATCTCCGGTCTGTTAGGGGAGGCAAAAAAGGTAGATCAAAAGATGAAGACCGCAAGCAACTTAGAGGAAGCTAACAAAATGTGCATGGAGTGTGAATGTCAAAACTACTTGGGCTTACCTCAGAATGTACTATCTGGACCACAACTATTCAACAAGTCAAGGTAATCTACAAATCCATCCTACCATCCAAATTAGTTGTTAGAACAAAGTAAATAAGACTAGTTTTGATGTACATAGTATTGCGAAGATATTGATTAGATTGGCAATTCAATTTTTGTTCTTCAAAGGTACAATTTTGTAACTCAATTAGCGGGAGTACAGTTTAGAAATCTTTTTGTAAGGGGGAGTACATATAGTTTTTGGATTGATACAAAGGTTATCAATCCCTTTGTCCTCGATGTCAAAGGGGGAGAGAGAAACATATGTCTAAGGGGGAGTACATGTTGCCATCAATGACAAAGGGGGAGATTTTTGGCAATATGTGTTTTAATTGATGTCAACATAGCAGATGGAAATGTATGGGCAAATTTGTACAAAGGAAGATCAAGTATGATTAAGGCAAACGAGTCTGTGAAAAGAGAAAACAGTCTAAGTATGCATCTATTTTGGGTTTGAGCATGATGCAAAGGTGAACACTCATATCCTTGCATGGCTCTTGCATCCACACATACATATCTCATCATTTGGGAGCACCACACTTAATGATAAGAAGTAGAGAACTGACTAAGGCATTCACAATGCACATCCTAAGGTAGAGGCAGCTTGAATTGGTCCACACTTCTCTGCAAAGAAAGATTTTGCCTTGTGGTTTCAAAGATAGCCTCTTGTATGCAAAGACATGATATATCCAAGGTTTTAGCCTCTCACATGTTTAGCATGAAAAACTACAAGGGATAGTATATCGGTCATCACCCAGACAGAGCAAAGCAGCAATGGGGAGATAATTAAATGCTCTGCATTCTTCTGGAAGAGATCTGTTTGTCATGCGATTTTGAGGAATGACCAAGATATGTATTAGATATGTTATGATGAAGTTTCAAGTGCTCTAATGGTTTGCAAAGATAGTGATTAAGTGATAGAGGCATTATAGTCTATTCCGGAACTTGAATACACAAGTTTGTGACTTGTAGAAGTTGAAATGTGCATAGATCTGTTACCAAAGTCTATGTGGAGCTATTATATGATGCAAAGTACACCAGGTATGATCCACATGTAGATATCCTTCATTTTCTTGTAGCGCATGAAGCATTCATGTCTTCAAGTAAAGTTTAAGTATAATTGCCCTTCAAAACCCTAGGTACCTATGTCATCTATTGAATTCCTCTAGAAACATCATAAAAAGGTGTGTGGATCTGATAAGTAGCATATATTGATGCCTAAACTCATATACAAAAGGTTTCAGGCCTTACATTTAACCGCAACATCATAATTTGGGATGTAATGCATCACATGAGGTTCGAAAGACTATGTTCCCTACAGATAGACATATTTCTTGTCTTGCGGATGCATAGTTTGGTATGATACTTCTTCTGCAAGGAGTATGAACACTGTTGAGATTGTGTGAATAAATCCTTGGTCCGCATTGAGTTTTTGGCTTCTCCCCAGCAGTAGAAAGATGAATAATTGATTGTCCTAAGCAGTATGAGCTGACCAATTAAATATCAAAACATGCAGAGGCTCATGATCAATTTCCTCAAGTTTGGAAGGTATGGAAATATGTTCTTTGATCTCTTTCATGAAGCCTTGAGGTCTACAACAAATCTTCTTATCGTTTTGCATGTGTTAAGGTTGACCAGTGACAAGTTACACGTTACATCCAATATTGATCTCGATGCTGACTTAATCAATGTTTCAAGGTGTTGGAGAGGATATATATAGAAGATATAATTTATTTGAAAAACAAGTAATGTGAATGCGGACAAAGAACAAGATATGAAGTGCACAAAATCAGTTTGAAAATATGTATTGAGCAAGAAAAGTAGACTGCATCATCAACATATAACAAATGTGTTTTCCTTAGGAGTCCTTTTATCTATATTGTCATAGTAAATCAAATAGCAGTGAGTTGTGTATTCAGGGAGCAAAGGCTTCCTTTACTTGTAGCCCTAAATTAAAATTGTAAATCAGGGAGTAGTAGCTTCCTTGGGTTGAACCCCTAATACAAGTTGTAACATTTTTGCAGTGAGCATATTATATTGTGAGATAACTGTCATCGTGGTTTTTCCCTACCTTAGGATTTTCCACGTAAAAATACTGGTGTCATGTGTTGATTATTGTGTTGCATATTTTCCCTTCAATTCTATAAGTTATCCAGTTTCAAAAGTTAAACCTTAGTTAAGTTTTAGTATATGCTAATTCACCCCCCCTCTTAGCATCTCATTGTGTTCAAAACCCTTTGGTGAGAGTTTCATAGTTGGGTCAGTTCGTATTTGACAATCGGATGCAATATTGTCTAGCCACATGCAATATTATTTGTTAGTTGTTGAAACATTCTAAGTTTTTTTTGGCACCAGTGCTCTATTTTTAGGTGACATAGAGAGTTCGCGGTGTTGTTACATAGGGAAGTGCATGATAAAATGCCTTAAAGAAATATGGTCTCATGGAATAATGTGATCATAGGATATGAACAAAATATATTTGGATGATTTCAAGTGCCTAAGAGTACGTTGGTGATAAAGCACAAAGAAGGAATATTTTTGTCTATTTTCTCATCGTTTGGGATTCTAATTTAAGCCCAAAACATGCCTTAAGGTGCATTGTTGTTTTCCATCTATGTTCTACATTTCCAATGCCAACTTTTATGTGTGTTGCAACCTATTTTTTTCGAGTTATTTTGAAAATGTATTCACAACTGTCCTAGTGAACAAGTGTATTAAATGTTTGCTTTGAGGTCCAATGTTGCATTACACGACATAAAAGGTATTTTTTTTATTTTGCATTATATGTCAAAGGAATAACTTCAACTATAAAGCCCTTGGGTTATTTGTCCTTGAAAATATCTTGCCTAAGACTATATGGTGTTGTTCATCACTGGCAAGCATTATGTTTCATACAACCAGGTCTGTGGTAGCTAATTGTGGGGAAGATACAAAGATCTATTCAACTAAATTTGACTTTAGCTACAACTTTGTGTCCACTACTAACTATTATGTATTGGTTTGTCTTCAAATTTTCATCAAAAATTTATTAGAGAACTTAAACAAACAGGTAGATGCAACATGAATAAGTTGATATTTGTCAGCGTAGTCCATTTGGACACTTGGTAGATCCTTATCTTTTGTACCATTAGGCTTGAAGAAACAAATAGGATTTCTATTCGAGCATTACCTTCTAATGTAAATCTAATGGCCTAACTCTACCAAATGACAATGTTTGGATTGCCTTAGGGATGATCAAACAATGAGCAAAAAACAAACCTCTAGCTATAGCCATCGAGGCTCAACAAATTTAGTAAGATGCAGACCTTCCAATTTGGTCAATAAGTCCTATATTTACGACTACCATCTACTGAGAGTCAATCTAGAACAACGAAAAGACCATGGACAAATTAATTATGGTGTAGTTAATTTGGTAGATGATATTAAACTTCCATTTTTGTGCATATCTTGCAATCATTGTAATCCATGAGACCACATCTCTTGAGGTTATGTTTGACCAATATGATGAATTTTGATCATGTCAATGCTAATGGATGATGAAATACATCCAATTACTCGGTAAGCGAAGTAGACTTTGATGGATGAAGTAGATTCAATAAGAAGGAAGAGAGAAATGTCACTCTTCACAAAAAAACATTACAAGGAATTGGGGAGACTTGATTTTGCCAATTTTAGTTCATTGGTGTCTCAAGAGATATGTATTGGAAGAAGTACTATGTGTTCAAGAAACACACGATGTGCATAGATTACAAATTATTGATATTAAGCAAATCTTAGGGAAGCAATAGCCATGAAAGTAGATCTAAATTGTTCTTTTGAATACGAGGTGCATCTTTACTACATTTCCAATGTATTTTTCTAATTGCTTACATTATTTTGAGATTTTGTTAAAATGAAACTAATAGCCTCTAAGTAATTTTATCTTATAGGATAGATATATTTCGCAAACAATACAGACTTGTGTTATTTGCAAAACTTCCCCATCACTACGCATGCCATCTAATCAAGTTTCTACTTATGTGCACTTTAGAATCTCTTCCATTGTTACATTTTGGCTTAAAATTGATATTGGAAATTATTTGAATTTGACATCCCTATGCATGCAGTTCTTAGGAGCAATAGATGAGTCCAAATGAAATGGATAGCTTGAGAAACCTTTTGGTTTTAGTATTATCACTGCAAGGTTTAGACACAGACTCGGGCTACTTACCTGGATCCTTAGCATAGTACAACCCGCTAGGTGGTGCCTTTGGTAGTAGCAGCCCCAAGGATTTATCAATGTGGTACACTCTCGTGTGTGGTGTAGTATGTACATCTACTGAATGGAGCTCATATTGATACCTTGTGGCTTGCCCAACTCATAGCCTTTCCTAATTGATGGTGCATGGAAAGGCCTTAGTGGCTAAACCTTATGAGAGTGCACCTGTAGATCTCAAATATGTATATCGTCATCGACCTACTTGACGCTTCCCATTTCTAGTGAGTGGTCTGGAATGGTGGATTGTCTACTTGCGTGGTTGAATTCATGATACATGGTGATCGTTTATTATAGGTAGTCGATGGCTTAGTCGTCGCCCTTGTATTTTGATGGAGATCCTTAGCATTTTGTGTGTCCTTCCTTGTAATTAGATCCTAGCCTTCTAATACGTGGTTGATCACATAGCCTTATTAAGTTTTTATGTCTTAAGAGGTCCCTAGACTCGTGCATTTGTCGAGCTAGAGGCAAAACCACGAACTACACTTAAGTCATAGCCTCATAGTCTTTACTAAATTTGCTTTGTGTTGTAAAACACTATTGAACTACTATCAGAGGTCATGTCAATTAAGTGAGGCTTCTCCTAATGTTGAATGAGTGGCTCCTTCATCCTCCAAAATAAAGCCAAATGACTTGTTCTAAAATAAAAAAGTAAAATTGGGGTTTTACGAATATATGGAAGATGTTCCATTTTAATCGGCCACAAGGCTAGAAGTTATGTTTCCCGCCAAGCACATTCATTCGTTGTATTTGCAGAGGAATCCAAGGAGAGAATATATAGCCCTCGTTGTATTTGCAGAGGAATCCAAGGAGAGCATATATAGCCCTCGTATACCATGCATCACAGCTCACAATATTAAGTATGTTGCAGATTTCAGAATCTACATTGAAGTTTAAATACCTCCATAGCCGGCAGGATTCGCTTGTAAGAGCTTCCACTAGGATTCGAGCACTCCTTTTCTCTGTTTTTGAATCCTTGCTCCTTAGATTTCATATCGATTCTCTGTTTTGTTAGTTTTTGTTGTTGTGGTGGTGTTTTGTTTTGATGGATGTTTTGAATTTAGATTGGAAGAACATCGAGAGCAAATTGGTCTGGGATGAATTTTATGAAGATATTCGGGCACCCAAATGGGTGGACTTCCTGGCACTGGAGGAACCCGTGGAAGATCATACCTGGTTCTGCAAGCCTGGTATGGTTTTTCAATGATCCTGAGTGCTTTTACTTTTGAAGCCCTGCATTTTTCTTAAAGTATAATAGCCTTAGGGTACTCATAATTGCAAAATAAACTAGCAATTGGGCCCATAGGTTCAATGGGCAGGCTGATAACTTTCTTAAGAAATTGTAGAATTTGTTAGATATTTTTGATTATTTATTAATTTATAAGTTTTTTAATCCACTAAATTATATTACCAATTCTTATTGAAATTCCATCACATTAGGGGAGAGGACCCAGTAGTGGTGCACCCTAACTTCACGCCTCTCAAAATCATACGTGGCAATTTCGAATCACTCCAAAAATTTTACAGTAGTTTACTTGGTAATGCTCCTGCTTATAACTAAGGTTTCAGGGCCACATCATCAAATATGATGCCACATCAGCATGTTTTTAGTTGAGGTGTCAAATAATTCCCCCCCAAAAAGGGTGGACCAATAGGTGTGCATTAAGACATCCTTTGTTGGTGCGCTGATGTGGCATCACATGATTGATTGCTTTTTAAATCTAAAGGGCACATTTCATTCAATTATTAGTACTTATAGTAACACTAACAACCTTAAAGTCACAACTACTAGTACTAAACTTAAAAAAATATTGGGCCTTAAATGCACATATACTATCTCAACCATTGGAACTATCTCACCTATTGGGTCTTTTCCCCTAAAGGTTGTCTTCATTCACTTATATTAGTAAATTTGATTTTACATTACATATTAAGATTCATAAGTGAGAAGAACTTTGACTACCAAGTATTTTAATATATAACAATTAAGCTCCACATTGATATTTTTACAAAATATTTGCCAAACATACTGATTAAAAAATATTGGTGAGAAACTGGCAAAAAAAAAAAAAAAGGGTTGTTAAATTGCAAAAATCCTCCAGAAAGTAACATTACTATCAAAAAACTTATCCAGGATGTTAGAGTTCCAGATTTCATTAAAATTACTATAATCTATTAAAAACAAAATCACTAAACTATATCAGCCTGAACTGTACACCCATGTTGGCAATATTATTACATTGACAATTACTGCCCTCCCACAATTTACCAGAACAATCCAAAAATAGGCAATTTCTGGAAAGCCCACTAGCTGTCTACATAGCTGACAAAACCACAAACAATAACTACAAGAAAATCTAATTTGCATTTTTGGTGGGCTTGGTTTAGATTTTTAGTACGATTTCGTATCTATCACATTTTGCTTGTTATACTTGGTATGTATTATTATTTGAATATGGTGATTTCCTTTCTAATTTTCCTGAGGTAGACACTTCTTTATGTTCTTCTCAATAATTATCGAATATGCAGACCAATTTGCTACTTTTATCCAATTATACAGAATAATAAAACATTATTGCCATTGATATCTATCATATTACAATCAGCCAATACACTGTGAATTCTACATTTAATTAAGATGCATACACATCACATAGAAAATCAGAGTTGGATCAATATTTATTTGCCAGTACTACATAATAAGCCATTCTATGGTAACTGCATTGAACTACGATTGTAGAGATAAACTTACAATTAATTTTGAATGGCACACAAACCATAAGGAAAGGTTACACAAGTTTTCAATGCAGTATGCAAGATTCTAACAAGAAAAATACCTGAAGAAAACCACTAATTGGCTCTGACATTGAATAACACAAATAAAATAGTGATTTCATTTTATAACACCAAGTATAACAAACATTGAATAACATTATAGTGAATAATCAACTGCTCTACTATATATAATATATTATATAATCAAATGTATCTAGAAAATCTTCAATAGTTTGTTAGAATCTTGCATAGTGCATTGAAAACTTTTGTAACCTTTCCTTATGGTTTGTGTGCCAACCAAGTAAATATATTAAAACCTAGGTCAAAATGACGAAAAATTTCAGTGTTTTTACACAATTTAAGTTCCAAAGGTCAAAGTTACTCCATTTTTTGATTCGCAATACGAGCTTATTTCAATAAATAGCAAGTTAAAATGCCTACGATAAACCTTAAATCTGTGCTGAACAGTATTGACAGTTATAATTTGGTTAGATATTCAAACTATTATACATTCCAACACACTTTATTTATATATCAAATATTTATCATGGATATTAATACTTGCATATATTCTCACCTCTTATAACTTGTATAAACAACATATATTCTCACTAAATATATTAATATTATAAGATATGATAATATTGTTTATATAAAATTATACTATATATATATATGCCTTTATTCATTATTAAATGGTATAATTTTATATAAACAATATTATCATATCTTATAATATTAATATATTTAGTAGTATTTAATAATGTCCTTTCAATAAGGATTCTTTTTTTTTTGATTGGTCAATTCGGCTTAAGGGAGCCAGAACCCATGAAAAATAGAACTAATAAATGAAATAAAAACTAGCTGCTCATTGGATGAGGACCATACTTTGTATTGACTATTTACTGTATTACATTCTATATTCTATCTGTATTACATACTATTTACAAACTGTATATATATTTCCTTCTTCACACTATAGTAAAATTTACATACTAATTCAGTTTCCCACAATCTCAGATCTCTCCAGCCCCAAACTCTTCTTTTGACTCCTTCGATGCCTGAATCTCCGCCCAATCAAATCATGCGCCATCAACCAAGCCCACCATTGATTTCAGGAAAGCCACCCCCAATCGAGCCTCTTTGCGCTGCTCTTCCTCTGGTCGACCAACCATTGGAATGATGAAGGGAATCCTTGGTCCACTATAGTGTGGGAGCACCTCTGGCCATCAAAGGCCCTCTGGACGAGAATAGCAATTTCCAACATCTACTCCAGGCCCCCTCGCCCCCAACCATTTTGCCCCGATGAGGGCTCGACTCATTTCGCGAACCACATCCTTTGTTTCCCCTATGTCCAGAAGCACACCCACTAACATACCTGCAATGTTCGTGTTCACCTTGTAGTTCTCATTCAAATTCATAAAATCATCCACGAGGACCATACCCACTGAATGGAAAGCTACTGCCGAGTTGAGCTTGAAGACTCCCCAAAGCCGCTTGTCCGTGATCGGGCCTCGGAAAGCTATTTGCCTATGCTTTCCAATTAGCATTACCGTCGACTCCATGGCAGAGAAAGCTTCACTGAAAAACCAATGCATTGCCATTATCCCCTCCTAGAGGAATTTAATACCTCCAAATTATGCTCTTGCATAGGCTGCAATTAAAACTTCATTATTAATTGGATGGCGTTGTCTTGTTCTCACGCCCCGCCATACAACTTGGTGCATCAAGAAAATCCCGTATCTCCCTACTTTGCAAATCTCTGTGTAAAGCTGGTTGTTCATTGTCCTCCGCTTGCCATTTGGCTTAATACTCATAATACCCCGGTCCCACCACTTTCCTTTTGCCACCTTTCCTTCATACTTTGGCTGTGGGTCATATAGGAGCCCTTAGTTGGCTTGCATTTTAACCGGCCTTGCCTTCTTGTATGAGCAAGCTTATATCGGGGGCCAATTTGGCCCAATCCTCTACCGAATACCCAATCATCATTTCATCTTCTAGCTCGAATGCCACATTGGCCACCTTATCCGCCACTTTATTGGCCTCCCTAAAAACATGATTGACTTTGAATTCTAAGAATTTATCCTTGAGTGTCAATCCTCTTTGAAGTAGATTGTTTAATTTCCAGCTTGGTGTTTGTCGGTTCCGGATGGCGTTGATAATTACTTGGGAATCTCCTTCCATATGTACCCTCCTTATACCAATCGAAATGCATAGTTGTAGTCCAGTGATTAGGGCTTGCATTTCTGCCTCATTATTTGTCATGATCCCAATACGTTCGTTACTGCTCCACACAACCTACCCTCATCATTCCTCACTATTACTCCAGTTGATGCAGGCCCAGGGTTTCCCCTAGATGCATCATCAAAATTTAGCTTGTGCCATCCATTATCGGTCCCCTCCATGTTGCTTCTGCTTTGCCATTGCTCGGGTGATCCCTTAAGCTCCCTTGAACGGGGGCTTTCAATAAGGATTCTTATTATCATATCTTATACCATTTTAATCTATATAAACATATATATTTAACAATACTTTAATCTTAAGGTATTTAATAATGTCCTTTCAATAACGATTCTTATTATCATATCTTATACCATTTAGTATTTAATAATGTCAATACTTGTATAAGTTATCATGAAGAATCTTAAGGTATAACAGCATTTACTCATACACACACATTGATATTTGCTAATATATATTCTCACTTTTTTTTGTTTTTGATATAGTAATACTTGCATATAGTAGTGCCATATCTCATTTGATCTAATTTTCTATTAGTGTACCTATATAAACACTATTTATATAAACTAATATATTATGATTTTTTTTGTCCTAGTGTTAATCTAATTCTTTATCACATTTTCCTTAATAATAGACCACATTGTTTTACAAATGTTGTACACAATTCTCTTATATTGATTTTTGCAAGTTAAAAGTACATATACAATACTGAAAAACAAGTAAAAACATACAATAAAATATATAATTCCAAGCTGTCTGAGATCAAATATTTATCATGGATATTAATACTAATTTAGAAGCCTACAAAATTAGAATAAATTCCATCAATCATATTTCTTAGTTCCAGAATCCTAAATCCTACTTGTTAACCAAATCCATCAATGAGGAAAACAATTCTGCGGGGTGGTTTTTTCAATAGCCACAATAGTACACATAGCATCAGTACTAATTTGAAAATCAGATAGGAGAACGACTATTTTACATATTTCAGATTAGTTCCTAGACTTCTATGTCATCATGACTTAAACTACAGGTGCACTACAGCAAAGCATTTTGTATAGAAGATTGTTTAGGATCTACAAATTTACACAATATTCCTACCTTTGTACCCATTTCTAAATGGATTCCTCTGAACCAATGTATAATATCACTAAAGATCATAGTAGCATCCCTGCACTGCTCTGAATTCAACAAAATTAATTTTTTCTTTTTCTTTTAATCCTACTTTTCAAATAACAATGTGGCACCGAAAAGCTCAAACTCCATCTACCTTTTACCTATGTTTTATGGCGTTTCAGGGACGGGGGCACAGGGACGGCAGGGGACGCGTTTCGGGGACGACAATCCGAGGGCCAATTTTTGGGGACGGCGGCGGGGACGACGATATATGAATTTTTCAAAATATATATATATATATATTATATAAATATTATATAAATATTATATAAATGAGGTTTTCAAAATATCAATATGAAATAGAGATAATATATAGTCATAAACATTGCAATGAACATTAATGAGTAAACTAATAAACAATAAACAGTAACACTAGTATAACAGCAATGATAATCATGAGATTGAAGATTCATAACAGCAATATTAAAACATTTTGTTGTTCAAATTCTAAAATTAAAGTTCAAACTTCAAAATACAACAATCTAATGTCTATGCCTCATTCGGGCTATCAATATCAAAAGAAGTATCAGTGTCACTGCCACTCTCTGCCTGAAGTGGATCATCCAATGGAATTCCAACCATTCCTGGTTGCACCTCCTCCTCGTCAATCTACCTAACATCTTCAGGATCAACATCCCAACGTGCTGCTGGAGTCTGTCGATACTCAATAGTCTGCCGATCCTGAAGTCTCAAGGCACTTTGAACTGCAACTAGTTTTTCTGCTCGTCTCGAGGTAAGCCTGTTCCTCTTGATCGAGTGGATGAAGCCATAGGTGGACCAATTCCTCTCTGCAGCAGAGGAACTAGCAATCTGTGAGAGTAAACGAATAGCAAGTTGCTTCAACTCTGGTGTGCCCTTCCTATGAAATTTTCACCATCCAATGAGGTTTTTTTGTCCAATAGTGGCCCTATCCGTCCTAGCCTCTGGTTTGCTGAATGTAGGACCCTGAAGTTCAGAAAACCGAAGCCACTGCTCTCTAAGTATAGTTGCCTCCTCAGTGCCATACATCTTACAAAGGGCTGCCATAAACCCCTCCATTACCTCATCATCCTCAGAAGGAAGCATTCGGCCAGGTCTAGGTGCATACCACTTCGGATTAAGAGCATAGGCAGCCATATGAAGAGGGGTGTTCATTGTGTTCCACCTCTTTGTGACAATAGGCCTGATATGCTGCTCATAGAATTGTAATTCAGGATCCTTGGCACGAATTGCTTGCCTCATTTGATCAAGCATGCTATCAAAAGTCTCATAAATCTCTCCAAGGCTAGGAGAGTCTATATCTGCATATCTGATCACCCTCACAATAGGTGATATGATAGAGCAAATATATCTACACAGTGCAAACAAAATTTAAAAATAGTAAGACATTAACAATTTGAATTTTTAATTTTCAATTTAACACTAGTAAATTAGTAATATTAAATATAGTTATTAGTAACTAAGTAATAGTAATACTGATAATTTAAAGAAAAAACAAAGCAAAAATTTAAAAGTTAGAAACTCAAAAATGAAAAATTCAAAAATATTAAGTACATATTTCTTACCTGATATTGGACCACCAACTCTGATTAAGCACCATGTCTCTCACCTTCTGTCCTTCTTGTGTTTTTGATGGAGCCCACTTTTTCCACTCTCGAGCAACCACCATGGATTGTAGAGCATCTTGCACCTCCAACATCCTCTCCAGCAAAATAAAATATCTAGCATATCTAGTCTCAACTGGTTTGAGGAATTCTTTCTTTGAATAGGATCGGAATAATGCAAGTGAAGTTTGATGATTGCATATAAACATTTGTATTGATCTAGATTCAGCCACTACTTCCTTCACCCATTCTATTTTGCCAATGTCCTTCAAAGCATTATTCAAAGCATGTACACAACATGGAGTCCAAAAAATGTGTTTGTAAGAACTCTCAACCATCAATCCAGCCAACTTACAAACACGAGCTGAATCTGTCACAACCTGCACAACATTAGAAGACCCAACCTCCTCTATGGCCTACTTCAAAAGGGCAAACTGGAAATCAACATCCTTACGTTTCCCAGAGCAATCAATCGCTCTAGGAAAGTATGAACTAGAAGGACATGTAACAATAATATTAATGAAAGGCCGATGTCGAATATCAGTCCACCCATCCATCACAATGGAACAACCAGTCCTAATCCATGTTTGTCTCATCTCTTCCATTACTATGTTTACATTTGAATATTGTTTGTCAAGGAGGGAGGTACGCAATCTATGTTCTCCAGGAGGAACATAAGAGGATCCAACTGTTATTGCATCTTTCAACATGTTTTTGAAATAAGGAGACCTTGCCAAATGAAAAGGGATGGCATGGGCATAAAAAAACTTGGCCACTGAATCATCTGCTATCTCACGCTTTTGCATATTCATCATCCCTATCACTATATTTTTTTCACTTGTGGTTGTGGTAGAAGTGGCCTTCTTCTTGCCTTTATGACTATCACATGAATGTTGTTCAAGTCCATGTCCAACTGATAGATTGGAATGTTCATCAATAGATTTCAGTTGCAATGAATGCTTCCTCTTAGTACTAGTAGAAGTAGCTGCATGTTTTTCCTCACTTTCCCCTACCAACTTTAGCATTTCAACTTGTTCTTCCAATTTTATCTCTCCACAAACTCTAACCCCATGGCCACTCTCACCCAATAAATGATGTTCAACCCTGCTATAGCTCCCATGATAACCAATATTGCAAATATGACACAGCCAATGCTTGCTGCCCCTTGAATTTTTAGCCTTAGGACCAGTCAAATTGGTGGCAAATTGAAGCAAAGGTTTTTTGGGATTGAAGGGTCCTTTTGCATGTATTTGAAGAGTGTCTGAAGGGCATTTAAAACTGTCTTTTGGAGTTAAACTTCTAATAGAACTTCCACCTGTGTTCTGGGTTTCAGAATGTGTCATTTGAACTTCATCACTGCTCACTTCATGCAAACTTTCCTCACTGCTGCTCATTTTGAATTTTAAATTTTTGATTGTGCTTGTTTGACAGGGCTTTGAGAGGCTGAAAAATGATTAAACAATGAAGTATGATTCATGAACACTAAACTGAGAAACTCAGAAAAAAAACACCATCTAATATAAAAACCTAAAGTTTTAAACCCCTAATAATAATAATAAATTTAAAAATAAAAAAAAAATAAAAAACTAAAAACTAAACTAAAAAAAAAACTAGTACCTAGTCGATCTGTGTGACTGTGGAGTGTCGGCAGCGCCTTTGTTGTGTTTTTATCCTTCAACAAATTATTGAAGTTTGAAAGACTGAAATAAATTTGAAATTTGAAAATTTCTCCTTCAAAGTTCAAACAAATTCTTCCTTCTGCCTGTGGCGTTTTTCCCCTATGCCGTGGCATTTTTTCCCTCTCCCAGGGGCGTTTTTTCCTTCCGTCGGGCGTTTTTCTTGCGTTTTGTTGAAGAATGAAAGTTGAAAGTGAAACGTGATAATGATAAGTTTTATTCTTTTACTTTTGAATGCTCATGGTTTTTTATGTTTGTTTATTAACTAGCACTTGCGCTCACTGTGGTAGAAGTGGCCGATAGGAATAACCGATGAGTTTAGAAGATCTTAGATTTCCTGGCGTGATTTTTTCTTTTTAATGGCGTGAGACAATTCCGAGCACTATGATGCTCACATATAAAGCCTATCGGCTAACTAAATATTAGGGTTTCGTTGTTATCCGCTGGCGTTAAGATTTAATGGGGTCAATTTTTTTTTTTTTAAAACTATGCAAACCGTCGGGGACGTCTGGTCGTCCCCGGGACGGTCAAGGGACGTTTTGGACGTCCCCGCCAGTCCCGGGGATGTCTGGCCGTCCCCGGGACGGTCGAGGGACGTTTTGGACGTCTCCGCCCGTCCTGGGGACGGCCAAACGTCCCTGAAACTTCTATCAGCGTCCCCTAAAATTTGACAGCGTCCCCGGAATGTTTCTGATTTTTTTGTTTTGCAGGGGACGGCAAGGGGACGTCCCCGACCGTCCCCCCGTCCCGGAAATGCCACAGGGGATGGGGACGGGGTTGGAGGGGTAGGGGACGCGGCCCCGTGTTTCCCTGCCTTTTATATTATCAGAAATCTAGACCATCCACATGGAACCCAAAATAGGACAAACGATAATTTGTTATACCTTAAGATCAAACATTGTTCCCAACCTTTTGGCAAAGGCTCACAACGCAACTCTATTTCCCTCCACATACCACCTTTACTGGATTTGGCACCATCACAACAATCATTCTTAGCGCAGTCATCATCAACTTTGTCAATTTCAGGGACCTTGGACAAACTTCCCGGATTGCATGGAAAGGAAATCAATTTGCCTTTTAATGGCTTGCACTTCGTTTAATGATCTTTTCTTCTGCTCCACTGATTGGGTAGATGCACAGTCACCTCTAGAGTGGACTTGAGGCAGGACATCCTACCATGATCAATGCTCCCAAACTCCTCAAATACAGAATTGGTGCATTGGGTGGTGTAGCAATTAGGATATAGTAAATACTATGAGTGCATATAAGGGATGCATTTATTTCTTCACAAAGATAACAACTCTCAGTTTATTTCTACCACTTGATATTGACCATTTGATATGCATTCACACTCCCTTTCACCATCGTGTATAGATACAAAAGTTTTGCAATGTCTAACATATAGGATTCCATTGGCGTAGAGGTAGGGTTTAGTTTTTTATAGGGTAGTGTTTTACATAATAAATTTGTGTAAGGAAAAAATTGGCTATCCTTATCCATACAAAAAAGCACAGTTACAACCTTACCAAATACAAGAAAAACAGACTGCAAATGTTAATCAAGTAATACAATGGGAGAGAACATTTCAAACATTTTAAACAGATTTACTAGAATGGGAGAGAAAACATTTCAAAGATGATTCATAGGATGAAGCCTATAAGTCTGTCCAGCACTGCATTTCAGAAATCCCGACGAATACTGAATGACAATATGAAGAGATAAGCTCTTCGTTTATGACCTTTGAGGATTCCAAAAGAAAAAGGAAAAGAAAAATGATGCTTTCAAAGCTGAAAACAGAAGCATTCTTACAACATCAAAAAAAAATAAAAATCAATCAATTTAAATATACAAAAGCAAAAAAAACAGTATATACCATGTAGAGCAAAGAATTAATGCAGAGACCTGTAAATGATTCTGCATGAAAAAAAACCTGCTCAAAAAATTTAGTTTATGCCTCAGAACAAAGCCATCAAACATATGTGAAGTGTGTTTGAGGCTCAAAAGGAGAGGCACAATTACTCTAAATAAAAGCAAACATGAGATTTACACTTAAAAACCTAACTACCTTAAAAAAATTCAATACAAAAAACTAGTATGCCTAATACTAAAGGAAGTCTGTCTGATCAGTAAATACCTCTAGCTTAATTCATTAATTTACAACAATGTTAAATTAATCACTGTGAATACATGTGTGAGGCAGAGAAGTAATTGAAACCATAGATGCAAGACTCGCGAAAAACTCACCGAGTTTCAAAAAACTCGCGAGTTTTTTATTATGGCGAGTAGTTCGTGCAAAAACTCGCCTGTTTCACTCGCCGAGTTTTTGTGAAAAACTCGCTGAGTTTTTGGCGAGTTTTTACCAAAAACTTGGCGAGTCTGTAAAAAAACTCGGCAAAAGGGGCATTTTCAGTCTCTTAAAAAACCAAGAACACACTTGGTCAGTATATTTCAAAATATATTTAAGTATATGTTGAGATATTGAATTTCCTATACTTTAAATATTTTGAAATATACTGTCAGGATGTTTGAGATAGGTTTCGGATCCATGGGATTTAACATGCAGATTCTAGATTTTTGAGGATCCATCAGATTTTCGACTTAACCAATTTCTCAGGGTTTCAGTGTTTCAGACTTAGCCAAATTCAGGGTTTCAAGGTTTCAGACTTAGAATCCGCCATCCACATGAAGAAGAGGAACAAGCTAGCTTAGAAACGCCTCAATGACCTTGTCTATATGTAATATAATCTTCGGTTACGCACAAGAAGGGTAGAGGAAATATCAGATGATCCAATTGATTTGGATGAGATAGATCCTTACAGTGATTGGATAGGGTGGGATGAACAACCTTCATTGTTTTCCGAGGATGAGATCTATGATTTGGAGAGACAGGCAATGGACAAGGGGGTTGGAATTGGTGGATTGGGATTCTCATTGGATGACATTGAGGATGAGGAGGATGAGGAGGAGACATTGCCACCAGTACCACTACCAGCATCTACACCAAGGATGGAGGTTGAGCCACGGTTTGTCATGCCGAGGATGAAGGAGCCATAGCAGATTCCTAGGACTAGACCCTCTAGTTCTACCACTCCCCTAGTTTTCACTAGACTTGGGAAGAGGAAGATGTAGTATTTAGTATTTACTTTCAGTTTTACAAAAACAATTTGCTATTTTCATTTTGTTTCAGACTATCAGTATCAGGGCATTCCACATGAGAATGCCATTTTGTACCCAATTTGCTTTGAAATCAATCAAATACAACTAGACTCAGCTTGTTTCTCATTTATTGACTCATTGGATGCATCTTATCATTGAATTTTGCAAAAAAAATACGTTTTTAATGAAATTTAAACAATTTTTTTAAGTTACCGAGTTTTTTACCGAGTTTTTGCTTTTGGCGAGTTTTTTACTGAGTTTTTCGGGCTTGGCGAGTTTTTGTTTTTGGCGAGTTTTTCAACTATGATTGAAACGCCTATAAAAAATTGATTCTGCAGCATGAAGGTCCATCATCAGGGGTCCCCTCTTTTTACCATAATGTATATATTTTTCAAGTCTATCTAAAAACAAAGGAGCTGTCTTTATAAACACTCTTCGAACTCTTGGAAATGAAGTATGAGGTGGGCACATCTCAACTGGCTTATCCCAAATTTATCCATTTATTTTAAAAATAAAATCAAAATTAGAGAGTTTCCAAAAATATCACAAAATTCTTCTTTCCTTTCATATATAGATTCATCGCCTTCTAGACTTGAACTAACATCCTCTGAGCTGTCAATTGGTTCCCTCTTATTGTTAGAGAGAGGAAGTCCCATTGAGAAAAGGCATTAGTGCAAACAATACCTTCTTGTTCTTGAAGATCCTCGGTTGGCTTACAACAATCAGAATTTATGATAATCTCCTGACAAGTACTCTTCACCAATTCTCCCTCATTAGAATTCTCGTTCACGTTACTTAACTTGTTGTGCAACTCAGGGGGAAAATATGAACTTTGTGCAAACAAGAATTGTGGATCCAGATCTTTTACTTTAGTTAGTTCCCTAGCTTTTAAGTTCTCGGATTTAGCATTGTCTCCTTCAGTTCTGTCCATCACTTACCTTCCTCCCCAATCATCAAAAATGTAAAACATAAGAGCATTATAGTTATGCACTATAGATGCTACTAGCTGCCTTGGAATAGTGGTGAAGATGAATTCCTCTTTTCTATTACCAATGATAACAAAAAGATCTTCACTCTGCAATAGAGTCCTTTCATAGATAGGTGGTAGGAATATGTTCTCCTTATTATAATCCAATAAACTAATATCCCTCTTCTGTATAAGCTTACGTGCAAGTGTGAGTTTTGTGGTGTGATGTTACAAAGGTTCCAACCAATGAATGCCACAATAAGAAGAGGGGAAATTCTGTATCATTGCCATTTCCCATAGCAGCTAGGGAGCTTTCATAAGTTACTCTTTGCTTACAAAAATCCATTCTCATGCGCCATCCTCTCTTAGGTGATTGTGCTAGATGTATGTGTAGACACCGAAAATTGGATTGCTCTGCAAACTAATTTCCCGTACCTCTACACTAATCCACTCTCCCCATCTGCATATCTTGGTGATCAATTAATTCACCTAATTAATCTATTTAATCTTACAACCCTATCCTATCAATTGAATGAATATTCCTAATATTTATTTAGTTGATTTATCCATTTCCCTAATCCCTGTTAATTCCAGTGCTTTGCTAAGTCCAGGATGATGTCCTTTGCATGATGAAGTTAGTGGTGTTTGAATCTTAGAGCCCCTTGATGACCTGATCCTGATGTTTGAGTTCTGGTATCCTGATCCTGAAGATCTTGAAAATTGGCTAAGTCTGAAATCTGGTGGATCCTCAAAAATCTAGAATCTGCATGTGAAATCTGGTGGATCTGAGACCTATCTCAAACATCCTGAAAGGTATATTGAAAAATATTTAAAGTAATCTCTAAACTTATACTTAAATATATTTTTCAATATACCTTACCTCGGGCATTGTCAATTCTGGGCGCGAAATTGCTCCAGGTTCACCTCAAAACTCCGCCTAGAAATTAGGGCGCCTTCCATCATCTAGACAACCTCAAGATTGCGCCTTGGGCAAGGAAGGCTTCAAATCAAAGCGCCTTGATTGAAATGGATGTTGGGAAGCTTGAAACACTGCAAAGTTGACAAGGAAGAGGCATTTAGGTCTAGGCGCCCATTGCATGTTCAGAGGATCTCAAGAATTGCGCCTTAGGATAAAGTAGATGAGTTTTAGCGCCTATACCTTGCTGTTATTGTCTTTAGGCGCCTTGATGAGAAATAAGATTTAAACTATTGATGGATGGGCGCCTAAGGAAGGATGGTTGTTTGGACCCCATCACTTTGAGCGCCTTGTATATAAAGTCTCTAAAATGACTAAAATATGTTGAAGAACTTAAGGCGCCCTTTGCCTCCAGGCTAATCTCCTCTAGGCGCCTAGCAAATGACTAATTTGAGGATTGAATTGGGCGCCTTGAAGCCAAAGAAATGATTAAGAAACTTGCACAAGCCAACATGAGCGCCTTGAGGTGAGAAGATGCCTCTATGAAGCTCAAGCATGAGTAGGAATTGTTTGAAAGATCAAATGATTTTTAGGCACCTTGGTGTAAGGTAAAGTTTAAACTAATGATTGAAGGCGCCTTAGGTTGAAGGTCATGGGTTTAGGCGCCTTGATGTAGGTTGGAGTTCAGATCAATGATAGATAGCGCCTAAAGTTCAAGAAGCCTCTCAAGGATGTAAACAACTCCAAATAAGCAAGCAAGTGCTAGGCGCCCTTCATGCATAGACTACCTTCTTTTGGCGCCTTAGCATGAAGAGATGTTCAAACTAACCCAAAGTTGCGCCTTAGCATGAAGAGATGTTCAAACTAACCCAAAGTTGCGCCTTATCATGAAAGAGCATGATGTGTTTAAACTAACTCCTATCATGATGTTTGAGATCCTAAAAATGACTAAGTCTGGTAGCCTGAAATCCTGAAACACTGAAAAATTGACTAAGTCTGAAATCTGGTGGATCCTCCAAATTCTATAATCTACATGTTAAATCCAGTGGATCTGAGACCTATCTCAAACATCCTGAAAGGTATATTGAAAAATATTTAAAGTATAAGAAATACTTAAATATATTTTTCAATATACCTTACCTTGGCGACCTACCTTTCTAGGCGCGAATTTGCTCTAGCACTTAGGCGCGATTTTCCCACTTGCAGAGACCTTTCTGAGCGCCTTAGGTTGAGACAAAAGTGCACCTAGACGAAGATCAACTTTCAAACGCTCCAAGATAGGGCGCCTTGATTGGAATGGGCATAAAAGACCTTAACAAGTGCGAATTCGACAAAGGAATGATCCAGATATGTTAGGCGCCTTTTCATGTCCAAATTATCATCAAATAAGCGCCTTAAGTTGAGGTCAATGAGTTTAGGCGCCCATGCCTTGTTGTTATTGTCTTTAGGCGCCTTGGGAAGAATCATGTTAATTCAAACTTTAAAAGTGGGCGCTTGGGAGAGAGAAGCCCTCTAAGGCATGTTTTATGAATTAGAACTTCAAATTGCCAAGAAAATAGCCAAACATAGCTAGGCGCTAATCCTTGTTTAGATTACCTAAAATGGCCGCCTAAGGGCAAGTTGCACCTAATGATCTCATCATATTGGCGCCTTGAAGAGAATCACTCAAGTTCATACCTAGAAGTAGGCGAAATCACTTTAAACTATTGCAGTTGTTAGAAATCATTTTAAGTAATAGATGTGGGACTAAATGATGTTAGGCGCCCTTTGTTCCTCTTTTTACCTATATTTGCGCGCCTAAGTTTGAAATGGCGTTATTACATGTTTAAAGTTGCTTTATCTTAAGAAGTTATTGATATATCGTTTACCTTGTCTTGTAGGATCATCAATGATGCTAAGGAGCATCATGCTAGCCGCCTTTGAAGATCATCAAGTTGCATCATTGAGAGGAGGAGTGTTGATGAAGTCAAGGAATCATCAAAAGCAAGTACTTGAGTCACCTTCAAGTTGCAAAGGGAACACCACTCTAAAAGATCACACCTCAAGTCTCCTACATCAATAACATCATGTTGGATCATATCAAGTTCAAGTGTACTTCATCAAGAGCAACATGATTTGAAGCATTCATTTATCCAAACTTCAAGTCAAGATTCATCAAGTTTCAAGTTCTTCCAATGCCTTCAAGTCTCCTTGAGAGGTCATCTACTACGCTCCGAAGGGTCACTTCAAAGATCATCGTTAAAGATCACTTCATCAACTTCTACATCATGTCAAAGACACTTCATCCATCATACTTCAAGCTCCATTCAACCTTCAAGTCCAAGAGATTCTCCTACTCTTCATGAATGAAGATTATCATACATTCTACTTCAAGTCATCATATCTCTACTACTCCACTCTTTAAGAAGAAACATCAAAGAAGATCATCATATTAACTTACCTACAAGAAGAAGAAAGAATCATGAAGTCAGTCAAGTGAAGCAACAAGTATCATACATCCAGTCTACAAGAAGAATGAACAAGGCAAGATCTACAAGATGTATTCCTAAACATACAAATTCAAGCAATCACATTGAATACATCACACAAAGATGATACAATTTTCAAAGTATGTTGAGGTGGCATCTATGTGGCGAGTACACATCATTTTAAATGCATTCAATGTATCATTTAATAAAAGAAGCCAAAGGGATTCCTCTATGGAAGAATATTTTAAATGCTTTTGCCTTACCTTATCACATTGGAAAATGTGCCTTCATTGCCTCTCTCTTTTGTGCTAAAAATAGCAGTTTGTTGTAACTACCTGTGAGGTGGCACGATCTAGACCCTTGGCTATCGAATTGATCTTAGCCATTCATTGTATTCTGGAGCACTATATAAAGGCCTTGTTGCCTCATTTGTAAAATATATAGAAGATAGAAATTAGATTGTAGGCAAGTAGGAGTAGAATAGGAGAGACTCTCGAAAATTCTCCGAGAGGACTTGAAATTGTTGTATATATTCTCAAGAGTAATGCAAAGGACATTGGAGCTACTTGTTTGGTGTTAAGTATTATCTTGTGGAGTAACATAGTTTCCTGAATCTTGATGGAATTAAGAGATGTTTCAAATAGATTAGAAATAGATTAGAGCTCATTGTTGTAATGTATGTTGTATTGAATATTTGATCAACTCTTAGCTCATGCTTTTAACATTCATCGCTGGTGAAGTGTTGTGTAAAGCTAGTCTGAGCTATAATTTGTATAAGTTCGATTATGGATGCTTGTTTGAGCTGCGCCATTTGATGGGTGCTTGTATAAGTCTTCATGATTTGAAAACCATTCGCGTAACCTTAGGAGATTGCACCAGCTTCATGTAGTTGTAGGCACCCTTGGCGAAGTGAAGTTAGGTTAATCAAGGAGTTTGTCTATTCAATCGTCATCATTGCTTCATTGACCTTAGATTAGTTTTCTGAACCTTGATCTTTTTCTATTTCTTTATGATTGAGACCTTGTATATACATCATCCACACTGAAAGAAGGAACAAGCTAAACATGAATGAAGAAGAGTCTGCGTAAGTCCCTTTGTGATTATCAGCAAGATCACATGTAATCACTGAGTTAACCCATCAGGAATCATAGAAAGGAACCTTGGAGTTACTTCACTGGATCACATAGTTCAGCCTTTGAAGAGCTTTGTTCAAGAGAGAGTGGGATACTCTAGTGTTTTACTCTATTGTTGACTTGTCGAAAAACAAACATCAACACTTCCCTCCTGGATCCGTGAGTCAGAAGGAAGGTAAAATCGTGTTATTTGCATTTGATTACATTATAACCTTCGTTTTGATTTCATTGATTACAGTATGTTATGAAACAATATACTCTGCTTAGCCCAAATACTATAAAAATTATGCTCATTCATATATCAAGCATTATGTATATCTTTCAATTGCCATTGGGAAACACCTTTTGTAATGTCCCCTTTTGGGATCACCTTATACTTTGCCCTGAAATCACAATTCCTAATGAAACCAATAGCAGATTATAGTTAAAGATACAATTCCTTACTCAAAATCGAGATTATGTAAATCTGGTTATGGAGACCTGCAACCATGTTAGATGAATATGATATTAAATACATTTAATTCTAAGTCTAAGAAAGATCATATATAACAATGTAACAAGTCTCAAGGACTATGTGGGCTCAACCGTAAAGAGGGGGACATGATGAGACGCCCCAAGCATCCTCTACCTTAGGCCCAACAGCAGGACCTTATCCTCCATTGGCCTCGTGTGGTCCTTAACCGATTGTCCTTAACCACCATCATGAGGTGGGCTACCTAGTGAGGGCTTTACACCGTTCCCTCCATCACACCAAACCTTCCTCTTATGATTGAAGATCCCCTTTTATTTATTTCAACATTTGATTCAAGTGGGGATAGTCCGGGAGGCTGCAATAGGATGTCCTAGATCCTCAACTCTAGGCCGAAGGATAGGACCTTATCCTCCTTGGCCAAATGTGGTCCTTAACCGATGGTCCTTAACCATCATCATGAGGTGGTCTCATGTGGTCCTTAACCATCATCATGGGATGCCACTCCTAGTGAGGAATCATTTGCCATTCCCGCTCCTTGCAGTTGCCTCATCCCTCCTTGACTAATCATTGCCAGAATCAGATCACTGTTCATAACATCAATAATATAGGTTATATTGGCATCAACTATCATTGTTTTAGTTGTTATAATTGTAAGTGTATATATACATATTTGTTCACATCTATATTCATCTGTTAAATAAGCATAGACACACCTTATCATTGCATACCACAGGGATAGGTTACTTTATTGTTCTGCTGCAATGGCGTATGTTTTCATTGTTATTGATGCCCAGATCTGATCTATGCCTGGCTACGAATGTACTTCTGGAGTATGTCTTTCTGCCTTGCTGTCTAGGAGATGATGCTACTTTTCTGAGTGCAAATTATTAACTCTGATTCCTTCGATATCTGCATGGATCTATCTTCTATATCTGCATTTAACTCTCTTCTATATCTGCCTTTTAAACTCTCATATGCAGATCTGAGCGTGTCTTCTTGATATATCTTTATTCTTCCCCTTCTCCCACCCAACCACACATCACAAATGAGATTTTATACTCCATAGAATAGCAACGATCCTCATGAAGGGATGCAGCCCTTGTTAACAAAGAAACTCTTCATAATCACCCACTAATCGCACCCCTTTCTTTTACCTTTTATATAAGACAAATTTTTGTCTTCTGGTGAGACAATTTTGTCCTCATGTTAGGAGCGCTCTCCCTTAAGATAATCAATCTCCTCTAAACAATATTCGCTGCCATCTTATACACATACATTTCAAAACTGATCGCTCACTTCTCTCTTAGTCGGCCTCCTCTAAGACGTATTCTCTATCCTTTTATTTCTATTTCTCACACTTCTCAAACTGATCGCTCCACATCTCCTAATCTTTAAGCAAACAATTTGGTTTGTTATATATGATCGCTGCACTCATTTGGTCGGCCTCATTAAAGTCTTTTATTATCAAATTCAAAACATCAGATTTGAAGTCGGCCAATTTATGTTAATAATGAGGTCGGCCAACATAACAATATTTGTTTAAATCTTTAATTTAAACGATATATTGACTTCTTCAAAATGATGATAGTCGGTTGCATCATAATCAAATTTATTTTAATGAATTCCTTGCATAGTACGGGACATTATCCTATATTAATAAGAGCATATGCATTCTCCTCAGTAGATTTTGGCCTCGAAAAAGAGCAAGAAAGATTGTCTTGATTACATTGAATGAGATCATATGATGTCATGATCTTTTGCTCTCTCATTTCATTTTCACCAAAGATCCTGGACAATGAATACAAAATCTTTATTGTTATTGCTAACATCCAAAATGACAACAAAATGTTGCATTCTCTGCTATGATGAATTGCAGGAGTGTCGTGAATACTAGGATCCTACTCTTTTATGCAAAGTCAATTCTGTATTTGATTAAAGGGATCTAAGTGTCCTTTATTGCAGGTTGTATCTCTTACCCTATCACCCCTCTTTGCACATTTTCCACGGTGACAAGAATTTTGCAGTGACATAGGAAGCACCGAGTCTGAAACATCTTCATACCTTAGGCAATGAACAAAATGTTTGTCCTCATTTGCAAAAAGTGTATTTGTTGATATATCCTAAACATCTTCATCGTTATCACTTAAACCTCCGTATTATGGCTAACCAAAGTGTTCTTCTCAAATTTATATTCATTCATCATGCTACTTTGTACATCCATCAATGGCCCACTATTTTGAAGTTAGAAAGATAGACCATGATTTGAAGCATCTTCCTTCAACTTGAATTCTTCCCCTCCATCAAGTGGAACCCCTTTTGTCTTAATTTCATTGATGTTTTGGTGATGCATGCCATCATTAGAAACCAATAAAATATCTTTCCTTATCAAAGAATCTTTATCTTCAACGTCTTTTTTAGGTTCCTCTTGTTTTATTATTACTTCCACAACCTCTCCTTGTGATTTTGATTGTGAACTTTCTTCTGTTGTCATTGATGATTCTCTTGGATCTCGCTCCTTAATCTCCTCCTTAGCTTCTTATGTATTCATATAGGCTTCTTTTGCCGGGGTAACCAAATGCCTCCAAGTACTCATCAAAGGGGACACAAGCTTTTGCATGATTTGACAAACATTGGTACTGGTCAAGAATTTTGGGAGCCTCAAGTTTATACAATAACTCTTGAATAAGGTCCATGTCCTCTTCCTTTCGTAGACCTTCAAGTCTCTTTGACTAGAATGCATCCAATATTTTAGTTTTACCGCACAGGCTGGCAAGATCAAAGCTCTGATACCAATTGTAATGTCTCATTCTAGGATTTCCTTATTTCTTAAAGTATAATAGCCCTAGCTTACAATCATAATTGCAAAATAAATTATAAACATGAAATCAGACTGGAGATAGTAGTTGTAATAGTTTAATGTAATTCAGAATTAAGATTTAGAATGTATTTCTGTTGTAGAATTAAACTTATCCTTATATTTGTTGTTTATCCTCTCAAAACTAAAATGATTTTTCTTTAGTAAATTGCCTTTGAAATGTCTGTAGGTCTGCATGAATCATGGGTTTCGGCCCATTAACTCATCAATAGTAATTAAGAGTTTTCGTCCTTAATGGCATAAACATGAGGGGTTTCGTCCTTAGATTTATCGATCAGGTTTGATGCTCCTTAAGGAGTAGATTCATATATAAAATTATCTTTCCATTGATGATCTTCTTCTCCTTGAATGATCTTCGATATATATCTTTTCTTTTTCAAGAGACACAACCCTATATAGGTTGGTTGACCATTCATAACAACTTAACCTTTATTTAACTTCAATTTGTGTATTATTAATCATCTTTTATGGGCGCTTCCTAAATATCTCTTATCTTGCGAATTCTTCCTATCCATCTCTAATGCTCCCACCATGTGCATTTATGTACCTTTTCAAGTTCTCTAGTATATCCAATTCAATTTGTTGCATTTTATGAGCATAAGAGTTTTCATTGTATGTTTCAAAACCTATGCAATGATTAGATGCTGCAGAAGCATCGAAATGTAGTGATCAATTTTTACAAGCCTTTGGAAACGACTCACACTTGGGTGCAGGAACATCTGTTTCCTTTAATGATAACAGGGTACTAGCAAGCTTCTCATTATGCTCGGAGAAGGGATCTTTAGACCCATCATGACTTCCATTGGACCTCCCTGTTTTTAAAGATGCATGCATTATGTCATTGGCTACATCACTTTGACTTCCACTGAGAATACCACGTGCTTGCGTTTTGTTGTCTTCGGAATCTTCTAAGGATATATTCCTGCTATCATATTCTCCTCTGTCTACAGAATCCATACGTAACACATTCTTGTATGTCTTAGAATCTGAGATTCGCATATCAGCGACTTGTCCTGTTGAATCAGAGTGTACAATAGAAACATCTGTGCCAGTTGACCCAAATCTCTGCCTCTTACTTGACCGCAACTCTCTGTCCATTGTCATTTTGTCCTCGTCTCCAAATTCAGAAAATATATTTGTGTGATTCCATTTACTTCGTCTGGTTGTAGATGTACATGACTGTAAGGACTTGGTTTCACTTTCATCTTCTCCATGTTGAGATGAGGAACTTTTCTTCTTTTCTTTGTGTTCCTTGATCTTTCTTATGTTTGTAAGGAGCTTCACATGTTGCTCAGGCATCACAGCCTTGACCGCCTCTAGACCACATTTTCGTATGAGCATTTGAAGCAGCAACCTTGGCTTTGAATGGAGTTTTCGAAGAGGGGACATTACATTTGAACTTTTGGGCATGAAAAGTCAAATTGGACACCCTTGCATGGTCTAGGATCCATAACTTTAATATCTTTGGCATCATTGTTGGAAATTGTTTGTTTAATATTTAGTTTTGACATCTTAAGTTGTGTCTAGTCATCCTTATAGGATTTGAACGTACATGGTGTTTGTTGGTGTGTGCCTACGGTGGTGCATAGCCACTGCATAGTGATGGTGAGCATATGTGCTTGAATTTCGAGATCGGTTCTGAATTGCATGGCCTTAGATCTTCACCATTGATCCAATGTGTTGTTATGTTTTATTGTTTTAGGTAAACATAATGATTTTATCTGCTAGGATTTGTTCACAAAAAGATTTTGTTGCAGTGTTCCTATGGCCTTATGCTTTGAAAGAGTTATGTATGTGGTTGAAGAATTTTGCATTGGAGTTTGATGGAAATGAAAATTTGTGTTGCAGATTGTAATCATCCCAGGACTGCAGCCAGCTTGTTGGGTGCTCCATTATTTGAGTCGCCAAAGGTATGATTTTGCTTTTCAGTTCAGAGTTAGTATTTTTGTATTTGAACTTGATTTTTTAGAGCATGCTCTTAACTCACTAGCAAGATCCTAAAATGTAGGAGGTAAAAAGGCCCAGATATGTTAGGTCTACTTCAACAGCAACCATCCCACTAGGGGACAGGACTGCAAGGTGTGTATTTCTTTCATCATTTTGATCATTCAAATCATTCTCTGTTTTTTTGGTATCATCCCATGAATTGATATGTTGGTAAATTCAACCTATTTCTTTACCTGTGCAGTACACTCAATTGCAAGAAAATTTGGGGTCCACCGTCAACTTCAAAAACTATCACATTGAAGGCAAAGGAAAATGCATCAAGGGATTTAAAGAAGCCATCACCTGCAGATAGAAAGAAACATGCATCGAGAATGGGCAAAAACCTTCCAGTTGCTGAAAATGATAATCCTAATCGGCCACGTGGTGTTTTTGTTGTATCAAGCACGGGAAAGAATCCCAAATCATCTCCACCATCAAGCACCAGGAAATCCCTCAAATCACAGGGTTCAAAAAACTTTTCAATTAGACCTTTGAGAATGGACAAGAGAGGAGTTACAAAACAAGCAATTGGTATTTTGAGCACTTCTAGTAATACTGCTGCAGTAACAGTTCCTGCAAACAGTGAGAAGAAAGGGACTAAAATGCAAACAGTTTATAATACTACTACTCCAGTAAAAACCCCCGAAACCAGTGAGAAGAAAGGAGCTAGAAGCCCCACCCGAATCACTAAACTAACTTCCAAAAAAAATTCTACAAGCGATAATCAAAGTTCATCTCTGAAATCTGGTTCAACAATTAAGGGCACTTTTTCATCAGGTAACCTCTTTGGTAAAACCCCAAAGAAAGATTTCTTGACAAATCTTTCCTCTGGATTGAAGAAACTTGCATTATGTGGAAGGCATAGAGATTCTACCAAACAATCCAAAATGGCCTTTAAACATGATAGCAATGTAGGCAGTGAGGAGAAAGGCAAACAGACTCAAGATGACAAGATTAACTGTTTATGTGAATTTTCATATGAGCGATCTAGTCTAGCTGGTTCCAAGGATCAACAAGTCATGAAAAATAGCATCCTTGATGATCCTGATAAGTGCAATAAGTCAGGACGGACAGAAATAGGGGATCTTCGATTGAGAAAGAATAAAAAAGATGTTGCAAAAAGTTGTCCAAAATCCGGGCTTCGATTGACAAACAATAAAAAAGATACTGCAAAAAGTTGTCCAAAATCTGGTGTAAAGGAGGACAATTTGTCATCATTCAAGCAGCCAAAACTCGATGAGGAAGGTTTTTCATCTCACACCGAAAATATGCTAAGAGATACATTGGGAAACATGCTGACGAACTTGAGTACTATTCAAGAGCATGGAGATGATGATTTGGAGAAAGTTGAGAAAATAAAAGATTCCAGTGATCCCTTCCTTGAATTATTCTCTGGACCTATTAATTCCCATGAACAAGAAAATACTGCAAATTCGGTAGATACACAACTTGACAAGTATGAGGGAAGTTCAGAACATCTGCAAAAGGGCTTCATGGAACCAGATAAGAAGTCATTTCATGCAAAGATATTCAGCCCAAGTAGCTGTAAAAAGAAGTAAGTCTCCCGTTCCTGATTATCATGTTTGTTCTGTATTATTTTTGGCTTTAGGTCTTCTTTACATGCTGCCTTTCTGAATTCAGAAGAACTGATGGTCTTGAACAAAGGGTACATCCGACAAATAAGTATAGCTGGAATGCAGGCCAGAAGCCAAAGGTAATGTCCTTTTATGTCCCGCAGTATCATTCAAATATATAACATAGTACAGGAAGAGCAGGGTATGTATGTTTAATGTAATTTTTATTATATTAACCGCACACACGGGATTAATACATACTATAACAAACTGATATGCATGCACTGTGGGTTACTGGTTGATCCCAATACTTCGTTGTTTGATTGAATCTCAAGGGTTATGAGTGAACTCCCTAAGTGCATAAATAGGTGGTGTATGTGATGCCATGTTGTATATTAATTTATTTTCTCAGGGAAAGGTGGGATTAATGACTTTGAAATTTGGTGTAGGAAAAGTTAATTGTAGCAAACCCCTGTGTTTTACTCTGTCATTCTCTATTATAAATTATGTACAGAGGTATAGGAGCTATAGAAGATCAAGAGAATTGTTGTGGGAGATGAAATGGCTAGGATTCTGTCCATTAGCTTTCCATGCATTATTCACAGATCTGTCACAGACATGTATGAATTCGTATATGTGGCATCAAACAGTAACAGTTATTGTTGGTCCACAAGAAAGGGGATAAAGATGCATGGGTAGTGGGGGATGTTGACACCTGATGCCATCAAGCATTGTCAATGCTGGTGATTGTTGGGGCTGGTTTTAGGGTCTTTGCAGTGTTGCAAACTAGAAAGTTCTATCCGATGTTGGCATCCCAACATAGGAATCATGTTGCCATCTGGATCATTCCTCACAATCGTGGCTGATACAGTTTTTTTATGTCACAGTTAGTTTATGAGCTATAATGAGTTGTCATCAATTTGAAGAGAGGTTGGAATACTTACCATGTTAATTTGTGACAAAACTCCATGCGTCGAATGAATTGTTTCTGGATTTAGGAATCCATCTCCTTAAGATGCTTGATCAATGCTAGGATAGGTAAACATCCAAAATTCATGTTTGGATCTCGTGTAGTTTGAATTTTTCACCAATTTTGATTGTCAATTCTTGTTTGTATTCAACCATAAATTTGAAATGGTTTCTATATATGTCCTCCAAGGCTTTGAAGGCATCAAGTTTGCTTTTTGTTGTTCCAGGATGTGAAGGAAAGTATTTCATATATGAATGAAGAAGTTGTGTGCTGGGAGGCCAATAGGCTTGCAAACAGTTAGCAATGGGCTAAATAACCTAAAACAGATCGTCTTTGGTTTCCTGGTGGGCTTTACTGGGTGGAACTAATATTGGGCAAAACAGACATGGGGTTCAAGTCTTAATACACCAATTGAGCAGCTGTAGTTCAGAGTACACCCTCGAGCATCTCCTCATGCAATACCAAATTACTACCCTCCATTTGTAATGGGTTAAATTAGCGATTCCAAAGCTGTAATCATTTTGAAATCCTTTGGCAGATGGAAAATATCACCTGTGTTTTGGAAAATATGTTGTGATCATAGTCACCAGATCCGACCGGATCTGGTTCAACTTGTTCTGATCTAGATATTTTGGACTGGCTGGATTTGTCCGATTCAGTTCGGAATTTTCAATTGCAATAGGAATTTTACCGTTTTTGTTAAAATTCTAGATTAATTACTTTTTTGACTTCACGAAGGAATCAATTTTTTTCGACCTCATATGAAGGAATCAATTGTTTTTTAACTTGGCAACCATGGCTGTGATTTTAGACAGCGTTCATGAGGTTTTCATGTTAGGTTAGATTGAAAGGAAGAACCGCTAGACAAAGTGAAAAGTGTGCTTTAGTTGCATCTATTCTAGAAACTCTTCCTTTCGAAACATAGTGTTTTGCTTTTCAGTTCAGAGTTAGTATTTTTGTATTTGAACTTGATTTTTTAAAGTATGCTTTTAACTCACTAGCAAGATCCTAAAATGTAGGAGGTAAAAAAGCCCAGATATGTTAGGTCTACTTCAACAGCAAGCATTTCCAGCACTATGCCACTAGGGGACAGGACTGCAAGGTGTGTATTTCTTTCATCATTTTGATCATTCAAATCATTCTCTGTGTTTTTGGTATCATCCCATGAATTGATATGTTGGGAAATTCAACCTATTTCTTTACCTGTGCAGTACACTCAATTGCAAGAAAATTTGGGGTCCACCATCAACTTCAAAAACTATCAAAAATGCTGCCGCAGTAAGAGTCCCTGCAAGCAATGAGAAGAAAGGGACTAAAAAGCAAACAGTTTATAATACTACTACTCCAGTAAAAACCCCTGAAACGAGTGAGAAGAAAGGAGCTAGAAGCCCCACTCGAATCACTAAACTAACATCCAACAAAAATGCTACAAGTGATAATCGAAGTTCATCTCTGAAATCTGGTCCAACAAGTAAGGGCACTTTGTCATCAGGTAACCTCTTGGGTAAAACCCCAAGGAAAGATTTCTTGACAAATCTTTCCTCTGGATTGAAGAAACTTGCATTATGTGAAGGGCAGAGAGATTCTACCAAACTATCCAAAATGGCCTTTAAACATGATAGCAATGTAGGCAGTGAGGAGAAAGGCAAACAGACTCAAGATGACAAGATTAACTGTTTATGTGAATTTTCATATGAGCGATCCAGTCTAAGTGGTTCCAAGGATCAACAGGTCATGAAAAATAGCATCATTGATGATCCTGATAAGTGTAATAAGTCAAGACCAACAGAAATAGGGGAGCTTCGATTGAGAAAGAACGCAAAAGGCGTTGCAAAAAGTTGTCCAAAATCCGGGCTTCGATTGACAAACAATAAAAAAGATGCTCCAAAAAGTTGTCCAAAAGCTGGTGTAAAGGAGGACAATTTGTCATCATTCAAGCAGCCAAAACTTGATGAGGAAGATTTTTCATCCCACACCGAAAATATGCTAAGAGTTACATTGGGGAACATGCTGACAAACTTGAGTACTATTCATGAACATGGAGATGAAGATTTTGAGAAAGTTGAGAAAATAAAAGATTCCAGTGATCCTTTCCTTGAATTATTCTCTGGACCTATTCATTCCCATGAACAAGAAAATACTGCAAATTTGGGAGATCCACAACTTGAGAAGTATGAGGGAAGTTCAAAACATCTACAAAAGGGCTTCAGGGAACCACATAAGAAGTCATTTCATGCAAAGATATTCAGCCCAAGTAACTGTAAAAAGAAGTAAGTCTCCCGTTCCTAATTCTCATGTTTGTTCTGTATTATTTTCGGCTTTAGGTCTTATTTACATGCTGCCTTTCTAAATTCAGAAGAACTGATGGTGTGGAACAAAGGGTGCATCCGACAAATAAGTATAGTTGGAATGCAGGCCAGAAGCCGAAGGTAACGTCCTTCTATGTCCTGCAGTATCATTCAAATATATAGCATAGTACAGGAAGAGCACGGTATTTATGTTTAAAGTAATTTTTATTATATTAACTGCACACACGAGATTAATACATACTATAACAAATTGATATGCATGCACCATGGATTACTGTTGGATCCCAGTACTTCATTGTTGGATTGAACCTCAAGGGTAATTAGTGAACTCCCTAAGTGCATAAATAGGTGGCGCATGTGATGCCATGTTGTATATTAATTTATTTTCTCAGGGAAAGGTGGGATTAATGAGACTGAAATTTGGTGTAGGAAAAGTTAATTGTAGACAAACCCCTCTGTGTTTTACTCTTGTCATTCTCTATTATAAATTATGTACAGAGGGATAGGAGCTATCGAAGATCAAAGAGAATTGTTGTGGGAGATGAAATGGCTAAGGTTCTGTCCATTAGCTTTCCATGCATTATTCGCAGGTCTGTCGCAGACATGTATGAATTCGTATATGTGGCATCAAACAGTAACAGTTATTGTTGGTCCACAAGAAAGGGGATAAAGATGCATGGGTAGTGGGGGATGTTGACACCTGATGCCATCAAGCAGTGTCAATGCTAGTGATTTTTGGGGCTGGTTTTAAGGTCTTTGCAGTATTGCAAACTAGAAAGTGCTATCCGATGTTGGCATCCCAATATAGGAATCATGTTGCCATCTGGATCATTCCTCACAATCGTGGCTGATACAGTTTTTTTATATGTCACAGTTAGGTTATGAGCTAGAATGAGTTGTCATCAATGTGAAGAGAGGTTGGAATACTTACCGTGTTGATTTGCGACAAAACCCCTTGCTTCGAATGAACTGTTTCTGGATTTAGGAATCCATCTCCTTAAGATGCTTGATCAATGCTAGGATAGGTAAACATCCAAAATTCATGTTTGGATCTCGTGTAGTTTGAATTTTTCACCGATTTTGATTGTCAATTCCTGTTTGTGTTCAACCATAAATTTGAAATGGTTTCTGTATATGACCTCCAAGGCTTTGAAGACATCAAGTTTGCTTCTTCTTGTTCCAGGATGTGAAGGAAAATATTTCATATATGAATGAAGAAGTGGTGAACTGGGAGACCAATAAGCCTGCAAACAGTTAGCAATGGGCTAAACAACCTGAAACAGATCCTCTTTGGTTTGCTGGTGGGCTTTACTGGGCGGAACTAATATTGGGCAAAACAGACATGGGGTTCAAGGCTTATATACACCGACTGAGCAGCTGTAGTTCAGACCCTCGAGCATCTCCTCATGCAATATCAAATTACTACCTTCCATGTGCAATGGGTTAAATTAGCGATTTCAAAGCTGTAATCATTTTGAAATCCTTTGGCAGATGGAAAATGTCATGTGTGTTTTGGAAAATATGTTGTAATCATAGTCACCAGATCCGACTGGATCTGGTTCAACTTGTTCTGATCTAGATATTTTGGACTGGCTGGATTTGTCCAATTCAGTTCGGAATTTTCAATTGCAATAGGAATTTTACCCTTTTTTTTTTAAATTCTAGATTCATGATTTTTTTTGACCTCACGAAGGAATCAATTTTTTTCAACCTCGTGAAGGAATCAATTTTTTTTAAACCTGGCAACCAGGGTTGTGATTTTAGACAGTGTTCTTGAGGTTTTCGTGTTCGGTTAGATTGAAAGGAAGAACCGCTAGACAAAGTGAAAAGTGTGTTTTAGTTACATCTTTTCTAGAAACTCTTCCTTTCGAAACAGTGCGTTTTCCAGAAGCTCTTCCTTTCAAGTCTTAGACAGGTCAGCCTTCTTGGAAATTTAGCTTCTTTGAACTTTATAATTTTGAATATAGCTGGGTGGAAAGTGCTTGTTTTAAATATTTCAAGGGTGTCAAACTTTTTGCACATGCACTGAACTCTCCTGTCATCTATGATGTCATACGGTGTTTCATGTTGGTCTGTCTTATTTATTGTTGAATCAAACAAGAACATCAACTGAGTTAACTTTTGCACACAATCTTTATATTTAGCATTTAGTCAGGATTTTATAGGTTATATGTTAATTAACATTACTATTTGAAATTATGAGCTTGGGCTTGAAATAGGCTTGAATGTTGAGTTCATTACTGTCAGTGGTGGTCGGGTGTGCCTGTCATATATGTTAATCATGTTTTATGTGTTTTTCTGCCATTGCTTAGTTGTTCAGGATCTTGATTTGATCTTCTCCGTTCCTGATTTAATGCAATACTCACTCTTATTTCGTCTTCTTGGCAGATGTTAGCCTATGTTTCAGACTTGGAGAAGATTGATGGACCAACAGCTAGAAACCAAGCTATCAAAAAAGGAGGAAATAGACCGAGGAAGAAGAGTGATGTTATTGGAAGTGAAAATCTACCTAGTGTGTAGGAAATAGGAAATGATAATGAAGGAATAGGTAAGAACGGTCAGGGAAAGAGAGATGGAAAACCATCTAAGGCTGCAAAGGCGGGAACAAGGTAAAATGCTTCTGGAGTGGGGGAAAGAAGTTGCTAATAAGGCTTCTGAAGATGAAAAACCAAAGAAAAGAAGTAGATGGAAGAAACTTGATGAATTTGAATGGTAGTGTATTCCTACCGCTAGCCACCTAATTGACTGCAGTATAAAGGAGAAAAAAGAATGAAGAGTGGCATAAGTACTGCAGCCGTGCAGGATGAACCTGCTAAGAAATTCAGGGAAGACATCTGTTGGGTATTTTAGAGTGCTCTTTTTTTAAAAATATCTTTGGATATAACTTGACAATTTCTACATATTCTCGTAATGTTGTTCTCCATCACATTTCAAGTTAATTGTCATTACTTTTCAAATTGCATATATGATCCTTATTCATATGGCAACAATGAGGTATGCAATAGTATGTTCATTGTTACAAGGATATACCTTAAATTTTCTTATTGTTATTTACATATCATTGTATGCTAATTTAAATTTCTGATTCGATCACTCAGAGGGTGTAAAGCATCTCCTTGTACAAGGCTGGAAACAAATAATTGAATCATAATTGAGTGAAACATCACAACTTCTACCAACCAGTGCATATATAAAAACAAACTTTGCATATCTTTTCAATGTGACCTGAATTGTAAATGACCGCGAATACTACTTAAGCTTCTCCTGCTCCTATCTATCAGCGATGGTTTGAAAATGCACTGCTTCATGTTGTGTTCTTGAGTCAATTTTTTTTTAACCGAAACGTAGTATAAGTCTCCTATCAATTTGTCAACAACTCCAGGTAAAACTTGATCTGTTTCTTCCTAGGTTTCAATCACATATGCTTATAAATATTCGTTACAGGTCGACATCATTTTCTTACAAATTTATTGTAACCAGTACACATGCGAGCCATCATTTATCTACCCTTATAAATGGTACGGAGCTCAAACTTCACCATGAACCTAACTTTACAGGGAGATTACTTTATTGCTTTCACAATCATAACAGGAAACTGAAAAAAGTCATTAAGTCTCATGAGTACATCCAAATATGATACACAATTTATAGCTATACAGGAGCACCCTCAAATTTCAACACTATGCCAGCACCAAAGAGGATATGGAAAACCATCTAAGGCTACAAAGGCAGGAACAACAAGGTGAAATGCTTATAGAGTGGGAGGAAAGAAGATGCTAATAAGGCTTATGAAGATGAAAAACCAAAGAAAAGAAGTGGATGGAAGAAACTTGATGAATTTGAGTCTTCTACACAAGGTGATTCAACCCTATAGGAAAATCGAGAAAGTGAGCAAGAATTAGAAAAGGAAGAAGCCAAGAAAGTAAAACTGAATCATATTATTAATAATAGAGGAAAAGGACAAGAGTATGCGAAGACAGGGATGATGGAAGCAACTTCTTCTGGAAAGAAAGGGAAATACAATAGAACAATTGCTGCCAAGGTATAAAAACGGAGGAAAAATGAGGCAAATAAAAATGTAAATGAAGTTGAGTTTTATGATTGGCTGAAGCAATGTAGTTTCATTTGAATGTATATCATATTCCTTGGACTATGGACTATGGTATAGACCTTGGGGTTTCTAAAAAAAATGCAACTAATATGGATAATCAGATTAAACGATTACTATGGATTTTATAGTCCACAAACATATTTTGGGCACTGTTGGTAAACAGATTTGTTATTTTGAAAATGTTACGAAAACTATGAGAGAAAATAAAGAGAAATCTGCCTCTAAACATAAGATGCACAACATAAGTTTTCAAGAGAGAAAATGAACGTGATTAGCAACGGAAGCACAAAGTCTTCCAATTCAGATTGGCAGAAGAGGAGAGAAAGGGAAAAATATAATAATTAATCAAACATAAGAACAATTAATTTCAAAAAGAAATATCGATATAAGAACAACAATTCTTTTTTAATATTAAAACTAAACATCAGGAGCACAAAGTCTCTAGCAATTCCCCTTATAGAGCTCTCCCTTTCCTAGCTGTAGAAAAAGATCATTTTACATTGGAAATCATTGAATTTATAACCCTTTCTCTCTAGGGAACACTGCCTCATGTGTAGGAGCAATCTGTCTCTCCCCAACTATCTCGGTATATATCTCTCAATCGTCTATGTAGTCCTCCCAAGATGTACCTAGTCTGTCGTACATATGCTAGCTGCTCAACATCCTCCTCTCATACCTCGCGCTCCCTCCATGGTTGCCAGGTGACTGTGTCCATCTCATCCAAGGTGCGTCTCCAGTAACCCATGTCTCATGTCCACCAATAGTGTAGTATCCCTGCATATAACCAGTAGTAGGGATAGTCCTCGCCTCTCGAACGATCACACAATGGCCTCATAATAGTTATGTGCTCCCACGTGCATACGTGTAACAATGTCACTCCACAACCCAAATACTGACTCTTGCTATACACTCAGTTGTGTAGCTCTCTATATGAATGCGTCAACACGTAAGGTCCCCATGCAAACACCTCACCGTCCATCATCCTCTCCAAGACATCACCCCATCCAGTCGTGAAATATTGCTCCTCAGTGAATTGCAGGAATAGCCTCATAGTCCTCGGTCACCTCACGCGCGATTATATCACTAGTGGTCGCTTCTGCATGCATCCAAAATCACTAAGTCGACAATTTGCACAAGTAAAAAACCCATCCCCTTTTGCATTAATGCAAAAGTGCATCATTTTCTTGCATAGACTCACTCTCTCTCAAAGGTGTGCCATTTTTACCCCTATCTCAATGTTAATGATTAAACTTGTGTCTAAATACCAGCAATGGTAAATGTCATAAGTGTGGGACTTGATTCGTGAGATAACCTCCAAATTTTAAAGAAGCCAACTCTTCTTTGAATCTTCGAAATATGGAAGAAAAGAGAGAAACACTTCAAAACTAAACAAGTATGAATAAAATCTACTCTGTAGCAATGCACCAAAGGATGATCCTACACTTAAATAATTGAAAAACATGATGCATCCATTCAATGGTACCAACACTGATTCATAGCCTTCAAAAGAGCGTAAACGCATGATTTTCAAGCATTCCTAAAATGTTATTATTTCAAGTGAATCATATAGGCTAAGATGTATCACAAACAACACATTAGAATACTAAAATAATTTAGCATAAAATGTCACCACTCTTCATTGTTGATCGGAGAACAAAATATGAAAGGCCTTGATTTGCGCAGACACATGATATTCAATCCTTTCTTGAGAAACACCCATTAAGGCTTTTACAATTTTTTTTTTGTTTTTCTGGTTCCCTATGTCTCTTTTTTCTAACCCTTAAAATATAACAACACATGCTTATTTAAAACAATCTCTCATCCCAAAATTCTATAAAGAAACAAATAGTTCACTGAGAATGAAATGAAAGTCAAATGCATCACTTGTGCCTACGAATGCTCGAACTGTAGCTTTACCATTCCTCGACCCTGCATTAAAAAGAAACAATTTGATGACTCCATCTCAGACCAATGCCGTAACGTCTTCTTTCTGTCAGAAACCCTTTATTTCGGTGATGCACAACACTAACACGTGGATTCCTCAGTGAATGACACAAAAGAAAACACTACCAAAATGACAACATCAAAAAGGTGTGTCACGATGACACGTGGATTCCTCTATTTCCTTCACTGGGACCCATCCTCTAGTGACTCTTTGTACTTCAAACCAATAGTGCAACCCGAAAGATTATTTCTTTTAAGAGCCTCATCCCTTTGCGCAATGGAGACACGTGGACCCCTCAGCGAATGGCGCAAAAGAAAACACTGCCAAAATTGACAACATCAAAGAGGTGTGCCATGATGACACATTGCGACTTTACCATCCTTCGAACCTGCATGAAAATTGACAAGAAAATGAAACCATCCCATAGAAACTCGTGACATCCTAGACTCTGTTTGCTCCAATAAAATTGCTCCCAGACCTTTGTTTCATTATTTCTATTGATGCCTCAAGACATTGATCGCATGGGCTCTCATAATTGACTCCCTCTATTAACAACTCTAATAAGAACGAATAATTCAAAATGTAGGACTTTTGCTCTACAATTCTTGGCAACTCACAAGGGGATCTCTACGTGCAGAGAAGAACTCAAAATCTTTGAAATAATTAAAACACAGAAACAACAAAATTGTGATACCACACCTAGAACAACTTCAAAGCTTTTGGAGAGCAAGCTGTAAAGATGCCCACTCATTTTCAGATAGCTACTCCTTTTTCTTTAGACCCTCAAAGACTATCCAAATCAATGATTTCATTATAAGAGAAGCTCTGTAAGCTTTGGACTGCAGACTTCATCTGGAATTCCAGTTGAGCGAGTGGTTGCAGAACTGTCTCCACCTCTACAACACTTGGAGTTTGGCTCAAAACCTAAAAGGAAGTTTGATTGTTCTGCTTGTTTACAAATAGAGCTCTTATTTGTTCTTCTGCCAATATCGTCTTCTCATCAAGAAATGGGGAGGGGAGTCCTAACTAGACTAGTTTTTTCAATGTATCCATTTCTTTCACAGCCTACTCTAAAGCATTTAGATGAGCTTTACACTTAAGAGAAGCTTTATTACGGCTCAGAAATTTATTCACTTTCACTACGACTTTTCTCTTTTTCTCCACCCTTGTTGTTTGAAGAACTTCTTCAGAAGCATTATACAACTTCTATACTAATAGTTGAGACTCTTCAACCTTAAGTGTGACCAAAGAGAGGGTCTGTTCCACCACTGTTCTTACTTCTGCCCTGAGGTTCTAAGCATCTAATATGAATTTAAGTGTAGGCTTGAGCTATGATGTTTCATTTGATATTATTTGCCAATATGAAATATACAACTCTTGAATCATTAGCAACACCCCAGATGTTTGTGGCCTTTGTGTGATCTTCTCTTTTAGCTACGTTATTTGTTGATCCTTAGCTTGAAGTTCATCCTAGAGCTATTTGTTTGAATCCCTGAGCTCTGAGAGAGTTTTGTGGAGCTAAGTCACCTCATCCGACCTATCTTTTAGGCGCTTCTCTGTCGTACTCTTTGCCTGGATCAAGGATTCAATGGAAGCTTTAGGGGCATCCAACTTTGTGTATAAACTTGCTTTCTTTGACTACTCAGCTTGAAGTGCTTCCTTCGGAACTCTTCCTTGCAAGTCAAGTGTCAATATGTTAAGCTCTATTTCTTTTGCCTTGGCCTCTGCATTCAATTGGTCAACAATGATTTTCACCCACAACAACTCAAGCTCCTATTTCTCAAGTTTCTTGCTCATTTTTGTAAAGTATGTAGTTATAGACTTTTGTGTCTCCTCCATGAGCTCAACTTTATCTTGCGGCCCAGCCTGCATAAGATTCAATCCAACCACGTGAATAATGTAATCTTCTGGACTCATTTACTCTTGTTGTTTGATCACTGTGGGAGTCATATGTGCAATCATTAATGACTATTGTGAATGGTCATTTAATGATTGCATGTGCGACACTATAGGGGCTCTCCCTTATTTCTTTCTCTATTTATCTTGGTTGGTTTACCGTGCTTTCCTAGTTGTTTCAATTTGTTGGTGAAAATCTATCGAGGATTGAATGACTCTAATGAAAGGGAAACCTTGGGGCAAACCATATGGTATGGTTACTTGTCCTAGGACAGATCTAGGACTAATGGGAAATGGTGGTCACATCATGAGGACAGATGGAGAAAATGGAGGCAAATTCAAAAGGGGAGGGCCCGACAATTGCGAGATGAGGGGTAAAGAAAATGAATATGGTGGGGTCATGGTTGTAGTGGCAGGGGATGGATGAATCATGGAAATAAGGGGTGCCACTAATGGAGAAAGAGAAGACTGAGAAGTAGAAGAGGGCATAGAAAGACTTACCTAGATCCCTTCAGTTGTTGTGGTGCTAGATATTGGTTTTGTTGATGGTGCCAAAACAATTGCCACTTCTTCTTCATCTAAGTCTTTTTGCAATTGTAACTTCCTCCTCTTCCTTGATGGTTCATGTTCTCTCTTCGCTTCCTCTGCTTCGGCCTCTCTTCTAGCTAGATTTCTTACATCGTAAGGAGAAGCAGAGGGTTGATGCTCATCATCCCATAATTTCTCCCAGGTCTCATCGGTGTCGATATCACCAAAATTATTTTCCATCTCATAGATTTCTTGCCTATATTTCTAATAGGCGTCAATCTTTCTGATACTCCACTCTTCTCTTATGAGAGTTTGTCTAAAACCACGAGTCATAACATGGCAGGATCAAAAGTCTTTATGGGCATGTAGAATGTTTCCTAAGGATGAAGAGGTTCGGTGGAAATCTAATCCAACTCTATTTACACATCAAGTGAATCAATCGAGGGTGACCGTTTGGCTTTAAAAAAGGATGACTCTGATGTTTAAATGGGGTTGTGACCTTCCATTGGGATAACCATTTTACCATGAAACCCTCAGGGTCATATACCCATTGATCTTTAATCAGATTAAGGCCCAGATCTACGAGTTTCAACATTAACAAGTGCTCGGCCTATCTTTTTACCTTTGTAATACCACCCTTTGAGAACGGGATGTCATATATGGCTCTCTTTTTCCTTCCAGTCCTATACTCATAATCCATTACATCTAACTAGTGAGCCAATTCTATAGCCAGGATTCTATTCGTTAAGAATTTAGGAAGCCTGAAAGGCTCCTCCTTGAAACCACGGACTCTAATCATTGTGTAATGGGCCCCGAAGAACCAATCACAGGGTATACGAGAGTTGGACATGATACCCTTTTGCTTGTTACTTATCCTGAAAGTGATGTTTTTCTGGCTAAGATCAATTAGAGTTGGGGCCATGAAATTTTCTGAAAACTCATAGTAGTCAAAAGTAATTGATAGTAAATGAGTCCAGGCCAAAATTGGAACAATCTTTTGTGCATCTATGGACTCGTCGGTTATAGTCAAATGCATGTGAATCTGGAAGAATTGTGGGTTCTGGAACAACATTAGATGCAAGAGAAAAGAAGAATAACTAAAAATTGTTGTTGGCCAAAATTAGCCACTTGGTAGCACAACTTGCTGGCTATAACTTCTAAGAAGTCCATTTTATAGGCTTGTTTCTTGGTAACTGTCTTGAGACAGAAAATCGTCACCAACTGCAAGTCATGAACATTTGTATCCTCATCAAGGCCAAAAATGAAGGCCAACATGGAACACACGTCTTCAAGAATATTCATAGCAACACAAACAATCACTACAAAAACTTATCAAAATGATGTAAATCAAAATCAACATTAAACCCCTCAAAAAACATCAAAAGCACCCAACATATAAGAAAACTCTTCAAAACTCAATTGCAACACAATGGTGATTTCAGCATGAAATTAGAGAAAAGCTCAAGTTCTCACTTAGAGCAAATAGCAAATGCAAAATAACAGTCTAACCCTCTTTCTGAGCTCAACTCCTTTTATACCTTTTGAGGGAATAAAATATTAATTCCCCTTATTCCTCCATATTCTCCTCAAAATAATTAAAAAAAAACATTTTATTGTGTGCAAAAGTCCCCTTATATCCCCTTGAGCCTAGCGCCACTTAACTGTACAACTTAAAGTACCTTTTATTAAATAATTAAATAAGTTGTCAAATAGAAATATAAAATAAAGTTACTTTTTGACAACTTCAAATAATTATTTAATCTATTTTCCCTTTACCAAACCAATTAAACTAAGGGAAGACTTAGGAAAATAGGCTAATTTCTATCACACTTCTCATGCACGAGAAGGGGACATTATAAGTTCTACTAGGAAGCTAACGCTATCTTCTTGAAACACACAAATTATAAGAAGTTAATGTTATCTTCCTCACAAATCAATCTCAATTCAACCCCAACTTGAATCTTCCCTTTCCATCAAGCAGAGTACCCCAAGGTTGGAAGAGGAGAAGAGGCAAATAAAAATTGGACTCTGTAATGACACATTCACAATAGTTCTTCAAGAAGCCCAAAAGCTTCTCCTGGGTTCTTTGATTTTGATGCAATTTCATCTTGTAGTAATTATATGGCTCATCTTGCCTAAGGACTACAACAATTTATTATTTCTTCTTACTTTAAGTTTATTTATTGCTTTCTTGGGTAGTGTTAGATCTAGATTGCTTTTTTCATTTACTGTAGTAGATTAGAAGTTTCATTTACTTTCAAGTGCATTTTAAAATAAAAATGACAAAAAAACATACCATAGAATGCGTGAAAAAATCATATAGTTAATTGGCTCAGACTTCATTTCAAAAAAGCAAAAAAAAAAAGATTTGCTTCATTTATTGCATGCATATAGATTAAGCCTTCATAGAAAAGAAAAAAGCAAAGCAAAAAAAGAAAAGAAAATCCTTGATTCCACTAGAAGGTATACAACAAGGGTCAACAAGTCATCTAAACGAAATACTCCTCTTCCTTTAGATTTGGATTTCATATCCTCACCTCCCTTGGCCTCCTCATTCTAGGTAGGTTCTAGGGAACTTCCCTTTCCTCTAAGGCAAGTGTGGTCACCTTTCTTGCTTGATAATTTACAATTACCTCGATTGTGTTTCTCCTTAACTCTCATAGCATATCAATATGTTTCATCAATTATATTTATTTTGATTAGGGATAGCTCATCGTGAATTTGTAACCACAACTCATTGAGGTATCTAGAAAAAACATGCTCACCATATTCTCGTACATCTACCTAGGTTTGCAACCTCATAATTTTTTCTTAAGTATTCTAGTACAAACAACTCCCTTTGTTTCAAGTTTTAAAACTATTTGAACAATCTTTGTTGTTAATCTATAGGTAAGAACTTGAATCTCACTTGTTTCAACATCTTGGGCCATAATATGATTTTATATTTTCCTTATCTTCTCCAATTATTTTGGAGGTTATCCCACCATAAGGCAGAGTGAGACTTCACCTTTGTCACTGTACACTTTACTCTCCTTGGATACTCTACATGGATTTTCCATGTCAAAATATTTCCCTAATTCTTGTAGCTAATCGATGAACAAATCAAGATTTAAATCACCTTTAAAATTTCAAACCTCAACGTTAACTCTAGTCCCTTGTTTTGATATAGCTTGAATCGACCTATCCATGGAATTTACTCTTCTATTTGTTGTATTTCTATCCAAACCTCGAAACTCTCTCAATTCCCACCAACCCACCCCTTCTAATAAACAAAAACCCCACTCAAAAAAAATTAAATTGTTATTCTAAAATTAAACAACCCTCAATTAATCCACTACAACAGTCACATTTTATTTTTATTTTTTCTTAAAATATCTCAACACTTCCAATTAACAGGAAAAGTTGACCGTTATACAAGAAGCATTGTAAAACTAGGAAAATAAAAATATAAAAACATGTTCAAATTGAAAATCCTATTTCATTAATACCAAATTCCGATCTTTCATAGATTTATAACTAGCATTTTCTCCTGACAGAGGTGCAATAGCTACACTGATAGAAAACGATATGTAAGTTAATATGCTAGAGAGTAGAATTCAATTAGTATATTAAAGATACATTATTTTTATTTATCATTTTTTGTGTATAAAGTAATTTTATAATCAATCGAAGGAATGTTTTGAAATCACTTCAATTTTGTTTGGAATGCGATCCCCAATTTCCTTTGCTTCTATCAGATGAGCCTAGAATGAGTTTGCACTTATATCATAAAGGAATGCTTGCTTTTATTTTAAAGGTGTATATTGAAAACAATAGGATGTTAGTTTGTGTTAAGCAATGGAAACAAAGACAAGGAAATCTATTATTAGTAATGTGGACAAATTTCCTGATGCATTGGTACACAATAGTCAAAACATCCACCTATACATCTTGAAGGTGTGAATGTATTAGGTTATTTTTTTTCTTTTCTAAAGCATATATTATGAAGATGATAAGAAAATAATATATTGAAAGGTTATCTACAAAATGTTGCATTCAAATTTACATTCTCAAAATTGTTATAGTGATTCACTTCTTTCATTGTCATCTTGGAGGCGTTGTATGGAAAAAAGTAGGCAAATATCATGCAATTTTTTAGAGAATATCTAGAGCCTTGTGAAACCAAATCTTATGATAGGAAGACAAGTCCCTAATATTTTATCAAGGCCACGGATCACTATCCTTCAGATTACACATTGAATCAAAATAAAACTATATAATCTATGTAATACAATTAAAATAATATTTAGTAATGTAAATAAAAAATTGGACTCTAGATTCTTTAGAGAACATGGTTGAATATGACCTAGAAAACTTTATATGACCTAATTTTATAAGATATTTATATGAAAAGAAAATTATTCCCTGATTTAATAAGAAATTTGGTTGCTAATTGGAATGAGGACTCTTTCTACTCAAATCAACCAATGTAATAGTTGAATATATTTAGTTTAGTTTACTAGGAGACCAAACAATAGACTAGGTGTAGGATTACAAAGGGAAGGCCAACACATATGCAGGTATAGTCCATAATGCCTGCAATTTCAAGCTAACTACAAATCACATCAAATAAAATATTATCAGCTAAAAAATATATTTTTGGCACATTTTTTTAACAGTGTGACAAAAAACACACAAAACTATCCGACGAGTTTAGAAAACTTCATAGCTTGAAATAATGTTTTGCTTCCAATGCACTACTATTAAATCTATGTTCTATATACAATCGTATGAATCATATGCCAATTTGTCATTTATTGGGAAAAATTACTTACTCTCTAATGTTTAATAGTGTGAGTTTCGGGGCAGCAAGAGACAAACAATATGTATACAATAGTAGAGAGCTATATTTTTATACTAAATTATCTAACTTTATTTTTTCCTTAATAGTAAGAAGCTAAATATTGCTAATGGATCACATATTACATCCTTTCATTTAAAAAAATAAAAATTAATGGAAGTAGATTTACGATTTAGTGTATTTTATTATGTATACAAATATATTCTTCTTAATCTAATACATTTATTTCTTGTACTCTCTAATATGTTATACTTAACAATATAATTTCCTATCAGGGTGCAAGTGCTAGTTAAATAGTAAATTAATATCGACAACATGGTCTTGTCCTCAATGATGGTGCCACCAGTTCAATGTTTATTAATAATAAGTTTATTTTTCTATTAGTAGTAAGTTTATCTCAACAACTTCCTCACTTATCATATGTAAAAGATTATACATCGTTAACATCTTTCTGTATGGGTACCCCATTTTATTTGTTTTTTATTTGTCACAAATGTGTTAAACAGTAAACTTGTTTCAATTTCTAATCAATATCGCATTGCTCAAACTTTGCTATTATTGCGTACACATACTCTATGACTTTTCTATTGTTTCTAGGGTCTACTCAAGGTTTTTCGTAAGGAGTTAATGTGATTGTTGAACTATTTTTTAAAAAGGGGCAATTCTGTGTAAAATTTTCTTGGACTTTGACAATGATGATGATGTTATTTTATTGAATAATGAAAAAATTGACTACATTATTTTAAAAATTTGGAGGTAGGGAACTTGTCTATGGGACCCATACTCCCATGCTAGTCGCTCTATAGTTCTTCCACCATGTATAAAAGTTTGCAACATAAGACTTGCAAGCCACAAATAAGGTACACTAATTTTCTCCCTTCCCATGGAGAGTGAGGATTTTAACCATGATTATGTATCTCTAGAATAGACAATCTTTCAGGTTAGTGGATTCCAAAGTTTGTAACCTTTTACATTATCACCATATCCAATGAAAATACACTTTTTAGTTTCTGGATCCAACTTAGTACGTTTTTATTTGGGCACATGAACATAATCCTCACAGCCAGATACTTTTAAAAGCAATTAATACCAACATGCCAACATAATACCAACATTGTTCGATTCATTTATCAACCCAATAGTTGTAAATCTAATTAATACCAACATGCCAAAGACAGAAAACAATAGAATCATACAAATGAAACCATGACATGCGATTTAAAGTAGAAAACCCTAAAAAGGGAAAAACCACTATCCAACCTCACCAAAATCATCATTAGGTCTCGCTGACCAAAATGTCACCGATTACACTTATGCCTCACTGGCAAGGATCTCATTGATCACATATTGATAGGAACACCAATCCATAGTACATCAAGAACACTAACTCCATTCAAACCAGGAGCACCAACTCCAATCAAATCAGGACCAACACCTCCAATCAAATCGGAACTAAAAATATAGAGTACTACTCTGTTTACATTATCATTAAAGGTTACAGATGAATTCTGTAACTCTCACTCAATCATTTCCTCTATGTGAATATATTGAAAACAGTAACTCACTCTTCCTTTGCCAATTTTTCAAATAATAACTCTTCAAAACCATCATACACCCAACATAAAAGTACATTGCTTTGTTTACAATGGCATCATGGGAAAATACAAAATCACTTGAACCCAAAAGACATTCACACTTACATCAAGAACCCTCTTCTTTGCATAATGCTTTATCTTCGTGTCACAAAACTTCTCTAACATTCACTCTACACTATGCTTGTACCATCATTGCATTCAAATCTATATCCAATATAAATAAACATTAAAATACGCATTGAATCCTTACCATCTTTACTCTACAACAATCATTATAATCTACCTCAATTATCATTCTCTACAATAATCATCATACTTTGCCACTATTATCACACTTTGCCATCTTCATACTCTACCACTATCATCACAATGTGCCATAACCATACTCTGCAACATACATCTCACAATAGCACTCTCATCACTTTGTTCTTCTTGATATCACATTTCATGTAAGATTCTACTCCACACAGATCTTGCAACATACTTACATCTTAAACCCTCACTGTCAAACTATTTTCATATATATTTCTGAGATAAATTTACCATAAAAAACATACATGAATATCTTGCTATTTTTTCATCTCTTCTGACTCATCATTAAGGTTTGAAAACCCTAACCCCACTCTAGTTTGAAATCCACTAACCTTCGGTCCAAAGAGCAGTTACAAAACCTAACAAAAAATTATCACAACCAACAATACGGTTGTATGCCCGTCAAAGAGTCTTCATAGTGAATGGTCGTTGCACAGTTTAAATCTCCATCATTGATTTACTTTTTTGCGCCCTTTATAAATTGAATGACCGCCATAGATTTTATTTTGGTGCTTCGAATACAAGTTGTCCCTCGGTTCACCCGGTCACCACTAGGAAGTGGGGCCGGTCATCTCATGACTTTGAACCATTAATTTATCACTTAAGTGGTCTAGTTACTAGATACAAGTCATTGCCAAATTAGAATAAAAGAAATTCCGTCACAAGACAAGTTCTTTTAAATCGTATTCTAGGTATTGAGGAGTAATTAGGATTTTAGATTTGGAGGACTTAGGTCTTTCAAACAATTCTCAAACCCCTAAAGTTGTGTCACTACTTACTGACATGAATTAATCTTAACCTTTGACACTACCACTGTTGCAAAGAAATAGCAAAATGATGAAGATATTTTGAACTTGAAAGAAACACTTTGCTTTAGAAAGTTTTAAGGTTTTAGGACCTTGAATCCACTACATGTGTGAACCCGAAACAATTCAATCAAGAGCCAATGCATTGACATGTTCATTTGTAAAGAGTAAAAAACATAGAAGCAACCTTATTCAGTGACTTGCTTTCAAGGTTGTAGGGCTAATCTTCAACATACTTCAAACCCTAATATGTAGACCAAGCTATGTGGCAGGCCCATTTCCAAGTTACATGTCTTGAAGATATCATGACAACCTTGCTTTAACCTCCAACAACAGTGATATATTCCAATACCACATAACATTCCTGATGAATCCGTAGAAGCATACTGTTATATATATGTTGACTGATATATATATGTTGACGTCAATGCATGACAATCCTGAGCTTTTACAAACAACCTCTTGTGGAAAGAACAAACCAATGGATCATTGGACTGTATAGAAGGTATTGATCTAATTGATGACACAAACAAAGATGGTCTACAATCCTTCTAGGTCCACTCAAACAACCTCTTGCCACTTGATCATCTTTGACATCAATTGAGCAAATCCAACTGAGTTCACTCCATCATCACTCCACCACTAACATACAATCCACCACTAACATACCAATATAAGCTGAGATCCTATGACAATAATGCTCTTTTGACATCAATGACAAAACTTAATGCCAACACTTTTCACCAGCACTAAGCTACATAGATGGGGGTCCATCGTAGTAGAAACTAATTTTAATCACTCAAGCCAAGGCCTAGCAATGAAGTAGAAAATTTGTTTAAATTAGAAAGATATGACATAAAATGGGTACCTCCTTAAGCCCCAACTATAAAGGTAAAATAATGTAGCCTAACGTATCAATAAGAATGCCTTTTAGTCATCTTCAAGTAAACGCTTGAATGTGCATAAGTGCTTTAATGAAGATGGTTATTAAAGAAAATTATTTGCATACATTAAATTGATTAGCAAGATTAATGAGAACACCGTCACATGAATAGCCATGTGCTATACCGTGCACATATAATGGTCCATAGCAATCTCATCATCATAAATGGAATCAATTGTGGAGCATGAGAAGAGAAAGCACCTCTACTATGAAGAATATAGACAAAATGATGCTCATGTGAATGTATTTAAGAAACATCAAACTCATGACCATGGTGCTCATATACCTCATCACTATCAATGTGCTCATATCACTCATGATTATCCCCATGGAAATGTGCATTGTTAGCTTGGTCATGAGAAGGAAAAAAAATTATATAAATCTTCAAATTCTAATTAGGGTGATCCATTGAATGATTTCCCCCATCATTATGCACTCTACATGTATCATATTTTTATCAATCAAATATTACACCTTACGTTTTAAACTCATCTCATGATGTGTAGTATGTCGTTGAATTATGTGATAATGACAAAATGCATTGATATCATCATAACCCTTAGATAATCCTCTAAAGTATCCAAAGGATGAATAGGAGGTTTAGTGCAATCATATTAGCATGAAGTAGAATCTAAAGCACATTATCTATGGGCTCAATCAATTTTGTACACTTTGTAAAATTTTGAGGCTTGAATGTAAGAACATTTGAAGCATTAGCTACAATGAGAGTTAAACTTTTTCTCTTGTTTATCACTATCCTTTCAAGAACTATTTTTCTTTTGAGAATTTGGGGCATGAATGCATGCAAGGGGCATGAGAAGAACCATATTTGAGTGTATTTTATTCTAACAATTTAAATTCAACAAGTTTTCAATAATCATAAAAAATTCTACAAATAAAGCATAATCATTCAAATACACACTTTGTTGAATAGGTGACAATAATCCCTTAATAAAAATATGTTCTATCTCATCATCAAGGAGTTGGTGTTGGATATTAGAACATAAGGGCTAAAACTTCATAACATAATCATGAACGTGATCTTTAGGTTCTTGTACACAATCAAACAACTTTGAAAATGTAGTCTTCATGACTCAAAAGATGATGGAGAAATGCCTTGTCCAACTCAAAAAAGTATGAATGGACCCATGTCCCTCCATGATTGTGGAAACAATTTGGCCTATATGTTATCATCGTACACATATCAAAACATGTAGATGTAGAAGACCATAAATGTGTAGTTAGGTTACCCTTTCCATTATACATCTCAAATAGTGATGCCACAAAACCAATAGGTAATGGAGAGGTCACTATCTCAAAATTAAGAGAAGCATGTTGTGCTTCAATAAATTAATCCATATCATTTTCACTAGGCATGGCATAAGCCTTATGCTCTATCTACTCTATCAAGTTTTTTAATGAGTGTATCAAGGGAGGACCTATGGATAGTAGTGGTGCAAACATGAGAAATGATGGATAGATAAAGAGAGTGAGGAATGTGGGAAGTAGATAGACTATAAGTAATGTGAGGAAGGGACTTGGCACTAGTAGGAGGAAGGTAATAAGTGGTGGTAATGCTAAAAGGAGAAGAGGAATGTATGACACTAGTAGGATAGGATGGAGGCATGAAACCAATAGGGTGAATGTAAGGAATAGGTTCAATGCTAGTCAAATGAGGGCTCGTCATGGTACTAGAGGGAGGATCATAAAAACTGGGTAGCACATAGAAAGGAATAGTACGAGAAACATTAGAAGTAGTAAGGGTAACAATATAACCAGATGGTCAGATTGTAGCAAGGAAGAGACACTATGTAATGTACTTGAAGAACTATCCTTAGCACCAATGCCTTGTGTTGGCACCTGAAAAAACCAAGTTCCCAAAAGTTCATTATTTTTCCCCATATCCATAAAAAATCCAAGCGTGCATCTTTGTCTCTTAAACCCATTTTTTATACTTGATATGAGATTACTTTAAATGGGTGTTGTTCATTAAAAATTCTAAGTAAAAATTCCCCCAAGTCATTGTGTTTTCCTTTGAAATTTTTTCTAAGTGTTGGTCTTTATTGTCTTTGTCGGTGAATTGACTAGTTTGCGAACTATTGATTTCGCTGACTAAGGTTCCTTGGTTCATTATTTGACTGAGTTTCTTGTTGAATATAAGGAATACTGAGAAGAGGGGTGAATCAGTATTCCACAAAACCACTTCTTCCATACTTGATTAATCCAATTACCAAAATTAATAACATGAAAGCATAATAAACATAAGAACAACAACCATAGAGACATAACACATAGACACCAAGATTTTTTACGTGGAAAACCCAAAAAGGGAAAAACCACAATGAGTGTTAACTCACAATATATTATGATAACAATACCAGATTACATAAGGCTCACTGCCAAAAGAAATGCTCACTGTAGATGGACTCACTATCCACTGAGAGAGAAAGATAGAAGGTAGAAGGAAATTGGCTCACTGATAGTGATGAACTGTTGCAAATGCATCTACCACATGCTGGATCACAGTTCCATCAAAGGCTCCATATACAGATTCAAAGGTCTTCATTAGTTCGGCCCTGCTTTTCCACTCTACTACATATACTCTGTTTTATGCCCCTATTATCTTTTTATGCTCTGCAAACTGCTATAAATCATCCACACATCGAATGCGTACTACTTCCACACATTCGCACCAATTCCACACAGTGGAGGAATGCAGACCCTTTTATTATGGTATTGGTGCATTGTTCCTATCTTAACTCTGTTCACCCGAACTTAGACACTTCACCATATGACTTTCGGAGGAAGTCAAGACTTGAACACTGGAACATGTGATCACTAGTTAGTACTGAACAACATACATGAACCGCATACAAGTGTCTTTAACTATGGAGGCATACCATCTAAAATATTGTCACTTTCTTTGTATAATGTATACTACCCATACTTAGTCATTTATTCTTCTAAAGTAAAGTCTCTTTGCCATGTTGGTAGAAACTCTTTTCCTTGTTTCCATCAATGACAACATTCAACATTCATCAGAGCAGTGTCTCTTGCCAACAATCTCCCCCTTTGGCATTGATGGCAACACTTAGTGAAAAATGCTTATCTGCTCCACCTTACTCTATACACTTGTTTTTCTTCTCTTTCTTAGGTATTTGCACATTTTTCACTGGTCTTCTCCCCCTTTGACATCAATGGCAAAGGTGTATGTACAAGAGTCAGAATTGTGTCACAACTGTAAAAACTGTCATACTCTGCCGCATATGTATAGGTGCAATCTTCAACTTAATTTGTTGTAGGTTGTAGGATGTCGTTAAAAATAATCTTGATTTGAGCTAGCTCTCCATCCCAACTCTTCTTTGCATTTCCAAAATTTGAATATGGCCATTTATTAGAAAGACTAATTTCTCTACCTTTTGTACATCAGAGGGTGTGTCAATTACTATACTTACATTCAATGCTTCTGCTGCAAGATTCCATTACATTACAGAATCACCTGGGGTAGCAGCAGTGTCTCTCGTCATTTCTTTAGACACTACTTGATTTTATTCTGGCGGTTCCATGTCCATGTTCTCTTGTTGACCAATATTTTGTTCCGGAGTAGAGCTCTTCTCAGCTTGATCAAGTTCTTGATTATCAACTTTGATCTGATCATCAATCTTTTCCTTATTTTCTTGATTAGATGCAAAGGATTGTCCTTCTTTCTTAGTTTTCTCGGGGCTTTTCTCTATCTCTTGTTCACTCATTTCTTTGATTTCATCAGTTTTCTCCAAATCTTGATCCATGTTATCTTCAAGAACAAAGGTGTCTACATCAACATTTATATCCTCTTTGTTGGAAACAGTTGGGATGTTAAAGATCCTTTAGGATCTTAAAAATTGTTAGCTCTATGTTTTTCACAAATTCCTCAGTGTTCCCTGCCATTGGAGTGTTGACTCTTGTTTTTATCTAAATTTTATTTCCAAGTAACTTGAAAACTTTTGCTCTTTACTTAGGGGTCACATCCGGACAAAATTTGATCAATGAGATTTCTCTTACCTCCCAATACTTGGTCATTGCTTCCTCCTTCTTAGCAGTCAATATGATTGCCAGGCTACCAGGAAGATTAGATACTACCTCAATGAGGGCTCTATTATAAATCTCTAGATATCTAATGACAACAACCTCTATGATATCTTTGTTTGCATCATCATAATCATCATATAGTTGTGCTATAGGTTTCAGATTTCCATCACCTATAATGACTTTCAAGACATCTTCAAGGTTTATTGTGGCCTCCTTTTATTTAGTCTCTGCTATCTTCTCCTTCCTTCTTTTGCTGCCAGAGGCTTCAGTTGTCTTTGCTTTCATTTTCTTATTCTCCTCATCTGATTCAGTTTCTTCCTCATCAACCTCTATGCTGACATGCTTCCTCTTAGCTTTTGTTTTCTTTATCTTGTGTCTTGTTGCAAGGGCTTTCACACTTGCAAAAGGTGTGGGTCCGGTAGAAACAGTTGCAGTCTCAATAGAGATAGAACCTGTTGGGACCTAAAATTTCTTACCATTTTTTGTAAAATTTTAGGCTCCCATAATATAAAATTTGATGGCAGTACTCACAAATACAGTGAAAGAATTGACTCAACACAAATTGCTAAAATAAAAGAAAGACATTGAAAAATGCTGCAAACCATGTCTTGCCTAAAGCTACAAAGAGAGATAGTGTAGATGGTGAAAATATGGAAGATGAGATATTGAAGAACTTTTGACATGTTTCTTGCTCATCACTCATGTAAGTTTGAATGGATGTGCACATATGCATGACTTGACTGGAGATTTGAGGCTGGTAAATCTTACAGTGATCTAGTTCTATACAACAAAGAAAGCATTTGTAATTGGACAGATGATGACATCACCAAGGAAGAAAAGTTCAACATGCTTGCTTTAAATTCTTAATTGTTTGGACATGAGTGCAATGTATGAGAATAACACAGGAGAGTGATGAACTTGCAAAGCAATGGCAAAAGGCAGCATGACAATATTGCCAAAAAACATGTAGATGGTAACAGGGAATTCCACATGTATTACCTTCCCTAAGGAGTTAAAGGTGAAAACTAGAGGCAAAGAGCAGGCGTGTGGCAACGAAGCTATCAAGTGACATTGTCATAAATATTGAAGGTGCAAAGTTCTATCTGCATAAGTTCCCTCTTTTGTCAAAGAGCACTTGCTTACAGAGTTTGGTGTCAAAATCTCGCGAGTCACAGAATGATGAATTGGATCTACCTGATTTTCCTGGAGGGCCAATAGCTTTTGAGATCTATGACAGATTCTACTATGGAATTGTTGTTACTTTAATGCCTATAATGTTCTTCCTATTTGCCGTGCTCCAGAATATCTTGGGATGACAGAAGTGCATAACTCATTTTCTATTCTGTCAAGCAAAGAGTATGTGGTCTCAGTGAATGCAATTAGCGCAAGATAATACACAAAATGATTTCATTTGAAGGATATCTAGCAGTGCCTTCTTTCTCCTAGTGTAGAAAGATACCTTTCGAAATTGATTAAGAGGTTTTTAAGTCAATTCCATGGTAGACATGCTGAAAATACCCTAGCAAAATATATGCAAAATTTGGTAGCATTTGCAAGCCGCAAACCTTGTTGACAAAATGCGAAGATTACAGACTATGTACAAAGCAGAGATGGGGACTATGGCACAGGAAATGAACATTCATCTAAGCGCAACAAAAAGAGAATTTTAACAGATGTATGAAATATATTGCGAAGCACCCTACATTCTCGCTAGAATATACAAAGTTGAAAAATTCAGTAGAAAACCCTAATCGGCAAGATATGAATGATCAGAGTAGATTTATTAAGTCCTTCTGATTGCACAAGTCACCCGATAATAAAGAACCATGACGTTATTTGGTGAGGGTCACACCGATTTATCCCATCCAACTGAATGACAAGGAAGACATGTCTGGAAGACTTGTATGATCAGAGCAGAAGCTTTGGGTCCTGCCGACTACGTGAGTTACACCGATCATGAAAGCCAAGGAGCCTTCGATGACAGTCATACTGATGCATTAAGCAGTGAATGAAACATGTCGGGAAGACCAAAAGGCATCGGAACCATATGATAATCTTAGATTGATGGTTCAAGTCAAGCCGATGGCAATACAAATGATTATTCCCGCATTGGGTGAACTTTGTGGTACCTCCTCGAAAACATAAGAAATATCTTGAGGGACTTCAAGAAGATGCAAAAGAATGTATAGATGCTTCAAAAATGTATTGCTCAAAAATGAGAAACAATTGAAAAGCAAGGTTGAGTGGATGAAAATAATGTCAGTTGAGATTGCAGAGGTCTTTAGAAACAACCAAAGACAAGAATTTGGCATTAAGGGAAGTTTGCAAACAGTTGGAAAAGATAAGTATAGTAAATTTACTATATTAAAAGGTGTTAGGTGAATTTAAAAGTTTCATGACTAAATAATCACATATTTTCGAGAAGTAAAATGTTTCCAAGAGAGGAATTAAAACATTTGTTTGAAGAAATTATCAGAATAAATAGGTCCATCTATCTGATAATATGAAGGGAGCAAATAAATTAATCAAGTGTGATTATAAGGTTTTCCGGAACGATTGGATCAAGTAGGTAATTATTTTTACCTAAAGAATATTTTACGAGAAGAATGCATATGGTGGCCTGTGAAAGTATTTTTCACTCGAAGAATTATAAAGTGGAACAGTTTATGAGTAAAATCACTTACAAGACTACTGGAAGAATTTAACATTTTGGTAAAATTTTTGTGAAGAAATTATTTAACGCCAAATAAAGATTTACTTGATGGTTAAGGCTTGGAGTAAAATGTTACTCATAAGGTAAAGATTTTATTAAATGCCAAGGGAAAAATATTAAAATGAGTTGGCAAGGACAAGATGTTATAAGTGGTAAAATACCTTCACGGGAAAACTGAAATATTTTCCATTCGAAGGGTTATAAGTTGGACATAATCAATATTCTATTTTCATTCAAAGTGAAGTATTTATCACTGAAGAGGTAACAGCAGGATAATATTTTACCCAAATTAACATTTCAACAAATGAAGGTGAAAACATACAGACATAATTGAGAGATGGACGTATTGAAGAATATTTTATTTTCATAAAGTATTAAAGAAGTTGAGAAATAATTAATTAAACAGAAAGACACATTGGGCAGATATGTGAAGGGTCACAACCCTAAAAATTACAACGTATAAAGGAGGAGCAACAATCAAGCAAGGAAAAAAAAATTAGTAGATTAGAGAAAAAACATCATGATCAGAAGTAGGAGTTAGATAACTGGATGGATTGATCAGTTGCCGAAATAAAACATTATGTTGTATATTGTAAAATCTTTTAAAATTGTATAATGGAGAAAAATGCATAAATTGATTTAATATTGGTGTCTATTGTTTGTTGATTTGAACAATTATTTGGCTGTCTCCACATTGTTATTTCTCTGTTATTTGAGCCTGAGTTTCCAAGTTGATATTTCAATTTCATCGAGACACATTTGTTGTTTTTGTGTAATCGAATTAATTGGTTTCCATTAAAGAATTAAAATCCTTTTGATTGATTACAGTAACTTGGACGTAACATTTGGATCAGTAAGAAGAGCCATATAATTGACAAGATTGCCATACTGTCTCCAACTCGATAGTCTTGTTATTCAAATCGAGGATCTACTCCATTTGTCAATACACACTTGCTGTCATTGTGTGATTCTGTTGATTGGTTCCTTCAAGCAAGGATTAAAATCCTTTCAATAAGTCACAGTAACCTGGTAGGATCGAGTGGATCAATAAGTAGAGTCTGTCAGTCACATCCTTGCACGTTTATACAAGGTATAAACAAACATAAGTGCCAAACAATCAGAATTGTAACCAGTAAGTAAATCATATATCATATACACCTTGACTCTATTAGCCCAATAGAAATAGGCACTGGTCATATTAATTCCACACTAGGATTCCATAAAATCTTATTCAAACAATTACATCTCAGATCTTAGTATTAGGAGTAGAAGTAGTTTGCAAGCTTTTATCTATTCCACACTTTATGCCATTGTGAGTAGATACCTAAATTCATTTGAGTTATACATTCCTTTTATCTGCTTCAGCTTTCAAGGTACACCCCCTAGGTTTAGCAGAGCCTGAAGTGCAGGGATTCATCAACCATTTAGGTTAACTCCGTTAATTGGTTCAAAAACGTTGCAAGTCTGATCATAGAGCTTGGCATCCTCTTAGGGCTTGAAACCTGCATTTTTGAGACCCAACAAAATCTCTAGTCCTCCTTTTTGTCATAGTGGGATTTTCTAGTTTCTTCTTAGGCTCATCCGGAGCCTCAACTGGTTCGCTTTCCTTCTTTTCTTTTACTTCCCTTTTTGCTTGTGCTTTCGCTCTAGCTTCAAAGATTTGTTCTTTCGTAAGTTTCTTCTTAGGCTCATTCGGAGCCTCAACCGGTTCGCTTTCATTCGTTTCTTTTGCTTCCCTTTCTGCTTGTGCCTTCACTCTGGCTTCAGAGATTTGTTCTTTCGTAAAGCCCTTGCTCTGGGCAAATTCTTCTTCTCTTTTCCTTGTCTTCCTTTGAATCTTTGGCATTCTTAAGTCAACATGAATTTTTACAGATAATTCTTCATAGGTTCCAATTCTTTTCTCAGAGGAGTCCTTAGTTTTGCTTAGCACGAGAACTACATATCCATCTAGCACATCTGTTGCAACTTCATATCCCATTGGCATAATCCACACTGTCCTAGGCTCAATTGCCTCCATCATACATTGATCTTTATTCACAATAAAGAAAATATCGTTTTTATACTTTTCAACAATTGTCCTAGGGATTCTTTCCCTAGATTGGATTACCCTTAGGAAGTTCTTGAAATAGCCCCATAGGGTTGTAGTTTGTGCATCATGACTTCCTATGCCATTTAAGTGATTTCTAATTTGTACTGCAACTGGTTTATCACTTGTCCAAATCAAGCTTTTTATCATTGGTAGCTCTTGCATAAAATAGAAGAATAGACAAAGAATTAGAGTACCAAATTTGAATGAATATTTTTGTTCCTTGGTCTTCTTAAGATTCTCCATCAGTTGTTGTCAAAGTAATTCACAAAGATCATAGTTTGCATTTTCCTTAATCATCCCATAGGTTGTATATATAGCGGTACCAGAGACACAATTCTCCCAGTTTGTGAAGTAAATTTTGTAGCCCAATACCATGGATGCAAATCTTATAGCATAGTCTTCTATATCATTGATTGTCAATGCCCTTTTGTCAAATTTTGCTCCAGTGGCTGCTATCACTATTTCATTCTTCATAGATTTTAACACAGGTACTATGCCGATGGAGCTTAATCCAGTCACAACTCTTATCATATCTTTTGTAATCATGAATGGTCTCTCCAGCCACATGAATTCATCAAGGATTCTTCTCAGAACATATCTTACCCATTCTTCCTCTACAAATGTTGGGAAGTCTATGTATTGAATTAATTTCTTCACCTTCAATGCCTTATATTCTTCCTTCAAATCAATTTTTTTTGGCTCAAGTGCTTCACATATAAGTCAGAAAACCTACTATCACCAAACTCTTATAGGGCAACATGAATGTATGCCCTAACATCTTTCGCATGCATCACTCCAAAAGGTATTTCTAAAAATGCACCATTTGGGGTGACCTTTGTTGACTTGAAGGAGTGTTTCTTGAATTTTAGCCTTGGTCTCTCAGTTATATCAACCACTTGTGGTGTTTCCATTTCCACTAAGACTCGAGCAAATTTATAGTAGAGTTTCAAACTAAAAAATACCTCTTTTGTTGAATTAGGGTTTCACTTGATCTTGCCTTGAATTGCTTTGGAAATCACTGTAGTTGCTTGGAATTTTGCTTCAGTTGGCCTTAGATACATGAGAGCTTGAGTGCAAAATGAATTGTCTGTCTAATGGACTCCTTTTTAACCCTTTATTTGTCTTGACCTAATCGCCATAAATGCTATGTTTCAAAAGGTTGTCAAACCCTTCTCTGTTAAACACAGTCAATCTGGATTGCTCCGCACTATTCCGCATTTGATCCTTTTCTTCCAGAATTACTTTCAAAAGATTTGTCATATGAAGCTTTTCATCATAACTTCGTGTCGAATCCCAACACTGAATATCTGGCTAGGGGATTTGGATTTTTAATACAGCTACCCCTGAGGCAGAGCTCCCAATTTACTTCCTGGAGGAAGTAACTGCACCAGAGGCTAGTGCGGATCCATCCCTGACCTCATTAACATCTTTCTTAATCCAGACCTTGCTAATTTCCTTCTTGATTTCTACTGGATCAATCTTGTTCTTTCCTTTATCTTCTCTCTGCTCTGTTTTCCTCTTCTCTACAGAATAGTCTCTATTCTCATTCTTGTATCTGCAAAAGCTTGTAACATGTCCAAACTTGTTGCAATTGTAGTATACCATATTCCTTTGTCCCTGACTCTTTTTATTGATTAGATTCATTCTTTTTCTACATTGGTTAGCCATATGCCCAAATCTATTGCATGCAAAACACTTCCCATTGAAGGATTGAGTATTCCATGCATAGTTAAAACCATTCCTTACCAGACTTCTGCACTCATTTGATATATGACCAATTTTCTTGCAATTGAAACATTGACCAGAGAATAATGGAGCATTTTGATTCATTCTACTTCTACATTGATTAGCTTTGTGACCAAACTTATTGCAATTAAAATAATAGCCATTGAAAGATGGGTACCTTTGAGCATTTGGCTGCCTGACCGGAGGTCCTCTAGGTCTTCTTCTTTGATTCTGAAACTGGTTGCCTTTGTTTTTCTTCATCGCAATGTTTTCTCGACCTAATTTAGAATTTTCCCCTTTTTCAAATCCCAAGCCTTTCTTGTCATCTGAACTTTCCTAACTTTCAATCAACTCCTCAATCTTTGCGAAGCTTATTTTGAATTTTTCTTTATAGATATTTGCTGCTTCCAGATCATATTTCAGAAGTAACACATCTTTTCCCAATTTTTCACATTCTTCAAACTTATCCTTTACAACTTGATTCAGAGGCCTTTCAATCTCCTCTTTTTCCTCAATTTCCAATGTTAAATTGTTTAAGGTTTCATGTGCTACATTCAATTGATCGCTAAGCTCCCTACTTTTCTCTTTAAACTTCTTCACTTGCTCCCTTAGCTTTAGTATGCATTCATCAGCTTCTTGAACATTTGCCTCCAAATCCCTGATTTCTGCTTCATATTTTTCAAGATCAATAAGAGTTGCTTCCAGTTCAACATTGCTCTCATATGAGCAATTTCCAAATCTTCTTGCTGCCATAAGTATGCTATCCCAGATCTTCCTCAAGTTGTTAGACTTCTTCCAAGGAACCTTGCTCTGATACCAATTGTTGAATATAAGGAATACTGAGAGGGGTGGTGAATCAGTATTCCACAAAACCACTTCTTCAATACTCCATTAATCCAATTACCAAAATTAATAACATGAAAGCAGAATAAACATAAGAACAACAACCATAGAGACATAATACATAGACTCCAAGATTTTTTACGTGGAAAACCCAAAAAGGGAAAACCACGGTGAGTGTTAACTGACAATATATTATGATAACAATACCAGATTACATAAGGCTCACTACCCAAAGAAATGCTCACTACAGGTGGACTCACTATCCACTGAGAGAGAAAGATAGAAGATAGAAAAAAATTGGCTCACTGCCATTGATAAACTGTTGCAAATGTATCTACCACATGTTGGATCACAGTTCCATTGAAGGCTCAATACACATATTCAAAGGTCTTCAATAGTATTGCCCTGCTTTTCCACTCTACTACATATACTCTGTTTTATGCCCTTATTATCCTTTTCTACTTTGCAAACTGCTTAAAATCATTCACACATTGAATTTGCATTGCTTCCACACATTCGCATCAATTCAACACCGAAATCCATCCAGTATATATATCTGCAATAAGATTTAACTCAAAAGTAGGTTGGTAAGCCAAATAGGAAACATGTATACAACTGTTATACCTAGTCGACTTGATCTTATGCACAAACAACAATGCTGACCCAAACAAATATATAATAATCTTCATATAGGTCGGCACCAATCATTCAACCACTTAGATGAATTATTCAAACATTATATCGTCTCCGCATATAGATCTAACATGTCTGTCAGCTTGTCCCTTAAGAACACACTCGACCAATTCAACTATCACATCATAACTTCTACTGCGGACCATATGAGACTCTAAAAATCATATCCAACATTCATCATTAGTCTCTTAACATACTTTAGAACAACAAGCCAAAATATGCTACAGCAGAGGAATGCCCTTTTACTCTGGTACTGTGCACTATTCCTGTCTTAGCTCTGTTCACCCGTAGTTAGACACTTCACCATATGACTTCTGGAGGAAGTCAAGACTCGAACATTGGAACATGTGATCACTAGGTAGTACTGAACAACATACCTGAATAGCATACAAGTGTCTTTAACTATAGAGGCATACCATCTCAAATACTGTCACTTACTTTGTATAATGTATACTACCCATACGTAGTCATTTATTCTTCCAGAGTAAAGTCTCTTTAACATGTCAGTAGAAACTCTTTTCCTTGTTGCCATCAATTACAAAATTCAACATTCATCAGAGCAGTGTCTCTTGCCAACATTTCTGACTAGGCAGAAAGTGATAGAATGTGAAGTCTTTGTCAGCAAACTTGTTAGTTCGCGAACCGTCAAGTTTGCCAACAGCCCGAATCAGCGACAAAGTGAAAATTTTCTAAGGCCAGAAGAAGAGAAAAGCAACGGCTTCATCGATAAAAGGTGAGTTCACGAACTGTAAGGTTCACCAATGATAAATTTCTTCAATGAGGCGAAACACTGATAAAGAGACAAGAAAAGGAAGGAAATGACAAGGAAACTAGAAAACACACCTTTGTTACAAAAAGAAATGGTTCATAAACCATATGTTTGGCCAATAAAGGAAACCACGACTGAAGGGAGAGAAAAGAATGAAGAGGAAAATAAAAAGGATGAAGAAAGATAAAGTTCATGTTGTGCGATTTTGTCGATAAGGTGGGATCGTCGATGAAGAAGAGATGAAGTGGATGGTTCGCCAACTTCATAGTTTGTCGATATGGCAAAAAGGGCTAACATGTAGAGATAAAGTGCAGATGATGGATAAGAAAAGAGAGAAAATTAAAGATGGTGCAAATGTTCAAAATTTTACATAATTTTTTGAGGAAAGGACTATGTATTTGATGTGGTTTCAAGTCAAACTTCTAATTTTGACTTTCGATACTTTTGGTCCTAGCAGGACTTCGGGCCTCGCTGGCACTTTTGGACTTTTTCTAAAAGTGCCAAATGTGCAAAGTCCTCATGTGAACCCAACTCTCACTTCTCCAGATCCTCGTGGTATATTGAAAAGGTCCCGTTGGGACTATGGGGCCTGATGGGATTTTTGGTCCATATCCCAAATCCGAATATGCTCCCGCAGCCCGAAGTTCTACCGAAGGTCCAGAAGCACCCAGAAATGTGCAAAAATGCATTAGCTACTCTTTGAATCACCATTAATGCAAAAGTGGGTTGTTGAATTTGATGTTTTCCCTCCCATTTTCCCATCCAATCTGATCTGTGAGGGCTATAATTTGAAGATGAAAACTCTTTTCAGGCATTGGTCATTTTCTGGGCAGAATTTCTCTCTACAGGTACAGAGGTCCAGAGATAACTAGGTCAACGACTAGTGATCAGTTTATGTTCTTCATGAAGTAGTCATCAGAAGTGTCAAGTTTTGTAAATGGTCATTTCAGTATTACACATGAAAGAATGTTGTATGGTGTTGGATTACTAAGTATTCTCATGGTTTGATATTGATTTTTATGCATCTGAATCTTCAAATAGGCATTCATACATTTCCTCGTAATTGTGTTCCTTTGATAAACATGAGACTCTGTAGCCCAATGAATAGGCATCGGTTTGAAAAGCCTATGTTCACCCTAACTCATTAACAATCAAAAAAATATATCAAGTTTTAAATGCAATTTCAATTCCATAAACATCCTCATTATGTAGGGTTGCTCTGATCAACTTGAAAGGGAGGTTATTAAGTGTAACAAGTGTGTTTTACTCCAGTGATAGGGTTTGGGATTAAAATAATGATCTGGGTAATGTTACAAAGTCACAAATGGGATAATATATTTTATTGATCTCAATCCCTATTGAGGGATACCTTCAAGATTACCCTCCTGATGAGTACCAGGTAGCACCCAGAATAATACACCTTTTTACTTCCCCTTTTTCATCCTTTTATCCTATTGTCCTGGTAACTACAACATATAGACTAATAAGATTTGTTTTAATTACACTAATGAAAGTTGAATTACCAAAGATCATTATTTTTTATGAAATGACTAATGTGTACTAAACTAATAAAATTGTGCAGAAAAATCTCTCTTTTTGCATCCACAGGTGCAGTTGTATGGGCAAAGGCAATTTTGAAGATCTCCGAAGCTGTACAGGAAATAGGGATGCATCTTTGGACCTACTGGCAATACCAGATAGTCTCTGGAGCTACTAACGATAGTGCAGAGTCTCTGGCATTGTTGTTTATATGCATCTTAGAAGCCAACTGCAGTGCTCCGGATCCACTCAGCCAACACCGAAGTATCTGGCGAAGACTCTAGTTGACTGCCAGGGATCTGATTCCCTTTTTATTTTATTTTGCATGAGTTCTAAAAGACTTGTTAAGACCTATATTTCAGGGCCACGTGCCCATTGTTATTTAAGTTAAGACTCCGGGTTTAGTGGGACTTATGTTCTACTAAAGCCTTTTTTTAGTTTGCATGATCATACTCTTCAGTTAAATAGTTATATGTTTTAGTTAGAATAAGAGATTAGCTGTATCTCATAGATAAACTAATGGATAGAACAGTTAGATCCAAAGATATCTCTTCGTTGGACTAATATAGGTTTTGATAGGAGCAGCAAAATGGATATAGAATTATTGCTATTAGCTTATTGTAATTTTTATTTTTCAGATAGATATACTTTTTGAATACAAGTGCACCTTCATGAAATTGAACTGAAGGAAAGATTGTGTTATTTCATTTTGGTACTAAGTTCTTGCTTTAGTCTTTAGTCCTGAAGGCGTGGAGCAAGGGCCTACTCCCGCCATCAAGATAGGAGGCTAGTATTTATTGCTTCAGTTTGTTTACATATTTCATTAGAAGTAAAGTTTCATTCCTTTCAATAGATAGATTCATTCCTATTAATAGTTTGCTTTCAAGTAAATGCATGTTTCCATCTTTATATTAGAACAGGTTATTTTCCTGCAGTCTACGGCTTTAGCATTTGTGTTTTTAGAATTTCATTTCACAATAGATAAATTAGTAGCAGTAATTCTTGAAACAGTAAAATCAGTAGGATTAATTTGAGAACTATTGATTATGAAGTTTCTTATTGCAAATAGCTTAGGACACGACCTTGGATTTGACACATGAAAACATGATTAAATGCCAAGGTACAACGACCCTTGTCACCTCCTAAGCCTAGTTGAGCTTGAAGTGTACAGGAGTCTACCCACTCCTATAATTGGCCAAAATCACCCTTAACCTATTGATAAACCTTTTTTAATCACCCTAATGATACCTCTAGTCTAGGTGATTGTAAAATGTTTTAGGGTTTCAGGTTGTAGTAAATTTGGGAACCAACACCTTGAAGAATTTGTAAACCATTGGGCTTATCAATTAATAAATTGTAAAGAGCATCCACTAACTATGTGGGATGAGCAACACTAGCTAAATTAACAATCTCATTAGAAAGTAATTGTGTAGTGTCAGCAATGTCATGCCCATCCATTTGCTTCAAGAGTTCTTCAAGATCAAATACTTCTTCTTCATGATGAGTGGCACATTGATTCCATTTTCAAGTTGACTCTTTGTTACTATTGGATTTAGATGGAGACTTTTTTCTCAAAGCGAGAGTGGGATGATAGTGACACTTTGACATAAAATCGATACACAAGTCCTAAAGAATGATTAAAATGAGGAAACAACTTTTGGTATGTTTCTGATCCTTCCTTAGTGCTTTCCTATCTGGTTTTCTATAGCACTTTGTCCGTTTGTATACAATTGCATTATAATTAGGGTTTAAGGCCTATTTGATTTAGGGTTTAATAAATCTCTCAATCTAATCTATTATTTCCATACCATTCCTGAGCACAAAACCTATAGTTGAGTCCTCATCCATCTTGTAGTGACTTGGCTCGATTTTGTCCTTGAAAGGAGGGTTTGATTTGATATACCTTAACATCATTCATACCAGTATCCCCTTTTCACATTAAATAATATATATATTTTAAACTATGTTGTTAATAGATATATCAAATACATTTATCTAAAAAATGTCCAAAAATATTGGAACTATTTTATTTATTTAAGAGTTATTTTAATTTATTTACATTCACAAAAATTAAAATACAACCACATATATATTAAAAATAAAACTAAAATACAAGGGATATATATCAAATAAAATAAAACTATTAAATAATATTAAGTAAATAAATTAAATAACTCTTATATAAATAAAATTTCGTATACTTTTTTACTCAACATGGAGGTTTGAACCTCGATCTCCATCATGATAACCAAGTGGTCATAGCCACTTGACCACACCCCATACACTAAAATTTCCTATACTTAACAAAAAATCCTTTCTAATATAAATTGATTACGACCTTTTTGAATTTTAACATTAGTTGTCTACACATGTCGAAGGTTTAATATTTCCACTATATATGGCTAAAATGTAAAATACTACCTGTAAGGGTGCTAATAATACAAGTTCTCCGAAGGAGAACATTACAAGAAAATTCCTTTCATGTACCAAAGGATATAAAATGCCAACTACTTAAATAGGATTCAAAGCAAGTGAAAGCAATGGAACATGAGGACGTTGCATAACATCAATTTCACGTGAGCAACATGTCTTGTTTATGCTCATGGACAATGGTAGTTAACATCAATATTGGACTATGTGTCCTCCTGGCATATTAAGTTAATGAAGGCATGTACAAATGATTATTTTCACTTAAAATATTAAAATATTTTGGTGCATTAATAAGTCAATATTGTACAAAGTTCATTATAATTATTTTGGGCCATGTGAAGGTTGCAATAAGAGGTGAGAAGTTTTAGCCAATAGGAATGGCAATAAATGTTAATAATTGATTTTGTGAATATTTTTTATTAAAAGGTTTGCATCTTTACTTTACAAAAAACAAATATTTACTTTGAGGAGGATAAATTATGGCATTTAAATAGATGATAGGTACAGAGAATAATAACTAATTAAATAGTTTTGATCACAATAGTATTGCCAAAGGCAGATACTAATAATAGAGATATTTAATAAATTATAGAACATTGGAGACACAAGTCTATTAATGAACCCCCAACCACGCTAAAAAAAACTAACAATCACACTTTAGTGTGCAATGGGTATGCCAAAGAGGTCTTTAAGGTTAATTGAAGAGCCATAAAGTATTCTTGGTGTGTAATTACATCATTATCTTTTGTTGTCAATATGTGTTGTCATTGATGTCAGCATAGCATACATTAATGTCAACATAGCAGATGGAAATGTATAGGCAAACTTGTACAAAGGAAGAGATAGTATGGTCAAGGCAAACCAGTTTGGGAAAAGAGAAAACAGTCTAAATATGCATTTGTTTTGGGTTTGAGCATGATGCGGAGGTGAACACTCGTCCTACATCCACTCATACACATCTCATTAGTTGGGAGCACCACACTTAAAGATAAGAATCAGAGAATTGACTATTCACAGTCGACATCCTAAGGCATGGTCAGCTTGAGTTGGTCTGCACTTCTCCACAAAGAAAGATTTTGCCTTGCGGTTCTAAAGATAGCCTCTTGTATGTATTGAAATAATATATCTTGTTGAAATTAGGGCAGACAACTGAGAGGGGGGGTGAATCAGTTGTCTCAAAACTTTTATTCTTTGCTGCAATTTAAACTTCTTTACCACTTATTATCAGAAGAATGATATAACCATGAAAGCATGAATCAACAATACACGAGCAAAAACAAAATCAACACACATAACACTAGGATTTTTATGCGAAAACCTAGTTAAGGGAAAAACCACGATGGGGGTTAACCCAGAAGATTTATTCTCTGTTAAAAGAATAGAAAATGGGGAAGGCACATGCCTTCAGGGCACACTGCCCAGAGCTCACTACTCAAACAAAGAGGCTCACTGCATACAGAAATATTTATAAGTTTATCACAGAAAGATTGAACTGGAAAACAACATCTTCTTCATGCCAAGGTCAGTTCCTTTGTAGCACACAATACTTCTGCCTTGCTCCAAAACACTTCTTTGCTATCTCTTCATCCCTTATTGTTGTTCCTCTTCTGCTCTTCCTCTTCTCTGCTCTGCCTTTTCTCCTTTCTTAGTATCTTATCATTTTCGCACAAGGATACATTTCCACAACTCAACCACACATATTTATATGCTTCATCAACCTTGGAATAAACAACAAGGTTGGCACTACAAACATTTGACTTAGTAAGAATCACTATACTGTTGGCCAAACATAGCTGGGACCCAAATCTTCCTCGAACAACATGCCATACTTCTTAGAACCTCTCTTAGGTCATCCACAACATGCATAAGACATCCGGTCGGCTAAGATTGGGAAGAACAACGACATCCAAGAAGAAATCTTCAACTACGAACTCAATCCTCAATGCGGACCACTAACACAATAGGAACACAATCTAGAGATCTCCACAAGCTCAATGAAATCAACAAGAACAATCGCACCACCTCAGATCGCCAGAAACACTTGCACCTTCATCTAGAACCTCAAGAACACTGACTGCCATGACTATCATACTAGAAAGATTGCTTGCGTACCTCCAAACCATGAACCACTTGAGTTGTGGATACACACTGACATCCTAAACACACCTTTGGATCCACAGACCATAATATTTCAACGCGGATCAATCCAGACCATATTTCTGTCACTTTGTCACCTCTGAACACTACAAAACCCAGTTCTACTCAAATGCCTATAATTTCATTAATCCTTCATGTGAACCTCTCAAATCTTGACTGGAGAAGCTTCAGATTATCCTCTATACAACCCTTTGATTCGTAGACTCTGATATTCATCTTACTAGGAATGCAGAGCAATCTACTTCACTGAACTGCACTATCTTCACTGTCTTTTACAAAGAGATATGTAACTCACTTGTCTCTTCCAGAGAGGCTAATTTTCTCAATATCCTCATACATGTCTTCTAAACAGGTTCAATTGACACTAATGACAACAAGGATATGTTGACATCAATGACAACACCGATTAGGCACATATTTGCAACATATCCAAGGTTTTAGCCTCTCACACATTCAGCATGAAAAGTTACAAGGGATAGTATATCGACCATCACTTAGACATAGTAGAGAAGCAATGGGGAGATAATGGAATGCTCCGCATTCTTCTGGAAGAGATCTATTTGTCATGTGGTTCCGAGGAATGACCAAGATATGTATTAGATATGTGATGATGAAGTTTCAAGTGCTCTAGTGGTCCACAAAGACAATGCTTAAGTGATAGAGCATTATAGTCTGTTCGGGAACCTGTATACACAAGTTTGTGACTTGCAGAGGTTGAAACATGCATAGATATGTTACCAAATCTTATGCGGAGGTATGATATGATCCAAAGTACACTAGGTGTGATTCATATGTAGAGATCCTTCATTTTCTGGTACCACATCAAGCATTCATGTCTACAAGTAAAGTTTAAGTATAATTGCCCTCTGGAACCCTAGGTACCTAAGTCATCTTTTGAATTCTTCTGAAAACTTCATAAAAAGGCATGTGGATCTGATAAGTAGCATATGTTGATGCCTAATCTCATATACAAAAGGTTTTAGGCCTTGCATTTCACTGCAACATCATATTTTGGGATGTGATGCATCACAAGAGGTCTAAAAGACTCTGTTCCTTGCAGACATACATATTTCTTGTCTTGTGGATGCATAGTTTGGTATGATACTTCTTCTACAAGGAGTATGGACATTGTTGAGATAGTGTGTGAATAAATCCTTGATCTACATTGAGTTTTTGGCTTCTCCCTGATAGTAGAAAGATGAATAGTTGACTATCTTGAGTAGTATGAGTTGACCAGTTAAATATGAAAACATGTAGAGGCTTATGATGAATTTCCTCAAGTCTGGAAGGTATGGAAATATGTGCCTTGATCTCTTGCATGAAGCCCTAAGGTCTGCAACAAGTATTCTTATCATTTTGCATGTATTAAGGCTGACCAATGACAAGTTACACATTACATCCAATATTGAACTTGATGCCGACCTGATCGATGTTTCAAGGTGTTGCAGAGGATATATATATATATATATATATATATATATATATATATATATATATATATATAGAAGATATAATTCATTTGAAAAGTAAGTAATGCGAATGTGAACAGAGAAAGAATATGAAGTACGTAAAATCAATTTGAAGACATGTATTGAGAAAGAAAAGTGGACTGCATCATCAACATATAACAGATGTGTTTTCCTTAGCATTCCTTTTATCTATATTGTCATAGTAAATCAAATAGCAGTGAGTTGTGTATTCAAGGAGTAGAGGCTTCCTTGGGTTGTAGCCCTAAATTAAAATTGTAAATCAGAAAGTAGTAGCTTCCTTGGGTTGAAGCCCTAAAATAATTTGTAATATTTTTGTAGTGAGCATATTATATTATGAGATAGCTCTCATTGTGGTTTTTCCCTACCTTGGGGTTTTCCACATAAAAATATTGGTGTCACGTGTTGATTATTGTGTTGCATATTTTCCCTTCAGTTCTATAAGTTATTTAGTTTCAAAAGTTAATCCTTGGTTAAGTTTTAGCATATGTTGATTCACCCCCCTCTCAACATCTTATTGTGTTCAACAATTGGTATCAGAGTAGCCTAACAGCTAAGGTAGATCCTACATCTGAACACATAGAATCTAAAGTCATCGACAATGATGTATTTGTACCAAATCTAGATCTTGAAGCAATGGAGCCTGGAGGTTGGGATCTTCCAGTGAATGTGGAATAGACCTTGAAGGAGAACTCAAGTTAGCCCTTGATGAACTAGATGATGTAAGAGAACTAAATAAATAATATGAAGACATGCTTGAAACAACCAAAGAGACAATTAACATATTGAAGGCAAAGGCCAAAAAGTCAAAAGAAGAAGTTGGCAAGATGAAAATCCTATTAGAAGGAGACAAAGGAGGTGACACAAAACTTAAAGAGGCAAGAGAAATGATCTCAAATCTAAAGATCATGGTTGAAGAAGAAAAGAGGATTGAAGACTACTTGAACATGAAACTTAATGAGGAATCAACTAAATGTTCAAAACTAGAGGAAGAAATTGTCATTCCAAGGAAAGAACTGGAAAAGGCAAAATAATAGATTGACAAAGGGCCGAAGTTGAAAGGAGGATCTGAAATTATTGATGAAATAAAAAATTCTCAAAAGCCAGCAAATGAAAAATCAGGTCTTGGTTTTGAAAAGGAGAAAAGTCCAATGTTCAGTACTTATGAAAACTTATATGATAACTTTCAATTAGAAGGAAAGACTGAGTCAAAGAAGGAGAAGACCTACATTGAAAATCCTAAGAAGAAAACTTACAAAGTTACAAGAGAAGATGAATTCACTGTTGTCCAAAGACAGAGGGAGAATATGAAGAAAGCTTTCAGATATCCTTCATCTACAAGGCAACCAGGTCACGTCATGTACTCTCAAAGCTTCAATGGATATCGTTTTTCTTGCAATAAGTTTGGGCACAAAGTTGTTGACTGTAAAAACATGATAAATCAAAATACATTGAGATGTTACACTTGCAATAAAATTGGTCCTAAAAGTGCTGAATGTAGAAGCAAAAAAAATCAGAACTCAACTAGGTGTTATGTCTACAATAAGAAAGGACATAAGGCTAATGCATGCAGAAGTAAAGTGCCAAGGAACAATAGGGACAATGCTCGATCTTTCTATGGATACTATTACAATTGCAATAAGTTTGGCCACAAGGTAAGTAATTGTAGATCAAAGGCAAGAAGGAGTGGAAGTGCTCAGTAAACTAAGTGCATTTGTCATGAGTACAATCAAACAAGCACTCTGGAAAGAATGTAAGGCCTATTTTCCAAAAGAAAGTTGATATTCCTTAGCAAAGGATGGAAATAAACAAAGTATGGAGAAAGAAGGAATTTTGTGATGTTTTTAGACCTCTACCCACTGTAGAAGGATCCTCTGATAACCGAAAGATAAAGTACTAGTTTAGGGGGAGTGACAACTACAAAATTCTGTAAACACCCGAATATGCAGAGATGTTGAATTCTTAGCATCTTGGCTAGTGTTGGTATGAGCATGATAAGATAAGGAATTGAAGAAGTCTAATCAAAATTCTAGAGAAAAATCTTTAAATGCGGCAGATTGTAGAAGTCTTTAGGGTTCACAGTGATCAGAGCATCTATCAGAAGGATACATATACTTAGGGGGAGCTGTTACTGCAGATTCTTCATCTCTCTTTCATTATGCTGAGAAAATTTAACATGTAGATGGGATTGATCAAATTTCCAGAGCAACTGGCTAATTTGTGAAAGATTACTAAAGGCTTATAAGGCTCTATATATGAAAAGGGAAAATTAGGTTAAATAAGAGGATGCAATTAATGCAGAGTAGAATTGTTTGGTGAGATGGCTATATAGGCGATGCTTAATCATTTTTTTATCGCATTTGATCAAAGACAAAAGATTTGAAGAGCTAAAGGAGAACTGAAGGCACTCAGTAAAGAAACTAAGCATACCTTATCATCACATATCCAGGTATTTTTTATTTCCCTTGTTAAGACCCTAGCTTTTGAAGATATTGCAATGGTGACACCGATTGTAGTTGACGTGGTTGAGAGGCCAAGGCCAAGATTCCAGAAACATCCCTTCAAGTCCACTATAACAGATGAAAATGGTGCCATTTCACATGTTTTAGCTAATGTAATACATATTGAAGATGTCTGCATTTACATTCATTCATCATTAGATGAGTATGATCATTTGAAACCTGAGCAATTTTGGAATAACCATTTTCTTGGAGATAATTTCAACTTAAAACCATAATTTGCAAGTTCATTGCGACCAAGAATCTTGTTGTCTGGAAGGGTTTTCCAAACTTTCAATATGATGATGTTTGGATAAGAATAGCCCTAAGTTGAATCCATGAAGATGTCTTTTGGTTAGACCGCCCTCACATAATCACTATGGATGCTAAAAAGGTAGTGACTGGTTTATGCTCCTCTGGACCAGTGCCTATCCTGAAGTCTGTAAAGAATGAAGAAGTAATGAAGCTCACCAGAGCTAAATTTGACAAAGGGACTCTAACAATGGATGATATTAAAGACTTGGGGGTCAGGTATGCAACCATGGGCATTGCATACAAAATCTACTATACAAACAGATATAACTCTGCCTCTGCAACTGCAATCTACACACCATATCATATGGTTAAAGAGGGAAAAGATCTTGACCTTTGTGAGCTCTTACGACAATAGCTCATGGACAACCTAAAAAGGACAAAGGAATCCAAATACAGGTTCTGGTATGGCTCTTTATTCATATGTCTCATGTTTTACCTTTTAAATGAATTCCTTGGAATGAAAGGAATAATATGGAGATCAGATACACCTATTGCCCATCAAATCAAGGACTACATGAAAATTTTCCTTGATCATGAGAACTATAACACTCTATTTTGTGGTTCTTCAAAACTTTCCTAAATAATATGCAAATCAAAGAAAGGATACCTGCCAAGGTTGTGGAGAAATATAAAGATGATATTACATTTATAGTTGATATAGACAATTGTTATATGGAGGTTGTGGAGCCAAGAACTATTTGGATTACAACTCTTCCCTATGAGGTTACTAAATTTGACTTGGTAGGATATGCTGACCTGCTTCTCAGCAAACCAAAGGATCCCTCTATTGAGAGGTTCCGCACATATGATGAAATCATGTGCAAAAATACAAAAAAGGATGTAAAGGAAATAAAAGAGACAAAATATAAGGTTGAGAAAATGAAAACAAACCTAGAGGAGATACTCAAGTCTTTTGAAGGTTCCTTAGGAGAGTCACAAACACTTCCCTCTACACAAATGCGAAGAAGAACAAATAGATCAATGGCAACCATTTCCTCTGTTGCCTCTGGATCATCACTACTTGTCAAAAGAAGTAGTTCTGAGATCCCAGTACAAACTGTTGAAAAGAATAATCCTAGGAAAAAGAGTAAGGCAAAAAGAGAAAAAGTCAAAGATGTTGAAGAAGAGGAAGAAGTTAAAACCAAAGAAAAGATAAATCCAGTGAATGTTGAAGATGATTAAGAAGATGAAGAGGAAATAAAGAAAGCATTTTTATTGAAGAAAAGAACAAGAAAAGAAGGCGAGACCTCAAAGGAGAAAGATAAAGGAAAGGCAACGAAGGTCAAGAAACCTGATTATGTTCTCCTACAACTGGAAACATTTGTAAATGTAATTACAGAGGGTGCCTTGAAACAAGTGGAAAGAATTTATGATGAAAGGCCTACCAATGATAAATCCACTCTTGAAGAAGCAATAGTCAGATACATTGGAGCCCACAATCTAGCTTTAATTGAAATCATAGATCAACTCCGCAAAATCCTGGCTGATATCCTTACCAAAAGAAGGAATGATGCACTGAGTGAAGAAGCTGAGATAAAGAAAAGTGCAATTGAAAAGATTTGTTCCACCATCTCTAAGGAAGACAGAGTTAGAGTTTCTAAAATTCTAACAAAAAAATTGAGAACTAAAAGGTGTTAGGAATTGCATGCAGAAGATATCAATTAAATGCAAATGAAGATTAAATAGAGGAATGAAAAATACACAGAAATAATAACAGCGAGAGAAAATTTTTAATGTGGTTCACCCAAACTGGGGCTACATCCACCAATAGAGAGTCTAATATTATTATCTAGCAAATCAAATCGATTACAACCAGTAATCCTTGCAACTCAATATCGCTACAAATGCTACAATATAATATATCGACGAAAACCCTAACCCTTAGCTATTTTTATCAAGACTTATGTCGGTTAGAAAATAGGGGTTTCTATGTCGGCCAATAGAGAAATAACTCCCGACGCCTCTATAAAATAATAAAAGTCATTTGAGGTTTCAGGAGCGCTACCCCCGAGCCCTTGTAGGGGCGTTGACCCTCGACCCTGCCTTGTATCGCGACAGGGAATGTGCAAGGGGAGTTGCCCCTAGACCCTGCAAGGGGTGCTGCCCCTTGACCCTGTCTTGGGGGTGCTGTGCCCAAACCCCCGTTAAATAATTTGGGGGTAAACCATGCCGATAAAAGTGGGGAAAATTAAACCTCCGAATCTGATTAGGCTCCATTTAAAAACAAAAGGAGACTAAACACTCTAATGTCAAGAAATGAGGAGGAGATAAAGAAGTTGAAGAGGGAAACACTAAAGAAAACTATGGAAGTCCTCAAGGAGATGAAGATTGAGATGGGAATCATTGAAGATATATCGAGACAATCTGAGGAAAGTGAGGAAGGTAATGACATGCCTAAAAAGAATAAGGAAATTGCCCCTCCTTAGGATACTGAAGCATCAGCTACAGAGGGTCAAGGTAAGACAAATCTACCTCCTCCAGACACTCTTGTAGAGCAAAGATCTTTTCTTCCAGAAACTGCTGAGGCACAAAACATTGAGGGTTAGGACAAAGACAGTACTGCAACTCCTTCAAAGAATTCAGGAAATGTGGAAATGATGAGAGAATAAACTCCTAATGAGAGTCAAGAAGAGAAGGGAAAGAGTGATGAGGAAAAAAAGAATGAAGATAAGGGAAAGGCTAAAGAGGAAGAACAATTAGAAGGGATAGATTACATAGGCCGAAGTGCATCTGAGACAAACTCTCTTCAAGACCTATTGAGTATAAAAATACAATTTCAACCGATCATCACTCCTCAACTACTACAGGTTCCAACTAATGACGGATAGATAGATCTAACAATTATCTCTCCTCTACACAAACTACAACTTGGTTACATACATGCCTCTGCAAGAAAAGAATTTTTACAAGAAAATTGAAGAAATCCAGTGCAATAGAGGATGCAGTAAAATTAATAAAAGAAGGTTTACCAGAGGCAACCATTGACCTCTCTCTGCCTGTTGAGCAAAATCTCAAGTTCCTAATGAACTCTTTTAAGGATCACTCCTCACATTTAAAGCAAAGAGCATAACAAGAGGCAGAAAGAAGAATAACTGACAAGAAAATGGTTGAAATGATTGAAAAATGTGCCAGTGTACATGATAAGCTTAAAGAGAATTTAAAGAAATCCAAAACCTGCATTGATGAAGCCACAACCTTATATCTATTTTGTCTAAAATGGCCTACTTCAACAAAGAATATCAAGGAATAGATTGACTCTATCGAGTCACAATTATCTAAATTGGCCGAAGCTTATGATATGTCAAAGGTTAAGAATGGTGCAACAAGGGCACAGGTAGAGAGATTTCATGCACAATTATCCCAATTACAGGACCAAAGAAAAAATATAAAGAAGCAATTTGGTTAGTTGAGAGAGGCAGTAAATTTGAGACTTGCCTCAATGTCCGGTTTGTTATGGGAGGCAAAAAAGCTAGATCAAAAGATGAAGACCGCAAGCAACTTAGAGGAAGCTAACGAAATGTGCATGGAGTGTGAATGTCAAAACTACCTGGGCTTACCTCAGAATGTACTATCTGGACCACAACTGTTCAACAAGTCAAGGTAATCTACAAAGCCATCCTACCATCCAAATGAGTTGTTAGAACAATGCAAATAAGACTAGTTTTGATAAAGCACAAAGAAGGAATATTTTTGTCTATTTTCTCATCGTTTGGGATTCTAATTTAAGCCCAAAACATGCCTTAAGGTGCATTGTTGTTTTCCATCTATGTTCTACATTTCCAATGCCAACTTTTATGTGTGTTGCAACCTATTTTTTTCGAGTTATTTTGAAAATGTATTCACAACTATCCTAGTGAACAATTGTATTAAATGTTTGCTTTGAGGTCCAATGTTGCATTACACAACATAAAAGGTATTTTTTTGATTTTGCATTATATGTCAAAGGAATAACTTCAACTATAAAGCCCTTGGGTTATTTGTCCTTGAAAATATCTTGCCTAAGACTATATGGTGTTGTTGATCACTGGCAAGGATTATGTTTCATACAACTAGGTCTGTGGTAGCTAATTATGGGGAAGATACAAAGATCTGTTCGACTAAATTTGACCTTAGCTACAACTTTGTGTCCACTACTAACTATTATGTATTGGTTTGTCTTCAAATTTTCACCAAAAATTTATTAGAGAACTTAAACAAATAGGTAGATGCAACATGAATAAGTTGATATTGTCAGCGTAGTCCATTTGGACACTTGGTAGATCCTTATCTTTTGTACCATTAGGCTTGAAGAAACAAATAGGATTTATATTCGAGCATTACCTTCTAGTGTAAATCTAATGGCCTAACTCTTCCAAATGACGATGTTTGGATTGCCTTAGGGATGATCAAACAATGAGCAAAAAACAAACCTCTATCTATAGCCATCGAGGCTCAACAAATTTAGTAAGATGCAGACCTTCCAATTTGGTCAATAAGTCCTATATTTACGACTACCATCTACCGAGAGTCAATCTAGAACAACGAAAAGACCATGGACAAATTAACTGTGGTGTAGTTAATTTGGTAGATGATATTAAACTTCCATTTTTGTGCATATCTTGCAATCATTGTAATCCATGAGACCACATCTCTTGAGGTTATGTTTGACCAATATGATGGATTTTGATCATGTCAATGCTAATGGATGATGAAATACATCCAATTATTGGGTAAGCAAAGTAGACTTTGATGGATGAAGTAGATTCAATAAGAAGGAAGAGAGAAATGTCACTCTTCACAAAAAAACATTACAAGGAATTGGGGAGACTTGATTTTCCCAATTTTAGTTCATTGGTGTCTCAAGAGATATGTATTGGAAGAAGTACTATGTGTTCAAGAAACACACGATGTGCATAGATTACAAATTATTTATATTAAGCAAATCTTATGGAAGCAATAGCCATGAAAGTAGATCTAAATTGTTCTTTTGAATATGAGGTGCATCTTTACTACATTTCCAATGTATTTTTCTAATTGCTTACATTATTTTGAGATTTCGTTAAAATGAAACTAATAGCCTCTAAGTAATTTTATCTTGTAGGATAGATATATTTCGCAAACAATACGGACTTGTGTTATTTGCAAAACTTCCCCATCACTACACATGTCATCTAATCAAGTTTCTACTTATGTGCACTTTAGAATGTCTTCCATTGTTACATTTTGGCTTAAAATTGATATTGGAAATTATTTGAATTTGACATCCCTATGCATGCAGTTCTTAGGAGCAATAGATGAGTCCAAATGAAATGGATAGCTTGAGAAACCTTTTGGTTTTAGTATTATCAATGCAAGGTTTAGACATAGACTCGGGCTACTTACCTGGATCCTTAGCATAGTACAACCCGCCAGGTGGTGCCTTTGGTGGTAGCGGCCCCAAGGATTTATGAATGCGGTACACTCTCGTGTGTGGTGTAGTATGTACATCTACTGAATGGAGCTCATATTGATACCTTGTGGCAGGCCCAACTCATAGCCTTTCCTAATTGATGGTGCATGGAAAGGCCTTAGTGGCTAAACCTTATGAGAGTGCACCTGTAGATCTCAAATATGTATATCATCATCGACCTACCTGGCGCTTCCCATTTCTAGTGAGTGGTCTAGAATGGTGGATTATCTACTTGCGTGGTTGAATTCATGATACATGGTGATCGTTTATCATAGGTAGTCGATGGCTTAGTCGTCGCCCTTGTGTTTTGATGGAGATCCTTAACATTTTGTGTGTCCTTCCTTGTAATTAGATCATAGCCTTCTAATACGTGGTTGATCACATAGCCTTATTAAGTTTTTATGTCTTAAGAGGTCCCTAGACTCGTGCATTTGTCGAGCTAAAGGCAAAACCACGAACTACACTTAAGTCATAGCCTCATAGTCTTTACTAAATTTGCTTTGTGTTGTAAAACACTATTGAACTACTATCAGTGGTCATGTCAATTAAGTGAGGCTTCTCCTAACGTTGAATGAGTGGCTCCTTCATCCTCCAAAATAAAGCCAAATGACTTGTTCTAAAATAAAAAAGTAAAATTGGGGTTTTACGAATATATGGAAGATGTTCCATTTTAATCGGCCACAAGGCTAGAAGTTATGTTTCCCGCCAAGCACATTCATTCGTTGTATTTGCAGAGGAATCCAAGGAGAGAATATATAGCCCTCGTTGTATTTGCAGAGGAATCCAAGGAGAGCATATATAGCCCTCGTATACCATGCATCACAGCTCACAATATTAAGTATGTTGCAGATTTCAGAATCTACATTGAAGTTTAAATACCTCCATCGCCGGCAGGATTCGCTTGTAAGAGCTTCCACTAGGATTCGAGCATTCCTTTTCTCTGTTTTTGAATCCTTTCTCCTTAGATTTCATATCGATTCTCTGTTTTTTTAGTTTTTGTTGTTGTGGTGGTGTTTTGTTTTGATGGATGTTTTGAATTTAGATTGGAAGAACATCGAGAGCAAATTGGTCTGGGATGAATTTTATGAAGATATTCGGGCACCCAAATGGGTGGACTTCCTGGCACTGGAGGAACCCGTGGAAGATCATACCTGGTTCTGCAAGCCTGGTATGGTTTTTCAATGATCCTGAGTGCTTTTACTTTTGAAGCCCTGCATTTTTCTTAAAGTATAATAGCCTTAGGGTACTCATAATTGCAAAATAAACTAGCAATTGGGCACATAGGTTCAATGGGCAGGCTGATAACTTTCTTAAGAAATTGTAGAATTTGTTAGATATTTTTGATTATTTATTAATTTATAAGTTTTTTAATCCACTAAATTATATTACCAATTCTTATTGAAATTCCATCACATTAGGGGAGAGGACCTAGTAGTGGTGCACCCTAACTTCACGCCTCTCAAAATCATACGTGGCAATTTCGAATCACTCCAAAAATTTTACAGTAGTTTACTTGGTAACGCTCCTGCTTATAACTAAGGTTTCAGGGCCACATCATCAAATATGATGCCACATCAGCATGTTTTTTGTTGAGGTGTCAAATAGTTCCCCCCAAAAAAGGGTGGACCAATAGGTGTACATTAAGACCTCCTTTGTTGGTGCGCTGATGTGGCATCACATGACTGGTTGCTTTTTAAATCTAAAGGGCACATTTCATTCAATTATTAGTACTTATAGTAACACTAACAACCTTGAAGTCACAACTACTAGTACTAAATTTAAAAAAATATTGGGCCTTAAATGCACATATACTATCTCAACCATTGGAACTATCTCACCTATTGGGTCTTTTCCCCTAAAGGTTGTCTTCATTCACTTATATTAGTAAATTTGGTTTTACATTACATATTAAGATTCATAAGTGAGAAGAACTTTGACTACCAAGTATTTTAATATATAACAAATTAAGCTCCACATTGATATTTTTAAAAAATATTTGCCAAACATACTGATTAAAAAATATTAGTGAGAAATTGGCAAAAAAAAAAAAAAAAGGGTTGGTAAATTGCAAAAATTCTCCAGAAAGTAACATTACTATCAGAAAACTTATCCAGGATGTTAGAGTTCCAGATTTCATTAAAATTACTATAATCTATTAAAAACAAAATCACTAAACTATATCAGCCTGAACTGTACACCCAAGTTGGCAATATTATTACATTGACAATTACTGCCCTCCCACAATTTACCAGAACAATCCAAAAATAGGCAATCTCTGGGAAGCCCACTAGCTGTCTACATAGCTGACAAAACCACAAACAATAGCTACAAGAAAATCTAATTTGCATTTTTGGTGGGCTTGGTTTAGATTTTTAGTATGATTTCGTATCTATCACATTTTGCTTATTATACTTGGTATGTATTATTATTTGAATATGGTGATTTCCTTTCTAATTTTCCCGAGGTAGACACTTCTTTATGTTCTTCTCAATAATTATCGAATATGCAGACCAATTTGCTACTTTTATCCAATTATACAGAATAATAAAACATTATTGCCATTGATATCTATCATATTACAATCAGCCAATACACTGTGAATTCTACATTTAATTAAGATGCATACACATCACATAGAAAATCAGAGTTGGATCAATATTTATTTGCCAGTACTACATAATAAGCCATTCTATGGTAACTGCATTGAACTACGATTGTAGAGATAAACTTACAATTAATTTTGAATGGCACACAAACCATAAGGAAAGGTTACACAAGTTTTCAATGCAGTATGCAAGATTCTAACAAGAAAAATACCTGAAGAAAACCACTAATTGGCTCTGACATTGAATAACACAAATAAAATAGTGATTTCATTTTATAACACCAAGTATAACAAACATTGAATAACATTATAGTGAATAATCAACTGCTCTACTATATATAATATATTACTAATCAAATGTATCTAGAAAATCTTCAATAGTTTGTTAGAATCTTGCATAGTGCATTGAAAACTTTTGTAACCTTTCCTTATGGTTTGTGTGCCAACCAAGTAAATATATTAAAACCTAGGTCAAAATGACGAAAAATTTCAGCGTTTTTACACAATTTAAGTTCCAAAGGTCAAAGTTACTCCATTTTTTGATTCGCAATACGAGCTTATTTCAATAAATGGCAAGTTAAAATGCCTACGATAAACCTTACATCTGTGCTGAACAGTATTGACAGTTATAATTTGGTTAGATATTCAGACTATTATACATTCCAACACACTTTATTTATATATCAAATATTTATCATGGATATTAATACTTGCATAGATTCTCACCTCTTATAACTTGTATAAACAACATATATTCTCACTAAATATATTAATATTATAAGATATGATATTATTGTTTATATAAAATTATACTATATAAATATGCCTTTATTCATTATTAAATGGTATAATTTTATATAAACAATATTATCATATCTTATAATATTAATATATTTAGTAGTATTTAATAATGTCCTTTCAATAAGGATTCTTTTTTTTTTTGATTGGTCAATTCGGCTTAAGGGAGCCAGAACCCATGAAAAATAGAACCAATAAATGAAATAAAAACTAGCTGCTCATTGGATGAGGACCATACTTTGTATTGACTATTTACTGTATTACATTCTATATTCTATCTGTATTACATACTATTTACAAACTGTATATATATTTCCTTCTTCACACTATAGTAAAATTTACATACTAATTCAGTTTCCCACAATCTCAGATCTCTCCAGCCCCAAACTCTTCTTTTGACTCCTTCGATGCTTGAATCTCCGCCCAATCAAATCATGCGCCATCAACCAAACCCACCATTGATTTCAGGAAAGCCACCCCCAATCGAGCCTCTTTGCGCTGCTCTTCCTTTGGTCGACCAACCATTGGAATGATGAAGGGAATCCTTGGTCCGCTATAGTGTGGGAGCACCTCTGGCCATCAAAGGCCCTCTGGACGGAAGCCAAGGCCGAGAATAGCAATTTCCAACATCTACTCCAGCCCCCTTCGCCCCCAACCATTTTGCCCTGGTGAGGGCTCGACTCATTTCGCAAACCACATCCTTTGTTTCCCCCATGTCCAGAAGCACACCCACTAACATACCTGCAATGTTCGTGTTCACCTTGTAGTTCTCATTCAAATTCATAAAAGCATCCACGAGGACCATACCCACTGAATGGAAAGCTATTGCCGAGTTGAGCTTGAAGACTCCCCAAAGCCGCTTGTTCGTGATCGGCCTCAGAAAGTTATTTGCCTATGCTTTCCAATTAGCATTACCGTCGACTCCATGGCAGAGAAAGCTTCACTGAAAAACCAATGCATTGCCATTATCCCCTCCTAGAGGAATTTAATACCTCCAAATTATGCTCTTGCACAGGCTGCAATTAAAACTTCATTATTAATTGGATGGCGTTGTCTTGTTCTCACGCCCCACCATACAACTTGGTTCATCAAGAAAATCCCGTATCTCCCTCCTTTGCAAATCTCTGTGTAAAGCTGGTTGTTCATTGTCCTCCGCTTGCCATTTGGCTTAATACTCATCATACCTCGGTCCCACCACTTTCCTTTTGCCACCTTTCCTTCATACTTTGGCTGTGGGTCATATGGGAGCCCTTAGTCGGCTTGCATTTTAATCGGCCTTGCCTTCTTCTTTTATGAGCAAGCTTATATCGGTGGCCAATTTGGCCCAATCCTCTACCGAATACCCAATCATCATTTCATCTTCTAGCTCGAATGCCACATTGGCCACCTTATTCGCCACTTTATTGGCCTCCCTAAAAACATGATTGACTTTGAATTCTAAGAATTTATCCATGAGTGTCAATCCTCTTTGAAGTAGATTGTTTAATTTCCAGCTTGGTGTTTGTCGGTTCCGGATGGCGTTGATAATTACTTGGGAATCTCCTTCCATATGTACCCTCCTTATACCAATCAAAATGCATAGTTGTAGTCCAGTGATTAGGGCTTGCATTTCTGCCTCATTATTTGTCATGATCCCAATACATTCGTTACTGCTCCACACAACCTACCCTCATCATTCCTCACTATTACTCCAGTTGATGCAGGCCTAGGGTTTCCCCTAGATGCATCATCAAAATTTAGCTTGTGCCATCCATTATCGGTCCCCTCCATGTTGCTTCTGCTTTGCCATTGCTCGGGTGATCCCTTAAGCTCCCTTGAATGGGGGCTTTCAATAAGGATTCTTATTATCATATCTTATACCATTTTAATCTATATAAACATATATATTTAACAATACTTTAATCTTAAGGTATTTAATAATATCCTTTCAATAACGATTCTTATTATCATATCTTATACCATTTAGTATTTAATAATGTCAATACTTGTATAAGTTATCATGAAGAATCTTAAGGTATAACAGCATTTACTCATACACACACATTGATATTCGCTAATATATATTCTCACTTTTTTTTGTTTTTGATATAGTAATACTTGCATATAGTAGTGCCATATCTCATTTGATCTAATTTTCTATTAGTGTACCTATATAAACACTATTTATATAAACTAATATATTATGATTGTTTTTGTCCTAGTGTTAATCTAATTCTTTATCACATTTTCCTTAATAATAGACCACATTGTTTTACAAATGTTGTACACAATTCTCTTATATTGATTTTTGCAAGTTAAAAGTACATATACAATACTGAAAAACAAGTAAAAACATACAATAAAATATATAATTCCAAGCTGTCTGAGATCAAATATTTATCATGGATATTAATACTAATTTAGAAGCCTACAAAATTAGAATAAATTCCATCAATCATATTTCTTAGTTCCAGAATCCTAAATCCTACTTGTTAACCAAATCCATCAATGAGGAAAACAATTGTGCGCGGTGGTTTTTTCAATAGGCACAATAGTACACATAGCATCAGTACTAATTTGAAAATCAGATAGGAGAACGACTATTTTACCTATTTCAGATTAGTTCCTAGACTTCTATGTCATCATGACTTAAACTACAGGTGCACTACAGCAAAGCATTTTGTATAGAAGATTGTTTAGGATCTACAAATTTACACAATTATACCTACCTTTGTACCCATTTCTAAATGGATTCCTCTGAACCAATGTATAATATCACTAATGATCATAGTAGCATCCCTGCACTGCTCTGAATTCAACAAAATTAATTTTTTCTTTTTCTTTTAATCCTACTTTTCAAATAACAATGTGGCACCGAAAAGCTCAAACTCCATCTACCTTTTACCTATGTTTTACGGCGTTTCGGGGACGGTGGGACAGGGACGGCAGGGGACGCGTTTCGGGGACGGCAGTCCGAGGGCCAATTTTTGGGGACGGCGATATATGAATTTTAAAAAATATATATATATATATATATATATATATATATATATATATATATATATATATATATATATATATGAGTTTTTCAAAATATCAATATGAAATAGAGATAATATATAGTCATAAACACTGCAATGAACATTAATGAGTAAACTAATAAACAATAAACAGTAACACTAGTATAACAACAATGATAATCATGAGATTGAAGATTCATAACAGCAATATTAAAGCATTTTGTTGTTCAAATTCTAAAATTAAAGTTCAAACTTCAAAATTAAAGTGAAAGTTAACTGTTAAACCCAAAGTTTCAAACTTCAAAATACAACAATCTAATGTCTATGCCTCATTCGGGCTATCAATATCAAAAGAAGTATCAGTGTCACTGCCACTCTCTGCCTGAAGTGGATCATCCAATGGAATTCCAACCATTCCTGGTTGCACCTCCTCCTCGTCAATCTGCCTAACATCTTCAGGATCAACATCCCAACGTGCTGCTGGAGTCTGTCGATACTCAGTAGTCTGCCGATCTTGAAGTCTCAAGGCACTATGAACTGCAACTAGTTTTTTTGCTCGTTTCGAGGTAAGCCTGTTCCTCTTGATCGAGTGGGTGAAGCCATAGGTGGACCAATTCCTCTCTACAGCAGAGGAACTAGCAATCTGTGAGAGTAAACGAATAGCAAGTTGCTTCAACTTTGGTGTGTCCTTCCCATGAAATTTCCACCATCCAGTGGGGTTTTTTTGTGCAATAGTGGACCTATCCGTCCTAACCTCTGGTTTGCTGAATGTAGGACCCTGAAGTTTGGAAAACCGAAGCCACTGCTCTGTAAGTATAGTTGCCTCCTCAGTGCCATACATCTTACGAAGGGCTGCCATAAACCCCTCCATTACCTCATCATCCTCGGAAGGAAGCATTCGGCCAAGTTTAGGTGCATACCACTTCGGATTAAGAGCATAGGCAGCCATATGAAGAGGGGTGTTCATTGTGTTCCACCTCTTTGTGACAATAGCCCTGATATGCTGCTCATAGAATTGTAATTCAGGATCCTTGGCACGAATTGCTTGCCTCATTTGATCAAGCATGCTATCAAAAGTCTCATAAATCTCTCCAAGGCTAGGAGAGTTTGTATCTGCGTACCTGATCACCCTCACAATAGGTGATATGATAGAGCAAATATATCTGCACAGTGCAAACAAAATTTAAAAATAGTAAGACTTTAACAATTTGAATTTTCAATTTTCAATTTAACACTAGTAAATTAGTAATATTAAATATAGTTATTAGTAAATAAGTAATAGTAATACTGATAATTTAAAGAAAAAACAAGCAAAAATTTAAAAGTTAGAAACTCAAAAATGAAAAATTCAAAAATATGAAGTACATATTTCTTACCTGATATTGGACCACCAACTCTGATTAAGCACCATGTCTCTCACCTTCTGTCCTTCTTCTATTTTTGATGGAGCCCACTTTTTCCACTCTCGAGCAACCACCATGGATTGTAAAGCATCTTGCACCTCCAACATCCTCTCCAGCAAAATAAAATAGCTAACATATCTAGTCTCAACTGGTTTGAGGAATTCTTTCTTTGAATAGGATCGGAATAATGCAAGTGAAGTTTGATGATTGCATATAAACATTTGTATTGATCTAGTTTCAGCCACTGCTACCTTCACTCATTCTATTTTGCCAATGTCCTTCAAAGCATTATTAAAAGCATGTACACAACATGGAGTCCAAAAAATGTGTTTGTAAGAACTCTCAACCATCAATCCAGCCAACTTACAAACACGAGCTGAATATGTCACAACCTGCACAACATTAGAAGACCCAACCTCCTCTATGGCCTCCTTCAAAAGGGCAAACTGGAAATCAGCATCCTTACGTTTCCTAGAGCAATCAATCGCTCTAAGAAAGTATAAACCAGAAGGACATGTAACAATAATATTAATGAGCGGCCAATGTCGAATATCAGTCCACCCATCCATCACAATGGAACAACCAGTCCTAATCCATGTTTGTCTCATCTCTTCCATTACTATGTTCACGTTTGAATATTGTTTATCAAGGAGGGAGGTATGCAATCTATGTTCTTCAGGAGGAACATAAGAGGATCCAACTTATTGCATCTTTCAACATGTTTTTGAAATAAGGAGACCTTGCCAAATGAAAAGGGATGGCATGGGCATAAAAAGACTTGGCCACTGAATCATCTGTTATCTCACGCTTTTGCATATTCATCATCCCTATCACTGTATTTTTTTCACCTGTGGTTGTTGTAGAAGTGGCCTTCTTCTTGCCTTAATGACTATCACATGAATGTTGTTCAAGTCCATGTCCAACTGATAGATTGGAATGTTTATCAATAGATTTCATTTGCAGTGAATGCTTCCTCTTAGTACTAGTAGAAGTAGCTGCATGTTTTTCCTCACTTTCCCCTACCCACTTTAGCATTTCAACCTGTTCTTCCAATTTTATCTCTCCACAAACTCTAACCCCATGGCCACTCTTACCCAATAAATGATGTTCAACCCTGCTATAGCTCCCATCATAATCAGTATTGCAAATATGACAGCCAATGCCTGCTGCCCCCTGAATTTTTAGCCTTAGGACCAGTCAAATTGGTGGCAAATTGAAGCAAAGGTTTTTTGGGATTGAAGGGTCCTTTTGCATGTATTTGAAGAGTGTCTGAAAGGCATTTAAAATGGTCTTTTGGAGTTACACTTCCAATAGAACTTCCACCTGTGTTCTGGGTTTCAGAATGTGTCATTTGAACTTCATCACTGCTCACTTCATGCAAACTTTCCTCACTGCTGCTCATTTTGAATTTTAATTTTTTGATTGTGCTTGTTTGACAGGGCTTTGAGAGGCTGAAAAATGATTAAACAATGAAGTATGATTCATGAACACTAAACTGAGAAACTCAGAAAAAAACACCATCTAATATAAAAACCTAAAGTTTTAAACCCCTAATAATAATAAAAAATTTAAAAATATTTAAAAAAAAAAAAAAACTAAAAACTAACCAAAAAAAAAAACCAGTACCTAGTCGATCTGTGTGACTGTGGAGTGTCGGCGGCGCCTCTGCTGTGTTTTTATCCTTCAACAAATTATTGAAGTTTGAAAGACTGAAAGAAATTTGAAATTTGAAAATTTCTCCTTCAAAGTTCAAACAAATTCTTCCTTTTGCCTGTGGCGTTTTTCCCCTCTGCTGTGGCGTTTTTCCCCTCTACATGGGGCATTTTTTCCTTCCGTTGGGCATTTTTCCTGCGTTTTGTTGAAGAATGAAAGTTGAAAGTGAAACGTGATAATGATAAGTTTTATTCTTTTACTTTTGAATGCTCATTGTTTTTTTATGTTTGTTTATTAACTAGCACTTGCGCTCATTGTGGTAGAAGTGGCCGATAGGAATAACCGACGAGTTTAGAAGATCTTAGATTTCCCGGCGTGAATTTTTGTTTTTTTTACGGCGTGAAACAATTCCGAGCACTATGATGCTCACATATAAAGCCTATCGGCTAACTAAATATTAGGGTTTCGTTGTTATCCGCTGGCATTAAGATTTAATGGCGTTAATTTTTTTAAAAAACTATGCAAACCGTCTGGGACGTCTGGCCGTCCCCGGGATGGTCAAGGGACGTTTTGGATGTCCCCGCCCGTCCCGGGGACGTATGGCCGTCCCCGGGACGGTCGAGGGACGTTTTGGACGTACCCGCCCGTCCCGGGGACGGCCAGAAGTCCCCAAAACTTCTATCAGCGTCCCCTAAAATTTGATAGCATCCCCGGAACATTTCTAATTTTTTGTTTTGCAGGGGACGACAAGGGGACGTCCCCGGCCATACCCCCGTCCCAGAAACGCCACAGGGGATGGGGACGGGGCTAGAGGGGCAGGGGACACGTCCCCATGTTTCCCTGCCTTTTACATTATCAGAAATCTAGAGCACCCACATGGAACCCAAAATAGGACAAACGATAATTTGTTATACCTTAAGATCAAACATTGTTCCCAACCTTTTGGCAAAGGCTCACAATGCAACTCTATTTCCCTCCACATACCACCTTCACTGGATTTGGCACCATCACAACAATCATTCTTAGCATAGTCATCATCAACTTTGTCAATTTTAGGGACCTTGGACAAACTTGCCGGATTGCATGGAAAGGAAATCAATTTGCCTTTTAATGGCCTGCACTTCGTTTAATGATCTTTTCTTCTGCTCCACTGATTGGGTAGATGCACAGTCACCTCTAGAGTAGGACTTGAGGCAGGACATCCTACCATGATCAATGCTCCCAAACTCCTCAAATACAGAATTGGTGCATTGGGTGGTGTAGCAATTAGGATATAGTAAATACTATGAGTGCATATAAGGGATGCATTTATTTCTTCGCAAAGATAACAACTCTTAGTTTATTTCTACCACTTGATATTGACCATCTGATATGCATTCACACTCCCTTTCACCATCGTGTATAGATACAAAAGTTTTGCAATGTCTAACATATAGGATTCCATTGGCGTAGAGGTAGGGTTTAGTTTTTTATAGGGTAGTGTTTTACATAATAAATTTGTGTAAGGAAAAAATTGGCTATCCTTATCCATACAAAAAAGCACAGTGACAACCTTACCAAATACAAGAAAAACAGACTGCAAATGTTAATCAAGTAATACAATGGGTGAGAACATTTCAAACATTTAAACAGATTGACTAGAATGGGAGAGAAAACATTTCAAAGATGATTCATAGGATGAAGCCTATAAGTCTGTCCAGCACTGCATTTCAAAAATCCCGACGAATACTGAATGATAGTATGAAGAGATAAGCTCTTCGTTTATGACCTTTGAGGATTCCAAAAGAAAAAGGAAAAGAAAAATGATGCTTTCAAAGCTGAAAACAGAAGCATTCTTACAACATCAAAAAACAAATAAAAATCAATCAATTTAAATATACAAAAGCAAAAAAACAGTATATACCATGTAGAGCAAAGAATTAATACAGAGACCTGTAAATGATTCTGCATGAAAAAAAACCTGCTCAAAAAATTTAGTTTATGCCTCAGAACAAAGCCATCAAACATATGTGAAGTGTGTTTGAGGCTCAAAAGGAGAGGCACAATTACTCTAAATAAAAGCAAACATGAGATTTACACTTAAAAACCTAACTACCTTAAAAAAATTCAATACAAAAAACTAGTATGCCTAATACTAAAGGAAGTCTGTCTGATCAGTAAATACCTCTAGCTTGATTCATTAATTTACAACAATGTTAAATTAATCACTGTGAATACATGTGCGAGGCAGAGAAGTAATTGAAACGCCTATAAAAAATTGATTCTGCAGCATGAAGGTCCATCATCAGGGGTCCCCTCTTTTTACCATAATGTATATATTTTTCAAGTCTATCTAAAAAAAAAGGAGCTGTCTTTATAAACACTCTCCAAACTCTTGGAAATGAAGTATGAGGTGGGCACATCTCAACTGGCTTATCCCAAATTTATCCATTTATTTTAAAAATAAAACCAAAATTAGAGAGTTTCTAAAAATATCACAAAATTCTTCTTTCCTTTCATATATAGGTTCATCGCCTTCTAGACTTGAACTAACATCCTCTGAGCTGTCAATTGGTTCCCTCTTATTGTTAGAGAGAGGAAGTCCCATTGAGAAAAGGCATTAGTGCAAACAATACCTTCTTGTTCTTGAAGACCCTCGGTTGGCTTACAACAATCATAATTTATGATAATCTCCTGACAAGTACTCTTCACCAATTCTCCCTCATTAGAATTCTCGTTCACGTTACTTAACTTGTTGTGCAACTCAGGGGGAAAATATGAACTTTGTGCAAACAAAAATTGTGGATCCAGATCTTTTACTTTAGTTAGTTCCCTAGCTTTTAAGTTCTCGGATTTAGCATTGTCTCCTTCAGTTCTGTCCATCACTTGCCTTCCTCCCCAATCATCCAAAATGTAAAACATAAGAGCATTATATTTATGCACTATAGATGCTACTAGCTGCCTTGGAATAGTGGTGAAGATGAATTCCTCTTTTCTATTACCAATGATAACAAAAAGATCTTCACTCTGCAATAGAGTCCTTTCATAGATAGGTGGTAGGAATATGTTCTCCTTATTATAATCCAATAAACTAATATCCCTCTTCTGTATAAGCTTACGTGCAAGTGTGAGTTTTGTGGTGTGATGTTACAAAGGTTCCAACCAATGAATGCCATAATAAGAAGAGGGGAAATTCTGTATCATTGCCATTTCCCATAGCAGCTAGGGAGCTTTCATAAGTTACTCTTTGCTTACAAAAATCCATTCTCATGCGCCATCCTCTCTTAGGTGATTGTGCTAGATGTATGTTATGAAACAATATACTCTGCTTAGCCCAAATACTATAAAAATTATGCTCATTCATATATCGAGCATTATGTATATCTTTCAATTGCCATTGGGAAACACCTATTGTAATGTCCCCTTTTGGGATCACCTTATACTTTGCCTTGAAATCACAATTCCTAATGAAACCAATAGCAGATTATAGTTAAAGATACAATTCCTTACTCAAAATCGAGATGATGTAAATCTGGTTATGGAGACCTGCAACCATGTTAGATGAATATGATATTAAATACATTTAATTCTAAGTCTAAGAAAGATCATATATAATAATGTAACAAGTCTCAAGGACTATGTGGGCTCAACCGTAAAGAGGGGGATGTGATGAGACGCCCCAAGCATCCTCTACCTTAGGCCCAACAGCAGGACCTTATCCTCCATTGGCCTCGTGTGGTCCTTAACTGATTGTCCTTAATCATCATCATGAGGTGGGCTACCTAGTGAGGGCTTTACACCGTTCCCTCCATCACACCAAACCTTCCTCTTATGATTGAAGATCCCCTTTTATTTATTTCAACAATTGATTCAAGTGGGGATAGTTCGGGAGGCTGCAATAGGGTGCCCTAGATCCTCAAATCTAGGCCCAAGGATAGGACCTTATCCTCCTTGGCCAAATGTGGTCCTTAACCAATGGTCCTTAACCATCATCATGAGGTGGTCTCATGTGGTCCTTAACCATCATCATGAGATGCCACTCCTAGTGAGGAATCATTTGCCATTCCCGCTCCTTGCAGTTGCCTCATCCCTCCTTGACTAATCATTGCCAGAATCAGATCACTGTTCATAACATCAATAATATAGGTTATATTGGCATCAACTATCATTGTTTTAGTTGGTATAATTGTAAGTGTATATATACATATTTGTTCACATCTATATTCATCTGTTAAATAAGCATAGACACACCTTATCATTGCATACCACAGGGATAGGTTACTTTATTGTTCTGCTGCAATGGCGTATGTTTTCATTGTTATTGATGCCCAGATTTGATCTATGCCTGGCTGCGAATGTACTTCTGGAGTATGTCTTTCTGCCTTGCTGTCTAGGAGATGATGCTGCTTTTCTGAGTGCAAATTATTAACTCTGATTCCTTCGATATCTGCATGGATCTATCTTCTATATCTGCATTTAACTCTCTTCTATATCTGCCTTTTAAACTCTCATATGCAGATCTGAGTGTGTCTTCTTGATATATCTTTATTCTTCCCCTTCTCCCACTCAACCACACATCACAAATGAGATTTTATACTCCATAGAATAGCAACAATCCTCATGAAGGGATGCAGCCCTTGTTAACAAAGAAACTCTTCATAATCACCCACTAATCGCACCCCTTTCTTTTACCTTTTATATAAGACAAATTTTTGTCTTCTAGTGAGACAATTTTGTCCTCATGTTAGGAGCGCTCTCCCTTAAGATAATCAATCTCCTCTAAACAATATTCGCTGCCATCTTATACACATACATTTCAAAACTGATCGCTCACTTCTCTCTTAGTCGGCCTCTTCTAAGACGTATTCTCTATCCTTTTATTTCTATTTCTCACACTTCTCAAACTGATCGCTCCACATCTCCTAATCTTTAAGCAAACAATTTGGTTTATTATATATGATCGCTGCACTCATTTGGTCGGCCTCATTAAAGTCTTTTATTATCAAATTCAAAACATCAGATTTGAAGTCGGCCAATTTATGTTAATAATGAGGTCGGCCAACATAACAATATTTGTTTAAATCTTTAATTTAAACAATATATCGACTTCTTCAAAATGATGATAGTCCGCTGTATCATAATCAAATTTATTTTAATAAATTCCTTGCATAGTACGGGACATTACACCTATATTAATAGGAGCATATGTATTCTCCTCAGTAGATTTTGGCCTCAAAAAAGAGCAAGAAAGATTGTCTTGATTACATTGAATGAGATCATATGATGTCATGATCTTTTGCTCTCTCATTTCATTTTCACCAAAGATCCTGGGCAATGAATACAAACTCTTTATTGTTATTGCTAACATCCAAAATGACAACAAAATGTTGCATTCTCTGCTATGATGAATTGCAGGAGTGTCGTGAATACCAGGATCCTACTCTTTTATGCAAAGTCAATTTTGTATTTGAGTATAGGGATCTAAGTGTCCTTTATTGCAAGTTGTATCTCTTACCCTATCACCCCTCTTTGCACATTTTCCACGGTGACAAGAATTTTGCAGTGACATAGGAAGCACCGAGTCTGAAACATCTTCATACCTTAGGCTACGAACATAATGTTTGTCCTCATTTGCAAAAAGTGAATTTGTTGATATATCCTCAACATCTTCATCGTTATGACTTAAACCTCCGTATTATGGCTAACCAAAGTGTTCTCAAATTTATATATTCATTCATCATGCTACTTTGTACATCCATCAATGGCCCACTATTTTGAAGTTTGAAAGATAGACCATGATTTGAAGCATCTTCCTTCAACTTGAATTCTTCCCCTCCATCAAGTGGAACCCCTTTTGTCTTAATTTCATTGATGTTTTGGTGATGCATGCCATCATTAGAAACCAATAAAATATCTTACCTTATCAAAGAATCTTTATCTTTAACATCCTTTTTAGGTTCCTCTTGTTTTATTATTACTTCCACAACCTCTCCTTGTGATTTTGATTCTGAACTTTCTTCTGTGGTCACTGATGATTCTCTTGGATCTTGCTCCTTAATCTCCTCCTTAGCTTCTTATGTATTCATATAGGCTTCTTTTGCCGGGATATTGGTAACCAAATGCCTCCAAGTACTCATCAAAGGGGACACAAGCTTTTGCATGATTTGACAAACATTGGTACTGGTCAACAATTTTGGGAGCCTCAAGTTTATACAATAACTCTTGAATAAGGTCCATGTCCTCTTCCTTTCGTAGACCTTCAAGTCTCTTTGACTAGAATGCATCCAACATTTTAGCTTTACCGCGCAGGCTGGCAAGATCAAAGCTCTGATACCGATTGTACTGTCTCGTTCTAGGATTTCCTTATTTCTTAAAGTATAATAGCTCTAGCTTACAATCATAATTGCAAAATAAATTATAAACATGAAATCAGACTGGAAATAGTAGTTGTAATAGTTTAATGTAATTCAGAATGTATTTCTGTTGTAGAATTAAACTTATCCTTATATTTGTTGTTTATCCTCTTGAAACTAAAATGATTTTTCTTTAGTAAGTTGCCTTTGAAATGTCTGTAGGTCTGCATGAATCATGGGTTTCGGCCCATTAACTCATCAATAGTAATTAAGAGTTTTCGTCCTTAATGGCATAAACATGAGGGGTTTCGTCCTTAGATTTATCGGTCAGGTTTCATGCTCCTTAGGGAGTAGATTCGTATATAAAATTATCTTTCCATTGATGATCTTCTTCTCCTTGAATGATCTTCGATATATATCTTTTCTTTTTCAAGAGACACAACCCTATATAGGTTGGTTGACCATTAATAACAACTTAACCTTTATTTAACTTCAATTTGTGTATTATTAATCATCTTTTATGGGCGCTTCCTAAATATCTCTTATCTTGCGAATTCTTCCTATCCATCTCTAATGCTCCCACCACGTGCATTTATGTACCTTTTCAAGTTCTCTAGTATATCCAATTCAATTTGTTGCATTTTATGAGCATAAGAGTTTTCATTGTATGTTTCAAAACCTATGCAATGATTAGATGCTGCAGAAGCATCAAAATGTAGTGATCAATTTTTACAAGCCTTCGGAAAGGACTCACACTTGGGTGCAGGAACATCTGTTTCCTTTAATGATAACAGGGTACTAGCAAGCTTCTCATTATGCTCGGAGAAGGGATCTTTAGACCCATCGTGACTTCCATTGGACCTCCCTGTTTTTAAAGATGCATGCATTATGTCATTGGCTACATCACATTGACTTCCACTGAGAATACCACGTGCTTGCGTTTTGTTGTCTTTGGAATCTTCTAAGGATATATTCCTGCTATCATATTCTCCTCTGTCTACAGAATCCATACGTAACACATTCTTGTATGTCTTAGAATCTGAGTTTCGCATATCAGCGACTTATCCTGTTGAATCAGAGTGTACAATAGAAACATCTGTGCCAGTTGACTCAAATCTCTGCCTCTTACTTGACCGCAACTCTCTGTCCATTGTCATTTTGTCCTCGTCTCCAAATTCAGAAAATATATTTGTGTGATTCCATTTACTTCGCCTGGTTGTAGATGTACATGACTGTAAGGACTTGGTTTCACTTTCATCTTCTCCATGTTGAGATGAGGAACTTTTCTTCTTTTCTTTGTGTTCCTTGATCTTTCTTATGTTTGTAAGGAGCTTCACATGTTGCTCAGGCATCACAGCCTTGACCGCCTCTAGACCACATTTTCGTATGAGCATTTGAAGCAGCAACCTTGGCTTTGAATGGAGTTTTCGAAGAGGGGACATTACATTTGAACTTTTGGGCATGAAAAGTCGAATTGGACACTCTTGCATGGTCTAGGATCCATAACTTCAATATCTTTGGCATCATTGTTGGAAATTGTTTGTTTAATATTTAGTTTTGACATCTTAAGTTGTGTCTAGTCATCCTTATAGGATTTGAACGTACATGGTGTTTGTTGGTGTGTGCGTATGGTGGTGCATAGCCACTGCATAGTGATGGTGAGCATATGTGCTTGAATTTCGAGATCGGTTCTGAATTGCATGGCCTTAGATCTTCACCATTGATCCAATGTGTTGTTATGTTTTATTGTTTTAGGTAAACATAATGATTTTATCTGCTAGGATTTGTTCACAAAAAGATTTTGTTGCAGTGTTCCTATGGCCTTATGCTTTGAAAGAGTTATGTATGTGGTTGAAGAATTTTGCATTGGAGTTTGATGGAAATGAAAATTTGTGTTGCAGATTGTAATCATCCCAGGACTGCAGCCAGCTTGTTGGGTGCTCCATTATTTGAGTCGCCAAAGGTATGATTTTGCTTTTCAGTTCAGAGTTAGTATTTTTGTATTTGAACTTGATTTTTTAGAGCATGCTCTTAACTCACTAGCAAGATCCTAAAATGTAGGAGGTAAAAAGGCCCAGATATGTTAGGTCTACTTCAACAGCAACTATGCCACTATGGGACAGGACTGCAAGGTGTGTATTTCTTTCATCATTTTGATCATTCAAATCATTCTCTGTTTTTTTGGTATCATCCCATAAATTGATATGTTGGTAAATTCAACCTATTTCTTTACCTGTGCAGTACACTCAATTGCAAGAAAATTTGGGGTCCACCGTCAACTTCAAAAACTATCACATTGAAGGCAAAGGAAAATGCATCAAGGGATTTAAAGAAGCCATCACCTGCAGATAGAAAGAAACATGCATCGAGAATGGGCAAAAACCTTCCAGTTGCTGAAAATGATAATCCTAATTGGCCACGTGGTGTTTTTGTTGTATCAAGCACGGGAAAGAATCCCAAATCATCTCCACCATCAAGCACCAGGAAATCCCTCAAATCACAGGGTTCAAAAAACTTTTCAGTTAGACCTTTGAGAATGGACAAGAGAGGAGTTACAAAACAAGCAATTGGTATTTTGTGCACTTCTAGTAATACTGCTGCAGTAACAGTCCCTGCAAGCAGTGAGAAGAAAGGGACTAAAATGCAAACAGTTTATAATACTACTACTCCAGTAAAAATCCCCGAAACCAGTGAGAAGAAAGGAGCTAGAAGCCCCACCCGAATCACTAAACTAACATCCAAAAAAAATCCTACAAGCGATAATCAAAGTTCATCTCTGAAATATGGTTCAACAATTAAGGGCACTTTTTCATCAGGTAACCTCTTTGGTAAAACCCCAAAGAAAGATTTCTTGACAAATCTTTCCTCTGGATTGAAGAAACTTGCATTATGTGGAGGGCATAGAGATTCTACCAAACAATCCAAAATGGCCTTTAAACATGATAGCAATGTAGGCAGTGAGGAGAAAGGCAAACAGACTCAAGATGACGAGATTAACTGTTTATGTGAATTTTCATATGATCGATCCAGTCTAACTGGTTCCAAGGATCAACAAGTCATGAAAAATAGCATCCTTGATGATCCTGATAAGTGCAATAAGTCAGGACGGACAGAAATAGGGGATCTTCAATTGAGAAAGAATAAAAAAGACGTTGCAAAAAGTTGTCCAAATTCCGGGCTTCGATTGACAAACAATAAAAAAGATACTGCAAAAAGATGTCCAAAATCTGGTGTAAAGGAGGACAATTTGTCATCATTCAAGCAGCCAAAACTCGATGAGGAAGGTTTTTCATCTCACACCGAAAATATGCTAAGAGATACATTGGGAAACATGCTGACGAACTTGAGTTCTATTCATGAGCATGGAGATGATGATTTTGAGAAAGTTGAGAAAATAAAAGATTCCAGTGTTCCCTTCCTTGAATTATTCTCTGGACCTATTAATTCCCATGAACAAGAAAATACTGCAAATTCGGTAGATACACAACTTGAGAAGTATGAGGGAAGTTCAGAACATCTGCAAAAGGGCTTCATGGAACCAGATAAGAAGTCATTTCACGCAAAGATATTCAGCCCAAGTAGCTGTAAAAAGAAGTAAGTCTCCCATTCCTGATTATCATGTTTGTTCTTTATTATTTTTGGCTTTAGGTCTTCTTTACATGCTGCCTTTCTGAATTCAGAAGAACTGATGGTCTGGAACAAAGGGTACATCTGACAAATAAGTATAGCTGGAATGCAGGCCAGAAGCCGAAGGTAATGTCCTTTTATGTCGCGCAGTATCATTCAAATATATAACATAGTACAGGAAGAGCAGGGTATGTATGTTTAATGTAATTTTTATTATATTAACCGCACACACGGGATTAATACACACTATAACAAACTGATATGCATGCACTGTGGGTTAATGTGGATCCCAATAGTTCGTTGTTGGATTGAATCTCAAGGGTTATGAGTGAACTCCCTAAGTGCATAAATAGGTGGCGTATGTGATGCCATGTTGTATATTAATTTATTTTCTCAGGGAAAGGTGGGATTAATGACTTTGAAATTTGGTGTAGGAAAAGTTAATTGTAGACAAACCCCTGTGTTTTACTCTGTCATTCTCTATTATAAATTATGTACAGAGGGATAGGAGCTATAGAAGATCAAGAGAATTGTTGTGGGAGATGAAATGGCTAGGATTCTGTCCATTAGCTTTCCATGCATTATTCACAGATCTGTCACAGACATGTATGAATTTGTATATGTGGCATCAAACAGTAACAGTTATTGTTGGTCCACAAGAAAGGGGATAAAGATGCATGGGTAGTGGGGGATGTTGACACCTGATGCCATCAAGCATTGTCAATGCTGGTGATTGTTGGGGCTGGTTTTAGGGTCTTTGCAGTGTTGCAAACTAGAAAGTTCTATCCGATGTTGGCATCCCAACATAGGAATCATGTTGCCATCTGGATCATTCCTCACAATCGCGGCTGATACAGTTTTTTTATGTCACAGTTAGTTTATGAGCTATAATGAGTTGTCATCAATTTGAAGAGAGGTTGGAATACTTACCATGTTAATTTGCGACAAAACTCCATGCGTCGAATGAATTGTTTCTGGATTTAGGAATCCATCTCCTTAAGATGCTTGATCAATGCTAGGATAGGTAGACATCCAAAATTTATGTTTGGATCTCGTGTAGTTTGAATTTTTCACCAATTTTGATTGTCAATTCTTGTTTGTATTCAACCATAAATTTGAAATGGTTTCTATATATGTCCTCCAAGGCTTTGAAGGCATCAAGTTTGCTTTTTGTTGTTCCAGGATGTGAAGGAAAGTATTTCATATATGAATGAAGAAGTGGTGAACTGGGAGGCCAATAGGCTTGCAAACAGTTAGCAATGGGCTAAATAACCTAAAACATATCCTCTTTGGTTTCCTGGTGGGCTTTACTAGGTGGAACTAATATTGGGCAAAACAGACATGGGGTTCAAGACTTAATACATCAATTGAGCAGCTGTAGTTCAGAGTACACCCTCAAGCATCTCCTCATGCAATACCAAATTACTACCCTCCATTTGCAATGGGTTAAATTAGCGATTCCAAAGCTGTAATCATTTTGAAATCATTTGGCAGATGGAAAATATCACCTGTGTTTTGGAAAATATGTTGTGATCATAGTCACCAGATCCGACCGAATCTGGTTCAATTTGTTCTGATCTAGATATTTTGGACTGGCTGGATTTGTCCGATTCAGTTCGGAATTTTCAATTGCAATAGGAGTTTTACTGTTTTTGTTAAAATTCTAGATTAATTACTTTTTTGACTTCACGAAGGAATCAATTTTTTTCGACCTCATATGAAGGAATCAATTGTTTTTTTAACTTGGCAACCATGGCTGTGATTTTAGACAGTGTTCATGAGGTTTTCACGTTAGGTTAGATTGAAAGGAAGAACCGCTAGACAAAGTGAAAAGTGTGTTTTAGTTACATCTATTCTAGAAACTCTTCCTTTCGAAACATAGTGTTTTGCTTTTCAGTTCAGAGTTAGTATTTTTGTATTTGAACTTGATTTTTTAAAGTATGCTTTTAACTCACTAGCAAGATCCTAAAATGTAGGAGGTAAAAAAGCCCAGATATGTTAGGTCTACTTCAACAGCAAGCATTTCCAGCACTATGCCACTAGGGGACAGGACTGCAAGGTGTGTATTTCTTTCATCATTTTGATCATTCAAATCATTCTCTGTTTTTTTGGTATCATCCCATTAATTGATATGTTGGGAAATTCAACCTATTTCTTTACCTGTGCAGTACACTCAATTGCAAGAAAATTTGGGGTCCACCATCAACTTCAAAAACTATCAAAAATACTGCCGCAGTAAGAGTCCCTGCAAGCAATGAGAAGAAAGGGACTAAAAAGCAAACAGTTTATAATACTACTACTTCAGTAAAAACCCCTGAAATGAGTGAGAAGAAAGGAGCTAGAAGCCCCACTCGAATCACTAAACTAACATCCAACAAAAATGCTACAAGTGATAATCGAAGTTCATCTCTGAAATCTGGTCCAACAAGTAAGGGCACTTTGTCATCAGGTAAACTCTTGGGTAAAACCCCAAGGAAAGATTTCTTGACAAATCTTTCCTCTGGATTGAAGAAACTTGCATTATGTGAAGGGCAGAGAGATTCTACCAAACTATCCAAAATGGCCTTTAAACATGATAGCAATGTAGGCAGTGAGGAGAAAGGCAAACAGACTCAAGATGACAAGATTAACTGTTTATGTGAATTTTCATATGAGCGATCCAGTCTACGTGGTTCCAAGGATCAACAAGTCATGAAAAATAGCATCATTGATGATCCTGATAAGTGTAATAAGTCAAGACCAACAGAAATAGGGGAGCTTCGATTGAGAAAGAACACAAAAGGCGTTGCAAAAAGTTGTCCAAAATCCGGGCTTCAATTGACAAACAATAAAAAAGATGCTCCAAAAAGTTATCCAAAATCTGGTGTAAAGGAGGACAATTTGTCATCATTCAAGCAGCCAAAACTTGATGAGGAAGGTTTTTCATCCCACACCGAAAATATGCTAAGAGATACATTGGGGAACACGCTGACAAACTTGAGTACTATTCATGAACATGGAGATGAAGATTTTGAGAAAGTTGAGAAAATAAAAGATTCCAGTGATCCTTTCCTTGAATTATTCTCTGGACCTGTTCATTCCCATGAAAAAGAAAATACTGCAAATTCGGTAGATCCACAACTTGAGAAGTATGAGGGAAGTTTAAAACATCTACAAAAGGGCTTCATGGAACCACATAAGAAGTCATTTCGTGCAAAGATATTCAACCCAAGTAGCTGTAAAAAGAAGTAAGTCTCCCATTCCTAATTCTCATGTTTGTTCTGTATTATTTTTTGCTTTAGGTCTTATTTACATGCTGCCTTTCTAAATTCAGAAGAACTGATGGTGTGGAACAAAGGGTACATCCGACAAATAAGTATAGTTGGAATGCAGGCCAGAAGCCGAAGGTAATGTCCTTCTATGTCCTGCAGTATCATTCAAATATATAGCATAGTATAGGAAGAGCAGGGTATGTATGTTTAAAGTAATTTTTATTATATTAACTGCACACACGAGATTAATACATACTATAACAAATTGATATGCATGCACCGTGGATTACTGTTGGATCCCAGTACTTCATTGTTGGATTGAACCTCAAGGGTAATGAGTGAACTCCCTAAGTGCATAAATAGGTGGCGTATGTGATGCCATGTTGTATATTAATTTATTTTCTCAGGGAAAGGTGGGATTAATGAGACTGAAATTTGGTGTAGGAAAAGTTAATTGTAGACAAACCCCTCTGTGTTTTACTCTGTCATTCTCTATTATAAATTATGTACAGAGGGATAGGAGCTATCGAAGATCAAAGAGAATTGTTGTGGGAGATGAAATGGCTAAGATTCTGTCCATTAGCTTTCCATGCATTATTCGCAGATCTGTCACAGAAATGTATGAATTTGTATATGTGGCATCAAACAGTAACAGTTATTGTTGGTCCACAAGAAAGGGGATAAAGATGCATGGGTAGTGGGGGATGTTGACCCCTGATGCCATCAAGCAGTGTCAATGCTGGTGATTTTTGGGGCTGGTTTTAAGGTCTTTGCAGTATTGCAAACTAGAAAGTGCTATCCGATGTTGGCATCCCAATATAGGAATCATGTTGCCATATGGATCATTCCTCACAATTGTGGCTGATACAGTTTTTTTTTATGTCACAGTTAGGTTATGAGCTAGAATGAGTTGTCATCAATGTGAAGAGAGGTTGGAATACTTACCATGTTGATTTGCAACAAAACCCCATGCTTCGAATGAACTGTTTCTGGATTTAGGAATCCATCTCCTTAAGATGCTTGATCAATGCTAGGATAGGTAAACATCCAAAATTCATGTTTGGATCTCGTGTAGTTTGAATTTTTCACCGATTTTGATTGTCAATTCCTGTTTGTGTTCAACCATAAATTTGAAATGGTTTCTGTATATGTCCTCCAAGGCTTTGAAGACATCAAGTTTGCTTTTTCTTGTTCCAGGATGTGAAGGAAAATATTTCATATACGAATGAAGAAGTGGTGAACTGGGAGACCAATAAGCCTGCAAACAGTTAGTAATGGGCTAAATAACCTGAAACAGATCCTCTTTGGTTTGCTGGTGGGCTTTACTGGGCGGAACTAATATTGGGCAAAACAGACATGGGGTTCAAGGCTTATATACACCAACTGAGCAGCTGTAGTTCAGACCCTCGAGCATCTCCTCATGCAATACCAAATTACTACCCTCCATGTGCAATGGGTTAAATTAGCGATTTCAAAGCTGTAATCATTTTGAAATCCTTTGGCAGATTGAAAATGTCGTGTGTTTTGGAAAATATGTTGTAATCATAGTCACCAGATCCGACTGGATCTGGTTCAACTTGTTCTGATCTAGATATTTTGGACTGGCTGGATTTGTCCAATTCAGTTCGAAATTTTCAATTGCAATGGGAATTTTACCCTTTTTTTTTTAAATTCTAGATTTATGATTTTTTTTGACCTCATGAAGGAATCAATTTTTTTCAACCTCATGAAGGAATCAATTTTTTTTTAACCTGGCAACCATGGTTGTGATTTTAGACAGTGTTCTTGAGGTTTTCGTGTTCGGTTAGATTGAAAGGAAGAACCGCTAGACAAAGTGAAAAGTGTGTTTTAGTTACATCTTTTCTAGAAACTCTTCCTTTCGAAACATAGTGTTTTCCAGAAGCTCTTCCTTTCAAGTCTTAGACAGTTCAGCCTTCTTGGAAATTTAGCTTCTTTTAACATTATAATTTTGAATATAGTTGGGTGGAAAGTGCTTGTTTTAAATATTTCGAGGGTGTCAAACTTTTTGCACATTCACTGAACTCTCCTGTCATCTATGATGTCATACAGTATTTCGTGTTGGTCTGTCTTATTTATTGTTGAATCAAACAAGAACATCAACTGAGTTAACTTTTGCACACAATCTTTATATTTAACATTTAGTCAGGATTTTATAGGTTATATGTTAATTAACATTACTAGTTGAAATTATGAGCTTGGGCTTGAAATAGGCTTGAATGTTGAGTTCATTACTGTCAGTGGTGGTCAGGTGTGCCTGTCATATATGTTAATCATGTTTTATGTGTTTTTCTGCTATTGCTTAGTTGTTCAGGATCTTGATTTGATCTTCTCCGTTCCTGATTTAATGCAATACTCACTCTTATTTTGTCTTCTTGGCAGATGTTAGCCTATGTTTCAGACTTGCAGAAGATTGATGGACCAACAGCTAGAAACCAAGCTATCAAAAAAGGAGGAAATAGACCGAGGAAGAAGAGTGATGTTATTGGAAGTGAAAATCTACCTAGTGTGTAGGAAATAGGAAATGATAACGAAGGAATAGGTAAGAACGGTCAGGGAAAGAGAGATGGAAAACCATCTAAGGCTGCAAAGGCGGGAACAAGTTCAAATGCTTCTGGAGTGGGGGGAAAGAAGTTGCTAATAAGGCTTCTGAAGATGAAAAACCAAAGAAAAGAAGTAGAAGGAAGAAACTTGATGAATTTGAATGGTAGTGTATTCCTACCGCTAGCCACCTAATTGACTGCAGTATAAAGGAGAAAAAAGAATGAAGAGTGGCATAAGTACTGCAGCCGTGCAGGATGAACCTGCTATGAAATTCAGGGAAGACATCTGTTGGGTATTTAGAGTGCTCTTTTTTTAAAACTATCTTTGGATATAACTTGACAATTTCTACATATTCTCGTAATGTTGTTCTCCATCACATTTCAAGTTAATTGTCATTACTTTTCAAATTGCATATATGATCCTTATTCATATGGCAACAATGAGGTATGCAATAGTATGTTCATTGTTACAAGGATATACCTTAAATTTTCTTATTATTATTTACATATCATTGTATGGTAATTTAAATTTATGATTCGATCACTCAGATGGTGTAAAGCATCTCCTTGTACAAGGCTGGAAACAAATAATTGAATCATAATTGAGTGAAACATCACAACTTCTACCAACCAGTGCATATAAAAAAAAAAAACTTTGCATATATTTTCAATGTGACCTGAATTGTAAATGACCACAAATACTACTTAAGCTTCTCCTGCTCCTATCTATCAGCGATGGTTTGAAAATGCACTGCTTCATGTTGTGTTCTTGAGTCAATTTTTTTTTAACTGAAATGTAGTATAAGTCTCCTATCAATTTGTCAACAACTACAGGTAAAACTTGATCTGTTTCTTCTTAGGTTTCAATCACATATGCTTATAAATATTCGTTACAGGTCTACATCATTTTCTTACAAATTTATTGTAACCAGTACACATGCGACCCATCATTTATCTACCCTTATAAATGGTACGGAGCTCAAACTTCACCATGAACCTAACTTTACAGGGAGATTACTTTATTGCTTTCACAATCATAACAGGAAACTGAAAAAGTCATTGAGTCTCATGAGTACATCCAAATATGATACACAATTTATAGCTATACAAGAGCACCCTCAAATTTCAACACTATACCGACACCAAAGAGGATATGGAAAACCATCTAAGGCTACAAAGGCAGGAACAACAAGGTGAAATGCTTATAGAGTGGGAAGAAAGAGGATGCTAATAAGGCTTATGGAGATGAAAAACCAAAGAAAAGAAGTGGATGGAAGAAACTTGATGAATTTGAGTCTTCTACACAAGGTGATTCAACCCTATAGGAAAATCAAGAAAGTGGGCAAGAATTAGAAAAGGAAGAAGCCAAGAAAGTAAAACTGAATCATATTATTAGTAATAGAGGAAAAGGACAAGAGTATGCCAAGACAGGTATGATGGAAGCAACTTCTTCTGGAAAGAAAGGGAAATACAAGAGAACAATTGCTGCCAAGGTAGAAAAACAGAGGAAAAATGAGGCAAATAAAAATGTAAATGAAGTTGATATGAAGTTGTGTTTTATGATTGGTTGAAGCAATGTAGTTTCATTTGAAAGTATATCATATTCCTTGGACTATGGACTATGGTATAGACCTTGGGGTTTCTAAAAAAAATGCAACTAATATGGATAATCAGATTAAACGATTACTATGGATTTTATAGTCCACAAACATATTTTGGGCACTGTTGGTAAACAGATTTGTTATTTTGAAAATGTTACGAAAACTATGACTTTTCCAAGGAATGGTGACAAAACTACCTACAACAGTTGGAGAGATCACCAATGGTGATCTTCCTTTGTGTTTGAGAGGGCAAGCTCCCTCATAAGATGGGGTTTAATAATTTTTTAGTACTTTTAACTAGAAAGTACAAAAAGGTAGGAAAAGGAAAAATGAGAGAAAATGAAGAGAAATCTGCCTCTAAACATAAGAAGCACAACATAAGTTTTCAAGAGAGAAAATGAACGTGATTAGCAACGAAAGCACAAAGTCTTCTAATTCAGATTGGCAGAAGAGGAGACAAAGGAAAAAAGATAATAATTAATCAAACATAAGAACAATTAATTTCAAAAATAAATACCGATATAAGAACAACAATTCTTTTTTAATATTAAAACTAAACATCAGGAGCACAAAGTCTCTAGCAATTCCCCTTATAGAGCTCTCCCTTTCCTAGCTGTAGAAAAAGATCATTTTACATTGGAAATCATTGAATTTATAACCCTTTCTCTCTAGGGAACACTGCCTCATGTGTGGGAGCAATCTGTCTCTCCCCAACTATCTCAGTATATATCTCTCAATCGTCTATGTAGTCCTCCCAAGATGTACCTAGTCTATCGTACATATGCTAGCTGCTCAACATCCTCCTCCCATACCTCGCACTCCCTCCATGGTTGCCAGGTGACTTGTTGATGGTGATGTTAGTCACATTCAAACATTAAAACAAAAGTTACACAACAACCTTTATTTATCTTGAAAGATACGATGAGTTCAAAGAATTCATGATCCCAAGTCTCCGTTGATTAGTTCATAATCTACTGACGTTACTCAGTGATTGATGTGTTGCTGTTAATCATTCAGGGGCCTTACATTCATCAGTAATTTCTATTTCTTATGAGTATGCTATACAGAGAGGTTATTCTACACAGTTATTCACTCAGATAGTGTGTCTGAACTTAGGTCTTTGCATAATATTTACCATTTCAACATGCATTCAGCTCAAATATGCTAATGATATTCGGTTCTCTAAGGGATGTCAGCATATTTCTCTGCTCTGCTTCTGATTTATCTGTGTATTGTAGCTATGGAAGTGATTTCAATGAAATAAAAAAAAAAAGAAAGATAACAGGGATAGGGTTCAGAAAATGAGATTCCTAAAATTACTTGACTGAGATCAATGATCCACATACATATTCTGATACAACAATGAAGAGAAGAAAACTAAAATCATACTTCCCTAGGACAGTCCACAAATCAGCATGATCCAGTGCAAATCTTCAAAGGAAAAGTTGACAACAATATGCAATGAAATGAAAACGCTTCTATTGAACACAACATTCACTAGTACATATCCAGAAATGAACTTTGAAGATTACTTAAGGTTTACAATCAAGATGTAATCTGAAGCTTCATCTCCATTCAGCATGCTAGAACAAGTATATTTACAATGATCTGAGGAAAGAACCTTGATGTTTCAACAGTACAGTCCTCATTAGTCTCAGTAATCCGATCTCCTATGCTATATTGTTTCAGGTTAGATTTTTTTTGGTATGATTGACTTCTCCCTCTCCCTCTACTATGTACATTACAGGGGCTCAATATATATGGCTCTGATTAACCCCCAAAAATGGTTCCAAAACCCTAGTAGATCAATGGTCCACCCTGGAGGTGCAGGATCAAGCAGTGGAGAATGAATCCCCGCCAAAAAAAAACTCTGAGCAGTGCCCATACTGGGCGCAAGATGTCCCTTGGAAACCCCAACAGCTCAAAAATAACTGCTGTTTCATTTGTTTAATGTTTCCCCATCTGCATTTTGTCTTCTTCATTGAAGGCCATGAACCCTTCCCGCTGTGTTTACGGCCTTTCGTGATCCGATCACCATCCCCTGTGATGTCATCGCCATTTAAATTTCACCTGCCTGTCGCTTCTCGCCGCCATCCTTTTGCTGTGTTTGAGATCTCTCGTGATCTGGTCCGCCACCTGAAATGTCCTCGCCATCAAGTTTCACCTGCTATTACCTCGATCCTACAAATAGACACAAAAAAAAGGATATAAAAATATGCATTAAGTCGCTTCGTCCATTCATACCTGGTCAGAAAGTTAGATGAGCATTAATGTGCCGCTAATGTGCTTTTGAACCTCCATCCCTTTGTTTGCATTTCCCCTGTTCTGTTATCGTGTTCGCATTTGGCGGGAATCCACCTACTGCACATGTTCATTAAATGTTACAAAACAATGGGAGGGGGTGATCATCAGAAGATCGGGTGATATTTGAAATATGACCCCCTTTATACAATATGACCTTTCGCTTTTGAGCGGCAAAACTAATGTAAGGGATCAGGTGAAGTATTGAAAAACGGGTCATGACTTTGAGATCAGGGGATGTTCAGAATATGACCCCCGCAACAAAATGACCCCTCCCTTTGGAAAGATCGGAATATGATGATGATGTCATCGTCATTGATAGGCTTCGTTAAAAAGGGCGAAAGGGCGACGTCATGATCATACTGAAGGAAAAATGGAAGGTCAAGAAATATGACTCCCGAAAAAGATGACGTCACCGTCATGTCGAGCTTTGCATATCAGGTTAGAAATTAAGATCGGGGAGATGCAAAAGGTGAACTTCGCCACTAAAGATGACCCCCTTTTCTGGGAGATCTGGATGTCGTCATCAGGTCGATGACTTGGTTTTATCGCTGCTGTTATCATGACGTCATCGTCGTGTTATAGGATGGGGTGATCGTTGGAAATATACCTGCACGAGGTAAAAAGGATGACGTCACCATCAGGGTGATTTCCTTTGTTCATTGGGCTCAGATGACGTCATGATCATATCGACATGGGGGGATATTTTGCGAGGGGGTGATCTAAAAAAAGATCGGGTGATATTTAGAATATCGGGTGATATTCGAAATATGACCCCCACGAAATATATGAAGCTGCATGACGGGCCAAAACCACTATCACGTAAAATTGACGTCTGGAGTTTGCGGACCAAAATGATTATCAGGTGACATTCGGAATATCGGGGTGATCGTATATAAGATGACTGATGTTAAGAAATATGACCCCCCAAGGTAAATCAAGTTTGACCAAAACTTTGACTTGTCATAACTTTCTCATTTGGCCGAATTTCAAGGTGATGTAAAGAGCAAACCTGCCTAGAATTTCATGCACTTTCCAACTATGAGGTCAATGATCTGAAATACTAACTTTAACAAACTGACCTCATTATGGTGACCTATCCACCCCTTTATGCAGGGTCATCTGCATGACTCCTTTACCCAAAATACTCATAACTTGCAAAATACAGGGAATTTTAAGATGATTCAAAAAGCAACCCCTATTCATTTATGACAAGGAATTCACCTGCACTCTGTCCTGGCACTTAATACAAATTTTCTCTCTATTTTCAACAAGGTTTGTATTATTCACTCTCTTTTTTCCCTTTACCACCAAGCAGAACAACACACACAAGCAAAAAGCAAAAAGCCACAGCAGGGGTCCTCATTTTGCTAAGGAGTAAAATGGGGCATGTTGTGAACATCACAACAACTAGCAACCAAAGAAAACAATTAAATTCAAACCATTAAAGAAAACTAAATGAAATAAATTCATAATTTCCAACTATCTTTTCTGCAAATCATTATCCAACTTGAGACTTAAGGTATTCAATAAGGTGCATGAATTTTCTTTTCAGTTTAAGTGGGTGCATGTGATTAATTATCCTCATCTTGAAGATCAGTTGAACAAACCAGTGACCGATATTAGCCTACATAGTTGATGTCATAGCCTCATAGCCAACCGGATAGAGCCTTACTGCCAGCAGGCGTCCATAGCCTCAACAAGGTTATCGTTACAATTCTCCTAAGTAGAGCCCCACTGCCAGCAAGCGTCTATAGCCCCGGTAGAGTTACTTAGATGGCTTAATTTAGATTTTCAGTAAAATCTATTTTATTTATTATTATTTTTTGTATTTGATAGAACTTCATAAGATATTGCATTTGTAACTTCATCATGGAAGGAGTGGTCACTTGCTGAAATCAAGCTGAGAATTGTAATGGTAGCAAGGGTGACCTTAGATTTTTCACCTAATATCTACACTGGTAAGTTCAACAAACCCAAGGATTTTAGGTGTGTTATTGTGAGAATCTTCCTTGAATACTCAACCCACAGTTATTGAATACAAAATTTCACAAAGTTAAACAACTTTCTGTTGCAAGTATGAGGTTAACCAGTGTTGTCATTGATGTCAACATACTCATATTGCATTGATAAGAAGGATTGGATGAGCTGTGTGCTGAGGTTATTGAGGAAATTAGTCTCAATCAGGAACAGTGAAGAATAGTGATGAGAAGAAGGCAAAAGTACTCAATAGGTTGAGGATCAGAGGATGCAGTTTAAAGGGTTTGTAGATATGAGTCTTGAGATGTTCCAGTTAAGATTTCAGAGGTCTGCATGAAGATCTGAAGAAGTTATGTTCGCTCAAGTAGAACCGGTTTCGGCAGGCGTTCAGTGGTGACAGGGTGTCACAGATTGGTCCGGTGAGCTCCGAACTTGCATTATCTCATTCTGCGGATTGGAGAGAGTGTTGAATAAGTTCGTGTGAAGTGACAGCTAGATTTGTTCATGGTTTGGAGGTCCGGAAGCACCTTTTTCATTATGACAGTGATGATAGACTGTGTTCTTGAAGTTCCAGATGAAGAACAGAAGAATTCCAGTAAGCTGATAAAGTGCGGATGTTCTTGTTGACTTAGGAAAGGTTTTGGTGATCTTTGGATTGTGTACAATTCTTATTAGCGGTCCGCATTGAAGTTAGAGTTTGCATTTGAAGAATAACCACGGATATTGGTGTTCTTCTTGAGACTGGCCGACCGGATGTATTACACGTCTTGCGAATGATCTTGTAAGTGTTTGCCGACTTAGATGATTGTTCCTAAGTCGATGCCTTGTATAAATAAGGGATTGTGAATTTATTTTGAAGTGTGTCTTGCGGTGATGAGAGTGATATAGCGAAGAGAAGTGCGAAAGGCAAAGCAGGAGTTTTTGGGCTTAAATGGAACTGATCCAGGCATGGTAAAGATGTCAATCTCTAGTTCAAGTTTGTAATACTTGTTATCTTGTAGACAGTGTGTCTCTTGTAGGCAATGTGCCTCCTTGTGAGCAGTGTGCTCGGGCAGTGAGCCCTAATTGGTATGTGCCATCTATTTTTCTTATTCTTCTAACAGAGAATAATCCTTGGGTTAATCACCCCGTGGTTTTTCCCTTGACCGGGTTTTCCACGTCAAAATCTTGGTGTCTAATGTGTTGATGTTTATCTGCTCTAGTGTTTATGCTTTATGCTTTCATGAATGGTTAATTGATATGCTATTAAATAACAAAGAAGAATCAAGTGTTTGAAGTAAAAGCAAGTTTTTGTACAACTGATTCACCCCCCCTCTCAGTTGTGGGCCCTAGATCTAACAATTGGTATAAAAGCCAAGTTCCTCTAAAAGGAGCTTAACAGCTTGAGGAGATCTAGGATGTCGTCATACAAGAAGGATAGTCCGAAGTTTGATGGAACCAACTTATCTCTTTAGAAAGGTCGCATGAAATGTCACTTGGAGTGTATGGGAAAAGCATACTTGTCCATGGTCACAAAAGCATATGTACCTCCACAGGGTGGTCTGACAACTCTAAATGAAATCACAGATGCTGAAAACAATCTGCGGACCAAAGAAGCTCTTCTAAGCGCATTAACTGACTCAGAGCTCTCAAATGTTATTGACCTACCAACTGCCTATGAGATCTAGATTAAACTGGAACCTCTACATGAAGGAGATGAGTATGTTAAGAGTGCAAGGTTGTAGAGTCTCAAAGGGAAATTTGAAAGATTGAAGATGAGAGATGATGAAAATATCACTACCTTTATGCCAAGAGTAAATGAGTTGGTGTGTGGAATTAGGAATGCTGGTGGAGTTTTGGATGAAAATGAGATTGTTTGCAAAACTCTCAGATCCCTTCCTGCTGCCTACAAAATCAAGGTTGCTGCCATTGATGAATTCAGAGCCCATACAACTGTCACAAGAGACCAATTGGCTGGCAAACTGGCTGCATTTGAAATGATCGAGTTTGGAGATGATCACCCAAGACTAAATCTGCATTCAAAGCCAGTGCCTATGTGAAAGGCAAACAAAGATTTGATCCGGGAGAAAACTCTTCAAGGAAGCTGTCATGGTATGATTAAGCAAGGAAAGACATGGAAGAGGAAGAAGCAGAAACAACTCAACTTGAAGCCCTCATTGCAAAAAGACTGCCAAGAGGATCCGGTAACTATGAAGGAAAATTACTTTTTAAATGCTTCAACTGCAATAAGATTAGTCACTTTGCCTCAAGATGTCCGGAAAGATCTACAAGGTCAAATTCTAACAGACAAAGGTTCCAAAAGAATTGTTATTATGTTCATGAAGAAGTTGATAATGAAGGAGTAACAGATGATGAATCAGAGATAGGAGACAAATCCGGAAATGAATGGGTGTTTATTGCCATCAAGGAAGAAGATCCAATATCTATCAATCATAAGGTTGTAGAAAGAGCTTTGGCTGCCCAAGTTGAAGAAAAGGATGATTAGGTTATTGACAGTGGATGCTCTCACCATATGACAGGTGACAAGAACAAGTTCTTAGATTTGGAAAGGTATCAAGGAGGAATAGTAAAGTTTGGTGACAATTCTGCTGGTAGAATCAGAGATAGGGGAACTATCTCTTTGGTGGAAAGAACAAAACCGGTAATGTACTGTATGTTGAAGGATTGAAGCACAATCTTCTCAGTGTTGGTCAGTTGGTGGACAAAGGCTATGATCTCCGGTTTAAGAATGGAAGATGCAGGATTTTTGAAAGCTCCGGAACTAAGATTGCATCCGGTACTCAAACAAAAGGTAATATCTTTCATCTAGTTGGTACTAATAAAAGTTGTCTGTTTGTTCAAATTGATCAGAGTTGGTTATGGCATAGAAGGATGTGTCATGTAAATTTTGATAACATTATCAAGATGAGCAATACTCAGGCTGTAAGAGATCTTCCAAAGTTGATAAAGCCTACAAATAGTTTGTGCAAAGAATGTCAGCTAGGTAAACAGAGCAGAGTTTCTTTCAAAAGCAAGGATCAGTCCTCTACCAGATTATTGGAATTAGTTCATACTGATCTATGTGGTCCGACAAGAATCAAGAGTATGCAAGGTGATAGATATTTCATGTTACTGATTGATGACCATTCCTGGATGATGTGGGTTACCTTTCTAAAAGAGAAATCATAAGCTTTTGAGAAGTTCAAAATCTTCAAGGCTATGGTAGAGAATCAAACCGGATTGAAACTGAAATGTCTGAGGTCTGATAGAGGTGGGGAATTCACATCCGGTGAATTCATAGACTTTTGTGAGAAGCATGGTATAAAGAGACAGTTGTCTGCTCCTAGGACTCCACAGCAGAATGGAGTAGTTGAGAGAAAGAACTGGACCATCCAGGAAGCATCCAAGACAATGATGATGGAAGCAAATGTTCTTCAGATGTTTTGGAGAGAAGCTGTCAGCACTGCAGTCTACACTCTCAATCGAGTTCAAATCAGAAGCAATACTGGTAAGACTCCCTATGAACTTTGGTTTGGCATCACTCCTACTGTGAGATATTTTAGAGTATTTGGTAGCAAATGTTACATTAAAAGAGATGAAGATTTAGGAAAGTTTGATGCTAGAAGTGATGAAGGAATTTTCTTGGGTTACTCCACTCAAAGCAAAGCATACCGGTGTTACAACAAGAGACTGAGAAAGATGATAGAAAGTACAAATGTGAAGGTTGATGAAGGAATTGAGAAGCCCTCAAGGTTTTATGAGTATGATGAAGATGATCAGGATGGTGTTCTGAAACAAGGAACTCAATCCTCTCCTGAAAGTCTGATTCAAACTGATCCGGTAAATCAGGAAGAAGAGATAGGTCTGAATGAGCCTGATCAAGAAACAAAAGTGCAAGAAACTCCCAAAGTTCCAAGGTATGTAAGACTGAACCACTCTGAAGATTAGATCATAGGTGACAAAAGCAAAGGTGTGCAAACTAGAAGGAAAATTGCTCAAAATTCAGATGAATGTTGTCTGATTTCAAAGATTGAACCTAAGACAATAAATGAAGCTTGCAATGATGAAAATTGGATCAAAGCAATGCAGGAAGAGTTGATGCAAATTGATAAAAATCACACTTGGGATCTTGTTTCTAGACCTAGTAACAAGAATGTGATTGGAACAAAATGGGTCTTCCGGAACAAACTAAATGAAGTTGGTGAAGTAATCAGAAATAAAGCTAGATTAGTCTGCAAAAGCTACTCTCAAATAGAAGGGATTGATTTTGAGGAAACCTTTGCTCCTGTGGCAAGAATTGAAGCAGTCAGACTATATCTTGCATTTGCTGCTTTCAAAGATTTCAAAGTGTATCAGATGGATGTCAAATCTGCTTTCTTGAATGGTGACTTAGAAGAAGAGGTGTACATTGAACAACCGGGTGGATTTCAGTTATCTGAGCATGGTGACATGGTCTGCAAATTAAAGAAGGCAATGTATGGTCTAAAGCAAGCACCAAGAGCATGGTATGAAAGGTTGGACAAACATCTTTTGAAGATTGGTTTTAATAAAGGTACTGCTGATAGTAACCTATATTTCAAAATTGATCATGAAAACATCCTGATTGTTGAAGTATTTGTTGATGATATCATCTTTGGAGGAAGATAGTATGTGCAAATCTTTGCAAACCAAATGAAAAGTGAGTATGAAATGTCAATGCTCGGTGAAATAAATTTCTTCTTGGGTTTGCAAATTACTCAGACAGAGAAAGGAATCTTTATCTCTCAGACTAAATATGTGAAAGAACTTTTGAAGAAATTTGGAATGGAAGATTCAAAGCTTATGAACACTCCCATGGCTACCAGATGTAAGTTGAGCAAAGATGATGACTCTCCTAAGATAGATCAGACAAAGTATAGATCAATGATTGGAGGATTATTGTATGTCACTCAAACTAGACCAGATATAATGCAGGCTGTTGGTCTTGTGGCGAGATTCCAGGCTGATCCTGAGAATCTCATGTCATGGCAATCAAAAGAATTTTTAGGTACTTGAAAGGAACAGTTGAGTATGGTCTATGGTATCCTAGAGATCATAACTTTTCTCTTCATGCATATACAGATGCAGATTGGACAGGAGATGTGGATGATAGGAAGAGTACATGTGGAGGAGCATTCTTTTTGGGAAAAAGGTTGGTTTCTTGGCTAAGCAAGAAACAAGAAGCAATATCCCTATCTACAACTGAAGCTGAATACATTGCAACAGCAGCAAGTTGCACCCAACTTTTGTGGATGAAGCAAATGCTGAGAGATATTCAAATAGAATATGAGGAGCCTATCACAATTTTCTGTGATAATTCTAGTGCAATAAATATTTCTAAGAATCCGGTGTTACATTCTAAGACCAAGCATATATCTATCAAATTTCACTTTCTTAGAGAGCAAGTGAACAAGGGTGAAGTCAGATTGGAGTATGTGCCCTCCAAGGATCAGCTTGCAGATATTTTACTAAACCTCTTCCCAAGGACTCTTTTGAGTATCTTAGGGAGAAGTTAGGGGTCATGGCCCCTCCGGTGATGAACTAGGATGCACTGATGTGCATCAGTCTAGTGGATATCACAGTCATATCTTGTGATCCAGATTGATGATGGGGAGCTGCTACTAAGGGGGAGCAGCTAGTATGATTCTGATGTGTTAGAATTGCAAGTATGAGCCCTTTGCCATTGATGTCAAAAGGGGAGAGAAGACATGTGAAAAACAAGTGGTTGATGATCAAAGGGGGAGCAGTAAAGGAAGAGAAGACATGTGAAGAGTTGTTGCTGATAGGGGGAGTTGTGATAGAAAGGAGAAGTTCTTGTCTTGATGGTTTTTCACATCATATGTTGCCATCAATGACAAAGGGGGAGATTGTTGCAAGTATGAGGTTAACCAGTGTTGTCATTGATGTCAACATACTCATATTGCATTGATAAGAAGGATTGGATGAGCTATGTGTTGAGGTTATTGAGGAAATTAGTCTCAATCAGGAACAGTGAAGAACAGTGATGAGAAGAAGGCAAAAGTACTCAATAGGTTGAGGATCAGAGGATGCAGTTTAAAGGGTTTGTAGATATGAGTCTTGAAATGTTCCAGTTAAGATTTCAGAGGTCTGCATGAAGATCTGAAAAAGTTATGTTTGCTCAAGTAGAACCGGTTCCGGCAGGCATTCAGTGGTGACAGAGTGTCACAGATTGGTCCGGTGAGCTCCGGACTTGCATTATCTCATTCTGCAGATTGGAGAGTGTTGAATAAGTTTGTGTGAAGTGACAACTAGATTTGTTCATGGTTTGGAGGTCCAGAAGCACCTTTTTCATTATGACAGTGATGATAGACTATGTTCTTGAAGTTCTGGATGAAGAACAAAAGAATTCTAGTAAGCTGATAAAGTGCGGATGTTCTTGTTGACTTAGGAAAGGTTTTGGTGATCTTAGGATCGTGTACAATTCTTATTAGCGGTCCGCATTGAAGTTAGAGTTTGCATTTGAAGAATAACCACGGATATTGGTGTTCTTCTTGAGACTGGCCGACCGGATGTATTACACGTCTTGCGAATGATCTTATAGGTGTTTGCCGACTTAGATGATTGTTTCTAAGTTGATGCCTTGTATAAATAAGGGATTGTGAATTCATTTTGAAGTGTGTCTTGTGGTGATGAGAGTGATATAGAGAAGAGAAGTGTGAAAGACAGAGCAGGAGTTTTTGGGCTTAAATGGAACTGATCCAGGCATCGTAAAGATGTCAATCTCTAGTTCAATTTTGTAATACTTGTTATCTTGTAGACAGTGTGTCTCTTGTAGGCAGTGTGCCTCCTTGTGAGCAGTGTGCTTGGGCAGTGAGCCCTAATTGGCATGTGCCATCTATTTTTCTTATTCTTCTAACAGAGAATAATCCTTGGGTTAATCACCTCGTGGTTTTTCCCTTGACCGGGTTTTCCACGTCAAAATCTTGGTGTCTAATGTGTTGATGTTTATCTGCTCTGGTGTTTATGCTTTATGCTTTCATGAATGGTTAATTGATATGCTATTAAATAACAAAGAAGAATCAAGTGTTTGAAGTAAAAGCAAGTTTTTGTACAATTGATTCACCCCCCCTCTCAGTTGTGCGCCCTAGATCTAACACTTTCTACATTCATGACAGTTACAACAAATTATGCATAAATTTGAAATGATTAACCTAAATGCTCTAAATTTTCTATTGTTTTCAGTGGTTGTTCATCTGCTTCTTCTTACTCTAAATCAAAATAAAGATCCCTGCTGAGGAAACAACAAAGCAACCAAAACAAAACAAACTGTACAAACAGCTATATAGAATTATACACTATGATACACATGGCTGTTATGGTGCCAACTCAGGCTTGAAAATAGTGTTTGAGGAACTGTCCATTAACTGGTAATGGAACATCCTCACCGGTTAAGGTCTTAAGCCCGTAGGTGCTGTCTCCTAAAATCTCAGAAATCTGAAAGGGACCTATCTATATTTTAGCAAACTTACCATGATCTCCTTTCCTCTCATGTGCTTTGTCCCACATTAGGACCAAATCTGAGATTCTGAAAGCCTTAATTCTGGCTCTTTTGTCAAACCAATGTTTGACAACAGCCTGATGTTTAGCAAATTGTTTAATTACTTTACTCCTTTTTTCTTCTAGGTTCATCAATTGAAGCAACCTAACCTCTTGTTTATTATCTATGCCCAGGTATTCTTGTGCAAACTGTAATGTAGGAATTCTTAGGTTAATAAGGAGGATAGGATTCACCCCATACACTAGATGAAAAGGAGAATTTCCTAATGCAGCTTTATTCCTGGTTCTATCTGTTGATAACTGAGAGGGGGGGGGTGAATCAGTTATCCTAATTATTTCCCTTATTAAACTTTCCTTTTAATTGAAGCAGCATAAAATCAAACACAAAACATTAACCATGAAATAAGAAACACATGACACAGTATTTTTGACGTGGAAACCCTGTTAAGGGAGAAAACCACGGGGTGATTAACCCAAGAATTATTCTCTGTTAGAAGAATAGGAAATTACAAAAATGGCACTTGCCAATTAGGGCTCACTGCCCGAGCACACTGCTCACAAGAGGCTCACTGCCTACAAGAAGACACACTGTCTTACAAAGTGATAAGAATCACAGTCTTGAACTGATTGGAAGCATCTGCATATGCTGGAGTTCAGTTCCGGTTAGGTTCAGTATACTGATCTGCTGCACTTCATCTTTCCTCTGTTCTTTAGTCTGCTGTCCTTTCACATACCGGATCTTTCTTGCTACTTCTGCTCTACTCTGGACTTGTTCGCATATACTCTCACACATTTCACACACTTTACAACTAAATCCATCCTCTATATATATCCGCACAAGTAATTTCATCACCTTTCTAGTCGGCATCCGGAACAGTCTAGTTTCGTACAAACTTAGTTCTGTCGGCTGAATCCTTGCTCACCAAGCAATGCGGATCAAGCATATACTTGTAGATATCATCAATTATGTCGGCCAAACATGATTCATGCCTCCGCAACCTTTATCATCATCTGTAACGCATCCGGAAAGTAGTCTGATACTCTGTCAGTCAGTTCTTCCTCTGTTTTCACTGTCTCTCAGGAATCCGGTACTCAACTATTCATATCTTTTTCCTTGTCCAACTCCGGAGGCTAAATCCTTGGAATATACCACTCAAGATAGTCCTCTTGACTTCCCCAGATCCGCACTGCACCAAGACACTTCCTCTGAGAGATCCGGACCAATCTGTCGGACCTTGCTACATGCTCTGTTCTTGTTCACCGGACCACAACAATCTTCAATCTGACTTCTGGTAGAGATATATCATGACTTGCGGATATGTGGAATGACCTTTGTTGCCATCAATGACAACAACCATGAATCCATATAGTGTCTCTTGCCAACAATCTCCCCCTTTGGCATTGATGGCAACACTTAGTGAAAAATGACTAAGTGTTTACACTATGCTCCCCCTTTGCTGATGCTCTGTCTTTATATACAATTTCTGGAACTCCCCCTGAGTTGGATTCCTCATTTTTCACTGCTCCTCACTCCCCCTTTGACATCAATGGCAAAGGGTAGGGTCCGCACACCAAAATTTTCAAAAATTTTCTATATATAGCCGCATATTTACATACTCACATATACTGCAGAATGTCTGCAAAGGATGTCTGCAGTTGAACCATTTCAGTAGCCCAACTTAGCTTCATTCTGTCCAAGATTGAAATGTGACCACTCAACAAAAATGCAAAAGCTTCTGCCCGCCTGAGATCTGTCGGATCTTTTGTATGGGCGGTGGTCTGGGCATCACTGATGGCCTCATGCATAGTTTCCAACTTAGGGACTATAATCCTTCTAAGTTCTCCCAACCGGTTGGTAATGTTCTTCCTCTCCTTCTCAAGATTCTTTATTTCATTCAAGACTGCAATAGTCTGACATTCTTGATTTATTATAGAGGAAGAGAGAGGATCAAAACTTTGAGATAAGCTTTGAAGCTTGTCCTGTTCCTCTTTTATTTTCTTGTCAATTGCTGCTGTTGCCTTTGACCAAGATATACAAAATTTGTAGATGTCACCGCCATCCTTAAGAGCATTTTCTAAGCTCTTTATTCCAATGCTTACAATCTTCCTATCCTTAGAGATTAATTCTAATATTTCAGAAAATCTCTTATCCAAAAATTCCTTCCGGACCTTTTCTTCAGCTGATTTTTCTAGAGAATTAAAATGTGTATCAATACTGCTGACTAAAGTTTTTAGATTACCGGAAGTGGAGGCTGTCGGATCTATCTGGATTGATGGCATGATCTTTACAAGTACTCCGGAAGCAGCCTCTATCAACTCACAGTCTTCCATATGAGACTTCAGGAGCTTTTCATTTGCCTTGGCATTTGCAAATGAAGCTATCTTCATTGTTTGTACCGGAGAGAGAGAGTCAAAATCAAATGGACCTTTTAGAAGCTCCGGTTCATCAATCTCTAGAGTTTCTTTGCTCAAAAATTGTTGAACAGTTTGTGCAGTGTCTCTTGCCGGAGACAGATGTTTCTTTTCTTCTGCAGTCTTAGAACTGTCAACCTCTTTGTCTGTCACCACTGCTTCCTTCTCCTGCAATTGCTCTTCTTCTTTGGATCCGGAGACTGTAGGGGAAACCGGAGGAGAGATGCTTGCTTGTTCATGGGCCACTTCTTCTGGAGCAGAGGGTCCCAAGTCCTCACTTGTCTGTTCATGGCTCACTTCTTCCGGAACAGAAGATTCCAAATCAGCAGCTGTTTCTGCACCTAAGTCCTCTACAACAGGAAGATTGAACCTTTTGAAGGCCTTCCGGAGGATCTCTTCTGTCTCTTGTGCCACTTTGTCAGTCTCACCAAGCATGAGCTGATTCATCCTGGCTTTACTTCTGAACTCATCTCTGCAGTCCTTGAAGATCATGTTCATTGTCTTGGGATCAATTTGAGGATATAGCTGAATAGCTATCTGCTCCCGGATCTCAAGATCTTTGGCATGAGCATTATTCTTTCTTACTTCCATTTCCTTCTCTAGGCTTTTAGGAATGAGAGATATGATCTCAATGAAAGCCTTATTGTATGTGTTCAGATATTTAACTGTGGCTTCCTGCAGAGTCTTTTGGTCTGCCTCACTGAAGTCATCATAGGATTCAGTCATTGGTTGAAGGTTTCCATCCACCGTGACCGACTTGATTATGCTCTCTAGTGACAGAGTGGGCTTTTCAACAGTTACCTCTGCCATTTCCTCCTTGTCTTGGCCTGTGGAGGGCTTACCGGATCCTTTCTTTTTCTGTTTCTTTACTTCTCTTACTCCTTCATCTGATTCTGTCTCCTCTTCATCCTTTTGGCTTCCATAAGCCCTTGTGGCTTTTGCCTTTGATCTCTTTCCGGATGCCTGGACTTCCGGTTTTGAACTTTTGGTTGAGGGAGGTGCAGATCTCTTTGTTGATCTGGTCCGGGTGGGAGCTCCAACCGGAGCACTTTCTTTGCTTTTCTCTTCTTCCTCAGCCTTTCTCCTCTTTTCCCGGCTGGCATCAAGTGCCTCTTTTGAGATGCCTAGGCCTTGAGCAATGTGCTCTACTTCTTTTCTCACTTTTCTCTTAATCTCAGGTTCCCTGAGTTCTACATGTAATTTCACGCTCAGCTCCTCAAAGGTTCCAAACCTTTCTGCCTTAGGATCTTTGGGCTGACTTAGCATGTGTTGAACATGCAGCTCTACTATCTGTTCATCAACTTCATACCCCATGGGCATGATCCAGACAGTCCTTGGCTCCACTGCCTCCATTAGGCACTGATCAGTGTCAACCATAAAACATACTGAGTCCTTGTATTTCTCAATGAGAGACTGGGGAATTCTCTCTCTTGCTTGCATCATGCTCTGAAAGTTTTTGAAGTATCCCCATAGAGCTGTATTTCTCGCTTTTGCATCCCCAAGTCCATGCAAATAGTCTCTTATCTGGACTGCAACAGGTTTGTCATTCTGCCATACCCATCCACTTGTTCCGGGTAGCTCATTCATGAAGTAAAAGAATAGACATACAATGAGAGTACCATACTTAAAGGAGTTCTTCTTGTCTTTCTTGATTTTCTGTACATTTTCCATCAATTGGCTTAGTAGTAGTTCACAAAGATCATAATCTGCATTCTTTCTTAGCATTTCATATGCTGTGTATATTGCAGTTCCGGATACAGAATTCTCCCTGCTGGAGTGATAGATCTTGTATCCTATTATCATTGATGCATATTTGATATCCGGATCCGAAATATCTTCAATGGTCATTGCCCTCTTATCATATTTTGATCCGGTGGCCTCAGTTACAACGTTGTTCTTGACAGATTTGAGGATAGGTACCCCCCCGGAAGAGTATAGACCAGTTACTGCTCTAATTGCTTCTTTTGTGATCTTACAGGGTCTATCTAGCCAAAGGAAGTTGTCATGCATCCTGCTCAGTACATACCGGACCCATTCATCTTCTTCAAAGCTAGGGAAATGAATGAATTGCTCAAATTGTTTCTTCTGGATACCCTTATACTCTGGTTTGAGCTCAAAAGCATTGTCTATCAGTTGCTTGTGATAGAGGTCTCTTAATTTGAATTCCCCAAATTCCTCAATGTTTGCGTGTATGTAAACCCTAATATCTTCAGTATGTAAGACTCCGTGAGGAACACTAGAGAAGGCTCCTAGTGGATCTACCTCCAATGATTTGTAGGGATGTTTCTTGAATGAGGGGCGAGGTCTATCAGAGATCTTAACTATGTTTGGAGTAGCCATTCTTCAAAGATTTGCAGTGAGGCAATGAAAAACGAAGAATACCTTATGCGCCTTCGGTTTGCACGGAGTGGTTGGATTGATTTCTTTATGCAATAGCTTCGGCAGGAGATCCTTGGTGTGCTTGATGAACCTTGTTGCAGAGCTCCACTATTCGCTTCTTCTCAAGTGTAGAATGAGCAGATAACTTTTGAGAAATCCCTTATATTGCTCCGCAAACCCTAATATCTGTCTGCAATAAATGCTTCACCTGCATTATTCCAGTTTACCATGTCTGGACAGCTTGGAGTATCCCGGATTAGTCCTGATCACTGAATATCATCCGGATCTTTAAATCATGAATAAATCTAGGTAACATATTACAAGAACATCCCAAACACTCTGTCCAATCCGCAAGACAAGATCGTGCACTTCCGGATCTCTCCGGACCTTTTTGTAATCCTTTATCATACCGGAGCACCTCCCTGAACAGGTCTAACTTAATCGAACACAGCTTCTTCATAACTCCATGCGGACCTCTGAAAACTTGACTGAAGCATCTCAGGACTTATATCTACAAACCCTTTAATCCTCATCTTGTGCCACATCCGGCACAACTTGTTTGGCTGGGGGAACAGAATCTTCTTTGAGTCTCCCCCTGAGCCTGAGCTCACTTTTTAATTTCCGGAAGAAATATCAGCACCAGAATCTGGTGCGGATCCAACCTCTACATTCTCTGAGCTTTTCTTCACCCAAATCTTGCTCATCTGATTCCTAACTTCATCCGCATTCATCTTTTGTTTACCCTTGTCTTGATTCTGATTATACACCGGACCTCTTTTGTCCTGATTCTTGTTTCTGCAGACTTTAGCATTATGACCGGACCTATTGCAGATTTGGCAAATAACATTTCTTTGCATATTTAACTGATATCCCCTTGATCTGCATTGATTAGCCATATGACCTACTCTATTGCATGTAAAGCATCTACCTTTGAATGATTTGTTTACTTGCATAATTCTGCATTCATGGGATTTGTGTCCATACCTTTTGCAGTTGAAGCACTGTCCGGAGAAGGATGAATTAATCTGATTCATTCTCATTCTGCACTGATTAGCTTTGTGACCAAAATGGTTGCAGCTGTGGCAGTATCCATTGAAGGATGGATATTTTTGAGCATTTGGCTGTCTTACCGGAGGTCTTCTAGGCCTGCTCCTTGGATTTTCTGATCCAAGATTCCTCTGACCGGATCCGGAGCTTTCTCCTTTCTCATATCCCAAACCATACTTGTCATCAGTCCTCTTTTGACTTCCAAGAAGAACTTCAAGTTGAGCAGAACTTATCTTGAATTTCTCTTTATATTCATTTGCTGTTTGAAGATCTCTTTTGAGAGAGGTAATTTGATCCTCAAGTTTTTCTTCATTATCTTTGGCATCTTCAAGATCAGATTCAAGATGTCTGATAATCCTGTCCATCTGGTGGCATTCTTCTGATTTTTCCTTAAGAGATTGTCTTAGATTGTCTTCAGCCTTTCTTTTTTCTTCAATCTCTTGAGTGAACTTTATAGTTCCTGATTCCATTTCATGTCTTAACATAATGACTTCTTTTGATAACTTTTCACATAACTTGGTTTGCTCAGTCAATTCTTCATTTGTATTGCTTTCTTCACTTTGTCTTGCCAACTGTTGGAGCAGCTCCTTTCTCTTTTTCATAGAGAGACTTAATTTGTCTTTTAATTCCCTCATGAATTCATCAGCCTGTTTGAGTCTTTCTCTTAATTCACTGACTTCAGAATTTGACTGTTCAAGATCCTCAAGGGCAGTCTTGAGTTGCTCCTTTAAACCATATGCATCCATTTGAAATCCCAGATCTTCCTCAAGCTGTTAGGCTCTATTAGGAGGAACTTGGCTCTGATACCAATTGTTGATAACTGAGAGGGGGGGGGTGAATCAGTTATCCTAATTATTTCCCTTATTAAACTTTCCTTTTAATTGAAGCAGCATAAAATCAAACACAAAACATTAACCATGAAATAAGAAACACATGACACAGTATTTTTGACGTGGAAACCCTGTTAAGGGAGAAAACCACGGGGTGATTAACCCAAGAATTATTCTCTGTTAGAAGAATAGGAAATTACAAAAATGGCACTTGCCAATTAGGGCTCACTGCCCGAGCACACTGCTCACAAGAGGCTCACTGCCTACAAGAAGACACACTGTCTTACAAAGTGATAAGAATCACAGTCTTGAACTGATTGGAAGCATCTGCATATGCTGGAGTTCAGTTCCGGTTAGGTTCAGTATACTGATCTGCTGCACTTCATCTTTCCTCTGTTCTTTAGTCTGCTGTCCTTTCACATACCGGATCTTTCTTGCTACTTCTGCTCTACTCTGGACTTGTTCGCATATACTCTCACACATTTCACACACTTTACAACTAAATCCATCCTCTATATATATCCGCACAAGTAATTTCATCACCTTTCTAGTCGGCATCCGGAACAGTCTAGTTTCGTACAAACTTAGTTCTGTCGGCTGAATCCTTGCTCACCAAGCAATGCGGATCAAGCATATACTTGTAGATATCATCAATTATGTTGGCCAAACATGATTCATGCCTCCGCAACCTTTATCATCATCTGTAACGCATCCGGAAAGTAGTCTGATACTCTGTCAGTCAGTTCTTCCTCTGTTTTCACTGTCTCTCAGGAATCCGGTACTCAACTATTCATATCTTTTTCCTTGTCCAACTCCGGAGGCTAAATCCTTGGAATATACCACTCAAGATAGTCCTCTTGACTTCCCCAGATCCGCACTGCACCAAGACACTTCCTCTGAGAGATCCGGACCAATCTGTCAGACCTTGCTACATGCTCTGTTCTTGTTCACCGGACCACAACAATCTTCAATCTGACTTCTGGTAGAGATATATCATGACTTGCGGATATGTGGAATGACCTTTGTTGCCATCAATGACAACAACCATGAATCCATATAGTGTCTCTTGCCAACACTATCTACCCACAAGGCATATTTCAATAAGGTATTCCATTCCCTTGGGTTCTTTTCTGTTAATTTCTTTATGATGTTCAATAGGTTCTTGTTTGTGGATTTTGCCAATCCATTCCCTTGGGGATAGTAGTTTGAGGAGAATTTTAGGATAATCCCATAGTCAAAAGCCCAACTTGATAATTTAATTGAAGCAAAAGCAGACCCATTATCACATACTAAAGCATATGGAACTCCATACCTGGTCACTATATTGCTTTCTAAAGACCTGATGACATCCTCAGTATTATACGTCTTACTGCTGACAGCCTCAATCCACCTGGTACAATAATCAGTAATAGTTAAAACATACCTGTGGCCTGAAGATGACGGAGGATTGATAGGTCCTATGAAGTCCATTCCCCATTGAGCAAATGGGCGCATCTTCATCACTGGTTGCAAAGGTTGAGCAGCATACCTTTCTTTGTTTGCAGCAACTTGACACATATGACAGCATTTGCTGTGTTCAACAGTGTCTTTGAAAATAGTGGGCCAGTAATACCCTGCCCTGAGGATAACATGAGTGGTAGCCAAAGATGATCCATGTGTAGTCCCAAACCTATCATGTAACTCTGCTAACACCTTGTCTGCTTCTTGTCTTTCCAGGCATCTAAGGTATATCCCTTCATAGTTTTTCTTGAAAAGGACTCCTCCTTTGATCATGTATTTTTGTGACTTTACCTTTAAGACTCTCCTTTGTGAGGCTTGCAACCTTGAAGGGCATCTTCCAGTAATCAGGATGTGTCTGATGTCTGAGTACCATTCTCCATCATCCTTTGCATTTACAACATACTGTTGGCTCATAATATTAGGATCAATCTCAGATATCATCTGGCTCAATGCCTGCCCCCTTACTAACTTCATGGGTGTTATGTCCATATCATACTCTTGGAGGACAGTGATCCATTTAGCTCTCTTCTCACCTTGTTCACTTTGCATCAAAAGCATCTTCACTACGGCATCAGGTACTACATCAATCACCTTACTTCTCAGAATGTAATGCCTGAATTTCTTGACTTCTCGAACCAGAGCAAGTGCCTGCCTTTCAACATTCATGTACCTAAGCTCTGCATCTCTGAAAGGGCAGCTCATGAAGGCTATAGGCTTTTCCTCCTTTTCTTCATTTCTCTGTGTCAACACTGCTGCAGATGTATGCTCTGAAGCAAAAGAGTAAATGTAGAAGTCCTTGGTATAATCTGGACTGATCAGAACTGGAGCATCAGATATAGCTTTCTTAATATCTTCAAAAGCCACTTTAGCTTCAGGTGTCCACTCAATTTTAGCATCCTTCTTGAGCATGGCATTCAATGGTCTGACAATCTCTGCAAAGCCAGTGATAAATTTCCTAACAAAATTAATCTTACCAAAGTAAGATTTGAGCTCCTTTTTGCTTCTAGGACGCTGTATCCTCATGATTGATTCCACCCTATCAGGGTCAATGATGACCCCATTCTCTATTATTAGGTGGCCCAATAATTTTCCTGTGGTGACCCCGAATATGCATTTCCTGGGGTTCAGGGATATCCCGTACTCCTCACACTTCAACACTTTCCTCAGGTCCTCTACATGGTTTTCTCTGTCTTTAGAGAAAACTGTTAAGTCATCCATGTAGATGACTATGCACTTACCAATCAAGCCTCTGAAGGCTATGTCCATTGCTCGCTGAAATGTGGCTCCAGAGTTAATTAACCCAAATGGCATGCGCCTGTAGGCGAAGATCCCCCACTTTGTGGTGAATGCGGTTTTCAGTCTGTCAATTTTGTCCACCATCACTTGGTTATACCCAGAGAAACCGTCCAAGAATGACATCATCTTGGCACCGTTCACGATTTTTAGGACTTCATCCAGAGAAGGCAAAGGGTAATTATCCTTTTCGAAAGCTCGATTCAAGTTTCTGAAGTCCACACACAACCTGATGTCGCCATTCTTCTTCCTTACTGGGACCAGGTTTGCCACCCATGTGGAGTGCCTCACAGGAAATATGATCCTGGCCTCAAGCAATCTTTTAACCTCTTCAAAAATGATGGGCTCCAGTAAAGCGTTGACGGGTCTCTACTTCTGCCGAAAAGGCTTGACGTCTAGTTTAAATAGTTCAAAGTTTCAAATGTTTCATTAAAATGTTCCTAAGTGTTTCAGCAGCTGCGCGGAGCGTGCCAAGTGTCACATTCCACATGAGTTTCGCAGCGGTTTCAAAGAGTTTCCAGAGTCACGCGGAGTGTGCCACTTGTCGCCCTTCGCAACAGGCCCCTTTAATGACTTTAAACCATTTGCGGGCCGCTAAAGTTTCTTAACAGTTTCAAGAGTTGTGCGGAAGACGCCACATGGCGCCTTCCGCGAAGGTCTCGAAACAGTTTCTGACAGTTTCAAAAGAGTTTCCAGAGTCACGGGGAAGGAGACAAGTGTCACCTTCAGCAATAGCCCCTTTAAAATTTAAAAAAATCCGTGGGTTTCTTAAAAGTTTCTGCATTGTTTCTAAACAGTTTCTTAAAGTTTCAACGCCTCCGCGGAGCGTGCCACGTGTCGCTCTCCATGGTCCCTTCGAAAAGTTCCTTAAGGTTTTAAACAGTCGCGCGGAAAGTGACACTTGTCACTATCCCTAGGTCCTTCTGATAGTTTCTTGAGAGTTTCTAAAAGTTTCAACGGCCGTGCAAAAGACACCACGTGGTGCCTTCTGCGGTAGTTTCTGCAGTTTCGAAAGAGTTTCAAGAGCCTCGCGGAGTGTGACAAGTGTCACTCTCCGCAGACCCAGTGTAGTTTCAAAGAAGTTTCAATGACCCCGCGGAGTGTGACAAGTGTCACACTCCGAAGTATGACCCACCCTGCCCCTTAAAGTCTCAGCAGCGATGCGGAAGATGCCATGTGGCGCCTTCCGCCAACAGTTTCAAAAAGTGCCCTGATAGTTTCTAAGAGTTGCAACAGGAGCGCGGAGGCCGACAAGTGTCATCTCCCACAGGCTTCACAGGTCCCAGCAGAGGTTTCTAAGTGTCTCAACTTTTTTTACGGGAGCGCGGAACGTGACAAGTGTCACATTCTACAGTAGTTTCAACAACCCCTTTGGATTTTAAACGGAGCGCGTGGGTAGCGACAGGTGTCTGGCGCGGGAGTCAGGGTTTCGCAACTTTCATTGGGTCCCTGGGGTAGTTTCACAATAGTTTTTTAGTATCTTGAGAGTCCTGTGGAGGCTACCACGCGTCGCCTTCCACATAAGCAAAGGTTTCATAAGCCCCTCGTGCGGAACATGCCACGTGTCACTCTCTGAGGGTACCGTTCCTTACAATTGGGATATAAAGGGCCGTTTTTCAGCCAGACACAGGAGGTCGGTAGGGAACGCCGATGAGGTTTTTGGCGTCGATGGGCGGGAAACATTTAGCGGTAAATTTTTAGGGTTTTTTCGACACTTTGACCCTGCATTTGCATCATTTCTGGTCTGTGATAGTTGACCCGGTAAGTTTTTTGACACAGTTTGCGCAATATGAACGCATTTTTTGCAGATTTTGACCCGATGGTTGTGATTTTTGCTCAGCCCCACTTGGATCTAATGGATGTTTCGAAAAGGTTATTTAATAATCAATGGTACTTATTGCTGATCTATTTTTGCAGGTCAGTAGCTGGAAGAAGAAGCTGAAACTTAATGGCAATGACATCCTGGAAGGAGAATCAGATTTCAGAAACAAAAAGAAGATAAGGATGAAGAGCTGAAAGTCAAGGGACATCAATGAGAAGACCCAAGTGCAGATAAAACATATTGACAAGTAGGTTGCAGAATTTGCTTCTGAGCTACTAGGTTTTCAGAAAGAGGCATATTTTTGCCCAGATTTGACACATATTTGGAGATATTTTTTGGGAAGTTGGTTCTGCACCATTTAATGCTGTAACCTAGGGTTTGAACCATGGCTTAACCATTAGGGTTTTGAGCTGTATTGAGGACAATCAGAAAGTCTATATATTGTGCCTTAATACATTGTAATACTTACACAGGGGCTACATAGAGATTTGTAGCAACAGGAATTTGTAGAAGTAACAGTTAGAATAGAGGGACCTTTTAGGTTAGAAGTAGAAAAAGGAGGTCACTTGTGTCTGCAGTAAGGAGTGCGTGGAATGTCTGGCTTCCTTACTGTATCTGTAATGCTTGTAAGTTCTCTGTAATTTGATCAATGAAACTAAGAGTCATTCCAACATTGTAAATCATGTATGATTGTTTGTTTCTAATACAATAGAATCTGGAGTTCTGCATCTATCTTCTGAGTGTTCTCCTGCTCTTCTTTGTGTTTTGAAATATTTTCTTTGAGAGCTTACAATTTTAAATGTATGTTTGTGAAAATGCTCAGAACTTACATTTAAGGTTTTTACTGTGGATTTGATCAAATTGCTGTATGATTTATATAGTGCATAACATAACAATTAGATCCTTTGGTAGATTAAAATAGAGTTTAGATTAGATCTTTCTAACCTTTCCCAACCCATCTGAAAATACTTAGCTTAAAACGTAGAAATTTAAAGGAAATTTGTCTCATATTTGAAGAAGCATAAACAAACAGAGTTAAAAGTAGACAAGTTTTCATAAATATATAAAGAGGAAGGCTGCAATAATTCAAGACAACCATCTAAAGCTTTGCAGCACGGTAACACTTTTATGCAAAGGAATGAAAAAGTATTGACATATCTCATGATCTTTTTGCATAGTTTGAGTCCAGTAAACCACAAAGAAACCCTAAACTACGTAAGGCCCCTTGAACATTACAGCTTCACATTGACCAACTGAATTTGACTAACAGTACCATTATAGACTTGGGATTAAGTGAATCTTAAACAATTCCCTCTTATCTTTCAAGTATAGTTTTAGTTCATTATATGTGAATTTTAACTTATTGTTATGATTGCATCAAAATAATCACCAACAGTTTTCTTGGCGCTAGAAGGAGGGAGGGCTTGATTTGAGTTAGGGTTTGTTTCAAACTGGCTAATAACAGTGATACAGTTCAGGAGATATATTTGTGCAACTACCTGATATAAGGCAAAGTAAGAGCCCTTTGATTTGGAATCCTAAAATATCACAAGCAGGAAGTTCATCTGGAACACCTCTTGGGTCACCTTTTAACATCCGTAGTATTGTGAGTCCTGACAGATCACTATTCAGATCTTTAAATCTTGATCCAGGCACTCTTGGAGGTCCTCATCCTCCTAGAAATCCTATCCCACCAATCAATCCAGGTATTTCTACAAGTTCAGGTCAAGCTCAAACACCTGCAATGGCTTATTTCAATGTTCATTCTCCCATATTCTTCAATAATTATCATGAGATGCCCAAAAATCTAGAGAAGATATGTCCCAAGTACCAGTTGCATCAGGATCCAAAGGATCATATTAGAATATTTAAGGAAGCATGTTTTAGGGCTATGTTAGAGCACGAGGATGTTGTGTGTAGATTATTTCCCTACACCTTTAATGAACAAGCCTCTAACTGGTATGTAAACTTACCCAACAGTTACATTTCTTCTTGGTCACTTATGGAAGAAGCATTTCTGTCAAGATTTAGAGGACCCATTGACCCTTGCGCTTTGTATCATAAATTGGCTGCTATAAAACGAGGTGAGGGAGAGCTGATTGATAATTTCAATGACAGATTTCAAAAGGGCTACTCTAGGCACCCTTGCGCTTTGTATCATAAATTGGCTGCTATAAAACGAGGTGAGGGAGAGCTGATTGATAATTTCAATGACAGATTTCAAAAGGGCTACTCTAGGCTAGTAGCCCCTTATACCGTGGATGATGATCCCTTGTTGGCTATGTACTATGCAGCCTTGGATCCTCTAACTGCCATGTTTGTCAAAAGAAAACCTGACATAGATTCAATATCCAAAGCCTACAAAGAGGCAGCCTCAGTGAACCAAGAGATGAGGCATACAGCTTATAGCCCATTTGTTAATGGAGGGAATTTTGGGGTGCAGAATCAGGCACAACCATGGAATGGAGCCCCTATGCATCACACTCCATTATTAAATCCAGTTCCTTCTTACACCCCTGTGTATAGTCCTACCCCAATCCAAGCTATAACTCCTTACACGGGTAGCACTTCCAATAACAGTCAAAATAATGGTCAGCCTTTCTTCCAACCTCCTAGGGATACAACTGTGGCAAAAGCATAGGAGGAAAGGGAAGAAATCAAAGAGATCACTACACATTTGAAAAGGTTAACCACCGAAGTGACACAACTAAGAAACGAGAACCTCTATGGAAGAGGCAACCAAAACTACAATCAACATCAGAATCACAACCAAGGCCAAAATCAGAACTATAGTTTCAATCAAAATTAGCAGTACAATCAGAACCAAAACTATAATCAGCATCAAGCCCCAACCAGGGGCAACCAATGCAAAATAGAGGGCCAATGATAGATAATAGGACCTGGGGCAATAATAACAGAAATCAGAACCAACCTAGGCCACCCAAGACATGGAACACTGGGCCCAACAACGGTACTCTAGCTTCTCCTTTTGAGAACATAGATAATCATGATGCAAAACAAACAGCTGGCATCCAAATGGCCAGCACAGCACCCAAAAATTGGTGCAGATTTCACAATACCAATGCCCATGCTGAGCACAACTGCCCACAGTTCCACTTAGCAGCTAGCATTTTTAATATAGATGTCCAGCCTCCTACCTCTGAATTTCTCATTCCCAAGGGTAATGAGGTAGTACCCTCAGGATATGACACATCATTAGTCTTAGAAACGTTTACCTTTGCAACTGCAGAAGAGAAAGAGGATGAATTGCTAGAAGATGGACCATACTGTTGTGAAAATCTTTATCCTGAATTAGCCTTGGTGTTAAATGCTTTTTAGTTTCCCTTTGAATCTGAAAATAAGGTATTAATTGAAACTGAAGAGGTGCAGGCCTTTCAACAGACAAATAAAAACCATACCTACAATTTGAGGAACAACCCTAGGCCAGGAGGACCTTTCACCACTTCCATTCCTCTGAATAACGTCAATACACCCCCAGATCAGAATGCCAGCAACAATCCTGCCATACTTAAAGCTAATCAACACACAAATAACGGAACAACAGTACAAAAGGATCAAACAAGTAAAACTGAAACAATAGAGACAACAAGATTAATGAGTTACTTCTCAGAGGAAATAAAGAAAATTAAAGTCAGTATACCTCTAAATGAATTATTGAAGACCCCAGGGATCAGAAATGCTTTTATAAAATCTCTGGATACATCCATGACAGACGAGGTTTCTGCTGATATAACTGTTCCTAATAGAGATTCACCGCCTAAAGAGAAAAATAAGAAAGTTGAGAACCCTTCCAATACAAATGTAGTAATACATGCGGATAAGAGGGATACTCCCCCTTTCCTGTTAACTGTTAGGTTGTGTGGGAAGAATATACACAATTGCATGGTAGACTCTGGTGCCTCAGCCAATGTAATGCCCTTAGGAATATGTAAAACTCTTGGGCTGACTCCCACCAAATTTGCCAAGGTTGTCACATAATTAGATAAGACTAAGGTTAGCGTGATAGGAGAACTCATGAACATTCAAATGCAATTAGCTTCAGACCCTAGGGTAAGCCAAATCATTGATATTCAAGTAGTGGATATACCCGTAAATTATGGAATGTTGCTGAGTAGGGATTGGTTCAAGACATTAAACGAATATATGGCCACTGACTTTTCACATGTGGTTGCCTTGGAGAGGTGTCCCAAACCAGATTAGAATAGAGGCAGAGCCCAGGATGAAACATATGATAACAGAGTATAATTGAACTAATGAAATATTATATGCTGCTGTTGAACCTGGTGTCTATAGAATTACCAATAATGGGGTGCAGATTGAAGAGATCATGATATTAAACATTAGAAAAAAATGTGTCAGCAATAGGACAACATTATTCATTGAGTCTGATGGAAATTCTTCAGATGAAGAAAACAATGCAATAGACAAATTTGGTCACGCCATTAGACAAGAGGTGGAAGAGTGCGTTAAACACAATCTGCCGGTCTAATGTAAATTGTATAAAAACAGGTGTAGAGTCCATGATAGGCAACATTCTGAGGAGAGTTGTGAAATATGCAAAGACATCATTGAATATGAATACAAAAAATGCATAGGGAGGGTAGAGTTACAAGGGGAAAATGAGAATCCTGATCCAACACATAAATACGTTCAAGATGATTTAGATGCCTTGATTCCAGATTTAGGAGAAGAAATAAGGGACAAGGGTAGTTGTCTTTCTGATTTAACAGGTGGAAGTACACATATGCAAGTTAACCAAACAAAAAAATCCATGAATAAACAGGACAACACCCCACAGGCGATAAAAGAGACAAAGCATGCCAAGATAAAAGGTTAGAAAAGTAAAGATGGCATGTGGACGTTAAAATGTGATGGGTCCAAATCAAAACAAGGCGCGGGTGCAGGTGTTGAACTCATAGATCCTCAGGGTAAATCACATCTGGCAGCATATAGATTACAATTTTCCTGTACTAACAATATAGCTGAATACGAGGCCCTAATTTTAGGACTTGTCATGGCCATCAAGAAAAGGGTGAAAATGATTAGAGTATTTTCAGACTCTGAATTAGTAGTCAAACAAGTGAGGAAACTATATGCTTGCAACTACAAGAAAATGATTAGTTACAGACATAGAGTATGGGGTTTAATAGATGCGTTTGATGCTTTCAACTTAGAGCATATCCCCAGAGAGTTAAATCATAGGCCAGATGCATTAGCAGTTGCTGCTAGCACATTAGAACCATTGACACTGTCAGGATTGAGACGATTTGCTGTTGAGCTAGTTAATGTGCCCAGTATCCCAGACAACGTTACACACTTTCAGGTATTTGGGGGGGATCAGCAAATTATTGATTTTCTGACTTGTAATGAGGCATTTGAGGCTCAAATCATTGATGAGCAAGAAAGGCCTGAAATAACATGGGACGAAGAGGATATAATCAACTTGAAGAGCAACTTCTTACCCAAAGGAGTAATTGAATTAGAACATATCTTTGACTTCAATGGAGTAATGAGACAGAAGGACTTGCCCAAAACAGAAGGGGGTAAGTGTAATTTACATAACTTAGGGACAGAGCAAAATCCACAAAATGTACTAATCGGAAAGGCTTGCTCTGAGAAAATTAGAAAAGAGGTTTTAGACGCTCTGAAAGATTATAAACACGTAATAGCATGGACGTATGAAGACTTGAAAACATTTGATGAGTCCATCATAACTCACGTAATACCTTTAATACCAGAGGTTAAGCCATTTAGGCATAAACAAAGACCTGTGAACGCCATTCTGGAGCCTTTAATCTTTGAGGAAGTTAAAAAATTGCTGTCTGCTAGAATAATTTTTCCAGTTAGACACTTAGTCTGGGTAGCTAATTTAGTACCAGCGAGGAAGAAAAACGGAGACATCAGGTTATGCGTAGACTTTAGAAATTTAAACAAAGCATCTGAAAAGGATAATTATCCTCTGCCTCCGATAGACGAAGTGCTGCAAGCAGTAAACGGGGCAAAGATGATGTCTTTTTTTAGATGGTTTTTCAGGTTATAACCTAGTCTTGATTAATAGAGAAGATAGACTAAAAACCACCTTCACTTGTAAATGGGGAAATTATGCATATAGAAGAATGCCTTTTGGTTTGATCAATACAGGTGCCACTTTTCAGAGAGCCATGGACATTGCGTTCCGTGGATTATCAGGTAAGTGCATTGTTGTGTATATGGATGATTTGACTATGTATTCCAGGGATGCATCCACTCACGCTGAGGATCTCAGGAAAATACTCAAGCGATGTGAAAGGTATGGGATTTCCCTTAATCCTAAGAAATGTATTTTTGGCGTAACTGAAGGTAAATTATTAGGCCATGTCATTTCTGAAGATGGAATTTCAATTGATCCGGATAGAACAGAATCCATAAAAAATTTACAAATACCAAACAGTAGGAAAGAGTTGAAATCATTTTTTGGTAAAATTAACTTTGTTTAGAAGTTTATCACGGGTTTTGCAAAGATCGTGCAGCCGTTAAATGCCATGTTGAAGAAGGATGCACAGATGGAATGGACACCAGTGGCTAGAGCCGCATTCGAAGATATCAAGGAGGCAATTTCTAATGCCCCTGTATTGGCAAGTCCAGACTACACAAGCCCGTTTTACATCTACTCCTTTGCATCTTCTCATTCAGTCGCGGCTGCCTTGACACAGAAAGGTGAAAACAATGAAGAGAGGCCCATCGCATTTATGAGCGTGCCTTTGAAGGATGCACAGTTGAGGTATCTAGACACCGAGAGGCAAGCATTTGCATTAATGAGGGCTATGAAAAAATTTAGACATTACATTCTGCGCAGCCAGGTCAAAGCCATAGTGCCAGACGCAGCAGTAAAGATATTGCTGATGCAGAATGAACCTGGAGAAAAAAGAGCCAAATGGATCACCACACTGCAGGAGTTCGACATGGAAATCATTCCCATGAAGCTGGTCAGAGGGTAGGCATTGGTGCAAACAATAGCAAATACGGATCTAGATTTGATAAAAGAACAGTACGTATTGAATTCCCAGAACGCATCAGGTTGGTATGATGATTTAAACACCTTCTTGATGGCTGGAAAGTACCCAAATAGAATGAAAGCTTCTCAGAGGAGAGCTTTGAAGGTTAAAGCACAAAAATATATGATGCAAGGAGGTCTTCTATTCAGGAAGAACCATGATGGAATTTATCTGAGATGCCTAAACAGAGCTGAAGCAGATAAAGTGTTGACAGAACTACATGACAAGTACGGAACCGGCCATGGTTCCCATCTAGCTACAACACACAAAATACTAAGGGCGGGCTATTACTGGCCCACGATGTTCAAAGATACTGAGAGTCACATCAGAAGTTGCCACACCTGTTAGACTGCTGCAGATAAAGGGAGAAATTAGGCCAATCCACTACAACCTGTGATTGAATCAAGACCGTTTGCACAGTGGGGCTTGGATTTTATTGGAGTCATCAATCCCCCATCTTTTGCAGGACACAAATTTATACTAACGGTAACAGACTAATGTAAAAGGTGGACTGAGGCTACTTGCTACAAATTCTTTACAACTGAGGTAGTTATCAAGTTTCTTGAAGAAAACGTCATCACCAGGTTTGGAACTCCCTATTCATTGGTATGTGATAATGGCCTTGCTTTCTCTTCTTTAAAGTTTTCTAAATGGGCATTTGAATATGGGATCATTTTAAGGTTTTCTTCAAATTATTACCCTCAAGGTAATGGATTGGCTGAATCAACAAACAAAATCTTATTAGATATAATCAAAGGGTTGATTGCAAAGAGTCCTAGAGAGTGGAATACCCTGTTAAGATATGCATTATGGGTAGATAGGACCAAGTTTAAAACAACTTTAGGTAGCACACCTTATCATTTAGTTTATGGGACTGATCCCATACTTCTTGTAAATCTGAGAATACCAACCTGGAAGTTTGCCAATGAGTATCTAGGCTTCGATGACCATAGGGAAGCTAGAATAGTACAAATGCTACAATTAGACGAGAAAAGAGGTCAAGCCATCGAGAAGTTTGCCAAACACCAAGCGGTTGTTAAGAGGTGGTTTGATAAAAGGGCAAGAGTCAAAACATTTAGGATATCAGACTTAGTGCCGTGCTGGGACAAAGCACATGAAAAGAAAGGAAGCCATGGAAAATTCGATAAACTATGGCTAGGTCCATTACAAGTCTCAGAGATAATAGGAGACAATACATTTAGACTTAAGACCTTGACTGGAGAAGACGTGCCATTGCCAGTTAATGGCCAACATTTGAAACATTACTTCTAGGCCTGAGGTAAAGGGCAGTCCGTTTTGGTGTAATCTAGTGTACGTAATGTCCGGTTCTTCTTTTGTTGTTTCCCTTTGTAGGTTAGCTATTTGTATAGTTTTGTTTTCTGTTTGTTGTTTTGTTTCTGTTTGTACAATTTTTTCTGCTTTTTGCTTTTTGTATAGTCTATTTTGTTGGTTTGTTTGTTGTCTCCTTAGCAGGGATCTTTATTTTACTTTAGAGTATTAAGGAGCAAACTAGCAACCATTCAAAACAACATAAAATTTAGGATATTTAGGTTAATTATTTACAATTTACACATAACTTGTTGTGACTGTCATGAATGTAGAGAGTTATTTATCTTCTAAAGTTTCGTATTCAATAAATGTGATTGAGAATTCGAGGCAAGTTTCTCACGATGACACAGCTAAAATCCTTGGGTTTGTTGAACCTACCAGTGTAGATATTAGGTGAAAAATTAGAGGTTACCCTTGCTACCATTACAATTCTCAACTTAATTTCAGCAAGTGTCCACTCCTTGCATCATGAAGCTACAAATTGCTATATCTTGTGAAATCTCGTTCAAAATCAGAAAATAAAAAATAAAAATAAATAAAGCGGATTATACTGAAAATCTAGATTAAGCCATCTAAGTAACTCTACCGGGGCTATAGACGCTCGCTGGCAGCAAGGCTCTATCCGGTCGGCTATGAGGGAATATCCTCACCTACGTAGGCTAATGTTAGTCACTGGTTTGTTCAACCGATCTTCAAGATGAGGCTTATTAATCACGTGCACATAATTAAACTGAAAATAAAAATTCATGCACCCTTATTGAATGCCTTAAGTCTCAAGTTGAATAATAATTTACAAAATGGATAGTTAGAAGTTATGCATTTATTTTATTTAGTTTTCTTGGAGGCCTTGAATTTAGTTGTTTTGTTTGGTTGCTAGTTGTTGTGATGTTCACAACATGCCCCATTTTACTCCTTAGCAAAATGGGGACCCCTGCTGTGGCTTTGCTTTTTGCTTCTTTTTTTGTGGGTCTGTCCTTGGTGGTAAGGGAAAATAGAGTGAAATTTGTAAACCTTGATAAAATTAGTGAGAAAATACATTTTGAGTGCCAGTACATGGTATGGTTGGATTCCTTGTCAAAAATGAGCCAGGGTTGCTTTTTGAATCATCTGAAAATTCGCTATATTTTTCAAGTTATGCCCATTTTGGTAAAATGCACTATCAGGTTTAAATAGTTCAAAGTTTCAAATGTTTCGTTAAAATGTTCCTAAGTGTTTCAACAGCTGCGTGGAGCGTGCCAAGTGTCACATTCCGCATGAGTTTCACAGCGGTTTCAAAGAGTTTCCAGAGTCACGCGGAGTGCGCCACTTGTCGCCCTCTGCAGCGGGCCCCTTTAATGACTTTAAACCATCTGCGGGCCGCTAAAGTTTCTTAATAGTTTCAAGAGTTGTGCGGAAGACGCCACGTGGCGCCTTCCGCGAAGGTCTCAAAACAGTTTTTGACAGTTTCAAAAGAGTTTCCAGAGTCACGCGGAAGGAGACAAGTGTCACCTTTCGCAATAGCCCCTTTAAAATTTAAAAAAATTCGCGGGTTTCTTAAAAGTTTCCGCATTGTTTCTAAACAGTTTCTTAAAGTTTCAACACCTCCGTGGAGCGCGCCACGTGTCACTCTCCGTGGTCCCTTCAAAAATTTTCTTAAGGTTTTAAACAGTCGCGCTAAAAGTGACACTTGTCACTATCCGCAGGTCCTTTCGATAGTTTCTTGAGAGTTTCTAAAAGTTTCAACGGCCGCACGGAAGACACCACGTGGTGCCTTCCGCGACAGTTTCTGCAGTTTCGAAAGAGTTTTAGGGGCCCCGCGGAGTGTGACAAGTGTCACTCTCCGCAGACCCAGCGTAGTTTCAAAAAAGTTTCAACGGCCCCGCGGAGTGTGACAAGTGTCACACTCCGAAGTATGACCCACCCTGCCCCTTAAAGTCTTAGCAGTGACGCGGAAGACGCCATGTGGTGCCTTCTGCCAACAGTTTCAAAAAGTGCCCCGATAGTTTCTAAGAGTTGTAACAGCGGTGCGGAGGCCGACAAGTGTCATCTCTCGCAGGCTTCACAGGTCCCAACAGAGGTTTCTAAGTGTCTCAACTTTTTTTTACGGGAGCGCAGAACGTGACAAGTGTCACATTCTGCAGTAGTTTCAACACCCCCTTTGGATTTTAAACGGAGCACGCGGGTAGCGACAGGTGTCTCGCGCGGGAGTCAAGGTTTTGCAAGTTTCATTGGGTCCCTGGGGTAGTTTCGCAACAGTTTTTTAGTATCTTGAGAGTCTTGTGGAGGCTGCCACGCGTCGCCTTCCGCATAAGCAAAGGTTTCATAAGCCCCTCATGCGGAACGCGCCACGTGTCACTCTCTGAGGGCACTGTTCCTTACAACAGGGATATAAAGGGCCATTTTTCGGCTAGACACAGGAGGTCGACAGGGAATCTTTAGGGCCCGCCGATGAGGTTTTTGGCGCCGATGGGTGGGAAACATTTAGTGGTAGATTTTTAGGGTTTTTTTGACACTTTGACCCTGCGTTTGCATCGTTTCTGGTCTGCGATAGTTGACCCGGTAAGTTTTTTGACACAGTTTGTGCAGTATGAACGCGTTTTTTGCAGATTTTGACTTGATGGTCACGATTTTTGCTCAACCCCGCTTGGATCTAATGGATGTTTCAAAAAGGTTATTTAATAATCAATGGTACTTATTGCTGATCTATTTTTGCAGGTCAGTAGTTGGAAGAAGAAGCTGAAACTTAATGGCGATGACGTCTTGGAAGGAGAATCAGATTTCAGAAACAAAGAGAAGATAAGGATGAAAAGCTTAAAGTCAAGGGACATCAATGAGAAGACCCAAGTGCAGATAAAACATAATGACAAGTAGGTTGCAGAATTTACTTTTGAGCTACTAGGGTTTCAGAAAGAGGCATATTTTCGCCTAGATTTGACACATATTTGGAGATATTTTTTGGGAAGTTGGTTCTGCAACATTTAATGCTATAACCTAGGGTTTGAACCATGGCTTAACCATTAGGGTTTTGAGTTGTATTGAGGACAATCAGAAAGTCTATATATTGTGTCTTAATACATTGTAATACTTACACAGGGGCTACATAGAGATTTGTAGCAGCAGGAATTTGTAGAAGTAACAGTTAGAATAGAGGGACCTTTTAGCTTAGAAGTAGAAAAAGGAGGTTGCCTGTGTCTACAGTAAGGAGTGCGTGGAATGTCTGGCTTCCTTACTGTATCTGTAAAGCTTGTAAGTTCTCTGTAATTTGATCAATGAAACTAAGAGTCATTCCAACATTGTAAATCATGTATGATTGTTTGTTTCTAATACAATAGAATCTGGAGTTTTGCATCTATCTTCTGAGTGTTCTCCTGCTCTTCTTTGTGTTTTGAAATATTTTCTTTGAGAGCTTGCAATTTTAAATGTATGTTTGTGAAAATGCTCAGAACTTACATTTAAGGTTTTTACTATGGATTTGATCAAATTACTGTATGATTTATATAGTGCATAACATAACAATTAGATCCTTTGGTAGATTAAAATAGAGTTTAGATTAGATCTTTCTAACCTTTCCCAACCCATCTGAAAATACTTCGCTTAAAATGTAGAAATTTGAAGGAAATTTGTCTCATATTTGAAGAAGCATAAACAAACAGAGTTAAAAGTAGACAAGTTTTCATAAATATATAAAGAGGAAGGCTGCAATAATTCAAGACAACCATCTAAAGCTTTGCAACACGGTAACACTTTTATGCAAATGAATGAAAAAGTATTGACATATCTTATGATCTTTTTACATAGTTTGAGTCCAGTAAACCACAAAGAAACCCTAAACTACGTAAGGCCCCTTGAACATTACAGCTTCACATTGACCAATTGAATTTGACTAACAATACCATTGTAGACTTGGGATTAAGTGAATCTTAAACGATTCCCTCTTATCTTTCAAGTATAGTTTCAGTTCATTATATGTGAATTTTAACTTATTGTTATGATTGCATCAAAACAATCACCAACAAGAACTGTAATCTGTATGCTGCTAAGTAGGATTTTATAGATGGATCAATAAGGTCTATCCCTACTCCAGCTCCTTGTTTGGACTTGGATCCATAAAATCTAAGGATCCATGGCTTATCTTCAATTAAAGGCTTGTCTGGGCCTTCTTTCTTTCTTTTGGCATTGGCAACGGCACCATTTGATATCCATTTTAATTTTGGTGTCTCAACTTTCTCAGACTTCATCTTATCTGCCTTATGTGAAGCTGATATTCCATCTTTTCTCTTATCACCAGAAGAATGAACTTCTGGGTTAGGTAACGTTTGCCTTCTCAGAATATGTAGACACAAAGAACAAGCAGTTTCTGAATGAGGTGCTTCATGTAGCCTGCACCATCCCTCAATCAAAACATCCTGTGGGGATCTTTGCTGTTGTGTCATCTTTTGAATTTCTTTTGATAGGAACTCTTTGAAATTGGACAGGTTACTGCCCCTATCCTAATCAGATAACTCGTAATCTGATTCTACTAGATAATCACTCCTTGGGGTGATTTTCTTCTTACTTTTAGCATCACTTTTGTTGCACACCAGTATCTCTTCTGTCATCTGAATAGAACTTTCATACTGGTATGTGCATTCTCCTATTCCTGCAGAGGACAAACAAAACTCAGTGTCACTATCATCAATTGCAGAACTTACCGTGGGCGATGATGAAGATGCTTCACTGTATGCTTGTTCTAGCTCCAACATGTCTAAACAGGCAGCACAAGTCCCTTCAGAATGTGCCGCATCATGCAACCTGCACCATCCATCAATTAGAATATCCTGAACAGTCATTTTTAACAATTGACATCTTTGCACCTCTTTAAACAAATGCATCTCAAAATTCTTCATTTTCATGGTTACAATCAGATTCTGAAGTTAGTCTATCACTGCGAGGGTCATCATCATGATTATGAAAGTCGAGCATCAGGATTTCCTCTATGCTGACAGTCTGGGGTCTGATGGAGTAAACTCCGGGCTCTACATCAACATACATGATTTCATTAGTTTTGTTGTATTCAGTGATCATATGTTTCATGCGAGGTTCAACATCTATCTTTATTTGATTTGGTACCCCTCTTCAGGGCAACCACATATGACTGATGTCAGTTGAGATGTACCCATTGAGGGTTTTTGACCAGTCCCTGCTGAGTAACATTCCATATGTATCAGGTATATCAACTACCTGAATATCAATATAGTGCTAATTTCTGGGGTTTGATGCTAACTGCATGTGAATGTGAGTTAGTTCTCCCACCACACTCACCTCTGTTTTGTCTAATTGGGTTACTTTGTTTAAGGATTTGGTAGGATGTAACCCTAAAGCATTGCATATGGATAGGGGCATTACATTGGTAGATGCTCCTGAGTCCACTAAGCAGTTGTGCAAATTTTTACCAAACATCCTTATGGTAAGGAGGAAAGGAGGTTACTCACTCTTGTCTTTGTACAGGGTCATGTGGGAAGTTTCTGCAACTTGAACATTGGCTGGCATTTTATGTTTGACATTAACATCCCTGGCAGCATGATCTTTATTTCCAAACTGACCTGAGGCATGACTATCTTCCTTTTGAGTAGGGTCATCTAATGATCTCATGAATGCCCTTTTGATAGCAGGGGTTTTTAGTAGCTCTAACAATGGCAGGCTGTTCTTAACCTTTTTCATTTCATTTGCCAGATATGTAACCAATTTGTTAGATTCAGGAGGTTGGTTACCAGTTTTTGGTGCTGCATTCTGTGGTGCTAGGTATTGAGCATTAACCTTGGGAAATCCAGGGTTATTGCTTGCTTTGGGATCAGGTGGAGTATTGAAATTGTTTGGAGGCAAGGATGTGGTCAAGGGATCAGCAGATCTATTTGAGTTATTTCTCAAGTTGTAATTATGCCTACCCTGAGGCTGCTGTTGATAAGCATTTACTTCCTCATGCTCAATTGATGGCTCATTCTCATCCTCAAATGGAAAAACATAGTTGGATTCAAAAGCCATGGCTGATTCCTCACATGTTGAGGTGTAATCCTGATGAGATGAACTTGACTGTTGACAAGGATGATGCATGAAACTTTCTAGCACTAAGGCAGAGTCATACTCACAGGGGACAATTTCATTTCCCTCCGCATAAGGTGGATTTCCTGAAGTATTGGACACTTCAGTTTGGAATATACTAGCAGCAATCCTGAATTGAGGACAGTCTAGCTCTGCATGGGCATTGGTGTTATGTATCCGGTACCAGTTTGTAAGTGTAGCCTCTGCAAGGTTTAGTCTGGTGGTCTGTCTAGGTTCACTGGGAGGCTGATTGTCTAGGGGTGATGGCAAGGAACCATTATTTGGCCTAGTGTTCCACACTCTAGGTTGTCTTGGAGGCTGGTTATTGTTGCCATTGTTATTATAGTTATTGTTACACCCCCATCAGGATAGTTAGGTTTGTCATTGGCATAACCCCTGTTTTGGTTTGGTTGAGAGTAGGAGTTTTGGTTCCTTAGATGAGTGACCTCAGTGGTAAGTTTCCTTAACTGTGCTGATATCTCCTTTATTTCTTCTTTCTCTTCCTGAACCTTGGCCACTACATTCTCTGTTTGAGACTTGAAAAAGGAAGATCCATTGTTATTGTTGGACTGTTCTGCAACTTGATGTACTTCTGTTTGTCCATGATATTGTAACATCTGGCCATTTCCATTTGGTGGTGGCATGATACTGAGTGGGGGTACCTGCAAAGGGGCTGGCATCACAGCTAAAGGCATCATGGCCCCACTAGTTTGTAGGTGAACAGGATATGTAGGATAACCAGGAAATGTAGGGAAGGCAATATTTGGTGTGGGAGCAGGAGCCAATTGCTGACTGACTTTGATAGCTTCTTCAAAAACTCCTACCAAAGTTGTTACCTTAGGATGTGCTCTCTTGATAAACATGGAAGTCAAGGGGTCTAAGGTTGAATAATAAATGCTCCTAGAAGCTTCATCTGCTACAGCATAAGGTGCTACAACTCTTGAGAGCATTTTCTGGAATCTTGCATTGAAGTTAGCAATAGGCTCTCCTTCAAATCTCTTGATTGTGGCCAGCAAATGATAATTCATTAAAGGTTCTATAGGTGTTCTGAACCTATCCTTAAAGGCCTTTTCTAATGCATCCCATGAATCAATTGAACCTTGACTAAGACTGATATACCAGTTATATGCCTCTTCCCCTAAAGAAAATGGGAATAACCTGCATACCACATCTTGATGTGCAAATCTAGCCCTACTACAAGCTTCTTTGAAAATTCTAATGTGATCATCAACATCCTGATATGGATGATACTTGGGACAAAATTTATCAGGGTTCTTAGGCAGAGCATGATATGCATTAAAAGTCAAAGGTGACTCTGCAGTAAAGAAAGACATTGGAATTGGTGGAGGTTGAACTTGAGGTATGATAGGTTGAGGTTGGACCTGAAGTGTGACAGTTAGTCCTGTAGGTGTTTGAAACCCAAGACGAGTTATAGGAGCTCGTTCTGGTGAAGCTTCTGACACACTAGAATCAGGAGAGTGATGAATGTCTACAGTTCTAGGTCTAAATCCCCTGACAGGTGATTCTTCAAAGAGTCCACTGGATCTGGACTTGGTATTTGGCTTGGGAGCCAAGATTTCTTAGATTTAAAGAGGATTGGCTAGGTTTAAGCTCAAGTTTGAAAACTTCACAAATGATTAGCGTGTATAAACTTAAAAACAACAAATCTCTGCATATAACGTGAAATACAGAGATGCTTGGGTGTTACCTTTCTATCCGTATTATCAAATCAGACAAAACTTACTGATAACCAGTGGAGCCCTCCTTCTAGCACTAGTTTCCTGTTGATGGTGATGTTAGTCACATTCAAACATTTAAACAAAAGTTACACAACAACCTTTATTTATCTTGAAAGATACGATGAGTTCAAAGAATTCATGATCCCAAGTCTCCATTGATTAGTTCATAATCTACTAACGTTACTCAGTGGTTGATGTGTGTTGTTGTTAATCATTCAAGGGCCTTACATTCACTAGTAATTTTTGTTTCTTATGAGTATGCTATACAGAGAGGTTATTCTACACAGTTATTCACTCAGATAGTGTGTCTGAACTTAGGTCTTTGCATGATATTTACCATTTCAACATGCATTCAGCTCAAATATGCTAATGATATTCGGTTATCTAAGGGATGTCAGCATATTTCTCTACTCTGCTTCTGATTTATCTGTGTATTGTAGCTATGGAAGTGATTTCAATGAAATAAAAAAAAGAAAGATAACAGGGATAGGGTTCAGAAAATGAGATTCCTAAAATTACTTGACTGAGATCAATGATCCACATACACATTTTGATACAGCAATGAAGAGAAGAAAACTAAAATCATACTTCACCAGGACAGTCCACAAATTAGCATGATCCAGTGCAAATCTTCAAAGGAAAAATTGACAACAATATGCAATGAAATGAAAACGCTTCTATTGAACACAACATTCACTAGTACATATCCAGAAATGAACTTTGAAGATTACTTAAGGTTTACAATCAAGATGTAATCTGAAGCTTCATCTCCATTCAGCATGCTAGAACAAGTATATTTACAATGATCTGAGGAAAGAACCTTGATGTTTCAACAGTTCAGTCTTCATTAGTCTCAGTAATCCGATCTCCTATGCTATATTGTTTCAGGTCAGATTTTTTTTGGTATGATTGACCTCTCTCCATCTCCCTCTGCTGTGTACAGTACAGGGGCTCAATATATATGGCTCTGATTAACCCCCAAAAATGGTTCCAAAACCCTAGTAGATCAACGGTCCACCCTGGAGGTGCAGCATCAAGCGGTGGAGAATGAATCCCTGCCAAAAAAAACTCTGAGCAGCGCCCATACTGGGCGCAAGATGTCCCTTGGAAACCCCAACAACTCAAAAATAACTGTTGTTTCATTTGTTTAATGTTTCCCCATCTGCATTTTGTCTTCTTCATTGAAGGCCATGAACCCTTCCTGCTGTGTTTGTGGCCTTTTGTGATCCGATCGCCATCCCCTATGATGTCATCGCCATTTAAATTTCACCTGCCTGTCGCTTCTCACCGCCATCCTTTTGCTGCGTTCGAGATCTCTCGTGATCTGGTCCGCCGCCTGAGATATCCTCGCCATCAAGTTTCACCTGCTATTACCTCGATCCTGCAAATAGACACAAAAAAAATGGATTGAAAAATATGCATTAAGTCGCTTCATCCATTCATACCTGGTCAGAAAGTTAGATGAGCATTAATGTGTAGCTAATGTGCTTTTGAACCTCCATCCCTTTGTTTGCACTTCCCCTGTTCTCTTATTGTGTTCGCATTTGGCGGGAATCCACCTACTGCACATGTTCATTAAATGTTACGAAACAACGGGAGGGGGTGATCATCAGAAGATCGGGTGATATTTGAAATATGACCCCCTTTATACAATATGACCTTCCGCTTTTTAGCGTCAAAACTAATGTAAGGGATCGGGTGAAGTATTGAAAAACGGGTCATGACTTTGAGATCAGGGGATGTTTAGAATATGACCCCCGCAACAAAATGACCCCTCCCTTTGGAAAGATCGAGATATGATGATGATGTCATCGTCATTGATAGGCTTCATTAAAAAGGGTGAAAGGGCGACGTCATGATCATACTGAAGGAAAAACGGAAGGTCAAGAAATATGACTCCCAAAAAAGATGACGTCACCGTCATGTCGAGCTTTGCATATCAGGTCAGAAATTAAGATCGGGGAGATGCAAAAGGTGACCTTTGCCACTAAAGATGACCCCCTTTTCTGGGAGATCTGGATGTCGTCATCAGGATGATGACTTGGTTTTATCACTGCTGTTATCATGACTTCATCGTCGTGTTATAGGATGGGGTGATCGTTGGAAATATACCTGCGCGAGGTAAAAAGGATGATGACATCACCATTAGGGTGATTTCCTTTGTTCATCGGGCTCAAATGACATCATGATCATATCGACATGGGGGGATATTTTGCGAGGGGATGATCTAAAAAAAGATCAGGTGATATTCGGAATATCAGGTGATATTCGAAATATGACCCCTGCGAAATATATGAAGTTGCAGGACGGGCCAAAACCACTATCACGTAAAATTGACGTCTGGAGTTTGCGGACCAAAATGATTATCGGGTGACATTCAGAATATCGGGGTGATCGTATATAAGATGACTAATGTTAAGAAATATGACCCCCCCAAGGAAAATTAGGTTTGACCAAAACTTTGACTTGTAATAACTTTCTCATTTGGCTGAATTTCAGGGTGATGTAAAAAGAAAACCTACCTAGAATTTCATGCACTTTCCAACTATGAGGTCAATGATCTTAAATACTGACTTTAACAAACTGACCTAATCATGGTGACCTATCCACCCCTTTATGCAGGGTCATCTGCATGACTCCTTTACCCAAAATACTCATAACTTGCAAAATACAGGGAATTTTAAGATGATTCAAAAAGCAACCCCTGTTCATTTCTGACAAGGAATTCACTTGCACTCTACCTTGGCACTTAATGCAAATTTTCTCTCTATTTTCAACAAGGTTTTTATTATTCACTCTCTTTTTTCCCTTTACCACCAAGCAGAACAACACACACAAGCAAAAAACAAAAAGCCACAGAAGGGGTCCTCATTTTGTTAAGGAGTAAAATGGGGCGTGTTGTGAACATCACATCATGACTATGTCCATCTCATCCAAGGTGCATCTCCAGTAATCCATGTCTCCTGTCCACCAATAGTGTAGTATCCCTGCATATAACCAGTAGTAGGGATAGTCCTCGCCTCTTGAATGATCACACAATGGCCTCATAATAGTTATGTGCTCCCACGTGCATACGTGTAATAATGTCACTCCACAATCCAAATACTGACTCTTTCTAGACACTCAGTTGTGTATCTCTCTATTTGCATGTGTCAACACATAGGGTCCCCATGCAAACACCTCACCGTCCATCATCCTCTCCAAGACATCACCCCATCCAGTCGTGAAATATTGCTCCTCCTTAGTGAATTGCAGGAATAGCCTCATAGTCCTCGGTCACCTCACGCGTGATTATATCACTAGTGGTCGCTTTTGCATGCATCCAAAATCGCTAAGTCAACAATTTGCACAAGTCAAAAACCCATCCCCTTTTGCATTAATGCAAAAGCGCATCATTTTCTTGCATAGACTCACTCTCTCACTAAGGTGTGCCATTTTTACCCCTATCTCAATGTTAATGATTAAACTTGCGTCTAAATACCAACAATGGTAAATGTCATAAATGTGGGACTTGATTCATGAGATAACCTCCAAATTTTAAAGAAGCCAACTCTTCTTTGAATCTTCAAAATATGGAGGAAAAGAGAGAAACACTTCAAAACTAAACAAGTATGAATAAAATCTACTTTGTAGCAATGCACCAAAGGATGATCCTACACTTAAATAATTGAAAAACATGATGCATCCATTCAATGGTAACAACACTGATTCATAGCCTTCAAAAGAGCGTAAAAGCATGATTTTCAAGCATTCCTAAAATGTTATTATTTCAAGTGAATCATATAGGCTAAGATGTATCGCAAACAACACATTAGAATACTAAAATAATTTAGCACAAAATGTCACCACTCTTCATTGTTGATCGGAGAACAAAATATGAAAGTCCTCGATTTGCGCAGACACATGATATTCAATCCTTTCTTGAGAAACACCCATTAAGGCTTTTACAATTTTTTTTTTGTTTTTCTGGTTCCCTATGTCTCTTTTTTCTAACCCTTAAAATATAACAACACATGCTTATTTAAAACAATCTCTCATCCCAGAAAGTCTATAAAGAAACAAATAGTTCACTGAGAATGAAATGAAAGTCAAATGCATCACTTGTGCCTACGAATGCTTGAACTGTAGCTTTACCATTCCTCGACCCTGCATGAAAAAGAAACAATTTGATGACTCCATCTCAGACCAATGCCGCGACATCTTCTTTCTGTCAAAAACCCTTTATTTCGGTGATGCACAACACTAACATGTGGATTCCTCAGCGAATGGCACAAAAGAAAACACTACCAAAAATGACAACATCAAAAAGGTGTGTCATGATGACATGTGGATTCCTCTATTTCCTTCACTGGGACCCATCCTCTAGTGACTCTTTGTACTTCAAACCAATAGTGCAACCTGAAAGATTATTTCTTTTAAGAGCCTCATCCCTTTGCGCAATGGAGACACGTGGATCCCTCAGTGAATGGCGCAAAAGAAAACGTTACCAAAACTGACAACATCAAAAAGGTGTGCCATGATGACACGTTGCGACTTTACCATCCTTCGAACCTGCATGAAAATTGACAAGAAAATGAAACCGTCCCATAGAAACTCGTGACATCCTAGACTTTGTTTGCTCCAATAAAATTGCTCCCAGACTTTTGTTTCATTATTTCTATTGATGCCTCAAGACATTGATCGCATGGGCTCTCATAATTGACTCCCTCTATTAACAACTCTAATAAGAATGAATAATTCAAAATATAGGACTTTTGCTCTCCAATTCTTGGCAACTCACAAGGGGATTTATGCGTGCAGAGAAAAACTCAAAATCTTTGAAATAATTAAAACACAGAAACAACAAAATTTTGATACCACACCAAGAACAACTTCAAATCTTTTGGAGAGTAAGCTGTAAAGATGCCCACTCATTTTCAGATAGCTACTCCTTTTTCTTTAGACGCTCAAAGACTATCTAAATCAATGATTTCATTATAAGAGAAGCTCTGCAAGCTTTAGACTGCAGACTTCATTTGGAACTCTAGTTGAGCGAGTGGTTGCAGAACTGTCTCCACCTCTACAACACTTGGAGTTTGGCTCAAAACCTGAAAGGAAGTTTGATTGTTCTGCTTGTTTACCAAGAGAGCTCTTATCTGTTCTTCTGCCAATATTGTCTTCTCATCAAGAAATGGGGAGGGGAGTCCTAACTGGACCAGTTTTTTCAATGTGTCCATTTCTTTCACAGCCTACTCTAAAGCATTTAGATGAGCTTTACACTTAAGAAAGGCTTTATTACGGCTTAGAAATTTATTCACTTTCACTACGACTTTTCTCTTTTTCTCCACCCTTGTTGTTTGAAGAACTTCTTCAGAAGCATTATACAACTTCTATACTAATAGTTGAGACTCGACAACCTTAAGTGTGACCAAAGAGAGGGTTGCACCACTGTACTTACTTCTGCCCTGAGGTTCTAAGCATCTAATATGAATTTAAGTGTAGGCTTGAGCTATGATGTTTCGTTTGATATTCTTTCCCAATATGAAATATGCAACTCTTGAATCATTAGCAACACCCCAGATGTTTGTGGCCTTTGTGTGATCTCCTCTTTTAGCTACATTATTTGTTGATCCTTAGCTTGAAGTTCATCCTAGAGCTATTTGTTTGAATCCCTGAGGTCTGAGAGAGTTTTGTGGAGCTAAGTCACCTCATCCAACCTATCTTTTAGGTGCTTCTCTGTCGTACTCTTTGCCTAGATCAAGGACTCAATTGAAGCTTTAGCGGCATCCAACTTTGTCTATAAACTTTCTTTCTTTGACTACTTGGCTTGAAGTGCTTCCTTCAGAACTCTTCCTTGCAAGTCAAGTGTCAGTATGTTAAGCTCTATTTCTTTTTCCTTGGCCTCTTCATTCAATTGGGCAACAATGATTTTCACCCACAACAACTCAAGCTCCTATTTCTCAAGTTTCTTGCTGATTTTTGTAAAGTATGTAGTTATAGACTTTTGTGTCTCCTCCATGAGCTCAACTTTATCCTGCGGCCCAGCCTGCATAAGATTCAATCCAACCACGTGAATAATGTAATCTTCTGGACTCATTTACTCTTGCGGTTTGATCATTGTGGGAGTCATATGTGCAATCATTAATGACTATTGTGAATGGTCATATAATGATTGCATGTGCGACACTATAGGGACTCTCCCTTATTTCTTTCTCTATTTATCTTGGTTGGTTTACCGTGCTTTCCTAGTTGTTTCAATTTGTTGGTGAAAATCTATCGAGGATTGAATGACTCCAATGAAAGGGAAACCTTGGGGCAAACCATATGGTATGGTTACTTGTTGTCCTAGGACATATCTAGGACCAATGGGAAATGGTGGTCACATCATGAGGACAGATGGAGAAAATGGAGGCAAATTCAAAAGGGGAGGGCCCGACAATTGCGAGATGAGGGGTAAAGAAAATGAATATGGTGGGGTCATGGTTGTAGTGGCAGGGGATGGATGAATCATGGAAATAAGGGTTGCCACTAATGGAGAAAGAGAAGACTAGGAAGTAGAAGAGGGCATAGAAATACTTACCTAGATCCCTTCAGTTGTCGTGGTGCTAGATATTGGTTTTGTTGATGGTGCCAAAATAATTGCCACTTCTTCTTCATCTAAGTCTTTTTGCAATTGTTACTTTTCCTCCTCTTCCTTGATGGTTCATGTTCTCTCTCCACTTCCTCTGCTTCGGCCTCTCTTCTAGCTAGATTTCTTACACCGTAAGGAGAAGCAGAGGGTTGATGCTCATCATTCCATAATTTCTCCCAGGTCTCATCGGTGTCGATATCACCAAAATTATTTTCCATCTCATAGATTTCTTGCCTATATTTCTAATAGGCGTCAATCTTTCTGGTACTCCACTCTTCTCTTATGAGAGTTTCTCTAAGACCACGAGTCATAACATGGCAGGATCAAAAGTCTTTATGGGCGTGTAGAATGTTTCCTAAGGATGAAGAGGTTTGGCGGAAATCTGATCCAACTCTATTTACACATTAGATGCAAATAGTCAAATGCATGTGAATCTGGAAGAATTGTGGGTTCTGGAACAACATTGGATGCAAGAGAAAAGAAGAATAACTAAAAATTGTTGTTGGCAAAAATTAGCCAATTGGTAGCACAACTTGCTGGCTATAACTTCTGAGAAGTCCATTTTATATGCTTGTTTCTTGGTAACTGTCTTGAGATAGAAAATCGTCACCAACTGGAAGTCATGAACATTGGTATCCTCATCAAGGCCAAAAATGAAGGCCAACATGAAACACACGCCTTTAAGAATCTTCATAGCAACACAAACAATCACTACAAAAACTTATCAAAATGATGTAAATCAAAATCGACATTAAACCCCTCAAAAAACATCAAAAGCACCCAACATAGAAGAAAACTCTTCAAAACTCAATTGAACACAATGGTGATTTCAACATGAAATCAGAGAAGAGCTCAAGTTCTCACTTAGAGCAAATAACAAATGCAAAATAATAGTCTAACCCTCTTTCTGAGCTCAACTCCTTTTATACCTTTTAAGGGAATACAATATTAATTCCTCTTATTCCTCCATATTCTCCTCAAAATAATTTAAAAAAACATTTTATTGTGTGCAAAAGTCCCCTTATATCCCCTTGAGCCTAGCGCCACTTAACTATACAACTTAAAGTACCTTTTATTAAATAATTAAATAAGTTGTCAAATAGAAATATAAAATAAAGTTACTTTTTGACAACTTCAAATAATTATTTATTCTATTTTCCCTTTACCAAACCAATTAAACTACGAGAAAACTTAGGAAAATAGGCTAATTTCTATCACACTTCTCGTGCACGAGAAGGGGACATTACAAGTTATACTAGGAAGCTAATGCTATCTTCTTGAAACACACAAATTATAAGAAGTTAATGTTATCTTCCTCACAAATCAATCTCAATTCATACCCAACTTGAATCTTCCCTTTACATCAAGCAGAGTACCCCAATGTTGGAAGAGGAGAAGAAGAGAATAAAAATTGGACTCTGTAATGACACATTCACAATAGTTCTTCAAGAAGCCCAAGAGCTTCTCCTGGGTTCTTTGATTTTGATGCAATTTCATCTTGTAGTAATTATATGGTTCATCTTGCCTAAGGACTACAACAATTTATTATTTCTTCTTACTTTAAGTTTATTTGTTGCTTTCTTGGGTAGTGTTAGATCTAGATTGCTTTTTTCCTTTACTGTAGTAGATTAGAAGTTTCATTTACTTTCAAGTGCATTTTAAAATAAAAAATGACAAAAAAAATACCATAGAATGCATGAAAAAATCATATAGTTAATTGGCTCACACTTCATTTCAAAAAAGCCAAAAAAAAAAGATTTGCTTCATTTATTGCATGCATATAGATTAAGCCTTCATAGAAAAGAAAAAAGCAAAGCAAAAAAAGAAAAGAAAATCCTTGATTCCACCAGAAGGTATACAACAAGGGTCAACAAGTCATCTAAACAAAATCCTCCCCTTCCTTTAGATTTGGATTTCACATCCTCACCTCCCTTGGCCTCCTCATTCTAGGTAGGTTCTAGGGAACTTCCCTTTCCTCTAAGGCAAGTGTGGTCACCTTTCTTGCTTGATAATTTACAATTACCTCGATTGAGTTTCTCCTTAACTCTCATAGCATATCGATATGTTTCATCAATTATATTTATTTTGATTAGGGATAGCTCATCGTGAATTTGTAACCACAACTCATTGAGGTATGTAGCAAAAACATGCTCACCATATTCTCGTAGATCTACCTAGGTTTGCAACCTCATAATTTTTTCTTAAGTATTCTAGTACAAATAACTCCCTTTGTTTCAAGTTTTAAAACTATTTGAACAATCTTTGTTGTTAATCTATAGGTAAGAATTTGAATCTCACTTGTTTCAACATCTTGGGCCATAATATGATTTTATATTTTCGTTATCTTCTCCAATTATTTTGGAGGTTATCCGACCATAAGGCAGAGTGAGACTTCACCTTTGTCACTCTACACTTTACTCTCCTTGGATACTCTACACGAATTTTCCATGTCAAAATATTTCCCTAATTCTTGTAGCTAATCGATGAACAAATCAGGATTTAAATCACCTTTAAAATTTCAAACCTCAGCGTTAACTCTAGTCCCTTGTTTTGATATAGCTTGAATTGACCTATCCATGGAATTTACTCTTCTATTTTGTTGTATTTCTGTCCAAACCTTGAAACTCTCTCAATTCCCACCAATCCACCCCTTCTAATAAACAAAAACCCCACTCAAAAAAAAATTAAATTGTTATTCTAAAATTAAACAACCCTCAATTAATCCACTACAACAGTCACATTTTATTTTTATTTTTTCTTAAAATATCTCAACACTTGCAATTAAAAGGAAAAGTTGACTGTTATACAAGAAGCATCGTAAAACTAGGAAAATAAAAATATAAAAACATGTTCAAATTGAAAATCCTATTTCATTAATACCAAATTCCGATCTTTCATAGATTTATAACTAGCATTTGCTCCTGACAAAGGTGCAATAGCTACGCTGATAGAAAACGATATGTAAGTTAATATGTTAGAGAGTAGAATTCAATTAGTATATTAAAGATACATTATTTTTATTTACCATTTTTTGGGTATAAAGTAATTTTATAATCAATCGAAGGAATGTTTTGAAATCACTTCAATTTTGTTTGGAATGCGATACCGAATTTCCTTTGCTTCTATCAGATGAGCCTAGAATGAGTTTGCACTTATATCATAAAGGAATGCTTGCTTTTATTTTAAAGGTGTATATTGAAAACAATAGGATGTTAGTTTGTGTTAAGCAATGGAAACAAAGACAAGGAAATCTATTATTAGTAATGTGGACAAATTTCCTGATGCATTGGTACACAATAGTCAAAACATCCACCTATACATCTTGAAGGTGTGAATGTATTAGGTTAATTTTTTTGCTTTTCTAAAGCATATATTATGAAGATGATAAGAAAATAATATATTGAAAGGTTATCGACAAAATGTTGCATTCAAATTTACATTCTTAAAATTGTTATAGTGATTCACTTCTTTCATTGTCATCTTGGAGGTGTTGTATGGAAAAAAGTAGGCAAATATCATGCAATGTTTTAGAGAATATCTAGAGCCTTGTGAAACCAAATCTTATGATAGGAAGACAAGTCCCTAATATTTTATCAAGGCCACGGATCACTATCCTTCAGATTACATATTGAATCGAAATAAAACTATATAATCTACGTAATACAATTAAAATAATATTTAGTAATGTAAATAAAAAATCGGACCCTAGATTCTTTAGAGAACATGGTTGAATATGACCTAGAAAATTTTATATGACCTAATTTTATAAGATATTTATATGAAAGAAAATTATTACCTGATTTAATAAGAAATTTGGTTGCTAATTGGAATGAGGACTCTTTCTACTCAAATCAACCAATGTAATAGTTGAATATATTTAGTTTAGTTTGCTAGGAGACCAAACAATATACTAGGTGTAGGATTACAAAGGGAAGGCCAACACATATGCAGGTATAGTCCATAATGCCTGCAATTTCAAGCTAACTACAAATCACATCAAATAAAATATTATTAGCTAAAAAATATAATTTTTGGCACATTTTTTAACGGTGTGAGACAAAACACACAAAACTATCCGACGAGTTTAGAAAACTTCATAGCTTGAAATAATGTTTTGCTTCCACTGCACTACTATTAAATCTATGTTCTATATACAATCGTATGTACCATATGCCAATTTGTCATTTATTGGGAAAAATTACTTACTCTCTAATGTTTAATAGTGTGAGTTTCAGGGCAGCAGGAGACACACAATATGTATACAATAGTAGAGAGCTATATTTTTATACTAAATTATCTAACTTTATTCTTTCCTTTATAGTAAGAAGCTAAATATTGATGATGGATCACATATTACATCCTTTCAATTTAAAAAAAAAAATTAATGGAAATAGATTTACGATTTAGTGCATTTTATTATGCATACAAATATATTCTTCTTAATCTAATACATTTATTTCTTGTACTCTCTAATATGTTCTACTTAACAATATAATTTCCTATCAGGGTGCAAGTGCTAGTTAAATAATAAGTTAATATCGACAACATGGTCTTGTCCTCGATGATGGTGCTGCCAGTTCAATGTTTATTAATAGTAAGTTTATTTTTCTATTAGTAGTAATTTTATCTCGACAAATTCCTCACTTATCATATGTAAAAGATTATACATCGTTAACATCTTTCCGTATGGGTACCCCATTTTTTTTGTTTTTTATTTGTCACAAATGTGTTAAATAGTAAACTTGTTTCAATTTCTAATCAATATCGCATTGCTCAAACTTTGCTATTATTGCGTACACATACTCTATGACTTTTCTCTTGTTTCTAGGGTCTACTCAAGGTTTTTCGTAAGGAGTTAATGTGAGCGTTGAACTATTTTTTAAAAAGGGGCAATTCTGCGTAAAATTTTCTTGGACTTGGACAATGATGATGATGTTATTTTATTGATTAATGGAAAAATTGACCACATTATTTTAAAAATTTGGAGGTAGGGAACTTGTCTATGGGACCCATACTCCCATGCTAGTCACTCTATAGTTCTTCCACCATGTATAAAAGTTTGCAACATAAGAATTGCAAGGCACAAATAAGGTACACTAATTTTCTCCCTTCCCATGGACAGTGAGGATTTTAACCATGATTATGTATAAATAGAAGTTTTTTTTGATAAGGAGGATGGTAGAGGTGAGTGGACCCTTAACAAGGTCTCACTACAAATGTTTGTAAAGAGGGCAACTATATTGTCAGCACCACCCACCCAAGCTTCGTATGTAGGTATTTATGAATAAACACATAAAAGTTGCAACAATTGTGCTTTCATTCCCAACAAGAAAACAATGCATTGTTCTTTTATCTCTAAAATTCACTTTAAATTTATCAATCTCCATGTTTGTTGTCTATTTGCTTGATTTATCTTAATTTGATCGTTTCTAGATTGGTGTCTACTCAAGTTGGATGTCCAAGCTTCACATAAGTGTGCAAAGAAAGTTGGAAATGTTCTAGGTTCAATCTTTATTTTCTTGTAATTCTTGGAGAATAACTATTGTACATGGAAATGTAGTGGTCCCAACTGTTTAGGACCCATGTTTGGAGTCAGGGGATCCTTCCCCTCTATTGTTTTCTTCTCCTTGTATCCCCTTTTGTTTGCATGCCTTGGGGAATGAGGTGGTGTCTTGCGTTGGTCTAGTGGCTATTGGTTCTTTGTAGGTTGCATCTTAGTGTTCTAAAGGTGTTGCTACTCTAACCCTCAAACCTGTTAAGGAGGCATAGTTCAGTGGCATAGCCCTTTTGGGTTCTTGTTTAGCAGTCTAGGAATAAATCTTGGGTCATTGTTTCTAAGGATCAATATATGTCTACACCGCTATCCTTTGTGCCAACGGATGTGAATCAGGGTCTTTCTCGTGAGATTCCTAATTCGATTGTTGACAAAGCGACCTTGCGGTATAAGAACACTCTCATTAGGTGTTTTTTAGGGTTAAGTCCTAACATTGATGCCTTTAGGAGATGGGCCACTAGAAATTTGTCTCGTTGTGGTCATTTGGAAATTGTAGCCATGGAGAAGGGCTTCTTTTTTATTTCTTTTTCAAGCCATGAATATTGTGTTGAAATTGGCATATGCCTGGCCACTCCACTTCTTGATGCTTGGTCAATAGAAAGTTGCAATAGAATGAAAAGAAGAAAGTTCACTCAATGCATGGTCTTCCGTAGGGAGAATGGTGTTGATAACTGAGAGGGGGGGTGAATCAGTTATCTTAATTCTTTAGCTTTCTTTTCTTCTTAATCAATTAGTACAGTATCAAAACTTATAAGCATAAATGAACATGAAAGCAAAAATAAACTCAATACACATGACACAATATTTTTGACATGGAAAACCTTGTTAAGGGAAAAAACCACGGGGTGATTAACCCAAGATTTTATTCTCTGTTAAAAGAATAAGGTAGTACAAAATGGCACCTGCCAATTAGGGCTCACTGCCCGAGCACACTACTCACAAGAGGCTCACTACCTACAATAGTTTATGGAAGGAAACTAGATACTTGAACTGATGAGAAGCATCCACATGTGCTTAGGTTCAGTTCCAGTTAAGCTTAATATACTGATGTACAACACTTTATTCTTCCTCTGCCTTAGTGTTGTTGTTCTGTCACATACCGGACCTCTATCTTTGTTCCCACACTGTTCTCTGCTTTTCTTCGCACTTCATAACACACAACACACCTTCTCATCGAAATCCATCTAGTATATATATCCGCACCAAGGATTTCATCATCTTTCTAGTCAGCATCCGGAATAGTCAATATTTTCCCAAACTCTAGTCTGTCGGCTAAATCCTTGGTTACCAAGTGATGCATATCAAAGAGATAGTTATAGAGGTCATCAATCATGTCGGCCAATCATGAATGATACCTTAAGAACCTTGATCACAATCAATATCTCATCCGAAATAAGGTCTGATGCTCTGCTGGTCAGTTCTTCCTCTGTCTACTCTGCCAAACAGGATCCCAATACTTAGGTGCTCATATCTCTTTACTCTTTCATCACCGGAGGCTCAATCCCTGCAATCTATCAGTCAAGGTACTCCTCTTGACTTGCCCAAGTCTGCACTTTACAAAGATACCTCCTCTAAGAGATCCAGACCTGAATGTCAGACCTTGTTGCATGCTCTGTTCTTGGTCACTGGACCAAAATACTCTTCAATCTGACTTCAGGTATAGACACACCATGTCTTGCGGATGTGTGGAATGGTCTTTGTTGCCATCAATGACAACACCCATGAAGCCACACAATGTCTCTTGCCAACAATCTCCCCCTTTGGCATTGATGGCAACACTTAGTGAAAAATGACTAAGTGTCATACTACACTCCCCCTTGGTTGATGCTTTGTTCTAATGTACACTTTTTCGGAGCTCCCCCTTAGCTAGATTCCACATTTTTCACTGCTACTCACTCCCCCTTTGACATCAATGGCAAAGGGTAGAATCTGCACACCAAAATTCAAAAATCCAACTATACTTAGCTGCATAAGTATATATACATGCTACACTTACATATATTGAAGTATATCTGCAAAACTTTCCTTTAACTGGACAAATTCTGTTGCCCAACTTTGCTTCATCCTTTCCAAAATTGAGATGTGACCACTTAATAGGAATGCAAAAGCTTCTGCCCTCTTTAGATCTGTTGGATCACTGGTCCGGGCTATGGTCTGGGCATCGATTAAGGCCTCATGCATGACCTCTAACTTAGGGATAATCATCCCTCTAAGTTCACCTATCCTACTTATTATGTTCTTCCTCTCCTTCTCAAGCTTCTTTATCTCATTTATGACTATAATAGTCTGACATTCCTAGTTTATTATGGATAACGTGAGAGGATCAAAATTCTGAGAGAGGCTTGACAGTTTATCCTCTTGTTCTTTCACTTTCTTCTCAATGTCTTTTGTCACTTTAGACCAGGATAAACAAAATTTATATACTTCTCCACCATCTTTAAGAGCATTTTCTAAGCTCTTTATTCCAATATTCAAATTTCTCCTATCATTTGTTATTAGCCCTTGAACTTCGTAGAATCTCTTATCCAAAAACTCCTTCCGGACATTTGCTTCAACTGACTTCTCTAAGGAATCAAAATGTGTATCAACAGAATTAACAAGAGACTTTAGATTACTGGATGTGGAGGCCGAAGAATCCTTTTGGAAGGTTGGCATGATTTTCTCTAGCACACCGGATGCAATTTATATCATCTCACAATCTTCCATGTGAGACTTCAAAAGTTTTTCTTTTGCCTTTGCTTGGGCAAAGGAAGCTATCTTCATTGTTTGAACTGGGGAGAGAGAATCAAAATTGAATGGTCCTTGAAGTAGTTCCGGTTCATCAATCTCCATCATTTCTTTAGACTAGAAATCTTTAACTATTTCTGTAGTGTCTCTTGTCGGAGACAGAGTTTTCTTTCCTTCTGCAGCCTCAACACTATCACTTGTGGTCTTTTCAGTCTGACCTTCTTCTCTTCCCTTCACTTCTTCTCCTTGATTGATGCTTTCTTCTTTTGTTTCAATTCCAAAATCTGCTGGGGGATCTGGAAGAGAGGTGTCTGCTTCTCCAAGTACTTCCTCTTCCAGAACAGAGGAATCTAAGTCCTTAGCTTTCTCTTCATTTGACTCCTTTGCCTCTTCTGCCACTATCTCAGTAGATTCTTCTTTGTCATCCATGGTAGAGGGTTCATCACCCAAGTCCTCTATAACATGAATATTTAATTTTTTATAGGCATTCCAGAGAATCTCTTCAGTCTCTTTAGCCACTTTGTCTATCTCTCCAAGCATAAGCTGATTCATTCTAGCTTTGCTCCGGAACTCATCCTTGCAATCTTTGAAGATCATATTCATTTGCTTCGGAGTGATTGAAGGATAGAGCTGAATAGCTATCTGTTCCTAGATCTCAAGATCCTTTGTCTTAGCATTATTCTTCCTTATTTCTAATTCCTTCTCTAGGCTTTTGGGAATGAGAGATATGATTTCAATAAAAGCCTTATTATAGATATTTAGATACTTGACTGTAGCTTCTTGCAAGATTTTCTGGTCAGCTTCATTATATTCATCATAGAACTCAGTCATTGGTTTTAGGTTCCCATCCACAGTGACTGATTTGATGATATCATCAATGCGAAGAGTAGGCCTTTCAATGAATTCTTCTACCTTTTCTTCCTTGCCTTCACCGATAGAGGGTTCACCGAATGTTTTCTTCTTCTTCTTCTTCATTTTCTTGATCTCTTCATCAAATTCTATCTCTTCATCATCCTTCTGACTTACATAGTGTTAGTGCCTACATGAGCAGTCAGTTTTCAAGCATATAAACATGCAGGCACCTTCCCAAAAAATCCAAAAAATTTTAAGTTTTGGAGCCCCTTAGTGTTTTTCAGCATCCACATTCATCTTTTTGAGGAAGGGGTCTTCATGTTTTGTCCATCGGCATGAGTTTGCATGTGTCTTGGCGATCATTTCGGTAGCATGGTGTTTTCTTTGTATGTCACCATGACTGTGTGCTATCGGCGAAGGAGTTTCATGTTGGGCCGATGGCATTTGTCTGGCCGATGGTGAGGATTGGTGCTCGACACTTGGTTGCATGTGGAGATACTAAGGAAAAATGTATAAGGGCGGCGGACATGCTTTTGCTACAGTGCGATGTACAAGTGGTCTTGTATATCGAGCTACATACAAAGCCGCCAGCATGCATTTCAAACATACAAAGAAAAGATACATTACAGGTATATTCCCAGGAATATTCCCGCTTTGTATATCGGGTCATGCACAAGCGAAATATACAAAGGAGGTGTGCATATACAATTGCTACAGTGGCGAGCGGAAGATACATTCATCGAATATTCTATTGAAGATGCCGCAGTTGTATATTGGAGGTTTGTATATTTGCGGATGCAAGGAAAACATACAAAGGTGCAAATATACATTCGCTACAGTGCCGCGGAGGAGATGCATGTGCTGGGGCCCGTGGATATGCAAGGGAACAAAATATACAATGGCCGATATACAAGTGATGGGGCCCACCAGTTGTATATACAAGCAAAGATGCATAGGTTGAGATACAAGCCGAACCCGAATAAGTTTCCAATCTGCTTCATAAAGGTTTGGGGTCCGCCTTGTATATCAAACAGTTGTATATGCATATGCAGGGGATTTCTCAGTTGGGCCGACTGTGGAATGGTTGGTCGATAGACTAATCTCTGGCCGATGAAGGGGAGTGTAGTGTGGTGATCGGCGAGACATTTGAGATCGATGAGAGATTTGTGGGGTTGGCCGATGGCCTAAGTCTTGGCGATGGGTATTTGGTGGATGGTCGTGTGTCGAGCGTAGCAAAAGGTGCTTGACACCTATTATGCTCACGGCCATGCTTTTAAACTGCTAGAAGGGTCTCTATGGTATGCATGTGGGATTAATCTCCCTACATTATTTGAACATGCGAAGAAGCGTTTTGGCGGGAAACTCCTTTTTGTGTGCTGCGACTGTTTTCTCGAACGGCCGCGGGTGGTTGAGCCTTTAATGGAAACAATACAGAGATATGGACAATGGTACAAATGATCAGGCTGCTCGATTTATGAGTGAAGACTTCCAGATGGCGGCGCAAGGCTCGAGGCCTCCCTTGTCTGCTGCATTGATGACTTCTGAGCGCCATTCTTTCTGATGGATGTATCTGGCAGATTTTTAAATTTTGGTCATGTAATTAATGTTGAGTACGCTTCCCTCTTTCTATTTTTAAGCTGGAAGTGTTACTCATTTTAGGTTGTTAAAAGTTGAACATTTTGGCTCTGTAATACAATATAGTTGGTTTTGGTAGCTTTGTGCAACAAAATCTGTGAGTTTATGTATCTCTTGTTGTATGTTTTTGCATGGATCCACTGATTTGATGGTCAATCTTATATGAATAATGCTATGTTTGCATGTGTTATGCTAATTCTGTCTCCAGTTTTGCATGTATCTTTCTTCTGAGTCTAGGTATTCAAGGAATGTCTCAGATTCTAGAACATAGAATTCCTGTGTTGAATGTTTAATCTTTTAACTTCTGCTCAAGGGGTAGATTAAACTGTTTTCAGATTGAATATTGGGAAGGGTATATTGCAATAAGGATGCCATAAGTATAGATAGCTTAACACTCTATATTGGGAGATATCTGTAAGGCAGGTATCATGTGTATCCCCCTGAAATCTAGTTTTAGTTGTTCATGCATGTCATTCACAGTTGTATGTCTACTGACTCCAGGCCCTGGATAGGCACCGATCTAGCTTTGTGTTTGTGTTATAACCATGTCCAGCTTTGCATCCAAAAATCAAATCAACTCATTTCATCCTTTCACCTGTTAGTTGTAGGATTAGGAGTAGGAAAACCCCTGCATGCTCTCATACCTAACCAGACATTATGTCCAAGAATGTTGCCAACCTTGTGATTTGTTACACAAATCTTGGTCCATACATGAGAGTATTCTGCCTGTTGCTGTCAAGTTAAATCCTTCTGTCATTGAGCTAGTCAAGGTTATACTTTTATCAAATAGGGACCCCCCTTGGTGCGGCAGAACCAGAAGTGAAGGGGAGGAGCTCACGCAACCTCCTGTATTTAGTTGGTTGAATCTGCCTGTGCATTAGAACTGGCAAACCCTAATGCTGATTCAGAAGAAAAACCAACACATAGGATCTTGTTGCCTTTGTCTTAGTTCTCTTCTCTGCTTTACCGGATGATTTTGCTTCCAGTTTTGATGCCTTTGAGATTTTAGCAGAGGTAGGTGCAGAGGTCTTAGAGGATCTGGTCCGGGAGGGGACTTCCACCGGAGCACCTTCTTTCTCTGCTTTTTTTGCCCTTTCCATCTTCTCTCTATTTACATCAACTGCCTCCTTTGAAATTCCATGCCTCTTGGAAAATTCTTCTACTTCCCTCCTTACCTTTCTCTTGATCTCAGGCTATCTCAGTTCTGTTGATAACTAAGAGGGGGGGTGAATCAGTTACCGTAATTATTTCTCTTTCAGAACTTTATTAGTAATCAATGTAACATTAATTCAAATGAGCAAACATAACCATGAAATGGAAATACACATGACACAATATTTTTGATGTGGAAACCTTGTTAAGGGAGAAAACCACAGGGTGATTAACCTAAGATTGTATTCTTTGTTAGAAGAATGGAAATATAGAATGGCACTTGCCAATTAGGGCTCACTGCCCGAGCACACTACTCACAAGAAGGCACACTGCCTACAAGAGACACACTGTCTACAAAAGGAGTCTTATACAATACTTGAACTGATTGGTAGCATCCACATATGCTGGTGTTCAGTTCCGGTTAGGCTTAGTATACTGATCTGCTGCACTTCATCTTTCCTCTTCTCTTATGCTGCTTTCCTTTTACATACTGAACCTTCCTTACTGCTTTTGCTCTACTCTTCTTTTATTCGCACATCACATATAGCAACATCACATCTCACAACTAAATCCATCCTATATATATCCGCACAAGTGATTTCATTATCTTCCTAGTCGACACCCGGAACAGTTAATCTTTTCACAAACTCTGTTATGTCAGCTGAATCCTTGCACATCAAGTAATGCGGATCATGCATATACTTGTAGAAATCATTAATCATGTTGGCCAAACATAATTCATGTCTTCATAACCTTTACCACCATCAGAAACATATCCAGAAAATAGTCTAATGTTCTGTCAGTTAGTTCTTCCTTTGTTCACACTGTCACTCAGGAACCCGGTACTCAAGTATTCATATCTTTTACCTCATCTATCACTGAAGGCTAAAACTTTGGAATCTATCACTCAAAGTAGTCCTCTTGACTTCCCCAAATCCGCACTTCACCAAGATACTTTCTCTAAGAGATCCAGATTTGTCTGTCGGACCTCGCCACATGCTTTGTTCCTGTTTACCGGACCACAACATTCTTCTTCACTCTGACTTCTAGTAGAGACATACCATGTCTTGTGGATGTGTGGGATGAACTTTGTTGCCATCAATGACAACAATCATGAATCCATATAGTGTCTCTTGCCAACAAGTTCAACATGAACTTTTACACTTAGTTCTTGGTAAGTTCCAAACCTTTCTGCCTTAGGATCTTTGGGCTGGCTCAGCAGATGTTGGATATGCAGTTCTAGGATTTTCTCATCAACCTCATACCCCATTGGCATGATCCATACTATTCTTGGTTCTATTGCCTCCATCAGATATTCATCAGTGTCTACCATAAAGCACACTGTATCCTTATATTTTTCAACTAGGGATTGGCGAATTCTTTCTCTAGCCTGCATCATGCTTTGGAAGTTTTTGAAGTAACCCCACAGTGCTGTGTTTTGTGCCTTGGCATCACCAAGCCCATGCAAGTAATCTCTGATTTGAATTGCAACAGGTCTGTCATTCTGCCATACCCAACCACTGGATCTGGGCAGCTCATTCATAAAGTAGAAGAACAAACATAGTATCAGCCCACCATACTTGAAAGAGTTCTTCTTGTCCTTCTTGATCTTTTGTAGGTTTTCCATCAGTTGGCTCAGAAGGAGTTCACAAAGATCATAATCTGCATTCTTTCTCAACATTTCATAAGTAGTGTAGATTGCTATTCCGGATATAGAATTTTCTCTGTTGGAGTGATATATCTTGTAGCCAATAATCATGGAGGCAAACTTGATGTCCGGATCTGTGATATCCTCAACTGTCATTGCTCTTTTATCAAATCTAGATCTGGTAGCCTCACTCACAGTTAGGTTTTTGACTAATTTTAAAGTAGGTAACCCACCGGATGAGTGCAATCTGGTTACTGCCCTAATTGCTTCCTTGGTTATCTTGAATGGCCTCATCAACCAAATAAAGTTATCATGCATTCTGTTCAAAACATACCAGACCCAATCATCTTCAGCAAAACAGGGGAAATGAATGCACTGTCTAAAATGTCTATCCTGGATGGCCTTATACTGAGGTTTTAGTTCAAATGATTCATCTATCAGTTCCTTGTGGTAGATATCCATCAGCTTGGATTCACCAAATTCTTCAATGTTTGCGTGAATGTAAACCCTAACGTCTTCTACATGCAGAATTCCATGTGGAATGCTAGAAAATGTGCCTAGGGGATCAACTTCTATGGATTTATAGGGATATTTTTTGAATTTAGGGCATGGCCTATCAGTGATCTTCACCACATTTAGAGTAGCCATCTTTCAAAGGTTCACAGAGAGATTTTCAAGAGCAGAAAATACCTTTTACGCTTCTAGGGTTCACGATATGAACCGGATCGGATTGCTGGATGAATCAACTTCTGCAGTTGATCTTTGATGGGCTTGAGGCAATTTGTTGCTAAGCTCCTTTTCTCTTCTTCTCGAATGTAAAATGAGCAAATGTTCAATAAGAGAACCCTTATATTTCTCTGTAAACCCTAATTCCATATTGTAATAAATGCGTAACTTAAGTCAATCTGGTTTGCCTTGTTCTCCTTGTTCTGAGAAAAATCTTTTCCGGATCACTGAGAAGCTTTTAGAGTTGTTCTTGGTGATGATTGACAATCTATCTTCCTTTTTCCAAACATTTCATCTATCTGCAGATCAAGATTCCTCAGTTTGAATCATATTGGATCTAACTGTGAAAAACCTACTTCTTATCGGATGATTGTTGAACCGGATTAGTCTTGGAAGATTAACCTGTTCAAAAATTCTTGCAGATCTTCCATCTCTTTACCAAAGATTATTTAGATGTTCCTCTGTGAACCCTTTAATCCGCAACTTTCCTTGTGCCAATTTCAGGCACCAATTAACTGGCTAGGGGAAAATGTTTTTCCTTGTGTCTCCCCCTGAGCCAGAGCTCACCATTTAATTTCTGGAAGGAATATCAGCACTAGATTCTGGTGCGGATCCATCCCCAATATTTTTTGTACTCCTCTTCACCCAAATCTTGTTCATCTCCCTTTGAACTTCATTCGCATTCACTTTTCCTTTTCCTTTGTCTTGATTCTGATTATGATGCACTGGACCTCTTTTATCTTGATTCTTGCTTCTATAGAATTTGGCAATATGATCGGATCTATTGCAATTGTGGCAAACAACATTTCTTTGCATTTTTGACTGATATCCTCTTGATCTACATTGATTAGCCATATGTCCCATTCTATTGCATGCAAAGCATCTACCATTGAATGAATTGTTCATTTGCATATTTCTACATTCATGAGATTTGTGACCATACCTTTTGCAGTTGAAACACTGTCTGGAGAAGGACGAATTAGTCTAATTCATTCTCTTTCTGCACTGATTTGCTTTATGACCGAAGTTATTGCAGTTGTGGCAGTATCCATTGAAGGATGGATATCTTTGAGCATTTGGTTGCCTTATCGGAGGTCTTCTAGGCCTGTTCCTTGGATTTCCTGATCCAAGGTTCTTTTGATCGGATCTGGAGCTTTCACCTTTCTCATATCCCAAGCCATGCTTGTCATCTACCCTCTTTTGGATTTCAAGAAGAACTTCAAGTTGAGCAGAGCTTATCTTGAATTTCTCTTTGTATTCATTTGTTGTTTGAAGATTCTTTTTAAGAGTGTCAACCTAATTCTCAAGCTGTTTTTCATTATCTCTAGCATCTTCAAGATCAGACTCCAAATGCCTGATTATTCTATCCATTTTGTGGCAGTCTTCTATCTTCTCCTTGAGAGATTGATTTAGATTATCTTCAATTTTTCTTTTCTCTTCAATTTCTTGGGTAAATTTCATAACTCCTGATTCTATTTCATGTCTCACCATAATGACTTCTTTTGATAGCTTCTCACATAACTTATTTTTCTCATTCAATTCTTCATTAGTGTCATTGGCTTCACTTTGATTTGCTAATTGTTGAAGTAGTTCCTTTCTCTTTTTCATAGAGAGACTCAATTTTTCTCTAAGTTCATTTATGAAATCATCAGCTTGTCTGATTCTTTCCTTCAGGGCATTGACTTCAGAATGAGATTGTTCAAGATCATCTAGGGCAGACTGAAGTTGTTCCCTCATACCCTACATATCCATTGATATTACCAGATCTTCCTCAACATGTTAGGCTCTGTTCAGAGGAACTTAGCTCTGATACCAATTCTTGATAATTAAGAGGGGGGGTGAATCAGTTATCTTAATTCTTTAACTTTCTTTTCTTCTTAATCAATTAGTACAGTATCAAAACTTATAAGCATAAATGAACATGAAAGCAATAATAAATTCAATACACATGACACGATATTTTTGACGTGGAAAACCCTATTAAGGGAAAAAACCATGGGGTGATTAACCCAAGATTGTATTCTCTGTTAAAAGAATAAGGTAGTACAAAATGGCACTTGCCAATTAGGGCTCATTCCCGAGCACACTGCTCACAAGAGGCTCACTGCCTACAATAGTTTATGGAAGGAAACTAGATACTTGTACTGATGAGAAGCATCCACATGTGCTTAGGTTCAGTTCTGGTTAAGCTCAATATACTGATCTACAGCACTTCATTCTTCCTCTGCCTTAGTGCTGCTATTCTGTCACATACCGGACCTCTATCTTTGTTCCCACACTGTTCTCTGCTTTTCTTCGCACTTCATAACACACAACACACCTCATCAAAATCCATCTGGTATATATATCCGCACCAAGGATTTCATCATCTTTCTAGTTGGCATCTAGAATAGTCAATATTTTCCCAAACTCTAGTCTGTCGGTTGAATCCTTGCTTACCAAGTGATGCGTATCAAAGATATAGTTATAGAGGTCATCAATCATGTTAGCCAATCATGAATGATACCTTAAGAACCTTGATCACAATCAATATCTCATCCGGAATAAGGTCTGATGCTCTGCCGGTCAGTTCTTCCTTTGTCTACTCTGCCAAACAGGATCCCAATACTTAGGTGCTCATATCTCTTTACTCTTTCATCACCGGAGGCTCAATCCCTGGAATCTATCAGTCAAGGTACTCCTCTTGACTTCCCCAAGTCCGCACTTTACAAAGATACTTCCTCTAAGAGATCTGAACCTGAATGTCAGACCTTGCTGCATGCTCTGTTCTTGGTCACTGGACCAAAATACTCTTCAATCTGACTTCCGATATAGACACACCATGTCCTGCAGATGTGTGGAATGGTCTTTGTTTCCATCAATGACAACACCCATGAAGCCACACAGTGTATCTTGCCAACAAATGGATGCCTCTTCAAGATATTGTTGTTGCAAATAATGTCTTTTAGGGAGCATTTTTTGAGGCAAAATGAATAGTTCATTCTCTTGGCAACAAGTTGCGAGGTGAGGAGTTTTAAATTGAGCTTGTTAGTAGCACCTCTTGCTTGCTACAACTCTCTGTTAGAAATGAAGGTGCAAATCACACAACAAAAATCTAGTTGAAACCTTATTTATGTCCTCTAAACAATGTAGAATCAATGGAGATTGCAAACAAAATAAAACCCACTACACAAAAATAACATGCATTAAGAAGTGAACACATAACACAGTATGTAACATGGAAAAAACCCTTTCAGGTAAAAAAACTCCATAAAGAAAAGAGGCTCCATGTTGTATTATCTTCAAATATGAGATTACAATACATGCACTTCCTCTCCTTCTTCAATATTCAATCCATTAGTGCTTGTTACTCTCAACTCTACTAAAAATGTAGTACAAATATCCTTATAGAAGGGGGTTGCCTTCTAGGGCAAGAAAATCAACATAATATCGACCATTAGATCTGTGACCTAATGACGAATGTTCCAGATTTACAATGATAAAATATAAATAAAATGAGGTTTTGGGGGCGCTGTCCCTGAACCCTCGTTGGGGTGCGCGACCCCTAGACCCCTTGCAGATGAATTAGCTTTGGGGATCAGATATAAACATGCAGCTAAAACAAGATCATTGATGGTGAAACCTTTCATCCCTTATGGGTGATTTACAAACAATATTAGGAGTAATTAATTACATAAGATTTACAAGGTTGATGGCACATTAATCCTAACATTCACCCACTTGACATTATACATTGTAAATACCCATAATAAAACCATAAAATAATCAGGCACTAGAAGCAAGGCCCATGGCCTCTCTGCACCAAACATATTTCTCTGTGCTCACAAGCTTGGTCAAAGCATCTGCAACATTCTCCTGAGTGTCTACCTTCTTTATCGCAATCTGTCCGCTTGCAACCATTTCTCAAATAAAGTGATACTATACATCAACATGCTTAGTCTAAGCATGATACATAAGATTCTTGGCTAAACAAATAGCACTCTGGCTATCACAACCAATCTGAATGATCCTGGAATCAAAACTAATACCTGTACACAATCTCCTCAACCAAACTGCCTCCTTAGAGACATGGGTAGCACCCATATACATTGCTTGGTGGTGGACAAAGCAACCGTGGGCTTCCTTTTACTTATCCAACTCACTGCTCTGCCAAACAAAGTAAACACATAACCACTAGGGGACCTTCGACTATCTAAGTCACCTACCCAATCTGCATCAAGAAATCCCTGTATGTCCAAAGTTTTGTCAACACTATCAGAGTACCAAAATAAACCAAATAGTAATCAGGAGTACCTACTAGATATTTAAACACCCTCTCTGCATAATTCCAATGGTGTCTACTATTGGGACAAAACTGCGATTATAAATTTTAAGGTTGTGGCTGAATTCTTGGTGGGTATTTCAATTTGTTCCTTGTGTCAATCTGGGATGTAAGACTTGTGAAAGGCGTAACAACTATTTGCTTAAGGGTTGAGAGCATTAAATTAAGTGGGAATGAAATGCACCTACAAATCCCAGAAATCTTTTAAAGTGGAAATTAATTATTAACTTTATTTTCTTAGGCGACATGAACTGCTACATGAATAGAGCGACATGAATTTCTGCACGAATAGATCAAGACTATTCTATTTATAACAACAACATCAACTTTGTCTCATAATATATTTTAATCTACCCAACAAAGATGGCTGGGAAATACTTGAATTCACCCCACATGGATAGGTTAATAGAGCACCAACAAAGTAAAAGTACCATATCTAACAGAACTACACACATCAAATAAATGTTCTTTTGGTAAAGGAGTGAAATCGAAATTGTAATAGTCCAGTATCTTTAAATGATACACATTACCAATTACAATCATATATGAATTAATCCTTATTCGATTCAAACCACATTGCTTAAATAATAAAATGCAGAAATAAAGATTCACCAAGTTTCTATAGAGTGGGTCCTCCTCCCGATTACGAGGTGAATTGAGATGCTTAGAACAAAATAAGAATTCTCAGTACTTTAGTAATTCGATGCAAAACTAAGAATGATTATGTATATTATATTCATTTCATAGCAGTACATAAATATTGAGTATTTTATAGTCGATATTGGTTATGTGGCTTACGACCAATAACTTTGATAGAAGTCTGAACTGATAAAAACAAACAAACTTTCAACAATGTCTAAAATTATTACAGACTTTATATTTTGGCTGTTGGCCTATAATAATCATAACCAAAAAGGATTTCAAAAAGATCCCAAATGATTTGACAAGATCTCCTTATCACCACTCCCCTCCATGTCGAGCTATAAGACTTCATGTTCATCCAATTCCAACCGATTAGATTAATTTCCTCATAAATGGATAACTTGAGCATATTTTATTCTCCTAAAACATACTAAATAAATTTTTAATATATAAGCTAATAATGGAAAAATAAGGGATTAAGGTGGAATTTAAAGAGATTGGTAGGGCATGAAAAGGGTTTTAGAGATAAAGAAATTCAAACAGGTTTTTAACCCATCATCTACAAGGGTTAGACATAAATCTACTCAAAACTCCCACTGCTTGGGCAATATTTGGTCTAGTGCAAACCATTGCATACATCAAACTCCTTGCAACACTAGCATATGACACATTAGACATATCCTCTAAATCATCCTCATTATTTGGACACATATCTAATGAAAGCTTAGTACCAATGGGTAAAGGAACTCTAACTGGGTTATAATCATGCATACTAAATCTCTACAAAATGGTGTTCACATACTTACTTTGAGATAACCAAAGTTTTATGTTACCTCTATTCCTTTTGATCTCCATCCCCAAAATATACCTGGCAGCTCCAAGATCCTTCATTTCGAATGCACCTGAAAGTTGGGCTTTCAACTCACTGATCATACCCTTAGTATTGCAAAAAAATAACATGTCATCAACATACAATGCAATGATCATAATAGAATCATCAATATAATGAATGTATACACAGTGATCCTCCTCACTTGTAAAAAAACCCAATTTCAACAAAGATGAATCAAATTTTTGGTACCGCATTCTAGGGGATTGATTTAGACCATAAAGAGACCTCTTCAATCTGCAAAACCAATGTTCTTTCCCTTTTACCTCAAAACCTGTAGGTTGTTGCATATAAAGTTCTTCATCAAGATCTACATGTAAGAATGCAGTCTTAACATTCATTTGCTCTATTTCCCAATCAAGAGCTGTAACAATGGATAAGAGAAATCTAATGGAAGTTAATTTAGCAACAGGAGAGAAAATTTCACCAAAATCAACTCCCTCTCTCTAGGAGTAGCCCTTGGCTACTAGTCCAGCCTTGTACTTCTCCAATGAACCGTCTGCTCCAAACTTCTTCCTGAAGACCCACTTGCAACCTATGGCCTTTCTTCCTTTGGGAAAACGAACAAAATCCCAAGTGTTGCAAGATTCTAAAGCCATAATCTCCTCCTACATGGCTAACTACTAAGCCTCACTATCATCTGCATGAATAGCTTCCCTGTAGGATCTAGGCTTATCGTCAGTACTCATTAAAGAAAATACATAATAGAAATTTGGTGGGCTATACCTGTCAACTGGGTTCCATTCTCTTGTGGATCTTCTCAAAGGTGAAGTAAGAGACTCTTCATGATCTTCTACATGCTCATATGTACCAACTTCTTCTGTTACAATAGATTCTTCCTCATCAGAACTTTTACTTGAGTCTTCTTCTACTTCTTCATCCCCCAATCCATCATTTTGTTCTTCATTAGGTGCATCTTCATGCTCTAATTTAAAGTGCACTCTCTTCACCTTTTCTTCTTTTCTTTTGGTTGTTCAGGTTATTTCAACACTAAGATCCCTGAAAATAACATCTCTAGAATAGACAATCTTTCGGGTTAGTGGATTCCAAAGCTTATAACCTTTTACATTATCACCATATCCAATGAAAATACACTTTTTAGTTTTTGACTTAGTATGTTTTTATCTGGGCACATGAACATAATCCTCACAGCCAAATACTCTTAAAAGCAATTAATACCAACATGCCAACATAATACCAACATTATTCGATTCATTTATCAACCCAATAGTTGTAAAAGCAATTAATACCAACATGCCAAAGACATAAAACAATAGAATCATACAAATGAAACCATGACACGTGATTTAAAGTAGAAAACCCTAAAAAGGGAAAAACCTGTTGATAACTGAGAGGGGGGGTGAATCATTTATCTTAATTATTTAACTTTCTTTATTCTTTGACAATTAGTGCAGTATCAAAACTTGTAAGCATAAATGAACATGAAAGAAGAAATAAAATCAACACACATAACACAAGGATTTTTACGTGGAAAACCCTGTTAGGGGAAAAACCATAGGGTGACTAACCTAAGATTGTATTCTTTGTTAAAAGAATAGATGTACAAAATGGCACTTGCCAATTAGGGCTCACTGCCCGAGCACACTGCTCACAAGAGGCTCACTACCTACAAGGACTCACTGTCTACAAGTTATAAAGATAGTAACCAGGTGTTTGAATCGATGAGAAGCATCCACATATGCAGAGGGTTAGTTCCGGTTAGGCTCAATAAACTGATCTACTGCACTTCATTCTTTCTCTGCTTTAGGCTATTGTTCTGTCACATATCGGACCTGTATTTCTACTTCCACACTGCTCTCTGCTTTTCTTCACACTTCACCACACACAGCTCACACCTTCATACCAAAATTAATCTGGTATATATATCTGCATCAATGAATTCAATCATCTTTTTAGTCGGCATCCAGAAAACTCAAGATATTTCCAAACTCTGGTTTGTCGGCTGAATCCATGCTTACTAAGTGATGCGTATCAAAAATATAGTTATATAAGTCATCAATCATGTCGGCCAATCATGAATGATACCTTAAGAACCTTGATCACCATCAATATCTCATCTGGATTAAGGTCTGATGCTCTGCTGGTCAGTTCTTCCTTTGTCTACTCTGGCAAACATGAACCCAATACTTAGGTGCTCATATCTCTCCACTCTTTCATCACCGGAGGCTCAATCTCTAGAATCTATCAGTCAAGGTACTCCTCTTGACTTCCCCAAGTTCGCACTTTATAGAGATACTTCCTCTGAGAGATTCGGACCTGATTGTCGGACCTTGCTGCAAGCTCTGTTCTTGGTCACCGGACCAAAATACTCTTCAATCTGACTTCCGGTATAGACATACCATGTCCTGTGGATGTGTGGGATGGACTTTGTTGCCATCAATGACAACACTCATGAAGCCACACAGTGTCTCTTGCCAACAATCTCCCCCTTTGGCATAGATGGCAACACTTAGTGAAAAATGACTAAGTGTCACACTACACTCCCCCTTAGCTGATGCTCTGTTCTAATGTACACTTTTCCAGAGCTCCCCCTTAGCTAGATTCCACATTTTTCACTGCTACTCACTCCCCCTTTGACATCAATGGCAAAGGGTAGAATCTGCACACCAAAAATCCCCAAAAATCCAACTATACTTAGCCGCATAAGTATATATACATGTTATACTTACATATATTGAAGTATATCTGCAAAAGTTGACTTTAACTGGACAAATTCTGTTGCCCAACTCTGCTTCATCCTGTCCAAAATTGAGATGTGACCACTCAACAAGAATGCAAAAGCTTCTGTCCTCTTTAGATCTGTTGGATCACTGGTCCGGGCTATGGTCTGAGCATCAGTTAGGGCCTCATGCATGGCCTCTAATTTAGGGATAATCATCCCTCTGAGTTCACACATCCTGCTTATTATGTTCTTCCTCTCCTTCTCAAGTTTCTTTATCTCATTTATGACTGAAATAGTCTGACATTCCTGGTTTATTATGGATATGGTGAGAGGATCAAAATTCTGAGAGAAGCTTGACAATTTCTCCTCTTGTTCTTTCACTTTCTTCTCAATATCCTTTGTCACTTTAGACTAGGATAAACAAAATTTATATACTTCTCTGCCATCTTTAAGAGCATTTTCTAAGCTCTTTATCCCAATATCCATATTTCTCCTATCATTGGTTATAAATCCTTGTATCTTGAAGAATCTTTTTCCCAAAAACTCCTTTCAGACCTTTTCTTCAGCTGACTTCTCTAAGGAATCAAAATGTGTATTAATAGAATTTACAAGAGATTTTAGATTACCGGATGAGGAGGTTGAGAGATCCTTCTGGAAGGATGGCATGATCTTCTCCAATACTTCGGATGCAATTTCTATTAGCTCACAGTCTTCCATGTGAGACTTTAGAAGTTTTTCTTTTGCCTTTGCTTGAGCAAATGATGCTATCTTCATGGTTGGAACCAGGGAGAGAGAATCAAACTTGAATGGTCCTTGAAGTAGCTCCGGTTCATCAATCTCCATCATTTCTTTAGTCAAGAAATCTTTAACAGTTTCTGGAGTGTCTCTTGCCGGAGACAGAGTCTTCTTTCCTTCTGCAGCCTCAGCACTGTCACTTGTGGTCTTCTCAGTTTGACCTTCTTCTCTTCCCTTCACTTCTTCTCCTTGATTGATGCTCTCTTCTTTTCTTTCTTTTCCTTCAATTCTGGAGTCTGCAGGGGGATCCAGAAGAGAGGTGTCTGCTTCTCCATGAACTTCCTCTTTCGGAATAGAGGAATCTAAGTCCTTAGCTTTCTCTTTACTTGTCTCTTTTGCAACTGACTCAGCAGATTCTCCTTTTTCATCACCTAACTCCTCTATAACAGGAATATTGAATCTTTTATAGGCATTCCAGATGATCTCTTTAGTCTCTTTAGCCACCTGATCAGTCTCTCTGATCATAAGCTTATTCATTCTGGCTTTGCTCCAAAACTCATCCTTGCAATCTTTGAAGATTATGTTTATTTGCTTTGGAGTGATGGAGGGATAAAGTTGGATAGCAATCTGCTCCCGGATTTCTAGGTCTTTTGCTTGGGAATTGTTCTTTCTTATTTCAAGTTCCTTTTCTAAGCTTTTGGGAATCAGAGATATAATTTCAATGAATGCCTTGTTGTAGATATTTAGATACCTGACTGTGGCATCTTGCAATATCTTCTGATCAGCTTCACTATATTCATCATAAAATTCAACCATTGGTTGCAGGTTCCCATCCACAGTAACTGATTTGATGATGTCATCAATGCAGAGAGTAGGCTTTTCAACGAATTCTTCTGCCTCTTCTTCCTTGTTATGACCGGTAGAGGGTTCACCAGATGTTTTCTTCTTCTTCTTCACTTTCTTGATCTCCTCATCAGATTTTGTCTCTTCTTCATCCTTATGACTTATATAGGACCTTGTTGCCTTATCTTAGTTCTCTTCTCTCCTTTACCGGATGATTTTGCTTCTGGTTTTGATGCTTTTGAGCTCTTAGCAGTGGCAGGTGTAGAGCTCTTAGAGGATCTGGTCCGGGAGGGGGCTTCTACTGGAGCACTTTCTTTTTCTTCTTCTTCCTTTTCTTTCTCTGCCCTTTCCATCTTCTCTCTGTTTGAATCAAGTGCCTCCTTTGAAATTCCATGCCTCTTGGCAAATTCTTCTACTTCCCTCCTTACTTTTCTCTTGATCTCAGGCTGTCTTAGTTCAACATGAACTTTTACACTCAACTCTTGGTAGGTTCCAACCTTTCAGCCTTAGGGTCTTTGGGCTGACTCAGCAGATGTTGGATATGCAGTTCTAGGATTTTCTCATCAGCCTCATACCCCATTGGCATGATCCATACTGTTCTTGATTCCACTGCTTCCATTAGACATTGATCAGTGTCTACCATAAAGCACACTGTATCCTTGTATTTTTCAACTAGAAATTGAGAAATTCTTTCTCTAGCCTGCATCATGCTTTGGAAATTTTTGAAGTAACCCCACAGTGCTGTGTTTTGTGCCTTGGCATCACCAAGCCCATGCAAGTAATCTCTGATTTGAATGGCAACCGGTCTATTATTTTTCCATACCCAACCACTGGATCCGAGTAGCTCATTCATGTAGTAAAAGAATAAACAGAGTATCAAGCCACCGTATTTGAAAGAATTCTTCTTATCCTTCTTTATCTTCTGCAGATTCTCCAAAAGTTTGTTCAGAAGGAGGTCACAAAGATCATAGTTAGTATTCTTTCTTAACATTTCATAAGCAATGTAAATTATAGTTTTGGGTACTGAATTTTCCCTGCTAGAGTGATATATCTTGTAACCAATTATCATGGAGGCAAACTTGACATCTAGATCAGTGATGTCTTCTATTGTCATTGCTCTCTTGTCAAATTTTGATCCGGTAGCCTCACTCACAGTTTGGTTTTTGACCGATTTGAGAACAAGTAACCCTCTGGATGAATGCAAACTGGTTACCACCCTAATAGCATCTTTTGTGATCTTAAATGATCTATTCAACCATATGAAGTTATCATGCACTCTGCTCAAAACATACCGGACCCACTCATCTTCTGCAAAACAGGGGAAATGGATGCACTGACCGAAATGCTTGTCCCGGATAGCCTTGTACTGAGGTTTGAGTTCAAAAGAATCATCTATTAATTGATTGTGATAGATATCCATTAGATTGGATTCCCCAAATTCCTCAATGTTTGCATGAATATATGCCCTAACATCTTCTACATGTAAAACCCCATGCAGAATGCTTGAAAAGGAGCCTAGGGGATCAACTTCTAGGGATTTGTAGGGATGTTTCTTGAATTTAGGACGCGGCCTATCAGTGATCTTCAAAGCATTCAGAGTAGCCATCTTTCAAAAGATTCAGAGAGAGGTTTTCAAGAGCGGAAAATACCTTTTACGCTTCTAGGGTTCATGATATGATCCGGATCAGATTGCTGGAAGAATCAACTTCTGCGGTTGATCTTTGATGGGCTTGAGACAATTTCATTACAGAGATCCTTTTCTCTTTTTCTCGAATGCAAATGTAGAAATGGTGAATAAAAGAACCCTTTTATTTTTGCACAAACCCTAATTCCATATTGCAATAAATGTGCAACTTAAGTCATTCCGGTTGCCTTGTTCTCCTTGTTTTGAGAAAGAGAATCTTATCCAGATCAATGAGATGCACTTAGAGTTGATTTTAGAGATGAATTACAATGACTATTCTTTCCTCAAATCATCCCATTTATCCGCAGATCAAGATGTTTCAATTTAGAATCACACCGGATCAAACTGTGAAAATCCTGCTTTTACCGAAAGATTGTTAAACCGAATCAATCTGGGAAGATTAGACTCTTCAAATCTTTTTGCGGATCTTCCATATCTTTACCAAGTTTTCTTTAGATATTTCTATGAGAACCCTTTAATCTGCAACTTACCATGTGCCAATTTTAGGCACCAAATGACTGGCTGGGGGAAATTGTTTTTCCTTTATGTCTCCCCCTGAGCCAGAGCTCATTATTTAGTTTCTGGAAGGAATATCAGCACCAGATTCTGGTGCGGATCCATCCCCAACATTTTCTGTGCTTCTCTTTACCCAAATCTTGTTCATCTCCCTTTGAACTTCATCCGCATCCACTTTTCCTTTTCCTTTGTCTTGATTTTGATTATGCTACACCAGACCCCTTTTATCCTGATTCTTGCTTCTGCAAAATTTGGCAATATGACCGGATCTATTGCAATTGTAGAAAACAAAATTTCTTTGCATTTTTGACTGATATCCTCTTGATCTGCATTGATTAGCCATATGTCCCATTCTATTGCATGCAAAGCATCTACCATTGAATGAATTGTTCATTTGCATATTTCTACATTCATGAGATTTGTGACCATACCTTTTGCAGTTGAAACACTGTCCGGAGAAGGATGAATTAGTCTAATTCATTCTCTTTCTGCACTGATTTGCTTTATGACCAAAGTTATTGCAAGTATGGCAATATCCATTGAAGGATGGATATCTTTGAGCATTAGGTTGCCTTACCAGAGGTCTTCTAGGCCTGTTCCTTGGATTTCCTGATCCAAAGTTCTTCTGACTGGATCCGAAGCTTTCACCTTTCTCATATCCCAAGCCATGCTTGTCATCTACCCTTTTTTGACTTTCAAGAAGAACTTCAAGTTGAGCAGAGCTTATCTTGAATTTCTCTTTATATTCATTTGTTGTTTGAAGATCCTTTTTAAGAGTGTCTATTTGATTCTCAAGTTGTTCTTCATTATCTCTAGCATCTTCAAGATCAGATTCCAGATGCCTGATTATTCTATCCATTTTGTGGCAGTCTTCTGACTTCTCCTTGAGACATTGATTTAGATTATCTTCAATTTTTCTTTTCTCTTCATTTTCTTGGGTAAATTTCATAACCCCTGATTCCATTTCATGTCTCACCATAATGACTTCTTTTGATAGCTTCTCACATAACTTATTTTTCTCATTCAATTCTTCATTAATATTATTGGCTTCACTTTGATTTGCTAATTGTTGAAGTAGTTTCTTTCTCTTTTTCATAGAGATACTCAATTTTTCTCTGAGTTCATTTATGAAATCATCATCTTGTTTGAGTCTTTCCTTCAGAGCATTGACTTCAGAATGAGATTGCTCAAGATCATCTAGGGCAGACTGAAGTTGCTCCCTCATACCATACATATCCATTGAGATTCCCAGATCTTCCTCAAGCTGTTAGGCTTTGTTTGGAGGAACTTAGCTCTGATACCAATTGTTGATAACTGAGAGGGGGGGTGAATCAGTTATCTTAATTATTTAACTTTCTTTATTCTTTGACAATTAGTGCAGTATCAAAACTTGTAAGCATAAATGAACATGAAAGCAGAAATGAAATCAACACACATAACACAAGGATTTTTACGTGGAAAACCCTGTTAGGGGAAAAACCACGGGGTGACTAGTAACCCAAGATTGTATTCTCTATTATAAAAATAGATGTACAAAATGGCACTTGACAATTAGGGCTCACTACCCGAGCACACTTCTCACAAGAGGCTCACTGCCTACAAGAGACTCATTGTCTACAAGTTATAAAGATAGTAACCAGGTGTTTGAACTAATGAGAAGCATCCACAGATGTAGAGGGTCAGTTCCAGTTAGGCTCAATAAATTGATCTACTGCACTTCATTCTTCCTCTGCTTTAGGCTGTTGTTCTGTCACATACTGGACCTGTATTTCTACTTCCACACTGCTCTCTACTTTTCTTCTCACTTCACCACACACAACTCACACCTTCATACCGAAATCAATCTGGTATATATATCCGCATCAATGAATTCAATCATCTTTTTAGTTGGCATCCAGAAAACTCAAGATATTTCCAAACTCTGGTCTGTCGGCTGAATCCATGCTTACTAAGTGATGTGTATCAAAAAGATAGTTATATAAGTCATCAATCATGTTGACCAATCATGAATGATACCTTAAGAACCTTGATAACCATCAATATCTCATCCGGATTAAGGTCTGATGCTCTACTGGTCAGATCTTCCTCTGTCTACTCTGCCAAACAGGAACCCAATACTTAGGTGCTCATTTCTCTCCACTCTTTCATCACCGGAGGCTCAATCTCTGGAATCTATTAGTCAAGGTACTCCTCTTGACTTCCCCAAGTCTGTACTTTATAGAGATACTTCCTTTGAGAGATCCGGACCTGATTGTCAGACCTTGCTGCAAGCTCTATTCTTGGTCACCGGACCAAAATACTCTTCAATCTGATTTTCAGTATAGACATACCATGTCCTGCAGATGTGTGGGATGGACTTTGTTTCCATCAATGACAACACTCATGAAACCACACAGTGTCTCTTGCCAACAAAACCACTATCCAACCTCACCAAAATCATCATTAGGTCTCGTTGACCAAAATGTCACTGATTACACTTATGCCTCACTGGCAAGGATCTCATTGATCACATATTGATAGGAACACCAATCCATAGAACATCAAGAACACTAACTCCATTCAAACTAGGAGCACCAACTCCAATCAAATAAGGAGCACCACCTCCAATCAAATCAGAACTAAAAATATAGAGTACTACTATGTTTACATTATCATTAAAGGTTACAGATGAATTTTGTAACTCTCACTCAATCATTTCCTCTATGTGAATATATTTAAAACACTAACTCACTCTTCCTTTGCCAAATTTTCAAATAATAACTCTTCAAAACCATCATACACCCAACATAAAAGTACATTGCTTTGTTTACAATGGCATCATGGGAAAATACAAAATCACCTGAACCCAAAAGACATTCACACTTACATCAAGAACCCTCTTCTTTGCATAATGCTTTATCTTCATGTCACAAAACTTCTCTAACATTCACTCTACATTATGCTTGTACCATCACTGCATTCAAAGCTATATCCACTATAAATAAACATTAAAATACGCATTGAATCCTTACCATCTTTACTCTACAACAATCATTATAATCTACCTCAATTATCATTCCCTACAATAATCATCATACTTTGCCACTATCATCACACTTTGCCATCTTCATACTCTACCACTATCATCACAATGTGCCATAACCATACTCTGCAACATACATCTCACAATAACACTCTCATCACTTTGTTCTTGTTGATATCACATTTCATGAAAGATTCTGCTCCACACATATCCTGCAACATACTTACGTCTTAAACCCTCACTGTCAAACTATTTTCGTATATATTTCTGAGATAAATTTACCATTAAAAACATACATGAATATCTTGCTTATTTTTCATCTCTTCTGACTCATCATTAAGGTTTGAAAACCCTAACCCCACTCTAGTTTGAAATCCACTAACCTTCGGTCCAAAGAGCAGTTACCAAACCTAACAAAAAATTATCACAACCAACAATACGGTTGTGTGCCTGTCAAAGAGTCTTCATAGTGAATGGTCATTGCACAGTTTAAATCTCCATCATTCATTTACTTTTTCGTGCCTTTTATAAATTGAATGACCGCCATAGATTTTATTTTGGCGCTTCGAATACAAGTTGTCCCTCAGTTCACCCAGTCACCACTAGGAAGTGGGGCCGGTCATCTCATGACTTTGAACCCTTAAGTTATCACTTAAGTGGTCTAGTTACTGGATACAACAAGTCATTGCCAAATTAGAATAAAAGAAATTCCGTCACAAGACATGTTCTTTTAAAATGTATGCTAGGTATTGAGGAGTCATTAGGATTTTAGATTTGGAGGACTTAGGTCTTTCAAACAATTATCAAACCCCTAAAGTTGTGTCACTACTTACTGACATGAATTAATCTTAACCTTTGACACTGCCACTGTTGCAAAGAAATAGCAAAATGATGAAGATATTTTGAACTTGAAAGAAACACTTTGCTTTAGAAAGTTTTAAGGTTTTAGGACCTTGAATCCATTGCATGTGTGAACTCGAAACAATTCAATCAAGAGCCAATGCATTAACATGTTCATTTGCAAAGAGTAAAAAACATAGAAGCAACCTTATTCAGTGACTTGCTTTCAAGGTTGTAGGGCTAATCTTCAACATACTTCAAACCCTAATATGTAGACCAAGCTATGTGGCAGGCCCATTTCCAAGTGACATGTCTTGAAGACATCATGACAACCTTGCTTTAACCTCCAACAACAGTGATATATTCCAATACCACATAACATTCCTGATGAATTCGTAGAAGCATACTGTTATATATATGTTGACTAATATATATATGTTGACATCAATGCATGACAATCCTGAGCTTTTACAAACAACCTCTTGTGGAAAGAACAAACTAGTGGATCATTGAACTGTATAGAATGTACTGATCTAACTGATGACACAAACAAAGATGGTCTACAATCCTTCTAGGTCCACTCAAACAACCTCTTGCCACTTGATCATCTTTGACATCAATTGAGCAAATCCAACTGAGTTCACTCCATCATCACTCCACCACTAACATACACTCCACCACTGACATACCAATATAAGCTGAGGTCCTATGACAATAATGCTCTTTTGACATCAATGACAAAACTTAATGCCAACACTTTTCACCAGCACTAAGCTACATAGATGGGGGTCCATCGTAGTAGGAACTAATTTTAATCACTCAAGCCAAGGCCTAGCAATGAAGTAGAAAATTTGTTTAAATTAGAAAGATATGACATAAAATGGGTACCTCCTTAAGCCCCAACTATAAAGGTAAAATAATGTAGCCTAAAGTATCAATAAGAATGCCTTTTAGTCATCTTCAAGTAAATGCTTGAATGTGCATAAGTGCTTTAATGAAGACGATTATTAAAGAAAATTATTTGCATACATTAAATTGATTAGAAAGATTAATGAGAACACCGTCACATGAATAGCCATGTGCTATACCGTGCACATATAATGGTCCATAGCAATCTCATCATCATAAATGGAATCAATTGTGGAGCATGAGAAGAGAAAGCACCTCTAATATGAAGAATATGGACAAAATGATGCTCATGTGAATGTAAACAAACATCAAACTCATGACCATGGTGCTCATATACCTCATCACTATCAATGTGCTCATATCACTCATGATTATCCTGATGAAAATGTGCATTGTTAGCTTGGTCATGAGAAGGAAACAAATTTATATAAATCTTCTAATTCTAATTAGCGTGAGCCATTGAATGATTTCCCCCATCATTATGCACTCTACATGTATCATATTTTTATCAATCAAATATTACACCTTACGTTTTAAATTCATCTCATGATGTGTAGTATGTCGTTGAATTATATGATAATGACAAAATGCATTGATATCATCATAACCCTTAGATAATCCTCTAAAGTATCCAATGGATGAATAGGAGGTTTAGTGCAATCATATTATCATGAAGAAGAATTTAAAGCACATTAGCTATGGGCTCAATCAATTTTGTACACTTTGTAAAATTTTGAGGCTTGAATGTAAGAACATTTGAAGCATTAGCTACAATGAGAGTTAAACTTTTTCTCTTATTTATCACTATCCTTTCAAGAACTATTTTTCTTTTGAGAATTTGGGGCACGAATGCATGCAAGGGGCATGAGAAGAACCATATTTGAGTGTATTTGATGCTAACAATTTAAATTCAACACGTTTTCCATAATCATAAAAAATTCTATAAATAAAGCATAATCATTCAAATACACACTTTGTTGAATAGGTGACAATAATCCCTTAATAAAAATATGTTATATCTCATCATCAAGGAGTTAGTGTTGGATATTAGAACATAAGGGCTAAAACTTCATAACATAATATGAATGTGATCTTTAGGTTCTTGTACACAATCAAACAACTTTGAAAATGTAGTCTTTATGACTCAAAAGATGATGGAGAAATGCCTTGTCCAACTCAAAAAAGTATGAATGGACCCATGTCCCTCCATGATTGTGGAAACAATTTGGCCTATAAGTTATCATCGTACACATATCAAAACATGTAGATGTAGAAGACTAGAAATGTGTAGTTAGGTTACCCTTTCCATTATACATCTCAAATAGGGGTGCCACAAAACCAATAGGTAATGGAGAGGTCACTATCTCAAAATTAAGAGAAGCATGTTGTGCTTCAATAAATTAATCCATATCATTTTCACTAGGCATGGCATAAGCCTTATGCTCTATCTACTCTATCAAGTTTTTTAATGAGTGTATCAAGGGAGGACCTATGGATAGTAGTGGTACAAACATGATAAATGATGGATAGATAAAGAGAGTGAGGAATGTGGGAAGTAGATAGACTATAAGTAATGTGAGGAAGGGACTTGGCACTAGTAGGAGGAAGGTAATAAGTGGTGGTAATGCTAATAGGAGAAGAGGAATGCATGACACTAGTAGGATAGGATGAAGGCATGAAACCAATAGGGTGAATGTAAGGAATAGGTACAATGCTAGTCAAATGAGGGCTCATCATGGTACTAGAGGGAGGATCATAAAAACTAGGTAGCACATAGAAAGGAATAGTACAAGAAACATTAGAAGTAGCAAGGGTAACAATATAACTAGATGGTCAGATTGTAGCAAGGAAGAGACACTATGTAATGTACTTGAAGAACTGTCCTTAGCACCAATGCCTTGTATTGGCACCTAAAAAAACCAAGTTCCCAAAAGTTCATTATTTTGCCCCATATCCATAAAAAATCCAAGCGTGTGCCTTTGTCTCTTAAACCCATTTTTTATACCCGATATGAGATTACTTTAAATGGGTGTTGTTCATTGAAAACTCTAAGTAAAAATCCCCCCAAGTCATTGTGTTTTCCTTTGAAATTTTTTCTAAGTGTTGGTCTTTGTTGTCTTTGTCGGTGAATTGACTAGTTTGCGAACTATTGATTTTGCCGACTAAGGTTCCTTGGTTCATTGTTTGACTGAGTTTCTTGTTGAATATAAGGAATACTGAGAAGGGGGGTGAATCAGTAGTCCACAAAACCACTTCTTCAATACTTGATTAATCCAATTACCAAAATTAATAACATGAAAGCATAATAAACATAAGAACAACAACCATAGAGACATAACACATAGACACCAAGATTTTTTACGTGGAAAACCCAAAAAGGGAAAAACCACAATGAGTGTTAACTCACAATATATTATGATAACAATACTAGATTAAATAAGGCTCACTACCCAAAGAAATGCTCACTATAGGTGGACTCACTATCCACTGCGAGAGAAAGATAGAAGATAGAAGGAAATTGGCTCACTGCTAGTGATGAACTGTTGCAAATGCATCTACCACATGCTGGATCATAGTTCCATCAAAGGCTCAATACACAGATTCAAAGGTCTTCATTAGTTCTGCCCTTCTTTTCCACTCTACTACATATACTCTATTTTATGCCCCTATTATCTTTTTCTGCTCTGCAAACTGCTATAAATCATCCACACATTGAATGCATACTACTTCCACACATTTGCACCAATTCAACACTGAAATCCATCCAGTATATATATCTGCAATAAGATTTAACTCAAAAGTAGGTCGACAAGCCAAACATGAAACATGTATACAACTGTTATACCTAGTCAGCTTGACCTTTTGCACAAACAACAATGCGGACCCAAACAAATATACAATAATCTTCATATAGGTTGGCACCAATCATTCAACCACTTAGATTAATTATTCAAACAATATATCTTCTCCGCATATAGATCTAACATGTTTGTCGGCTTGTCCCTTAAGAACACACTTGACCAATTCAAATGTCACATCATAACTTCTACTGCAGACCATATGAGACTCTAAAAATCATATCCAACTTTCATCATTAGTCTCTTAACATACCTTTAGAATCGCAAGCCAAAATATGCCACAACGGAGGAATGCAGACCCTTTTACTCTAGTATTGTCCATTGTTCCTATCTTAACTCTGTTCACCCGAACTTAGACACTTCAGCATATGACTTCCGGAGGAAGTCAAGACTTGAACACGGGAACATGTGATCACTAGTTAGTACTGAACAACATACATGAACCGCATACAAGTGTCTTTAACTACGGAGGCATACCATCTAAAATATTGTCACTTACTTTGTATAATGTATACTACCCATACTTAGTCATTTATTATTCTGAAGTAAAGTCTCTTTTCCATGTCGGTAGAAACTCTTTTCCTTGTTTCCGTCAATGACAACATTCAACATTCATCAGAGCAGTGTCTCTTGCTAACAATCTCCCCCTTTGGCATTGATGGCAACACTTAGTGAAAAATGCTTATCTGCTCCACCTTACTCTGTACACTTGTTTTTCTTCTCTTTCTTAGGTGTTTACCCATTTTTCACTGGTCTTCTCCCCTTTGACATCAATGGCAAAGGTGTATGTACAAGAGTTAAAATTGTGTCAAAACTGCAATAACTGTCATACTCTGCTGCATATGTATAGGTGCAATCTTCAACTTAATTTGTTGTAGGTTGTAGGATGTCGTTAAAAATTATCTTGATTTGAGCTATCTCTCCATCCCAACTCTTCTTTGCATTTCCAAAATTTGAATATGGCCATTTATTAGAAAGACTAATTTCTCTGCCTTTTGTACATCAGAGGGTGTGTCAATTATTATACTTACATTCAATGCTTCTGCTGCAAGATTTGACATTGAGTCTAGCTTAGGACTTATTAGCCCTCTTAATTGAAACATTATGCTCTTCATTTGATCCCTCTTATTTATTAGGTTACTTATGTTATCATGAATACTAATGACTTGTATCTCTTTGCTACTTGCTGACTCAGCTATTGGGTCAAATGATTTGGAGATATTTACCAACTCCAATTCCTAATCCTTGATCTTTTCTTTTAACTCCTTTGTGGATTCTGGCCATGATAAATAAAATTTATACAAATCACAAGCTTCTTTTATGGCACCCTGCATACCTTTTATTCCATTTTCCAACAGAGTTTTATCATTGACTAACATGATCTTCAACTTAGATAACCTCATTTCATCAAATTCTTTTCTAACTTTTGTCTCTACAGACTTCTCAAAAGATTCAAAGTGTGAACTTGCAGATTTGATTACACCTTTGATCTGATCTTTTGGTAGCTGTGATATGTCCTTTTGGTATGAGGACATCAACTTCTGTAGGATGCCGGATGCTTCACCAATTAAATCACTATCCTGTATGTGTGACTTCAACATTTCTTCATGTGCCTTTTCTTGCACAATTGATACTAGTTTGAATTTTTGTACAAGATATAATGAGGTCAAATTTATTGGTCCTTGTAAGAGCTCAAACTCATCCACATCTTGTTCTCTTTCCAAAGATTCCCTTATAGAATCACCTGGGGTAGCAGTAGTGTCTCGTCATTTCTTCAGACACTTCTTGATTTTGTTCTGGCAGTTCCATGTCCATGTTCTCTTGTTGACCAATATTTTTTTCCAGAGTAGAGCTCTTCTTATCTTGATCAAGTTCTTGATTGTCAACTTTGATCTGATCATCAATCTTTTCCTTATTTTCCTGATTAGATGCAGAGGATTGTCCTTCTTTCTTAGTTTTCTCAGGGCTTTTCTCTATCTCTTGTTCACTCATTTCTTTGATTTCATCAGTTTTCTCCAAATCTTAATCCATGTTATCTTCAGGAACAAAGGTGTCTACATCAACATTTATATCCTCTTTGTTGGAAACAGTTGGGATGTTAAGATCCTTTAGGATCTTAAAAATTGTTAGCTCTATGTTTTTCACATATTCCTCAGTGTTCCCTGCCATTGGAGTGTTGACTCTTGTTTTTATCTAAATTTTATCTCCAAGTAACTTGAAAACTTTTGCTCTTTCCTTAGGGGTCACATCCAGAAAAAATTTGATCAATGAGATTTCTCTTACCTCCCAATACTTGGTCATTGCTTCCTCCTTCTTAGCAGTCAATATGATTGCCAGGCTGCCAGGAAGATTAGATACTACCTCAATGAGGGCTCTATTATAAATCTCTAGATATCTAATGACAACAACCTCTATGACATCTTTGTTTGCATCATCAGAATCATCATACAGTTGTGCTATAGGTTTCAGATTTCCATCACCTGTAAAGATTTTTAGGACATCTTCAAGGTTTATTGTGGCTTCCTTTTCTTTAGTCTTTGCTATCTTCTCCTTTCTTCTTTCACTGCCAGAGGCTTCAGTTGTCTTTGCTTTCATTTTCTTAATCTCCTCATCTGATTCAGTTTCTTCCTCATCAACCTCTATGCTGACATGCTTCCTCTTAGCTTTTTTTTTCTTTCTCTTGTGTCTTGTTGCAAGGGCTTTCACACTTGCAGAAGGTGTGGGTCTGGTAGAAACAGTTGCAATCTCAATAGAGGTAGAACCTCTAGTCCTCCTTTTTGTCACAGTGGGATTTTCTGGCTTCTTCTTAGGCTCATCCAGAGCCTCATTTGGTTCACTTTCCTTCTTTTCTTTTGCTTCCCTTTCTACTTGTGCCTTCACTTTGGCTTCAGAGATTTGTTCTTTCGTAAGTTTCTTCTTAGGCTCATCTGGAGCCTCAATCGGTTCGCTTTCCTTCTTTTCTTTGCTTCCCTTTCTTCTTATGTCTTTGCTCTGGCTTCAGAGATTTGGTCTTTTGTAAAGCCCTTGCTCTCGGCAAATTCTTCTTCTCTTTTCCTTGTCTTCCTCTGAATCTTTGGCATTCTTAAGTCAACATGAATTTTTACAAACAATTCTTCATAGGTTCCAAATCTTTTCTCAGAGGAGTCCTTAGTTTTTCTTAGCATGAAAACTACATATCCATCTAGCACATCTGTTGCAACTTCATATCCCATTGGCATAATCCACACTGTCCTAGGCTCAACTGCCTCCATCATACATTGATCTTTATTCACAATAAAGAAAATATCATTTTTATATTTTTCAACAATTGTCCTAGGGATTCTTTCCCTAGATTGGATTACCCTTTGGAAGTTCTTGAAATAGCCCTATAGGGCTGTAGTTAGTGCATCATGACTTCCTATGCCATTTAAGTGATTTCTAATTTGTACTGCAACTGGTTTATCACTTGTCCAAACCAAGCTTTTTATCATTGGTACCTCTTGCATAAAATAGAAGAATAGACAAAGAATTAGAGTACCAAATTTGAATGAATATTTTTGTTCCTTGGTCTTCTTAAGATTCTCCATTAGCTATTGTCAGAGTAATTCATAAAGATCATAGTTTCCATTTTCCTTAATCATCTCATAGGCTGTATATATAGCGGTACCGAAGACACAATTCTCCCAGTTTGTGAAGTAAATTTTGTAGCCCAATACCACGGATGCAAATCTTATAGCATACTCTTCTATATCATTGATTGTCAATGCCCTTTTGTTAAATTTTGCTCCAGTGGCTGCTATCATTGTTTCATTCTTCATAGATTTTAACACTGGTACTATGCTGATGGAGCTTAATCTGGTCACAGCTCTTATCGCATCTTTTGTAATCATGAATGGTCTCTCCAGCCACATGAATTCATCATGGATTCTTCTCAGAACATACAATACCCATTACTCTACAAATGTTGGGAACTCTATGTATTGAATGAATTTCTTCACCTTCAATGCCTTATATTCTTCCTTCAAATCAAAATTTTTTTCGCTCAAGTGCTTCACATATAAGTCAGAAAACCTACTATCACCAAACTCTTATAAGGCAACATGAATGTATGCCCTAACATCTTCCGCATGCATCACTCCAAAAGGTATTTCTAAAAATGCACCATTTGGGGCGACCTCTGTTGACTTGAAGGAGTGTTTATTGAATTTTAGCCTTGGTCTCTCAATTATATCAACCACTTGTGGTGTTTCCATTTCCACTAAGACTTGAGCAAATTTACAATAGAGTTTCAAACTAAAAAATACCTCTTTTGTTGAATTATGGTTTCGCTTGATATTGCCTTGAATTGCTTTGGAAATCACTGTAGTTGCTTGGAATTTCACTTTAGTTGGCCTTAGATACTTGAGAGCTCAAGTGCAAAATGAATTTTCCATCGAATGGACTTCTTTTTAACCCTTTATTTGTCTTGACCTAATCGCCATAAATGCTATGTTTCAAAAGGTTGTCAAACCCTTCTTTGTTAAACACAATCAATCTGGATTCCTCCGCACTGTTTCGTATTTGATCCTTTTCTTCTGAGATTACTTTCAAAAGATTTGTCATATGAAGCTTTTCATCATAACTTCGTGTCGAATCCCAGCACTGATTATCTGGCTAGGGGATTTGGCTTTTCAATACAACTACCCCTGAGCCAGAGCTCCCAATTTACTTCCTAGAGGAAGTAACCGCACTAGAGGCTAGTGCAGATCCATCCCTGACCTCATTAACATCTTTCTTAATCCAGACTTTGCTCATTTCCTTCTTGACTTTTTACTGGATCAATCGTGTTCTTTCCTTTATCTTCTCTCTGCTCTTTTTTCCTCTTCTCTACAGAATAGTCTCTTTTCTCATTCTTGTATTTGCAAAAGATTTCAAGATGTTAGAACTTGTTGCAATTGTAGCATACCATATTCCTCTGTCCTTGACTCTTTTTATTGATTAGATTCATTCTTGTTCTGCATTGGTTAGCCATATGCCCAAATCTATTACATGCAAAACACTTCCCATTGAAGGATTGAGTATTCCATGCATAGTTAAAACCATTCCTTACCAGACTTCTGTACTCATTTGATCTATGACCAATTTTCTTGCAATTGAAACATTGACCAGAGAATAATGGAGCATTTTGATTCATTCTACTTCTACATTGATTAGCCTTGTGACCAAACTTATTGCAATTAAAACAATAGCCATTGAAAGATGGGTACCTTTGAGCATTTGGTTGCCTGACCGGAGGTCCTCTAGGTCTTCTTCTTTGATTCTGGAACTGGTTGCCTTTGTTTTTCTTCATCCCAATGTTTTCTTGACCTAATTTAGAATTTTCCCCTTTTTCAAATCCCAAGCCTTTCTTGTCATCTGACCTTTCATGACTTTCAATCAACTCCTTAATCTTTGCGAAGCTTATTTTGAATTTTTCTTTATAGATATTTGCTGCTTCCAGATCATATTTCAGAAGTAACACATCTTTTCCCAATTTTTCACATTCTTCAGACTTATCCTTTACAACTTGATTCAAAGGCCTTTCAATCTCCTCTTTTTCTTCAATTTCCAATGTTAAATTGTTTAGGGTTTCATGTGCTACATTCAATTGATCGCTAAGCTCCCTACTTTTCTCTTTAAACTCCTTCACTTGCTCCCTTAGCTTTAGGATGCATTCATCAGCTTCTTGAACATTTGCCTTCAAATCCCTGATTTCTGCTTCATATTTTTCAAGATCAATAAGAGTTGCTTCCAGTTCAACATTGCTCTCATATGAGCAATTTCCAAATCTTCTTGTTGCCATAAGTATACTATCCCAGATCTTCCTCAAGTTCTTAGACTTCTTCCAAGGAGCCTTGCTCTGATACCAATTGTTGAATATAAGGAATACTGAGAGGGGGGGTGAATTAGTATTCCACAAAACCACTTCTTCAATCCTCCATTAATCCAATTACCAAAATTAATAACATGAAAGCAGAATAAACATAAGAACAACAACCATAGAGACATATAACATAGACTCCAAGATTTTTTACGTGGAAAACCCAAAAATAGAAAAACCACGGTGAGTGTTAACTGACAATATATTATGATAACAATACCAGATTACATAAGGCTCACTACCCAAAGAAATGCTCACTACAGGTGGACTCACTATCCACTGAGAGAGAAAGATAGAAGATAGAAGGAAATTGGCTCACTGCCATTGATGAACTATTGCAAATGCATCTACCACATGCTGGATCATAGTTCCATTGAAGGCTCAATACACAGATTCAAAGGTCTTTAATAGTTTTGCCCTACTTTTCCACTCTACTACATATACTCTATTTTATGCCCTTGTTATCCTTTTCTACTATGCAAACTGCTTAAAATCATTCACACATCGAATTTGCACTACTTCCGCACATTCACATCAATTCAACACCGAAATCCATCCAGTATATATATCTACAATAAGATTTAACTCAAAAGTAGGTTGGCAAGCCAAACATGAAACGTGTATACAACTGTTATACCTAGTCGACTTGATCTTATGCACAAACAACAATGCAGACCCAAACAAATATACAATAATCTTCATATAGGTCGGCACCAATCATTCAACCACTTCGATGAATTATTCAAACATTATATTGTCTCCACATATAGATCTAACATGTCTGTCGGCTTGTCCCTTAAGGACACACTTGACCAATTCAACTATCACATCATAACTTCTACTGCAGACCATATGAGACTCTAAAAATCATATCCAACATTCATCATTAGTCTCTTAACATACTTTAGAACAATAGGCCAAAATATGCCATATCAGAGGAATGCGGACCCTTTTACTCTGGTACTATGCACTGTTCCTTTCTTAACTCTATTCACCCGTAGTTAGACACTTCACCATATGACTTCTGGAGGAAGTCAAGACTTGAACATTGGAACATGTGATCACTAGGTAGTACTGAACAACATACCTGAACCACATACAAGTGTCTTTAACTATAGAGGCATACCATCTCAAATACTGTCACTTACTTTGTCTAATGTATACTACCCATACGTAGTCATTTATTCTTCCAGAGTAAAGTCTCTTTAACATGTCGGTAGAAACTCTTTTCCTTATTGCCATCAATTAGAACATTCAGCATTCATCAGAGCAGTGTCTCTTGCCAACATTTCTGACTAGGCAGAAAGTGATAGAATGTGAAGTCTTTGTCAGCAATCTTGTTAGTTCATGAACCTTCAAGATCACCAATAGCCCGAATCAGCGACAAAGTGAAAATTTTCTAAGGCTAGAAGAAGAGAAAAGCAACAGCTTCATCAATAAAAAGGTGAGTTCACGAACTGTAAGGTTCACCAATGATAAAGTTCATCAATGAGGTGAAACACCGATAAAGAGACAAGAAAAGGAAGGAAATGACAAGGAAACTAGAAAACACACCTTTGTTACAAAAAGAAATGGTTCATAAACCATATGTTTGGCCAATGAAGGAAACCACTAACGAAGGGAGAGAAAAGAATGAAGAGGAAAATAAAAAGGATGAAGAAAGATAAAGTTCGTGTTTTATGATTTTGTCGATAAGGTGGAATCGTCAATGAAGAAGAGATGAAGTGGATGGTTCGCCAACTTCATAGTTTGTCGATATGGCAAAAAGGGCCAACATGTAGAGATAAAGTGCAGATGATGGATAAGCAAAGAGAGAAAAATAAAATGGTGTAAATGTTCAAATTTTTACATAATTTTTTTGAGGAAAGGACTATGTATTTGATGTGGTTTCAAGTCAAACTTCTAATTTTGACTTTCGAGACTTTTGGTCCTAGCAGGACTTTGGGCCTCGCTAGCACTTTTGGACTTTTTCTAAAAGTGCCAAATGTGCAAAGTCCTCCTATGAACCCAACTCTTGCTTCTCCAGATCCTTGTTGTATATTGAAAAGGTCCCATCGGGACTATGGGGCTCGATGGGAGTTTTGGTCCATGTCCCAAATCCGAATATGCTCCCACAGCTTGAAGTTCTACTGAAGGCCTAGAAGCACCTAGAAAGGTGCAAAAATGCATTAGCTACTCTTTGAATCACCATTAATGCAAAAGTGGGTTGTTGAATTTGATGTTTTGAATGCATTTGGTGGAGTTAGTGGGGTTTTCCCTCCCATTTTCCCATCCGATCTGATATGTGAGGGCTATAATTTGAAGATGAAAACTCTTTTCAAGCATTGGTCATTTTTTGGGCATAATTTCTCTCTACAGGTACAGAGGTCCTGAGACAACTAGGTCAATGACCAGTGATCAATTTATCTTCTTCATGAAGTAGTCATTAGAAGTGTCAAGTTTTGTAAATGGTCATTTCAGTATTACACATGGAAGAATGTTGTATGGTGTTGGATTACTAAGTATTCTTATGGTTTGATATTGATTTTTATGCATCTGAATCTTCAAATAGGCATTCATACATTTCCTTGTAATTGTGTTCCTTTGATAAACATGAGACTCTGCAGCCCAATGAATAGGCATCGGTTTGAAAAGCCTATGTTCACCCTAACTCATTAACAATCAAAACAATATATCAAGTTTTAAATGCAATTTCAATTCCATAAACATCCTCATTATGTAGGGTTGCTCTGATCAACATGAAAGGGAGGTTATTAAGTGTAACAAGTGTGTTTTAACTCTAGTGATAGGGTTTGGGATTAAAACAACGATATGGGTAATGTTACAAAGTCACAAATGGGATAATATATTTTATTGATCTCAATCCCTATTGAGGGATACCTTCAAGATTACCCTCCTGATGAGTACCAGGTAGCACCCAGAATAATACACCTTTTTACTTCCCTTTTTTCATCCTTTTATCCTATTGTCCTGGTAATTGCACCATATAGACTAATAAGATTTGTCTTAATTACACTAAAGAGAGTTGAATTACCAAAGATCATTATTTTTTATGAAATGACTAATGAGTAGTAAACTAATGAAATTGTGCAGAAAAGTCTCTCTTTTTGCATCCACAGGTGTAGTTGTACGGGCAAAGGCAATTTTGAAGATCTTTGGAGCTGTATAGGAAATAGGGATGCATCTTCGGAGCTGCTGGCAATAGCAGATAGACTCTGGAGCTACTAGAGATAGTGCAGAGTCTCTGGCATTGTTGTCTATATGCATCTTAGAAGCTAACTGCAGTGCTCTAGAGTCCACTCAGCCAAGCATTTGTGTTTTCAGAATTTCATTTCAAAACAGATAAATTAGTAGTAGTAATTCTTGAAATAGTAAAATCAGTAGGATTAGTTTGAGGAATGTTGATTATGAAGTTCCTTATTGCAAATAGCTTAGGACATAACCTTGGATTTGACACATGAAAACATGATTAAATACCAAGGTACAATGACCCTTGTCACCTCCTAAGCCTAGTTGAGCTTGAAGTGTACAGGAGTCTACCCACTCCTATAATTGGCCAAAATCACCCTTAACCTATTGATAAACCTTTTTTAATCACCCTAATGATACCCCTAGTCTAGGTGATTGTAAAATGTTTTAGGGTTTCAGGTTGTAGTAAATTTGGGAACCAACACCTTGAAGAATTTGTAAACCATTGGGCTTGTCAATTAATAAATTGTAAAGAACATCCACCAACTATGTGGGATGAGCAACACTAGCTAAATTGACAATCTCATTAGAAAGTAATTGTGTAGTGTCAGCAATGTCATGCCCATCCATTTGCTTCAAGAGTTCTTCAATATCAAATACTTCTTCATGATGAGTGACACATTGATTCCATTTTCAAGTTGACTCTTTGTTACTATGGGATTTAGATGGAGACTTTTTCTCAAAGAGAGAGTGGGATGATAGTGACACTTTGACATAAAATCAACACACAAGTCCTAAAGAATGATTAAAATGATGAAACAACTTTTGGTATGTTTATGATCCTTCCTTAGTGCTTTCCTATCTAGTTTTCTATAGCATTTTGTTCATCTGTATACAATTGCATTATAATTAGGGTTTAAGGCCTATTTGATTTAGGGTTTAATAAATCTCTCAATCTAATCTATTATTTCCATACCATTCCTGAGCACAAAACCTATAGTTGAGTCCTCATTCATTTTCTAGTGACTTGGCTCGATTTTTTCCTCGAAAGGAGGGTTTGATTTGATATACCTTAACATCATTCATACTAGTATCCCCTTTTCACATTAAATAATATATATATTTTAAACTATGTTGTTAATAGATATATCAAATACATTTATCTAAAAAATGTACAAAAATATTGGAACTATTTTATTTATTTAAGAGTTATTTTAATTTATTTACTTTCACAAAAATTAAAATACAACCACATATATATTAAAAATAAAACTAAAATACAAGGGATATATATCAAATAAAATAAAACTATTAAATAATATTAAGTAAATAAATTAAATAACTCTTAAATAAATAAAATTTCGTATACTTTTTTACTCAACATGGAGGTTTGAACCTCGATCTCCATCATGATAACCAAGTGGTCATAGCCACTTGACCACACCCCATACACTAAAATTTCCTATACTTAACAAAAAGCCTTTCTAATATAAATTGATTACGACCTTTTTACATTTTAACATTAGTTGTCTACACATGTCGAAGGTTTAATATTTCCACTATATATGGCTAAAATGTAAAATACTACCTGTAAGGGTGCTAATAATACAAGTTCTCAGAAGGAGAACAATACAAGAAAATTCCTTTCATGTACCGAAGGATATAAAATGCGAACTACTTAAATAGGATTCAAAGCAAGTGAAAGCAATGGAACATGAGGACATTGCATAACATCACTTTCACGTAAGCAACGTGTCTTGTTTATGCTCATGGACAATGGTAGTTAACATCAATATTGGACTATGTGTCCTCCTCGCATATTAAGTTAATGAAGGCATGGACAAACGTTTATTTTCAATTAAAATATTAAAATATCTTGGTGCATTAATAAGTCAATATTGTACAAAGTTCATTATAATTGTTTTGGGCCATGTGAAGGTTGCAATAAGAGGTGAGAAGTTTTAACCAATAGGAATGGCAATAAATGTTAATAATTGATTTTGTGAATATTTTTTATTAAAAGGTTTGTATCTTTACTTTACAAAAAACAAATATTTACTTTGAGGAGGATAAATTATGGCATTTAAATAGATGATAGGTACAGAGAATAATAACTAATTAAATAGTTTTGGTCACAATAGTATTGCCAAAGGAAGATACTAATAATAGAGATAATTAATAATTTAATAAATTATAGAACGTTGGAGACACAAGTCTATTAATGAACCCCCGACCACGTGAAAAAAAACTAGCAATCACACTTTAGTGTGCAATGGGTACGCCAAAGAGGTCTTTAAGGTTAATTGAAGAGCCATAAAGTATTCTTGGTGTGTAATTACATCATTATCTTTTGTTGTCAATATGTGTTGTCATTGATGTCAGCATAGCATACATTAATGTCAACATAGCCAATGGAAATGTATAGGCAAACTTGTACAAAGGAAGAGCTAGTATGGTCAAGGCAAACCAGTCCGGGAAAAGAGAAAACAGTCTAAATATGCATTTGTTTTGGGTTTGAGAATGATGTGGAGGTGAACACTCATCCTACATTCACTCATACACATCTCATTAGTTGGGAGCACCACACTTAAAGATAAGAACCAGAGAATTGACTAAGGCATTCACATTGCACATCCTAAGGCAGGGTCAGCTTGAGTTGGTCTGCTCTTCTCCGCAAAGAAAGATTTTGCGTTGCAGTTCTAAAGATAGCCTCTTGTATGTATTGAAATGATATATCTTGTTGAAATTAGGGTAGACAATTGAGAGGGGGGGTGAATCAGTTGTCTCAAAAATTTTATTCTTTGCTGCAATTTAAACTTCTTTACCACTTATTATCAGAAGAATGATATAACCATGAAAACAACATCTTCTTCATGCCAAGGTCAGTTCCTTTGTAGCACACAATACTTCTTCCTTGCTCCCAAACACTTCTTTGCTATCTCTTCATCCCTTACTGCTCTTCCTCTTCTCTGCTCTGCCTTTTCAAAAGAACTACTTGTCAAAAGAACTAGTTCTGAGATCCCAGTACAAACTGTTGAAAAGAATAATCCTAGGAAAAAGAGTAAGGCAAAAAGAGAAAAAGTCAAAGATGTTGAAGAAGAGGAAGAAGTTAAAACCAAAGAAAAGATAAATCCAGTGAATGTTGAAGATGATGAAGAAGATGAAGAAGATGAAGGTGAAATAAAGAAAGCATTTTTATTGAAGAAAAGAACAAGAAAAGAAGGTGAGACCTCAAAGGAGAAAGATAAAGGAAAAGCAAAGAAGGTCAAGAAACCTGATTATGTTCTCCTACAATTGGAAACATTTGTAAATGTAATTACAGAGGGTACCCTAAAACAAGTGGAAATAATTTATGATGAAAGGCCTACCAATGATAAATCCACTCTTGAAGAAGCAATAGTCAGATACATGGGAGCCCACAATCTGGCTTTAATTGAAATCATAGATCAACTCTTGAAAATCCTGGCTGATATCCTTACCAAAATAAGGAATGATGCACTGAGTGAAGAAGATGAGATAAAGAAAAGTGCAATTCAAAAGATTTGTTCCACCATCTCCAAGGAAGATAGAGTTAGAGTTTCTAAAATTCTAACAAAAAAATTTAGAACTAAAAGGTGTTAGGAATTGCATGCAAAAGATATCAATTAAATGCAAATAAAGATTAAATAGAGGAATGAAAAATACACAGAAATAATAACAGCAAGAGAAAAATTTTAACGTGGTTCACCCAAACTGGGGCTACATCCACCAACAGAGAGTCTAATATTATTATCTAGCAAATCAAACCGATTACAACCAGTAATCCTTGCAACTCAATACCGCTACAAATGCTACAATATAATATATCGACGGAAACCCTAACCCTTAGCTATTTTTATCAAGACTTATGTCGGTTACAAAATAGGGGTTTTTATGTCAACCAATAGAAAAATAACTCCTGACGCCTTTATATAATAATAAAATTCATTTGAGGTTTCGGGAGCGCTACCCCCGAGCCCCTGTAGGGGCGCTGACCCTCGACCCTACCTTGTATCGTGACAGGGAATGCGCAAGGGGCACTGCCCCTAGACCCTGCAAGGGGTGCTATCCCTTGACCCTGTCTTGGGGGCGTTGTACCCAAACCCCTGTTAAATAATTTGGGGGGAAACCACGCTGATAAAAGTGGGGAAAATTTAACCTCCAAGTCTGATTAGGCTCCATTTAAAAACAAAAGGAGACTAAACACTCTAATGTCAAGGAATGAGGAGGAGATAAAGACAGTACTGCAACTCCTCCAAAGAAGCTAGGAAATGTGTAAATGATGAGAGAATATACTCCTAAGGAGAGTCAAGAAGAGAAGGGAAAAAGTGATGAGGAAAAAAAGAATGAAGATAAGGGAAAAGCTAAAGAGGAAGAAAAATTAGAAGGGATAGATGACATAGGCCAAAATGCATCTGAGACAAACTCTCTTCAAGACCTATTGAGTATACAAATACAATTTCAATTGATCATCACTCCTCAACTACTACAGGTTCCAACTAATGACGGATGGATAGATCTGACAAGTATCTCTCCTATACACAAACTACAACTTGGTGACATACATGCCTCTGCAAGAAAATAATTTTTACAAGAAAATTGAAGAAATCTAGTGCTATAGAGGATGCAGTAAAATTAATAAAAGAAGGTTTACTAGAGGCAACCATTGACCTCTCTCTGCCTGTTGAGCAAAATCTCAAGTTACCAATGAACTCTTTTAAAGACCACTCCTCACATTTAAATCAAAGAGCATAACAAGAGGCAGAAAGAAGAATAACTGACAAGAAAATGGTTGAAATGATTGAAAAATGTGCCAGTGTACATGATAAGCTTAAAGAGAATTTAAAGAAATCCAAAACCTGCATTGATGAAGCCACAACCTTATATCTATTTTGTCTAAAATGGCCTACTTCAACAAAGAATATCAAGGAACAGATTGACTCTATCGAGTCACAATTATCTAAATTGGCCGAAGCTTATGATATGTCAAAGGATAAGAATGGTGCAACAAGGGCACAAGTAGAGAGCTTTCATGCACAATTATCCCAATTACAGGACCAAAGAGAAAATATAAAGAAGCAATTTGGTTATTTGAGAGAGGCAGTAAATTTGAGACTTGCCTCAATGTCCGGTCTGTTAGGGGAGGCAAAAAAGGTAGATCAAAAGATGAAGACCGCAAGCAACTTAGAGGAAGCTAACAAAATGTGCATGGAGTGTGAATGTCAAAACTACCTGGGCTTACCTCAGAATGTACTATCTGGACCACAACTGTTCAACAAGTCAAGGTAATCTACAAAGCCATCCTACCATCCAAATGAGTTGTTAGAACAATGTAAATAAGACTAGTTTTGATGTACATAGTATTGCGAAGATATTGATTAGATTGGCAATACAATTTTTGTTCTTCAAAGGTACAAACTTGTAACTCAATTAGGGGGAGTACAGTTTAGAAATCTTTTTGTAAGGGGGAGTACATATAGTTTTTGGATTGATACAAAGGCTATCAATCCCTTTGTCCTCGATGTCAAAGGGGGAGTACATGTTGCCATCAATGACAAAGGGGGAGATTTTTGGCAATATGTGTTTTAATTGATGTCAACATAACAGATGGAAATGTATGGGCAAATTTGTACAAAGGAAGATCAAGTATGATTAAGGCAAACGAGTCTGTGAAAAGAGAAAACAGTCTAAGTATGCATCTATTTTGGGTTTGAGCATGATGCAAAGGTGAACACTCATATCCTTGCATGGCTCCTGCATCCACACATACATATCTCATCATTTGGGAGCACCACACTTAATGATAAGAAGTGGAGAACTGACTAAGGCATTCACAATGCACATCCTAAGGTAGAGGCAGCTTGAATTGGTCTACACTTCTCTGCAAAGAAAGATTTTGCCTTGTGGTTTCAAAGATAGCCTCTTGTATGTAGTGACATGATATATCTAAGGTTTCAGCCTCTCACATGTTTAGCATGAAAAACTACAAGGGATAGTATATCGGTCATCACCTAGACAGAGCAAAGCAGCAATGGGGAGATAATTAAATGCTCCACATTCTTCCAGAAGAGATCTGTTTGTCATGGGGTTTTGAGGAATGACCAAGATATGTTATGATGAAGTTTCAAGTGCTCTAGTGGTTTGCAAAGATAGTGATTAAGTGATAGAGGCATTATAGTCTATTCTAGAACTTGAATACACAAGTTTGTGACTTGTAGAAGTTGAAACGTGCATAGATCTGTTACCAAAGTCTATGTGGAGGTATTATATGATGTAAAGTACACCAGGTATGATCCACATGTAGATATCCTTCATTTTCTTGTAACGCATGAAGCATTCATGTCTGCAAGTAAAGTTTACGTATAATTGCCCTTTGAAACCCTAGGTACCTATGTCATCTATTGAATTCCTCTAGAAACATCATAAAAAGGTGTGCAGATCTGATAAGTAGCATATGTTGATGCCTAAACTCATATACAAAAGGTTTTAGGCCTTGCATTTAACCACAACATCATAATTTGGGATGTAATGCATCACATGAGGTTCAAAAGACTATGTTCCGTACAAACAAACATATTTCTTGTCTTGCAGATGCATAGTTTGGTATGATACTTCTTCTGCAAGGAGCATGAATGCTGTTGAGATTGTGTGAATAAATCCTTGGTCTGCATTGAGTTTTTGGCTTCTCCCCAGTAGTAGAAAGATGAACAATTGACCGTCCTGAGCAGTATGAGCTGACCAATTAAATATCAAAACATGGAGAGGCTCATGATCAATTTCCTCAAGTTTGGAAGGTATGGAAATATGTGCTTTGATCTCTTTCATGAAGCCTTGAGGTCTACAACAAATCTTCTTATCATTTTGCATGTGTTAACGCTGACCAGTGACAAGTTACACATTACATCCAATATTGATCTTGATGCCGACCTAATCAATGTTTCAAGGTGTTGGAGATGATATATATAGAAGATATAATTTATTTGAAAAACAAGTAATGTGAATGCGAACAAAGAACAAGATATGAAGTGCACAAAATCAGTTTGAAAACATGTATTGAGCAAGAAAAGTAGACTGCATCATCAACATATAACAAATGTGTTTTCCTTAGCAGTCCTTTTATCTATATTGTCATAGTAAATCAAATAGCAGTGAGTTGTGTATTCAGGGAGCAAAGGCTTCCTTTGCTTGTAGCCCTAAATTAAAATTGTAAATCAGGGAGTAGTAGCTTCCTTAGGTTGAACCCCTAATACAAGTTGTAACATTTTTGCAATGAGCATATTATATTGTGAGATAACTCTCATCGTGGTTTTTCCCTACCTTAGGGTTTTCCACGTAAAAATACTAGTGTCATGTGTTGATTATTGTGTTGCATATTTTCCCTTCAATTCTATAAGTTATTCAGTTTCAAAAGTTAAACCTTAGTTAAGTTTTAGTATATGCTGATTCACCCCCCCTCTTAGCATCTCATTGTGTTCAAAACCTTTTGGTGAGAGTTTCATAGTTGAGTCAGTTCGTATTTGACAATCCAATGCAATATTGTCTAGCCACATGCAATATTATTTGTCAGTTATTGAAACACATTTTCTAAGGTTTTTTTGGCACCAGTGCTCTATTTTTATGTGACATAGAGAGTTCATGGTGTTGGTACATAGGGAAGTGCATGATAAAATGACTTAAAGAAATATGGTCTCATGGAATAATGTGATCATAGGATATGAACAAAATATATTTGGATGATTTCAAGTGCCTAAGAGTACGTTGGTGATAAAGCACAAAGAAGGAATATTTTTGTCTATTTTCTCATCATTTGGGATTCTAATTTAAGCCCAAAACATGCCTTAAGGTGTATTGTTGTTTTCCATCTATGTTCTACATTTCCTATGCCAACTTTTATGTGAGTTGCAACCTATTTTTTTCGAGTTATTTTGAAAATGTATTCACAACTATCCTAGTGAACAAGTGTATTAAATGTTTGCTTTGAGGTCCAATGTTGCATTACACGACATAAAAGGTATTTTTTTGATTTTGCATTATATGTCAAAGGAACAACTTCAACTATAAAGCCCTTGGGTTATTTGTCCTTGAAAATATCTTGCCTAAGACTATATGGTGTTGTTCATCACTGGCAAGCATTATGTTTCATACAACCAGGTATGTGGTAGCTAATTATGGGGAAGATACAAAGATCTATTCGACTAAATTTGACCTTAGCTACAACTTTGTGTCCACTACTAACTATTATGTATTGGTTTGTCTTCAAATTTTCACCAAAAATTTATTAGAGAACTTAAACAAACAGGTAGATGCAACATGAATAAGTTGATATTTGTCAGCGTAGTCCATTTGGACACTTGGTAGATCCTTATCTTTTGTACCATTAGGCTTGAAGAAACAAATAGGATTTCTATTCGAGCATTATCTTCTAGTGTAAATCTAATGGCCTAACTCTTCCAAATGACGATGTTTGGATTGCCTTAGGGATGATCAAACAATGAGCAAAAAACAAACCTCTATCTATAGCCATCGAGGCTCAACAAATTTAGTAAGATGCAGACCTTCCAATTTGGTCAATAAGTCCTATATTTACGACTACCATTTACCGAGAGTCAATCTAGAACAACGAAAAGACCATGGACAAATTAACTGTGGTGTAGTTAATTTGGTAGATGATATTAAACTTCCATTTTTGTGCATATCTTGCAATCATTGTAATCCATGAGACCACATCTCTTGAGGTTATGTTTGACCAATATGATGGATTTTGATCATGTCAATGCTAATGGATGATGAAATACATCCAATTACTGGGTAAGCGAAGTAGACTTTGATGGATGAAGTAGATTCAATAAGAAGGAAGAGAGAAATGTCACTCTTCACAAAAAAAACATTACAAGGAATTGGGGAGACTTGATTTTCCCAATTTTAGTTCATTGGTGTCTCGCGAGATATGTATTGGAAGAAGTACTATGTGTTCAAGAAACACACAATGTGCATAGATTACAAATTATTGATATTAAGCAAATCTTAGGGAAGCAATAGCCATGAAAGTAGATCTAAATTGTTCTTTTGAATAGGAGGTGCATCTTTACTACATTTCCAATGTATTTTTCTAATTGCTTACATTATTTTGAGATTTTGTTAAAATGAAACTAATAGCCTCTAAGTAATTTTATCTTCTAGGATAGATATATTTCACAAACAATACGGACTTGTGTTATTTGCAAAACTTCCCCATCACTACGCATGCCATCTAATCAAGTTTCTACTTATATGCACTTTTGAATGTCTTCCATTGTTACATTTTGGCTTAAAATTGATATTGGAAATTATTTGAATTTGACATCCCTATGCATGCAGTTCTTAGGAGCAATAGATGAGTCCAAATGAAATGGATAGCTTGAGAAACCTTTTGGTTTTAGTATTATCAATGCAAGGTTTAGACACAGACTCGGGCTACTTACCTGGATCCTTAGCATAGTACAACCCACCAGGTGGTGCCTTTGGTAGTAGCAGGCCCAAGGATTTATCAATGTGGTACACTCTCGTGTGTGGTGTAGTATGTACATCTACTGAATGGAGCTCATATTGATACCTTATGGCTTGCCCAACTCATAGCCTTTCCTAATTGATGGTGCATGGAAAGGCCTTAGTGGCTAAACCTTATGAGAGTGCACCTGTAGATCTCAAATATGTATATCGTCATCAACCTACTTGACGCTTCCCATTTCTAGTGAGTGGTCTGGAATGGTGGATTGTCTACTTGCGTGGTTGAATTCATGATACATGGTGATCGTTTATCATAGGTAGTCGATGGCTTAGTCGTCGCCCTTGTGTTTTGATGGAGATCCTTAGCATTTTGTGTGTCCTTCCTTGTAATTAGATCCTAGCCTTCTAATACGTGGTTGATCACATAGCCTTATTAAGTTGTTATGTCTTAAGAGGTCCCTAGACTCGTGCATTTTTTGAGCTAGAGGCAAAACCACGAACTACACTTAAGTCATAGCCTCATAGTCTTTACTAAATTTGCTTTGTGTTGTAAAACACTATTGAACTACTATCAGTGGTCATGTCAATTAAGTGAGGCTTCTCCTAATGTTGAATGAGTGGCTCCTTCATCCTCCAAAATGAAGCCAAATGACTTGTTCTAAAATAAAAAAAGTAAAATTGGGGTTTTACGAATATATGGAAGATGTTCCATTTTAATCGGCCACAAGGCTAGAAGTTATGTTTCCCACCAAGCACATTCATTCACTGTTCTTCTCTATTTCTGATACAGCTAATTTTCTCAATAGCCTCAGCACATAACTCATCCAATTCTTGACATCAATGCAATAGGAGTAGTTGACATCAATGACAACACCGTTTAGGTCCATACTTGCAACAATATCCCCCTTTGTCATTGATGGCAACATATGATGTGAAAATCTATTTTAACCATCAAGACAAGAACTTCTCTTCATTGATTGACATAGATCCCCTATCACCAACAACCATTCACATGTCTTCTCTTCCTTTACTGCCCTCCCTTTGATTAGCAACCACTTTTTGTTTTTCACATGTCTTCTCTCCCCCCTTTGACATCAATGGCAAAGGGCACATACTTGCAACCACTTCTCATGTTTCAGAATCATACTAACTGCTCCCCCTGAGTAGCAGCCTCCTAGCATCAGTTCAGATCATAACATGTGAAATCGACCAGACAGATGCACATCAGTGCACCTTAATTCAAAACTGGAGGGGTAATAACCCCTAACTTCTCCTTGAGATACTCAAAAGTGTCTTTAGGTAGAGGTTTGGTAAAAATGTCTGCAATCTGATCCTTTGAGGGCACAAACTCCAATCTGACTTCATTCTTGTTCACTTGCTCTCTCAAAAAGTGGAATTTGATAGATATATGTTTTGTCTTTGAATGCAATTGCACTTGAGTTATCACAGAAGATTGTGATAGGTTCTTCATACTGTACTCTGATGTCTCTCAACATTTGCCTCATCCAAATTATTTGAGTGCAACTGCTTGCCGCTGCAATGTATTCTCTTCTGCAGTGGATAGAGATATTGCCTCTTGTTTCTTGCTTAGCCAAGAAACCAATATTTTCCCTAAAAAGAATGCACCACCACTGGTACTCTTCCGGTCATCCACATCACCAGCCCAATCAGCATCAGTATAAGCATGAAGAGAAAAATCATGATCCTTAGGATACCACAATCCATCCTCAACTGTTCCCTTCAAATATCTAAGAATTCTTTTGATTGCCATGACATGAGACTCTCTAGGATCAGCTTGAAATCTGGTAACAAGACCAACATCATTCATAATGTCAGGTCTAGTTTGAGTAAGGTAGAGCAATCCTCTAATCATTGACCTGTACTTTTTCTAATCAGCTTTAGGAGATTCATCATCTTTACTCAACTTACATCCAGTTGCCATGGGAGTATTCATTGCCTTTGAATCTTGCATCCCAAATTTCTTCAACAATTCTTTCACAAATTTGGTCTGTGATATGAAGATTCCTTTCTTTGTTTGAGTGATTTGCAGACCCAAGAAGAAATTCATTTCCCCAAACATAGACATCTCAAATTCACTTTTCATTTGATTTGCAAAAGTTTTGCACATACTGTCCTTCCCTCCAAAAATAATATCATCAACAAATACTTCAACAATCAGAATATTTTCATGATCAATTTTAAAATATAGATTACTGTCAGTAGTACCTTTGTTGAAACCAATATTTAGAAGATGTTTGTCTAGTCTTTCATATTAGGCTCTTGGGGCTTGTTTGCCATACAATGCCTTTTTCAATTTGTAGACCATATCTCCATTATCAAATAGTTAAAATCCATCCGGTTGCTCAATATATACTTCTTCTTCCAAATCACCATTTAGGAAGGCAGACTTGACATCCATCTGATATACCTTGAAATCTTTGAAGGCAACAAAGGCAATAAATAATCTAATGTTGCAAGTATGGGCCTAACCGGTGTTGTCATTGATGTCAACATACTCTTGTTGCATTGATGAAAAGGATTGGATGAGCTGAGTGCTGAGGATATTGAGAAAATTAGTCCTAATCAGGAACAGAGAAGAACAGTGAAGACAGTAAGGTAAAGATCCAAGATAAGATGACTATCAGAGGATACGGTTCAAAGGGTTTGTAGATATGAGTCTTAAGTTAATCCAGTAAAAGTTTCAGAGCTCCGCATAAAGACCTGAAGGAGTTGTGGCCGCCCAAGTAAAACTAGTTCCGGCAGGTGTTCAGAGGTGACAGAGTGAGACAGATAGGTCTGGTGAGATCCAAAAATGCATTATCCTATTCTACGAATTTAAGGGAATGTTGAGGAAGTCTTTGTGAAGTGTTAAATCGATTGGTTCATGGTTTGAAGGTCCGCAAGCATCTATTCCTTTGTGACAGTGATGACAGACTGTGTTCTTAAGGTTCTAGATGAAGGGGAGAAGGATTTCATTAAGCAGATGAAGTGTGGATGTTCTCGGTGATTTAGGCAATCTTGTGAAGGTATTTGGATCGTGTCTAGTTCATGTTGGTGTTCCGCATTAGAGTTGGAGCTTGCAATTGAAGAATAACTTCTGGATGATGGTGTTCTTCCTGAGACTGGCCAACCGGATGTATTACACATCTTGCGGATGTTCTTGTAGATGTTTGCCGACTTAGATGATTATTCCTAAGTCGATGCCTTGTATAAATAAGGGATTGTAAAGTCATTTCAAAGTGTATCTTATGGAGATGAGAGTGTGGTAGCGAGGAAGAGAGTGAAAGGTAGAGCAGAAGTTTTGGGCTTAAATGGAACTGATTCAAGCATGGTAAAGATGCTATTTTCTAGTTCAAGTAGGTGATACTTATCATTTTGTAGACAGTGTGTCTCTTGTAGGCAGTAAGTCTCTTGTGAGAAGTGTGCTCGGGCAGTGAGCCCTAATTGGCATGTGCCATTTTGTTCTTTCTACTCTTCTAACAGAGAATACAATCTTGGGTTAATCACCCCATGGTTTTTCACTTAACCGAGTTTTCCATGTCAAAATCTTGGTGTCTTGTGTGTTGATATGTTTCTACTCTTGATTTAATTACACTATGTTTCATGATTAATTTATTAATATCCTGCTAAATCATAAAGAGGATTTAAGTGTTTAATTGGAAGAAAGTTTTAGACAACTGATTCACCCCCCCTCTCAGTTGTTTATCTTGAATCTAACATCTAATAGCTTCAATCCTTGCCACCGGAGCAAAAGTCTCTTCAAAGTCAACTCCTTCTATTTGAGAATAACCCTTACAGACCAATCTGGCTTTGTTTCTGATGACCTCACCATCTTCATTCAGTTTATTCCGAAAGACCCACTTAGTCCCTATTACATTTTTGTCCTTAGGTCTAGGAACAAGATCCCAAGTGTGATTCTTTTCAATCTACATCAACTCCTCCTCCATTGCTTTAACCCAGCTTTCATCATTGCATGCTTCACTTACTATTTTCAGTTCAACTTTTGAAATCAGACAATACTTCACTGAGTCTTGAGCAATATTTCTTCTTGTTTGAACACCTTTGCTTCTATCTCCTATGATCTGGTCTTCAGAATGATTCAATCTTACATACCTGGGAGTCTTGGGAATCTCTTGCTCTTCTAATTATTGGACAGGTTCATTCAAGCTTGTCTCTTCTTCTTGTGTCTCTAGATTCTCTGGATTAGTCAGAATCTGGACTAGAGTTTGAACTTGTTCTTCTTGATCTATGATATCATTTTGATCATTAGCTTCATACTCATAGTACCTTGAGGGATTTTCCACGCCTTCATCAACCTTCACATTTGTGCTTTCCACAATCTTTCTTAATCTCTTGTTATAACACCGGTAAGCTTTGCTTTGAGTATAATAACCCAAGAATATTCCTTCATCACTCCTAGCATCAAACTTGCCAAGGTCTTCATCTCTTTTGATATAGCATTTCCTACCAAAGACTCTGAAATACTTCACAGTAGGAGTGATGCCAAACCAAAGTTCATAAGGAGTCTTACCGGTCTTGCCTCTGATCTGTACCCGGTTAAGAGTATAAACAACAGTGCTCACAACTTCTCTCCAATAGATCTGAGGAACATTTGCTTCCATCATCATGGTCCTAGAAGCTTCCTGGATGGTTCAGTTATTTCTCTCCACTACTCCATTCTGCTATGGAGTCCTTGGAGCGGATAATTGTCTCTTTATCCCATGTTTCTCATAGAATTCTATGAACTCTCCGAATGTGAATTCTCCACCTCTCTCAGATCTGAGGCATTTTATGTTTATGCCAGTTTCATTTTCTACCATAGCCTTGAATATTTTGAACTTCTCAAGTGCTTCAGATTTCACTTTCAAGAAGGTCACCCACATCATCCGGGAGTGGTCATCAATCAGCAACATGAAATATCTATCTCCTTGCAGACTCCTGATTCTTGCCGGACCACATAGATCAGTGTGCACCAAGTCCAACAATCTAGTTGAAGAATGTTCCTTACTTTTGAATGAGACTCTGTTATGTTTACCTAACTAACATTCCTTGCACAAGCTATTAGTAGGTTTCGCCAATCTTGGAAGATCTCTTACATCCTGGGTGTTGCTTATCTTAATGATATTATCAAAATTCACATGACACATTCTCCTATGCCACAACCAACTCTAATTAATTTGAACAAATAAGAAACTTTTGCTAGTACCAACCAAGTGAAAGATGTTACCTTTTGTCTGAGTACCGGATGCAATCTTAGTTTCAGAGCATTGAAAGATCTTACATTTTCCATTTTTGAATCAGAGATCATAACCTTTGTCTACCAACTGCCCAACACTGAGAAGATTATGCTTTAAACCTTCAACATATAGAACAACACTGGTTTTGTTCTTTCCATCAAAAGAAATGGTTCCTCTGCCTTTAATTCTGCCAGCAGAATTATCTCCAAATTTTACAACTCCAGCTTCATATCTTTCCAGGTTTATGAACTTATATTTATCGCCAGTCATATGGTGAGAGCATCCACTGTCAATGACCCATTCATCCTTTTCTTCAACCTGAGCAGCTAGAGTCCTTTCTATCTTATGATTGGCAGATTCAATAGGCATTGGATCTTCTTCCTTGATGGCAATAAACACCCAGTCATTTCTGGATTTGGTTCCTATATCAGATTCATCATATGTTACTCCTTCATCATCATCTTCTTGAACATAGTAACACTTCTTTTGAAATCTTGATCTATTAGGGTTAGGCCTTGAAAATCTTTCCGGATACCTTGAGGCAAAATGACCAATCTTGTTGCAATTGAAACATTTGAAAGACAATTTTCCTTTATACTTACCGGATCCTCTTGGCAATCTTTTAGCAATAAGTGCTTCAAGTTGTGCAACTTCTGACTCATCTTCTTCCAGATTCTTTCTTGCTTTATCATACCATGTCGATTTCTTTGAGGAATTTTCTCCCGGATCATATCTTTGTTTACCTTTTGCAGAGATACTAGCTTTGAATGCAGATTCAGTCTTAGGAAGTGCATCTCCAAACTCAGCCAATTCAAATGTAGCTAACTTTCCAACCAATTGATCCCTTGTAATGTTTGATAATGATCTAAATTCCTCAATAGTAGTAACCTTGTGTTTGTAAACAGGAGGTAAGGATCTAAGAACATTGGCAACAATCTCATCTTCATCCAATGTTCCACCAGCACATCTAATGCCATAGACAAGCTCATTTACCCTTGGCATAAATGTAGTGATATTTTCATCTTCACTCATCTTCAGGCTTTCAAACTTTCCTTTCAGACTCTGTAACTTTGCATATTTAACATATTTGTCTCCTTCATGTAGAATATCCAGCTTTGTCCAAATTTCATAAGCAGTTTTTAATCCCATAACATTTGTCAGCTCTTTATCAGACAGAGCACTTAGTAGGGCTTCTTTAGCTTGAAGATTATTTTCAGCATTTCTAATTTCATCTAGAGTTGTCGGACCATTCTTCGGAGGAATATACTCATTTGTAGTCATGTTCCAATACTGCTCTCCCATGCATTGCAAGTGACATTCCATGCAACTTTTCCAAAGAGTGTAGTTTGTTCCATCAAACCTTGGACTGTCCTTCTTGTAGGATGACATCTTGGATCTCCTCAAGCGGTTAAGCTTCTTCTAGAAGAACCGGCTCTGATACCAATTGTTGATTTAAGGATAGACAACTGAGAGGGGGGGTGAATCAGTTGTCACAAAAAATGTGTTCCTTATTCACTTAAAACCTTCTTATATTTCAACAGCATATCAATGATTCAATTATGAAAGCATAATGCAATAATTCAAGAGCAGAAACAAACTTAACACAAATAACACCAAAATTTTAACGTGGAAAACCCAGTTAAGGGAAAAACCACGGGGTGACTAACCCAAGATTATATTCTCTGTTAAAAGAATATGAAGAATAAAATGGCACTTGCCAATTGGGGCTCACTGCCTGAGCACACTGCTCACAAGAGGCCCACTGCCTACAGGAGACATACAATCTATAGAAGAGAATAAGTATTACAAACTTGAACTGGAAGTTAGCATCTTTACTATGCTTGAGTCAGTTCCATTCAAGCTCAACACCTCTGCTCTGCTTTTCGCTCCTCTCCCTTACCACCTTCTCATCATGACCAAATAGGATACTTTTGAACCACTTCGCAACTCCTATTTATACATGACATCGACTTTGGAATGATCATCAAAGTCAGCACAACATACACTTATTTTATTACAGAGCATTCACAAAAATATAACTTGACTTGTTACAAAAACTTCTTGCGCATTACTACACTGTCGATCACACATAGCTGGGACTTCAATCTTCTTCAAGAAACATGCTATGCTTCACAAAACACCTTCAAGATCATCCGTAACATGTGCAAATCATCCGGTCGGCCAAGATTGGGAAGAACACCATTACCCAAAGGTAAATCTTCAATTATGAGATTAATCTTTAATGCGGACCAACAACGCGAACTGGACACAAACTGGAGACCTCCACAAGCTTGCTTGAATCACCAAGAACATCCGCACCACTTCTGCTTACTATAATCATTTGTATCTTCATCCGGAACCTGAAGAACATAGCATGATATTGTATTTCCGGATCTTACCAGACCTATTTGTGCCATTCTATCACCACTGAATAGCTACCAGAACCAATTTTACTTATATGGCCATAACTTCTTCAAATCTTCATGCGAACCTCTGAAATATTGACTGGAGTACCTTCAGACACATATCTATAAACCCTTTGATGCACATACTCTGATCTTCAATTGGCTGGGATCTTTGCTTCATAGAACTTCACTATCTTCACTGTTCTTCTCTGTTTCTGATAGGGCTAATTTTCTCAATATCCTCAGCACATAATTCATCCAATACTTAACATCAATGCAATAGGAGTATGTTGACATCAATGACAACACCATTTAGGGCCATACTTGCAACAAAGTGAAGGATATGAATTTGGGCCACATTAATTTAAATGACTTTTGGGAAAGGATACAATCTGAGGAAAGAACCCCTTTAGTAGGAAAAATCGTCAGCAGTGGTTTGCACAAGGTAGGCAGCTTTCCTCCTTCTGTGCCTTGTCCTGAGTTAATGGTTTCATGCACAAATAGTTATTTTCTAGACTCTCAGGAGATAAAAACTCCCATGGTGACTGATGCTACCTTAGGTAATCAATTTTTGGAAATTGTAGACCTGTTAGTAGAGAAGAATGAAGATGAAATAACTGAGGCTGAGTTTAGAGTAAGTCAGGTAGATCTGGGGGCATCAACCACCGAAGGCGATCTATATCACATGCACTATTCAGTGGGCAACATTTCTAAGAGAGTGAAGGATTTGCAGGATGAAAATTCAAGGATGCTAGCACATGTGAGTTCCTTGTCTTCCTTCACTAATTCAATTTATGAGATTGTCACCCCTTCCGTTGAAACTTCTTCTACTGTTAAAATTCCTACTCTCGACCCAAATCTACTCCAACAAATTAAAACTTCTTTGTCTCTGAGGCAAGCTATAGAATAGTGGAATGAAAAGATCATATTTGATGGTCTTATATTTATTGAAGAGATAGTAAAATTGTTTGATTCTATTCATGTTAAGAGAGAAGTTTTAATAGTGGAATTTGAGAGAGTCCAAAGTGATCACCATACTTAGAACATACTTTCAAAGGAAGTACGTGAGATTGCTAACATGGACCCTGGCATCCTACTAGCTAAAGAGATCCTAGCTAATCCCAAAGAATTAGATACTGATGTGTGGGCTGATGTATTGGAATGGAAGATTTGTGTGGTCGCAACAATCGAAGAAGAAATAGGAAAAGCGGTGGCAATTTATTATAAGGAGATGATGAAAATCAAGAGGGACTTTGCTGCTCTGGATATAGAAGCTAATGGCTCTTATAACAAAAAGCTGCTAGACATCAAGCTAATTAAATAGAATTTTAAAAAGGTGGTGAAAGAAGATATAGTAAACTACAATGCTATCATAGGGGAATCATTGGGCAAACTTTCTAAAATGGCGGCCTACATCAATACTTGCAAGAACAACATCGAAGAAATACATCGGAAGGTGACTGACCTTGACAGGGCTATTATGAAGAAGAAGCATCAAATCAACATGATTGGGTCTCCACCTGGCATGGTGTTAATGCCAATTATTGATAAATATAGAACATATAAGGCAAGGTTACGAGCACAGGTACCTCAGGTGGTGCAAAGTGTCAATAAGGAAGGCGAGCGGTCAAGGGAAGACGAGGATATGGATGAGGTGGATGATGGCGATGTGGATTTACAAATCTTGAATTAGTTTAGTGTTTTATTTATTTGCAAGTTATCTTTTATTGGCTCCAAAAATATTGGCTCTGGAGGGCCCTCTTTATTATTGTTTAAAAACAATCTTTAATCGGCTGTTTCAAGAAGCCGTTATGGTTCTTTTGGATAGTTATAGTTGGCTTAGCTATATATTTTGGATGGTTAGTCGAACTGAGGACTCTTCTTTTTTTTAGAAAAATTTTGGTTTTTCTGGGAAGGGTGATAACAACATTTTATTTCTGATTTCTATGATATATGAAATAGTTAATACAGTGGAGTTTCAGGTGATTATGGACTTTGTGTTGTGATTACTTTGAAATGATGTTCTTCCTATGTTGAATGTCATTCTTCTGATGTTAATGGTGTTCATATATTATGGTAGTTGGATGTTATTGATTCTTTCTCACTGCTTCGAATAATTTATCTGTTGGTTTCTTATTTCAAGGCGATGATTTTATTTGTAAGGGTTGTTTTCTAAAATATTCTGTTGTGGTTGGAAGTCTATGAACTTCTTGTGTTAGCATTAGAATTACAAATTATCCTTTATAGCTTTCTAGTCAAAAGCCTTGCCTTTATTATTGCTTTTTGGTTAAAAGCAATCCTAAGTTTACATTCCTCAGAATATCTATAGAAGGTAGATGCGCCTTGTTAAATAAGTAGAGAGCCCGTGTAAAATACCAATATATCGGGTTCAACTGTTGATTACATTTTTCACTTGTCCGGGTGTGAGTATATAGAGTTAGGTGACAAATCTGTTAACCAACACATGTTAAAATTCTTGTGTTATGTGTGTTCAATCTATTTCTACTCTTGTGTTATTGATTCATGCTTTAATGTTTATCTGTTTGCAAGTTGCAAAAGAAGTTTAAAATCAGAAAAGATTAATATTTGTGGGACAACTGATTCACCCCCCTTCTCAATTGTCTGGACTAATTCCAACAATTGGTATCAGAGAAAGGTTCCTCTAGAAGAAGCTTAACCTCTTGAGGAGATTGAGGATGTCGACTTATAAGAAGGATAGTCCAAGATTCGATGGAACAAATTACTTTGTTTGGAAGAGTCACATGGAATGCCATTTACAATGCATGGGTGATGCTTATTGGTTAATAACCAAAGATGAGTATGAAACTCCAGAGAAAGGTCCTTCAACTCCAGATCAAGTCAGATGTGGAAAATAACCTTTGAGCTAAAGAAGCCTTGTTGAGTGCCCTGATTGATTCAGAAATGTCAAATGTTTTTGGACTGAAAACTGCTCATGAAATCTAGAAGAAGTTGGAGAATCTTTATGAAGGTGATGAATATGTCAAATGTGCCAAACTACAAAGTATGAGAGGAAAATTTGAAATTTGAGGATGAGTGAAGATGAAAATATCACAATCTACATGCAAAAGATAAATAAACTTGTGTGTGGTGTTAGGTGTGCTAGTGGAATTTTGGAAGAATCAAAAATTGTGGCAAAAGTGCTCAGATCTTTACTTGATTCATACAAACATAAGGTTGCTGCTATAGAGGAGATCAGGACTGTCTCAAAAGTTACAAGAGATCAGCTGGTTGGCAAAATTTCAGCCTTTGAATTAAGTGAGTTTGGTGATTCTCTTCCTAAGTCTGAAACTGCATTTAAGGCTAGTGTATATGGAAAACAAAGATATGATCCGGATGAAGGCTCTTCAGCAAGGTCAAACAGATTTAGGAAGGCAAGGAAGGATCTTGAAGATGATGAAATTGAAACTGTAGATCTTGAAGCTCTTATTGCTAAAAGAATGCCAAGAGGATCTGGTAAGTATGAAGGAAAGCTTCCATTCAAATGTTTTGCTTGTAATAAGATTGGTCATTTTGCCTCAAGATGTCCAGAGAGGTTTTCAAAACCAAACCCTAACAGATATAAAGGTTAGAAGAATTGTTACTATGTCTAAAAGGCTGGAGAAGGAGTCACAGATGATGAATCTAATCATGGAGGTGCCACTAAAGATGATTGGGTATTCATTGCCATCAAAGAGGAAGATCTGGTGTCTACTGATTCTGATAGCTGTGTAAATGTGGAAAGTGCCTTGGCTGCTCAGGTTGTTGAAAAGGATGAATGGGTGATTGATAGTGGATGTTCTCATTGAAAGGAAATAAGTTACTGTTGTAAATAAGGTGGATAACTGAGAGGGGGGGTGAATTAGTTATCCTAATTATTTAACTTTCTTTTCTTCTTTAACAATTAGTGCAGTATCAAAACTTATAAGCATAAATGAACATGAAAGCAGAAATGAAATTAACACACATAACACAAGGATTTTGACGTGGAAAACCCTATTAAGGGAAAAACCACGGGATGACTAACCCAAGATTGTATTCTGTGTTAAAAGAATATGAAGTACAAAATGGCACTTGCCAATTAGGGCTCATTGCCTGAGCACACTACTCACAAGAGGGTCACTGCCTACAAGAGACTCACTGTCTACAAGGTATAAAGAAAGTAACTAGATGTTTGAACTAATTAGAGGCATCCACATATGCTGAGGTTCAGTTCCGGTTAGGCTCAATAAATTGATCTACTACACTTCATTCTTGCTTTGCTTTAGTGTTGTTGTTTAGTCACATACCGGACTTGTGTTATTGCTTCCACACCTTTCTTTGCCTTTCTTCGCACACTTTCACATTCCACACACACCTTCATACCGAAATCCATCTGGTATATATATCCGCATCAAGGATTTCAACATCTTTCTAGTCAGCATCCAGAATACTCAATATTTTCCCAAACTCTGGTCTGTCAGCTGAATCCATGCTTACTAAGTGATGCGTATAAAAAGATAGTTATAGGAGTCATCAATCATGTTGGCCAACCATGAATGATCCCTCAAGAAACTTGATCACCATTAATTTCTTATCCGGATTGAGGTCTGATGCTCTGCTGGTCAGTTCTTCCTCAGTCTACTCTACCAAACAGGAACCCAACACTTAGGTGCTCATATCTTTTCACTCTTTCATCACCGGAGGCTCAGTCTCTGGAATGTAGTAGTCATGGTACTCCTCTTTACTTCCCCAAGTCTACACTTTGCTGAGAAACTTCTTCTGAGAGATCCGGACCTGACTGTCAGACCTTGCTACATGCTATGTTCTTGTTCACCGGACCAAAACACTCTTCAATCTAACTTTCGATATGGACATACTATGTGCTGCAGATGAGTGGGATGGACTTTGTTGCCATCAATGACAACACTCATGAAGCCACACAGTGTCTCTTGCCAATAGGTACGCGGAATACGCTTCCTACACTGATCTAATGAGGAAAAACTCATGCAAATTTCTTTTGCAGTTACAGATTAAGATGCACATTAACAGAAAATGATAACAATTTCCAAATGCAAACACAAAACTCACAACACAAAATATACATGGGGAAAACCCTTACGGGTAAAAAAACCCCACACTCTAAAGCCGCCCAATATATTATTTAGAAATCACCAAGATTACAATATACTTGTAGAGCAAGCTTTTACAGGAGTATACCCAACTAGAGATTCAGGAGATCATTCAACATCTATAAGATTCTACATACAACCTCCATCTCAAGTTCCTGATATATATGAGATACAATACAACACACTGCCAACGGTAATTACAAAACCATGAGCTGAAACCACCCAAAAGTGGCGCCTAAATTATCTCCCAATTAAAGATGCCTCATGATGTGCCAAACCACACACCACCATGTGTAACTCTCCCCTTTACAGCTCTTTTATGTGTCTAACACATTTTTGCATTTCCCAAAACCGAAGGTCCAACTTCCAGAGGCCATAACTTTTGATTTGGGTGTCTGATTGACAAACCGTTTTATGCGTCGGAAAGCTCATGAAGTGCTCTATCACCCTATAACTCGCTTCACCAGTTATGACAATTTTTGGGCTGTTTAGAGAAGGTTTGATACCCAAAAATTGAGTTTAAAACGTTTTCGGCAGTTTCAAAAAAATAGAAACTTAAATATCTTACAATCTAGATATGATCTTCAGATGAAACTCACCCGAGATGTTCATTTAGCTATTCCGCACCTTCTGGAAAAAATTTGAGGTCAATCCAAGCTCAAACGAAGAACTTACTAAAAATAGTAAGTCTCGCTATTTCTCGCTCTCCAGGAGACTTATGGAAACGTTGAAAGTTTCAGACCACTACCCAAGATAATGGGTATCCAAAAAGACCAAAACTGGGAAGAGTAGTAACATTTCAAAGTTGCAAGGTTGAGACACCTTTCCTAACACTCATCATATGACTGGTGATAAAAGTAAGTTTGTAAGGTTTGAAAATTATGAAGGTGGATTTGTGAAATTTGGAGACAACTCAGCTAGTAGAATCCATGGCAGAGGTTCTATCTCTTTTGATGGTAAGAATAACACAAATGATGTTCTGTATGTGGAAGGACTGAAGCATAATCTTCTTAGTGTTGGTCGGTTGGTTGACAAGGGTTATGATCTCTAATTCAAGGATGGTAAATGCAGAATCTTGGAAAGCTCTAGAACTAAAATTGCATCAGGTACACAAACTAGAGGTAACATATTTCAATTAAGTAGTTCTGGTAAAAGTTGTTTGATTACACAGTCAGATCAGAGTTGGTTGTGGCATAGGAGAATGTGTCATGTGAATTTTGATAACATTGTCAAGATAAGTTGTACTCAGGCTGTGAGAGATCTTTCAAGACTTGTGAAACCTAATAGCATGTGTAGAGAATGTCAATTGGGCAAATAGAACAAAACATCATTTAAAATTAAAGAACAATTTTCAAGTGGGTGATTGGAACTTGTGCATACTGATCTATGTGGTCTTGCTAGAAATAGGAGTGTGCAAGGAGATAGATATTTTATGTTGTTGATTGATGATTACTCCTGGATGATGTGGGTAACTTTCTTAAGAGAAAAATTAGAAGCCCTTGACAAATTCAAAGTGTTCAAAGTTATGGTGGAAAATGAGATTGGTGTGAAGATAAAGTGTCTGAGATCCGATAGAGGTAGAGAGTTTACCTCCGGTGAGTTTGATACATTCTGTGAAAAGCATGGAATAAAAAGACAGTTATTTGCTCCTAGGACTCCTCAGCAAAATGGAGTTGTGGAAAGAAAGAACTAGATCATTCAAGAAGCTGACAGGACCATGATGATGGAAACTAATGTTCCACAAGTTTATTGGAGAAAAGCTGTGAGTATTGCTGTCTACACTCTTAACCGAGTGTAGATCAAAGGAAATTATGGTAAGACTCCTTATGAACTCTGGTTTGGTCATCCTCCTACTGTAAAATATTTCTGAGTTTTTGGTAGTAAGTGTTATATCAAAAGAGATGAAGATCTAGGCAAGTTTGAAGCAAGAAGTGATGAAGGAATTTTTCTGGGTTACTCTACTCAAAGCAAAGAGTACCGGTGCTTTAACAAGAGGTTGAAAAATATTGTTGAAAGTACTAATGTCAGAGTTGATGAGAGAAAAGAAGAACATTCCTAGTCTTGCGGATATGATTTAGAAGATCAAGATGAAAATCCAAGTCAAGGAAGACAAATTCAAACTGAGACTCAGATCCAGATTGATCCGGAAAGCTCAATGACTTAAGAGGATAATGCAAAAGTTGAGGAACAAGTTCAAGAAATAGAAGTTCAAGCTGATCCCAAAACTCCCAGGTATGTAAGGATGAATCATCCTAAAAATCAGCTCATAGGAGACAAAAATAAAGGTGTTCAAACTAGAAGAAGAAATGTTGAAGATCAAGAAGAGATTTGTTTGATTTCAAAGATTGAACCAAAATTAGTAAGTGAAGCCTGCAATGATGAAAACTAGTTAAAAGCAATGGAAGAAGAATTAATGCAAATTGAAAAGAATCACACATGGGATCTTGTTTCTAGACTTGAGGACAAAAATCTGATTGGAACTAAATGGGTCTTCTGAAACAAACTAAATCAAGATGATGAAGTTGTAAGAAAGAAAGCAAGGTTAGTGTGCAAAGGATATTCTCAAGTGGAAGGAATTGATTTTGAAGAAACTTTTGCTCCAGTGGCAAGAATAGAGGCAGTCAGATTGTTTTTTGCATTTGCTACTTATAAAGATTTCAAGGTCTATCAGATGGATATCAAGTCAGCATTCCTAAACGAAGAACTAGAAGAAGAAGTCTATATTGAGCAACTGGAAGGATTTTAGTTGACTAATCAGAAAGATATGGTCTACAGGTTGAGGAAAGCATTATATGGACTCAAACAAGCCCCAAGAGCCTGGTATACGAGATTAGATAAGTATTTATTAAAGCTAGGATACAACAAAGACATTGCTGACAATAATCTTTACTTCAAGATTGATCATGAGAACATTCTAAAATTGTTGAAGTATTTGTTGATGATATCATTTTTGGTGGGAATGAGAGCATGTGCAAAACATTTGCTGATCAAATGCAAAGTGAATTTGAGATGTCCATGTTTGGTGAGATGAATTTCTTCTTAGGTCTGCAAATCACTCAGTCAGATAAAGGTATCTTCATATCTTAGTTAAAGTATGTGAGAGAACTGTTGAAGAAGTTTGGAATGGAAGACTCAAAGCCAATAAGTACACCTATGGTAACCGGATGCAAGTTGAGCAAAGATGATGACTCCCCTAAGGCAAATTAGAAAAGGTATAGATCAATGATTGGAGGACTGCTCTATCTGACTCAGACCAGACCTGACATCATGAATGCAGTTGGACTTATTGCTAGATTTCAAGCTGATCCAAAAGAATCCCATGTTGTGGCAGTCAAAAGAATTTTTAGATATCTCAAGGGGACAATTGATTATGGATTGTGGTATCCAAAGGATAATGACTTCACTCTTCATGCATATACAGATGTTGATTGGGTAGGAGATGTGGATGATAGGAAAAGTACTAGTGGTGGTGCATTCTTCTTGGGAAGAAGATTGGTCTCTTGGATGAGCAAAAAGCAAGAGGCAATATCTTTGTCCACTGTAGAGGCAGAGTATATAGCAACAACAAATAATTGTACTCAAGTTCTGTGGATGAAACTACTGTTGAAAGACATCAGAATTGTGTTTGAGGAGCTAGTTACAATCTTCTGTGATAATTCAAGTGCAATAAGTATTTCAAAGAATCCAGTGTTGCATTCAAAGACAAAGCATATTTTTATTAAGTTTCATTTCTTGAGAGAGAAGGTAAATGAGAATGAAGTCAAATTGGAGTTTGTGTCTTCCAAAGATCAAATTGTGGATATCTTCACTAAGCCTTTTCCCAAGGATACTTTTGAGTATCTCAAAGAGAAGTTAGGGGTTATTACCCTTCCTGATAAGAATTAAGTTGCACTAAGGTGCATCAGTCAGGAGGAATTCACAGTCATATTTTGTGATGCAGATTGATGTTAAGAAGATACTACTTAGGGGGAGTAGTTAGTATACAAATTTTGGGATCAGTCTAAAATAAAAAGGGAGAAAAGATTGCAAATATGTGCCCTTTGCCATTGATGTCAAAGGGGGAGAGAAGTTCATGTGAAAAACTAGTTGCTGATGAAAGGGGGAGCAGTGAAGAAAGTAATTGTAGAAGTGAGAAGAGAAAGAGGGAGAAGTTCTTGTCTTGATGGTTGAATTTAGTTTTTCACATCATATGTTGCCATCAATGACAAAGGGGGAGATTGTTGCAAATATGTGCCTAAGCAGTGTTGTCATTGATGCCAACATATCCTTGTTGCCATTGGTGTCAACTGTATCCTATTTTGCTGCCTGTATAGAAGACCAGATTGTTGAGGATATTGAGAAAATTAATGGAGATAAATGTATGCGAGGCATATGGCTATGTAGAGGTTTGTTGGAAGAAGCTTCAGTTAAGATTTGAGAGGTTCACATTAAGATCTGAAGAAGGTATGGCCATCTGAGTAGAACCGGCTCCTGCAATATTCAGGAGAGTCAGAGTGACAAGAAAGAGGTCTAGATTGCTCCAGTAATGTAAAATGATGATCTACAGATCTAGAGACATTTTTGGGAAGTCAGTGTGTATCATCCATTCAAGTAGTTCGTGGGCTGGAGGTCCACAAGTAATCTTTCTAATGTGACAATCTTGGTAGACAATGTTCCTGAGGTTCTGGAGGAAGATGCAATTGATTCTGATGATTTGGAGGAGTGCAGATGTTTTTGTTGAATTCAATGTGCTTGTGGAAGTTTTTGGATCATGTGACTGCTATGTTGGAGGTCCGCATTGAAGATTGAGTTGGCTATTGAAGATTTCCCTCTTGGTGTTGTTGTTCTTTCCAGTCTTGGCTGACCAGATGATTCAAGTATGTTGTAGATGATCAAAGAGATATTCTCTGGAGCATGGCATGTTGTTCGAGGTAGATTCAAGTCTTAGATATGTTTGGATGACAGTATAGTGATCCACATTAAGACAAGCCGACCTTGATGTTTATTCCAAGGTTGATGAAGCATATAAAAGTGTGTAGTTGAAGTGTGACAAATCACCCTTGTGCAAAAATAATAAAATCTAAGGAAAGGATCAAAGGCAGAGTAGAGAAGAGAAGAAGCAGAAGAACAAGAGTTGTCGAAGATGAAGAATTAGAGAAGAAGTATATGGGGCAGAGAAGAAGGTTTGTAAGCATTTCAATGTTACTGAACTAGGCATGAAGTAGATGCTATTTATCAGTTAATTCCTTCTGTACTAAACACAAATGCAGTAGGCAGTGAGCCTCTCTTGAGCAGTGAGCCCAAAGACATGTGCCTTCTCTTTTCATTTAAGTACTTTTAACAGGGTACGAATCTTGTGGGTTAACCCCCACCGTGGCTTTCCCTTAACCGAGTTTCCACGTAAAAATTCTTGTGTTATGTGTGTTCAATCTATTTCTGCACTTGTGTTATTGATTCATGCTTTAATGTTTATTTGATTACAAGTTGAAAAAGAAGTTTAAAATTAGAAAAGATTAATATTTGTGGGACAACTGATTCACCTCCCTCTCTCAGTTGTCCAGACTAATTCCAACAAGACAATCGCTACAAAAACTTATCAAAATGATGTAAATCAAAATCAACATTAAACCCCTCAAAAAACATCAAAAACACCCAACATATAAGAAAACTTGTCAAAACTCAGTTGCAACACAATGGTAATTTCAAGGTAAAATTAGAGAAGAGCTCAAGTTCTCACTTAGAGCAAACAGCAAATACAAAATAACAGTCTAACCCTCTTTTTGAACTCAACTCCTTTTATACCTTTTGAGGGAATAAAATATTAATTCCCCTTTTTCCTCCATATTCTCCTCAAAATAATTTAAAAAAACATTTTACTGTGTGCAAAAGTCCCCTTATATCCCCTTGAGCCTAGCGCCACTTAACTGTACAACTTAAAGTACCTTTTATTAAATAATTAAATAAGTTGTAAAATAGAAATATAAAATAAAGTTACTTTTTGACAACTTCAAATAATTATTTAATCTATTTTCCCTTTACCAAACCAATTAAACTACGAGAAAACTTAGGAAAATAGGCTAATTTATATCACACTTCTCATGCACATGAAGGGGACATTACAAGTTATACTAGGAAGCTAATACTATCTTCTTAAAACACACAAATTATAAGAAGTTAATGTTATCTTCCTCACAAATCAATCTCAATTCAACCCCAACTTGAATCTTCCCTTTCCATCAAGTAGAGTACCCCAAGGTTGGAAGAGGAGAAGAGGCAAATAAAAGTTGGACTCTGTAATGACACATTCACAATAGTTCTTCAAGAAGCCCAAAGCTTCTCTTGGGTTCTTTGATTTTGAAGCAATTTCATCTTGTAGTAATTGTATGGCTCATCTTGCCTAAGGACTACAACAATTTATTATTTCTTCTTACTTTAAGTTTATTTGTTGCTTTCTTGGGTAGTGTTAGATCTAGATTGCTTTTTTCATTTACTGTAGTAGATTAGAAGTTTCATTTACTTTCAAGTGCATTTTAAAATAAAAAATGACAAAAAAACATACCATAGAATGCATGAAAAATTCATATAGTTAATTAGCTCACACTTCATTTCAAAAAAGCAAAAAAAAAGAAGATTTGCTTCATTTATTGCATGCATATAGATTAAGCCTTCATAGAAAAGAAAAAAGCAAAGCAAAAAAAGAAATCCTTGATTCCACCAGAAGTCATACAATAAGGGTCAACAAGTCATCTAAACAAAATCCTCCTCTTCCTTTAGATTTGGATTTCACATCCTCACCTTCCTTGGCCTCCTCATCCTAGGTAGGTTCTAAGGAACTTCCCTTTCCTCTAAGAAAAGTGTGGTCACCTTTCTTGCTTGATATTTTACAATTACCTTGATTGAGTTTCTCCTTAACTCTCATAGCATATCGATATGCTTCATCAATTATATTTATTTTGATTAGGGATAGCTCATCGTGAATTTGTAACCACAACTCATTGAGGTATCTAGCAAAAACATGCTCACCATATTCTCATAGATCTACCTAGGTTTGCAACCTCATAATTTTTTCTTAAGTATTCTAGTACAAACAACTCCCTTTGTTTCAAGTTTTAAAACTATTTGAACAATCTTTGTTATTAATCTATAGGTAAGAACTTGAATCTCACTTGTTTCAACATCTTGGGCCATAATATGATTTTATATTTTCCTTATCTTCTCTAATTATTTTGGAGGTTATCCCACCATAAGGCAGAGTGAGACTTAACCTTTGTCACTGTACACTTTACTCTCCTTGGATACTCTACATGGATTTTCCATGTCAAAATATTTCCCTAATTCTTGTAGCTAATCGATGAACAAATCAAGATTTAAATCACCTTTAAAATTTCAAACCTCGGTGTTAACTCTAGTCCCTTGTTTTGATATAGCTTGAATTGACCTATCCATGGAATTTACTCTTCTATTTGTTGTATTTCTATCCAAACCTCGAAACTCTCTCAATTTCCACCAACCCACCCGTTCTAATAAACAAAAACCCCACTCAAAAAAAAAAATTGTTATTCTAAAATTAAACAACCCTCAATTAATCCACTATAACAGTCACATTTTATTTTTATTTTTTCTTAAAATATCTCAACACCTGCAATTAATAGGAAAAGTTGACCGTTATACAAGAAGCATCGTAAAACTAGGAAAATAAAAATATAAAAACATGTTCAAATTAAAAATCCTATTTCATTAATATCAAATTCTGATCTTTCCTAGATTTATAACTAGCATTTGCTCCTGACAGAGGTGCAATAGCTACGCTGATAGAAAATGATAGGTAAGTTAATATGCTAGAGAGTAGAATTCAATTAGTATATTAAATATACATTATTTTTATTTACCATTTTTTTGTGTATAAAGTAATTTTATAATCAATCGAAGGAATGTTTTGAAATCACTTCAATTTTGTTTGGAATGCGATCCCCAATTTCCTTTGCTTCTATCAGATGAGCCAAGAATGAGTTTGCACTTATATCATAAAGGAATGCTTGCTTTTATTTTAAAGGTGTATATTGAAAACAATAGGATGTTAGTTTGTGTTAAGCAATGGAAACAAAGACAAGGAAATCTATTATTAGTAATGTAGACAAATTTCTTGATGCATTGGTACACAATAGTCAAAACATCCACCTATACATCTTGAAGGTGTGAATGTATTAGGTTAATTTTTTTCTTTTCTAAAGCATATATTATGAAGATGATAAGAAAATAATATATTGAAAGGTTATCTACAAAATGTTGCATTCAAATTTACATTCTCAAAATTGTTATAGTGATTCACTTCTTTCATTGTCATCTTGGAGGCATTGTATGGAAAAAAGTACGCAAATATCATGCAATTTTTTAGAGAATATCTAGAGCCTTGTGAAACCAAATCTTATGATAGGAAGACAAGTCCCTAATATTTTATCAAGGCCACAGATCACTATCCTTCAGATTACACATTGAATCGAAATAAAACTATATAATCTACATAATACAATTAAAATAATATTTAGTAATGTAAATAAAAAATTGGACTCTAGATTCTTTAGAGAACATGGTTGAATATGACCTAGAAAAATTTATATAACCTCATTTTATAAGATTTTTATATGAAAAGAAAATTATTACCTCATCTAATAAGAAATTTGGTTGCTAATTGGAATGAGGACTCTTTCTACTCAAATCAACCAATGTAATAGTTGAATATATTTAGTTTAGTTTACTAGGAGACCAAACAATAGACTAGGTGCAGGATTACAAAGGGAAGGCCAACACATATGCAAGTATAGTCCATAATACCTGCAATTTCAAGCTAATTACAAATCACATCAAATAAAATATTATCAGATAAAAAATACATTTTTTGGCACATTTTTAAAACGACGTGAGACAAAACACACAAATCTATCCGACGAGTTTAGAAAACTTCATAGCTTGAATTAATGTTTTGCTTCCACTACACTACTATTAAATCTATGTTCTATATACAATCGTATGAACCGTATGCCAATTTGTCATTTATTGGGAAAAATTACTTACTCTAATGTTTAATAGTGTGAGTTTTGGGGCAGCAGGAGACACACAATATGTATACAATAGTAGAGAGCTATATTTTTATACTAAATTATCTAATTTTATTCTTTCCTTTATAGTAAGAAGCTAAATATTGATGATGGATCACATATTACATCCTTTCATTTAAAAAAAAAAAATTAATGGAAATAGATTTACGATTTAGTGTATTTTATTATGCATACAAATATATTATTCTTAATCTAATACATTTATTTCTTGTACTCTCTAATATGTTGTACTTAACAATATAATTTCCTATTAGGGTGCAAGTGCTAGTTAAATAGTAAGTTAATATCGACAACATGGTCTTGTCCTCGATGATGGTGCCACCAGTTCAATGTTTATTAATAGTAAGTTTAGTTTTCTATTAGTAGTAAGTTTATCTCGACAACTTCCTCACTTATCATATGTAAAAGATTATACATCGTTAACATCTTTCCGCATGGGTACCCCATTTTTTTTGTTTTTATTTGTCACAAATGTGTTAAATAGTAAACTTGTTTTAATTTCTAATCAATATCTCATTGCTCAAACTTTGCTATTATTGAGTACACATACTCTATGACTTTTCTCTTGTTTCTAGGGTCTAATCAAGGTTTTTCGTAAGGAGTTAATGTGATTGTTGAACTATTTTTTAAAAAGGGGCAATTCTGCGTAAAATTTTCTTGGACTTGGACAATGATGATGATGTTATTTTATTGATTAATGAAAAAATTGACCACATTATTTTAAAAATTTGGAGGTAGGGAACTTGTGTATGGAACCCTTTCTCCCATGCTAGTTGCTCTATAGTTCTTCCACCATGTATAAAAGTTTGCAACATAACACTTGCAAGCCATAAATAAGGTACACTAATTTTCTCCCTTCCCATGGACAATGAGGATTTTAACCATGATTATGTATAAATAGAAGTTTTGTTTGATAAGGAGGATGATGGTAGAGGTGAGTGGACCCTTAACAAGGTCTCACTACAAATGTTTGCAAAGAGGGCAACTATAGTGTCAACAACACCCATCCAAGCTTCGTATGTAGGTATTTATGAATAAACACATAAAAGTTGCAACAATTGTGGTTTCATTCCCAACAAGAAAACAATGCAAGTGTGTTCTTTTGATCTCCAAAATTCACTTTAAAGTTATCAATTTCCATGTTTGTTGTCTATTTGCTTGATTTATTTTAATTTGATCTTTTCTAGATTGGTGTCTACTCAAGTTGGATGTCCAAGCTTCACAAAAGTGTGCAAAACAAGTTGGAAATGTTCTAGGTTCAATCTTTATTTTCTTTTAAATCTTGGAGAATAACTATTGTACATGGAAATGTAGTGGTCCCAACTATTTAGGACCCACGTTTGGAGTCAAGGGCTCCTTCCCCTCTGTTGTTTTCTTCTCCTTGTATCCCCTTTTGTTTGCATGCCATGGGGAATGAGGTGGTGTCTTGTGTTGTTCTAGTGGCTAATGGTTCTTTGTAGGTTGCATCTTAGTGTTTTGAAGGTGTCGCTACTCTAACCCTCACACCTGTTAAGGAGGCACAGTTCAGTGGCATAGCCCTTTTGGGTTCTTGTGTTTAATAGTCTAAGAATAAATCTTGGGTCATTGTTTCTAAGGATCAATATATGTCTACGTCGCTATCCTTTGTGCCAACGGACGTGAATCAGGGTCTTTCTCTTGAGATTCCTAATTCAATTGTTGACAAAGTGACCTTGCGGTATAAGAACACTCTCATTGGGTGTTTTTTAGGGTTAAGGCCTAACATTGATGCCTTTAGGAGATGGGCCAGTAGAAATTTGTCTCATTGTGGTTGTTTGGAAATTATAGCCATGGAGAAGGGCTTCTTTTTTATTTCTTTTTCAAGCCATGAAGATTGTGTTGAAATTGGCATATGCCTGGCCACTCCACTTCTAGATGCTTGGTCAATAGAAAGTTGCAATATAATGAAAAGAAGAAAGTTCACTCAATGCATGGTCTTCCTTAGGGAGAAGGGATGCCTCTTCAGGATATTGTTGTTACAAATAATGTCTTTGGGGAGCATTTTTTTGAGGCAAAATTAATAGTTCATTCTCTTGGCAACAAGTTGCGATGTGAGGAGCTTTAAAGTGAGCCTGTTGGTAGCCCCTCTTGATTGCTACAACTCTTTATTAGAAATGAAGGTGCAAACCACACAACAAAAATCTAGTTCAAACCTTATTTATGTCCTCTAAAAAATGTAGAATCAATGGAGACTGCAAATGAAATAAAACCCACTACACAAAAATAACATGCATTATGAAGTGAACACATAACACAGTATGTAACATGGAGAAAACCCTTTCAGGTAAAAAAAAACCCCACCAAGAAAAGAGGCTCCAATTTGTATTATCTTCAAATATGAGATTACAATACATGCACTTCCTCTCCTTCTTCAATATTCAATCCATCAGTGCCTGTTACTCTCAACTTTGCTAAAAGTGTAGTACAAATATCCTTATAGAAGGGGGTTGCCTTCTAGGGCAAGAAAATCAACATAATATCGACCATCAAATCTATGACCTAATGATGAATGGTCTAGACTTACAATGATAAAATATAAATAAAATGAGGTTTTGGGGGCACTGCCCCAGAACCCTCGTCGGGGCGCGCGACCCCCAGACCCCTCGCAGATGAATTAGTGTTGGGGACCGTATATAAACATGCGGCTAAAACAAGATCGCTTCTGGTGAAACCTTTCATCCCTTATGGGTGATTTACAAACAATATTAGGAGTAATTAATTACATAAGATTTACAAGGTTGATGGCACCTTAATCCTAACATTTTCCCACTTGACATTATACATTGTAAATACCCATAGTAAAACCATAAAATAATCAGGCACTAGAAGCAAGGCCCATGGCCTCTCTGCACCAAACAAATTTCTCTATGGTCACAGGCTTGGTCAAAGCATATGCAACATTCTCCTAAGTGTCTACCTTCTTCAAGTCAATTTGTCTGCTTGCAACCATTTCTCAAATAAAGTGATACTATACATCAACATGCTTAGTCTAATCATGATACATAGGATTCTTGGCTAAACAAATAGGACTTTGGCTATCACAACCAATCTGAATGATCTTGCAATCAAAACCAGTACCTGTACACAATCTCCTCAACCAAACTGACTCCTTAGAGACATGGGTCGCACCCATATACGTTGCTTGGTGGTGGACAATGTTGGAATTAGGGCAGACAACTGAGAGGGGGTGAATCAGTTGTCTCAAAACTTTAATACTTTCTACCGTTAATTCTTCTTTACTAGTTAATAACAAATTAATGATTTAACCATGAAAAGTAAGAATCAATAACACATGAGTAGAAGCACAATAACACACTTGACACTGAGATTTTTAACGTGGAAACCCGGTTAAGGGAAAAACCATGGTGGGGGTTAACCCACAAAGATCATACTCTATTAAAAGTATTACAAATGGGAAGGCACATGCCTTCAAGCTCACTGCCCAGAGCTCATTGCTCAAAAGAGGCTCACTGCCTACAAAATGATTACAAGAAGATTATAGATTGTTTGAACTGATGAATAGCATCCGCCAATGCAAGAATTCAATTCCGGTTAGGTACATAATACTGATCTTACACACTTCATCTTCACTCTGCCCTATTTACTGCTTTGCCATGATTCAAACCTTAGATCTCTTCTCTTTTGCACTTCTATCTACCCTTTTCGTGCTTACTCCATATTTGCATATCATATTTGTCAATACACTCGAATCCATCGGCTATATATATCCACCTCAATAAATTCAATCACCTTTCTGTCGGCCTTATGAAGAACTTAACAAACAATACAAGTACTATGTTTTGTCAGCTGAATCCATACACCAATATTGATGCGTACCAGAAATAACACTTGCAGGTCACCATACATGTCATCCACTAACATTATATTCCATATGCAACTCACCAAAACACTTCTACTAGATCTGCACAAGGATCTAACACAAGTCAGCCTGTTCTTTACTGAATTGTTCTGTCATATTAGGACTCGGTACTCAGATGCTCATAACTTTCAATCCCTTTGTCACCGGAGGCTGAAATCTTGGATTTAGATTGTCCTAACATTTCTCTACACTCCCTCAGATTCGCAACACACAATGATTAACTGGAAAGGTCCGCTGACCAAAATACTGAACTCTACCATATACCCTGTTCCTGTCTATCCAGCTTGGACAAATCTTGGAACTAACTTCCGGTATGATCTGATATTGCATTGCGGATGTGTGGAATGGACTCATTTGTCATCAATGACAACACATGACATGTATTGTAGTGTCTCTTGCCAACAATCTCCCCCTTTGGCATTGATGGCAACACTTAGTGAAAAATGACTAAGTGTCAGTGTCTCTTGCCAACAATCTCCCCATTTGGCATTGATGGCAACACTTAGTGAAAAATGACTAAGTGTCGTAACTGACTCCCCCTACTGTGTACACTTATATATTCTTCCACTACTCCCCCTTTGATGGATTCTTCATTTTCTTTCATTTTTTTCTGTCTCTCACTCCCCCTTTGACATCAATGGCAAAGGGTGGGATCCACAAACTAAAATTTACACAATAAATCTATATACAAGGCCGCATATGTACAAATAATCCATGTATTATATTTACATGAACTTAAGAATATCTGCAAAACTATTTTTCAACTGCACAAGTTTAGAGGCCCAACTTCTTTTCATGCCATCCAAAATTGAGATGTGTCCACTTAGTAGGAATGCTTGTGTTTCTGTTTTCTTCAGATCTGAAGGATCACTTGTCCGGACTACAACTTGAGCTTCTGATAAAGTAGTAAACATTGTTTCTAACTTGGGGGAAATTAATCCCCGAAGCTCACACATTCTCTCCACAATATTGCTCTTTTCTTTAACAAGTTTCTTTATTTCATCAGTCAAGATGATTGCTTGACATTCCTGACTTATCGGAGAAACTATTAGAGGATCAAAATTTTGAGATAGATTCAACAATTTTTGTTCCTGCTCCTTTATCTTCTTCTTAATATCCTCAATAACTTTGGGCCAAGATAGACAAAATTTGTATATATCACCTCCGTCATTAAGAGAATTTTGAATACTCTTTATACTGATATCAAGTACCTTTCTATCATTCCCTATTAAGCCCATTAGCTCACTAAATCTCTTATCCAAAAATTCATTCTGGACTTTAATCTCTACAGAATTCTCAAAGGACTCAAAGTGTGTACTTACAGAATTTACAAGGCTCTTCAGATTTCTAGAGGGAGAATCAGATGGATTCTTCTGGAAAGTTAGTATTATCTTCTCCAATATATTGGATGCAAGGCCTAACAGCTCATTGTCCTCTATGTGAGATTTCAATATCTTTTCTCTTGCCTTGGCTTGAGTGAAAGATGTTATCTTCATCATTTGGACCGGAGAGAGAGTATCCAGGTTGATTGGTCCTTGAATTAGTTCTGGTTCATCAAACTCTAACATCTCTTTACTTAGGAAACTCTTCACCGCATCTACAGTGTCTCTTGCCACAATTTCTGGACCACCTTCCTTTCCTTGAGTTTTCTCAGTGTCAGTATCAGGACTATTTTGTTTGGGTGCATCAACATTTGTACCATCTTCTTCTTCTTTATCTTCCTTACCCTTGACTTCTTCTTCCTTTTGTTGTGAGTCAACTTCAGTGGGAATTTCTATTTCCATGTTTACTTCTGTGTTAACTCCATCTGTTTGATCCTGAATATCCTTTTTGTTTTCAGCCTCTTCTGATTTGTGATCCTCATTCTTCTCAAAGTCATCTTGAGTAGGACTTAGTGTCTCCACATAGGTTTGCTCTGGAGGATCTAGAGTATCATGTTGGTCATCATTTCCCTTTCCAGTCTCTTCTTCTGAAGTTTCTTGTTCTGGAACTGAAGGATTGCCTTTCTCAACTTGTTCCTCTGAAACAACATAATATCTATCTTTATCTAGGGCCTTCTTCAAAATTTCCTCTGTTTCCTTTACAACTTCCTCAGTTTTACCAAGCATTAGCTTGTTCATCTGGATCTTGCTTCTGAATTCCTCCTTTACTTCCTTGAGGATTTTATTTGCTTCCCTTCTAGTCATTGGAGAGGACACATTCTCTGAGTTCTAGGTCTTTAGCCTTAGTGGCTTCCTTCCTCATCTCTAGTATATTCCTTAAACTTTTAGGAATTTCTTGCAAAATTTCCAGTAGAGATCTATTGAATTTAGTCAAGTATAGGATGGTGGCATCCTCCAAGATTTTCTTATTTGCTTTATCAAAACTATCATAATATTCTTTGATAGGCCTTATATTTCCATGAACAGTAATTATTTTTACAATTTCATCAACTGTCATAGCAACCTTACCAGTCTCTTTCTTTTTACTTGCCTTTTTGCTTCCGGAAGGCTGGTCCTCAGAAGCCTTTGAAGTCTTGGCTCTCTTAGATCTTATATCTTTAACTTCTTCATCTGTCTTCGTCTCCTCATCATCTTTTATGCTCATATAAATTCTTGTGGCCTTTGTTTTCTTTCTCTTTCTTCCTTCACCAGATGGTCTAGCTTCTGGTGTCTCAATAGGAATGAACTTGGATTGCTCAGAGACAGTTGCAGAACTTCTTATTTTTCTTGATGAGCTAGGTGTGACTTCCGGAGCAGCTACTGGTTCACTTTCTGCTCTCTCTTTTGAAGCTTGCTTAGTTCTTCTCTTCATCTTTTCAACAACCTCTTTAGTCAAGCCAATACTTTCTGCATATGCCTTAACTTGCTTCTGGACTTTTCTCTTGGTTTCATCCTTTCGGAGTTCTACATGTATTTTCAAATGTAACTCATCATAAGCTCCAAACCTTTCTACTTCAGGATCTCTTGGTTTGCTTAACAATTGTTGGGAATATAGTTCAAGAACATGTTCACCTACCTCATAGCCCATAGGCATGATCCATACTGTCCTAGGCTCTACTACCTCCATCAGGCACTCATCAGTATCTATCATAAAACATATGGTGTCTTTGTACTTTGCTACAACTGATTTTGGGATTCTCTCCCTGGCATGCATAGTGCTCTGGAAGTTTTTGAAATAGCCCCAAAGTGTGGTCTTTTGGGCATTAGCATCTCCAATACTATACAAGTATTTCCTAGTCTGCATGACCAGTGGTTCATTATTTGTCCAGTAAAGACTAGGTGTCCCGGACATTTCATTCATGAAGTAGAAAAATAGGCACATAACAAGGGTGCCATATTTGAAGATATTCTTTCTATCTTTCTTTATCTTACCTAGATTCTCCATTAGTTGATTCAATAAGAGTTCACATAGGTCATAATCTGTGTTTTCCTTCACTATTTGATAGGCTGCATAAATTACAGTCCCAAAGACTGAGCTCTCTCTACTGGAGTGGTAGATCTTGTAGCCTAATACCATGGATGCAAATTTTACTGCCGGATCAGTTATATCATTGATGGTCATGGCCCTTTTGTCATATTTTGATATGGTTACCTCTGCAACTGTCTGATTCCTTATGGACTTCAGCATGGGCAATCCTCCGATTGAGTTCAACCCTGTTACAATTCTGATTGCATCTTTAGTTATTTTGAATGGCTTCCTTAACCACATAAAGTTTCCATGCATTCGGCTCAACACATATCGAACCCACTCATCCTCATCAAAAGATGGAAACTGAATAACCTGAGTGAAATGTTTATCCTCTAGCACTTTGTAGTCTGGTTTAAGATTGTAATTATCATCTTTCAGGTAGTCGTCATACACATCTATCAGTTTAGAGTTTCCAAATTCATCTAAATTGCAGTGTATATACGTCCTAATATCCTCCACGTGTAAAACCCCATTCAGAACCTCAAAGAATGCACCCATTGGATCCACATCCATAGATTTGTAAGGATGTTTCTTAAATTTAGGTCTTGGGCGCTCAGTAATGTCAACAACTAAGGGTGTAGCCATTTGCAGAGATTGAAATTTTAAAGAGATTTCACAGGAAACAGAAATACCTTGTTCCGCAGATTAGGGTTTTACTTGGAAATCCTCCTCGTGCTTCAACTCTTGAAAGTTCTTATCTCAGAACTCGTTCACCTCTTTTCTCCTTGGATGCAAAGTGATTTTGAAATTACTTGGGTTACTTTTTATCCTCTGCATTCTAACTTTTTATTGCAATAAATTGTCTTTGCCCTAATTCATTCGATTACTCTGTCTGTTGATGTAGTTTCTCATGAATTGCTCCACAAATCACCATATCCACTTCTTTTCTTCTGGAAATTCTTTTAAAAGATCTGTAATAGCCCATTTTACCTTTACTCATCGTTCAAGATTCAGGCACCCACTTATTGGCTGGGGGAATTAGATTTTTATTGTAGCTCCCCCTGAGCCAGAGCTCCTAGTTTAATTACCGGAAGGATTATCAGCACCTAATTCCGGTGTGGACCCGTCACCACTATTCATTACACCTTTCTTCACCCAAATTTTGTTCATTTCACTTTGAATCTCATCTGTATCCACTTTTCCCTTTCCTTTGTCTTGTTTCTGATCTCTGTTTACCAGACCTTTTCCATCATTGTTCCTGCTTCTGTAGAATTTTACAATATGACCAGATCTATTGCAATTAAAGCATACAACATTTCTTTGCTTATTTACTTGATTCACTCTTTATCTGCATTGATTGGCCATGTGTCCAAATCCATTGCATGCAAAGCAGTAGCCATTAAAAGAATTGGTATTTCCTTTATTGTTAGGGTTATTCATTATCATCCTTCTGCATTCATTGGATCTATGACCATACCTCTTACAATTGAAGCATTGACCGGAGAAGGATGGACTACTTTGATTCACTCTACTTCTACATTGAGTAGCTCTATGACCAAATTTATTCCACTTGAAACAATTTCCATTGAAAGATGGATACCTTTGAGCATTAGGTTGTCTTACCAGAGGTCTTCTAGGTCTGTTTCTCCCATTCCTTGGTTGAAAATTTCTTTATCCAGATCCAGAGCTTTCACCTTTCTCATACCCAAGACCATGCTTGTCATTAGCCTTCTTCTGACTTTCAAGCAGTGCTTCAAGTTTAGCTGAGCTTATCTTGAACTTCTCCTTGTATTCATTTGCAACTTCTAGGTCATGTCTGAGAATGATAATTTACTTTTCAAGTTCTCTCTCATTATTTCTGCTTTCTTGTAGATAGACTCTAGATGGCCAGCTATTCCATCCAATCTACAACATTCTTCAGTTCTTTCTTTTAGAGTTTGATTCAGGTCTTCTTCAGTTTTCTTCCTTTGCTCAATTTCTTTGGTTAGTCTCATCACCCCAAATTCCATCTCATGTTTTAGAACAGAAACTTCTTTTGTCAGCTTCTCACATTCCTTTGTTTTTTTCTTCCAAAACCTCATTCATGCCATTTTCTTTAGTAAAATTAGCTAGCTAGAGAAGTAGCTCCTTCTTTCTTGCCATAGATTTCTTTAGTTTTTCTTTTAACATCTAAATGCAATCATCAGCATCTTTAAGGTTTGCTTTCAGGTCCTCTATCTCTGCTTTGGACTGATCAAGACCTTCTAAAGCCACTTGAAGTTTTTCTTTGAGTGAACCCATTGAAACTCCTTCCCAGATCTTCCTCAAGCTGTTAAGCTTCTTTTAAGCAACTTGGCTCTGATACCAATTATTGGAATTAGGGTAGACAGCTGAGAGGGGGGTGAATCATTTGTCTCAAAACTTTAATATTTGCTACAGTTAATTCTTCTTTACGAATTAATAACAGATTAATGATTTAACCATGAAAAGTAAGAATCAATAACACATGAGCAGAAGCACAATAACACACTTGACACCAAGATTTTTAATGTGGAAACCCGGTTAAGGGAAAAACCACGGTGGGGGTTAACCCACAAAGATTATACTCTATTAAAAGTATTACAAATGGGAAGGCACATGACTTTGGGCTCACTGCCTAGAGCTCACTACTTAAAAGAGGCTCACTGCCTACAAAATGATTACAAGAAGATTATAGATTGTTTGAACTGGTGAATAGCATCTGCCAATGCAAGAATTCAGTTCTGGTTAGGCACAAAATATTGATCTTACACACTTATCTTCACTCTGCCATGTTTACTGCTCTACCCTGATTCAGACCTTAGATCTCTTCTCTTTCACACTTCTATCTGCCCTTTTCGCACTTACTCTATATTCACATACATATCTGTCAATACACTCGAATCCATCAACTATATATATCTGCCTCAAGAAATTCAATCACCTTTCTATCAGCCTTATGAAGAACTTAACAAACAATACAAGTACTATGTTATGTTAGCTGGATCCATACACCAATATTGATGCGTACCAGAAATAACACTTGCAAGTCACTATACATGTCAGCCACTAACATTATATTCCATAGACAACTCACCAAAACACTTCTACTAGATCCACACAAGGATCTAACACAAGTCGGCATGTTCTTCACTGATCTGTTCTATCATATTAGGACTCGATACTCAGATGCTCATAACTTTTAATCCCTTTGTCACCGGAGGTTGAAATCTTGGATTTAGATTGTCCTGACATTCCTCTACACTCCCTCAGATTTGCAACACACAATGATTAACTAGAGAGATCCGCTGACCAAAATACTAAACTCTGTCATATACCATGTTCCTGTCTATCCAGACTAGACAAATCTTGGAACCGACTTCCGGTATGATCTGATATTGCATTGCGGATGTGTGGAATGGACTTAGTTGCCATCAATGACAACACATGACATGCCTTGCAGTGTCTCTTGCCAACAGACAAAGCAACCGTGGGCTTCCTTTTACTTATCCAACTCACTGCTCTGCCAAACAAAGTAAAAACATAGCCACTAGGGGACCTTCGACTATCTAAGACACCTACCCAATCTGCATCAACAAATCCCTGTATATGTCCAAAGTTTTGTCAACATTGTCAAAGTACTAGAATAAACCAAATAGTAATCAAGAGTACTTGCTAGATATTTAAACACCCTCTTTGCATAATTCCAATGGTGTCTATTGTTGGGACAAAACTGTGATTAGAAATTTTAAGGTTGTGGCTAAATTCTTGGTGGGTATTTCAGTTTGTTCCTTGTGTCAATTCGAGACGTATGACTTGTGAAAGGCGTAACAACTATTTGCTTAAGGGCCGAGAGCAGTAAATTAAGTGGGAATGAAATGCACCTACAAATCCTAGAAATCTTTTAAAGCGGAAATTAATTATTAACTTTGTTCTCTTAGGCGACATGAACTACTACATGAACAGAGCGACAGGAACTGCTGCATGAATAGATCAAGATTGTTCTATTTATAACAGCAACATTAGATTTGTCTCATAATAGATTTTAATCTACCTAACAAAGATGGCTATAAAATACTTGAATTCACCCCGCACGGATAGGTTAATAGAACATCAACCAAGTTAAAGTACCATATCTAAGAGAACTACACACATCAAATAAATGTTCTTTTGGTAAAGAAGTGAAATTAAAATTGTAATAGTCGAGTATCTTTAAATGATGCACATTACCGATTACAATCATATATGAATTAATCCTTATTCTATTCAAACCACACTGCTTAAATAATAAAATGTAGAAATAAAGATTCACTAAGCTTCTGCATAGTGGGTCCTCCACCTGACTGCGAGGTGAATTGAGATGCTTAAAACAAAATAAGAATTCTTAGTACTTCAATAATTTGATGCAAAACTAAGAAGGATTGTGTATATTATATTCATTTCATAGCAGTACATAAATATTGAGTATTTTATAGTCGATATTGGTTATGTGGCCTACGACCAATAACTTCGATAGAGGTCTGAGTAAATATCAACCGATAAAAACAAACAAACTTTTAACAATGTCTAAAATTATTACAGAGTTTATATTTTGGCCATTGGCCTATAATAATCATAACCAAAAAGGATTTCAAAAAGATCCCAAAAGATTTGACAAGATCTTCTTATCACCACTCCCCTCCATGTCAATCTACAAGACTTCTTGTTCATCCAATTCCAACCGATTAGATTAATTTCCTCATAAATGGATAACTTGAGCATAATTTATTCTCCTAAAACATACTAAATAAGTTTTTAATATATAAGCTAATAATGGTCAAATAAGGGATAAAGATGGAATTTAAATAAATTCAAACAACTTTTTAACCCATCATCTACAAGGGTTAGACATAAATCTGCTCAAAACTCCCACTGCTTGGGCAATATCTGGTCTAGTGCAAACCATTACATACATCAAACTCCTTACAACACTAGTATATGACACATTAGATATATCCTTTAAATCATCCTCATTGTTTGGACACATATCTAATGAAAGCTTAGTACTGTTAGAATCTGAAAAGATTAATAACCTAGAAAACTAGTGCAAAAAATAGATATCTAAACTATGAATGCAAATGATACGAAATCAAAATAGAAACACAAAGTTAGTCTCCAAGAGAGTAATGCAAATGCTAAAAGCAAAATAGCATTAAGAGGATGCAAAAGCAAAAGATGCCAAATACAAGCCAGGTAGCATGCTTATATAGACTAGGAAGAGGGAGGAGGTGGCAACACCGACCAATGAGGAGCAACCATCTATCGGACTAAAGATAGCAAAGTATCTTCCCAAGATAGCTAATGGATGCTCACATGTAGGAAGGTGACACCTCGCAACCACTCACCTAGTAAGACATGCTTTATTAACCTAAGCAAGATTAAGAGAAGTGTAGGAAAAACCTAGGAATATAGGGAAAAATAAATAACCCAACTAGGAAATAAAAACCTACACTAACACCCCCCCATAAGCGAAGCTTAGGTGGATGTAGAAATGGGTCCCAGCAAATCAAGCCTGATGAGGTACCCATGTACATAAAATTTTCCCTCAAAGATAGAGAGAGAAGAGACCCCCCAAAAGTAGTGAGAGTCAAGACTCCGAGTGAGAGGAAGAAGCCCCCCTAGAAGATGAAGCATCCCGCACACCCAGCAAAGCTCGCAAATGAAGGAACTTGCTCTCAGTGAAGGGTTTGGTGAAGATATTAGCAACCTACTCAGAAGTCAGACAGTAGCTAAGGTTGATGACGTGGCCATGGATGAGCTCTCGGATGTAGTGCATGTGGACCTCTATGTATTTGGTTCGTTAATGATGGACCGGATTCTGTGAGATCTGAATGACACTCTGGTTGTCACAAAATATGACTGATGGCCATCTGATCTGGATACCAAACTCAACGAGAAGATTTTGAAGCCAAATAGCCTTAGTGGCGGCATTCACAACCCCCCGATACTCAGCCTCAGTAGAAGATAGAGCAATAGCAGACTGCTTCTTGCTCGACCAACAAACATGACCTGAACCAAGTGAGAAGTTGTAACCTGAAGTAGACTTGTGATCCTAAGAATCGCCCGCCCAATCTGAATCTGTGTAGCCCACCAAGTCAAGCTCAATGCCCGCTGCATAGTGAATCCCAAAATTGTGAGTACCCTAAATGTAGTCAAGGATCCACTTGGCTGCTTTCTAGTGCAGCTCATGAGGCTCCTGCATGAATTGAGAGACCATGCCTACAGCATATGAAATGTCAGGTCTCATATGAGTCAGATAAATGAGACTCCCAACAAGCTGTCGGTACAAAGTGCCATCAACAAGTGGAGAAGAACACTGAGTCTCAAGTTTAACTCTAGAAAGAAAGGGAGTCGGAGTAGGCTTGCAGTCAACCATATGAAACCTCGAGAGCAAATCTAGAGTATACTTGGACTGGTTGATGGTGATCCTGGAAGCAGACTGGTAGATCTCAATCTCGAGAAAGTAATGCAACAAGCCCAAGTCAGTCATCAAAAACCTGTCATGAAGGGCAATTTTGACAGCCCCAATGGTGGATGAAGAACTCCCTGTGATCAATAAGTCATCAACATACAGAACCAAAAATAGGAGTGAATCATTCTGCTACAAAATGTAGACATTAGGATCAGAATGGTACCGAGTGAACCCAACTGATAGAAGGAAGGATTCCATCTTGGCATACCAGGCCCGAGGAGCCTGTTTGAGGCTATAGAGAGACTTCCAAAGACAGCACACAAGTGAAGAATCCTGAAGGAACCCCTGTGGTTGCTCCATGTAGATCTCCTCCTAAAGGTCACCGTGAAGAAAAGTACTCTTCACATCCATCTAGTGTACTTCCCAACGATTAGTTGTAGCAATGGAAAGAACAAGTTGGATAGAATTCATTCTAGCAACTGGCGCATAAGTCTCAAAGTAGTCAATCCCAGGAACCTGGGAGAATCCTTTGGTGACCAAGAGATCCTTATGCTTGTCAACTGACCCATCTACTGCAAATTTTGTCTGATAGATCTACTTACATTGAACAAGTTTTCTTCCCTTAGGAAGAGGGACAAGATCCCAAGTGTGGTTCCTCATCAAGGAACTATACTCCTCCTGCATAGCTGTATCCCACTTAGGAATACCAGAAGCCTCATGAAAAGACTGTGGATCTGAGGCAGTAGCAATGAAGACATGTGGAGCATCCTTGAACTGTGAACAAGTCCAACTGGTGTCTGATGGATCCCCAACCCAATCACCTGCAGACTGCAAGGTCTATCTAGCCCAAAGTGGACCGAAAGATGGAGAATCTAGAGGAGAATCATCAGCCTTTGAATGATGACTAGGAGAGGAAGGAGGTGAGTCCTCTGAATTGCTCTCTGCATCGAAAGTGGTGGTAGAAGACTGCTCAGGTGAATCTGACTCATCAGAAGATCTGTCATGTATCCCAAGTGACTCCAATGTCAAAGTAGGAGGAGTTGGAGAAGTGATAGAAAGTGAGCTCGAAGAGCCCTCCTCAAACTGAACACTCCTCTCAATGAACAACTGATGTGTAGTAGGGTGTCATACCATCAAGATAACCTACAAATATGCAAGGTCTGCTCTGTGGATCCAAGGCCTTGCATTTTTCTGTAGGAATGTGGGCCCATGCAGGAGAACCAAAAACTTGAAAGTGCTTAACTGATGGTTTCCGACCGCTCCAAGCTTCAAAAGGAGTGACTCCCTTCAAGGCTCGGTGAGGAACACGGTTCTGGATATAACAAGCACAATTAATGGCCTCTGCCCAATACTGTGGTGTAAGAGATCTGGAGTGAATCATGCAGTTCAGCATTTCCTTCAAGGACCTATTCTTCCGTTCTGCAACACCATTCTACTGAGGATTGTATGGAACTGAATGCTGCAAATCAATCCCCTTTGAAGTGCAAAACCTCTCAAACTGATGGTTGACATACTCACCACCATTGTCAGTGCATAAAACTTTGATGGCTTTCCCGGATTGCTTCTCTACAAAGGTCTTGAAGTCCTGAAAGTGATCAAATACCTCAGACTTTTGTTTGAGAAAGTACACCCAAGTATATCGAGAAAGGTCATCAATGAATGTAAGGACATATCTAGCCCTGCTGAAAGAAGGATGCTGAAATGGACAAGCCAAATCACTGTGAACTAACTCCAGTATCTGTGAAGCTCTCCATGCCTTACCTTTGTCAAACTTTTCCTTAGGATGCTTACCAAGAATGTAACCTTGGCAAACACCACCTGAAAACTAAACTGAAGGCAACCCTGTGACCATGCTCTGCTGGTTGAGCTGCTGCAAGTAGCAGAAGTTAAGATGGCCAAACCGCTCATGCCATAATCTACTCACATCATTAGAATGAGTGAGCAAAATAGTTGAAGGAGGATCAGGAACAAAGTGAGAAAATAGATAGAGCCGTGACTGATGATCTGCTCTCCCAACTGCAACTGTAGAACCATTGTGCAACTCACAAATCTCCACTGAATCAAGAGTGAACTCAACTTGCTTGCCTGAACCTGTGTGAGTGATCTGGTATACCGATAGGAGATTAGTTGATAATGAGGGCACATAAAGAACATCATGGAATGTGCCATCCCCCACATCAACAGACGCTCTCCCACACACCTCAACAGGAGTGTCATCACCCATCAAAATAGAAGGCATAGTACACAGCTCCAACGATGCAAGTTCTTCCTTAGAAGAAGCCATGTGGTTCGAAGCACCCGAACAAGAACCCAAGTGGATGGTGAAGAAGCAACTACAACAAGGGCCTTGCCGTTTCCTTTCCCCTTGCTGTTTTCTTTTGCCTTATTAGACCCCTCATTAGAACTCTGTTTGATAGAATCAGGAACACTGATATTATTCTTCTCAAGAATGTGTGTCAAGTGATCAATTTGTTTCTTCAAACATTTATGTTCATCATGACCGGGTCTTTTACAATAGGCACATTGGACCCTCGCTTTCTTAGGCTTGTCTCCCTTGGAAGATTGGGTCTCATTAGTTGCTTTTGAAGCAACCGATATCTGATCCTTCTTCTCCTTGCTATTCTTTTGTTTCTTATCCTTACTATTGTTGTTACTACTTTGTCCTTTCTATTCTTTTGTGCCTTAGTTGGCAGCCAATGCATGTGACTTAGAGCACTTAAGAGTGCCCATCTGGATTAGCTTGTCTTGTTCCCGAGTGAGATTGACAGCAAAATCATCTAAAGATGGCATGGTGAATTGAGTACCAAGTGCACCCTTAGTAGCATAGAAAGTAGAAACAAACACAAAATATTATGAACTTAGCTTAGAGAGAATACTAAGAATCAGTTGTTCATCTTTCTTTTCAATTCCACATTGTTTTAACTGCAGCCTTAGTGATTTCAATTTAGTGAAGAAATTCTGGATTGTGTTGAAATTGCCTGGACTTAAACTAATTAGTTTATTTTCCAACATATGACCCCTCATTGAATCTTGTGTGCCAAATAGTGTTTCTAGCTTTGTCCAGATTCCATTTGGTGTATTCAAAGACTCAATGTGAAAGAGAAAATCAAGAGAAACAGACAAACACAATGTTCCATATGCCTCATCACATTTGTTAAACCACTTAGGCTTATTTTCATCTTTAGCAGGTTCAGTTTCAAGTCCCATAGTTATCCTATTTAATCTAGCTTTCCTTAAGTGAATTGTCATGCGTGATTTCCACTCAAAGTAATTGTATGGAGTTAGGATGGGCAGGTTTGTTTGATCCATGATGAAGAAATGCAACGAAGAAATGTCAAAAAGAAGAGAACACAACCAAGACAACCCCCCCTTTTCACTCAATCAAAGAACCGCCCCCAAGAAAATATGATTTGGCACTTTATATTAGTGTGTTTACAACTACCACTAGCAAGAAATACTAAGTGGTCTTGATTTTAATGCATTACAAAACACTCACAAAGAGCATATGCTAAAAATATAACTTTGGCACAATACTTAGAGAATTAAACAACACCACTGCGATCTACTCAAAAAATCATGCACTTTCAAAAAAAAGAATCACCTCGATACGAGGTTGTATGTGAAAGTTATGATCCTCCGAAGTTCCCAAAATGAGAACTATGCAATGTCACGACTAAGAATATGTAATTTCTTAAAAATATCTGCATCAAAATCAAAAAATGACTGCACTAGTGCATATAGCACGAAAAAATAGCCAAAATCAAAAAACAATTCGTGGGAAAATGAGTTGGCATGAGCAAGAACGGAGCATTTGAAAACTGCCTTCAAAACTGTGACTGCCAATGAAGAGGGGTCTTGTTGTAGCTTTCTGAGCATGTTTCTACAAAATATATAGATTGCATGCAAAAATAGAAAGATACCCAGATGGTTTTTCTGTGCTGCGAACACAACCCAGAAGGCGTTTTTCTTGTTGATGTACAAAAAATATTGATCTAGTGTAAACAGAATGCCTTTAGCTACAAAAAATGACCCCAGCAACCAAAAAATGACATGCAAAGGTTGAATCAGCTACCTAAGACAAGCAATGGCATGCTGGAACTTGCAATATTGATTTAAAACACCAAATATGCAAGTTGGTTGTTAGATTCGAGCTCGAAACCCCGGTTCCGCAACTGTGTATGACGATCTCCGATTTCGGTGAAACAAAAGCCAGAAATGTTGCAATCACCCAGATTTCATAAAACACGTGCAAATCCCAGAGATTAAAAAATTTTCTGTCAAACGTTTCTGATTCTCAAGATCATCCGAAGATGCAAGAGAAGAGTATACTGGGTTTTTCAAAAAATTGTAATAAGATTTATTAGCCCCCCTGAATCTCTCAAATATGGAAACTAAAATCTACTCTTGCACATAGAATAGCTCTGATACCATGTTAGAATCTGAAAAGATTAATAACCCAGAAAATTAGTGCAAAAAATAGATATCTAAACTATGAATGCAAATGATACGAAATCAAAATAGCAACACAGAATTAGTCTCCAAGAGAGTAATACAAATGCTAGAAGCAAAATAGCATTAAGAGGATGCAAAAGCAAAAGATGTCAAATACAAGCTAGGTAGCATGCTTATATAGAGTAGGAAGAGGGAGGAAGTGGCAACACTGACCAATGAGGAGCAACCATCTATCGGACTAAAAATAGAAAAGTATCTTCCCAAGATAGCTAATGGATGCTCACATGTAGGAAGGTGACACCTCGCAACCACTCACCTAAAAAGACATGTTTTATTAACCTAAGAGAGATTAATAGAAGTGTAGGAAAAACCTAGGAATATAGGAAAAAATAAATAACCCAACTAGGAAATAAAAACCTACACTAACAAGTACCAATGGGTAAAGGAACTCTAACTGGGTTATAGTCATACATACTAAATCTCTACAAAATGGTGTTCACATACTTACTTTGAGATAACCAAAGTTTTATGTTACCTATATTCCTTTTGATCTCCATCCAAAAAAATATACCTGGCAGATCCAAGATCCTTCATTTCAAATGCACCTAAAAGTTGGGCTTTCAACTCATTGATCATACCCTTAGTATTGCTAAAAAATAATATGTCATCAACATACAATGCAATGATCATAATAGAATCATCAATACAATGAATGTATACACAGTGATCCTCCTCACTTGTAAAAAAACCCAATTTCAATAAAGATGAATCAAATTTTTGGTACCACATTCTGGGGGATTGATTTAGACCATAAAGAGACCTCTTCAATTTGCAAAACTAATGTTCTTTCCCTTTTACCTCAAAACCTATAGGTTGTTGCATATAAATTTCTTCATCAAGATCTCCATGGAAGAATGCAGTCTTATCACTCATTTCCTCTATTTCCCAATCAAGAGCTGCAACAATGGATAAGAGAAATCTAGTAGAAGTTAATTTAGCAACAGGAGAGAAAATTTCACCAAAATCAACTCCCTCTCTCTAGGAGTAGCCCTTGGCTACTAGTCTAGCCTTGTACTTCTCCAATGAACCGTCTACCCCAAACTTCTTCCTGAAGACTCACTTGCAACCTTCCTTTGGGAAAACGAACAAAATCCCAAGTGTTGCAAGATTCTAAAGCCATAATCTCCTCCTGCATGGCTAACTGCCAAGCCTCAATATCATTTGCATGTACAGCTTCCCTGTAGGATCTAGGCTCATCGTCAGTACTCAATAAAGAAAATACACAATCAAAATCTGGTGGGCTATACCTATCAACTGGGTTCCGTTGTCTTGTGGATCTTCTCAAAGGTGAAGTAAGAGACTCTTCGTGTTCTTCTATATGCTCATATGTACAAACTTCTTCTATTACAACAGATTCTTCCTCACCAGAACTTTCACTCGAGTCTTCTTCTGCTTCTTTACCCCCCAATCCATCATTTTGTTCTTCATTAGATGCATCTCCATGCTCTAATTTAAAGTGCACTCTCTTCACCTTTTCTTCTTTTCTTTTGGCTGTTCAGGTTCTAAAATAACACTAAGATCCCTGAAAATAACATTTCTAGAATAGACAATCTTTCGGGTTAGTGGATTCCAAAGCTTATACCCTTTTACATTATCACTATATCTAATGAAAATACACTTTTCAGCTTTTGGATCCAACTTAGTACATTTTTATCTGGGCACATGAACATAATCCTCATAGCCAAATACTCTTAAATGTGAAACAGAAGGTTTCTTACCTGTCCAAATTTCATAAGGAGTTGAAACAAGAGCCTTATATAGAGATCTATTTAATCAAGTAGTTTGCAGTACACACAACTTCTACCCAAAAGCATTTATTAAACCCTGATTCACTCAACATACTTCTAGTTCTTTTCATTATTGTTCGATTCATCTTTTCTGCCACTCCATTTTGTCGTGGACTATACAGAGTAGTTTGCTGTCTAACAATGCATGCATGCTTACATAATTCATCAAACTCCTTAAAATAGTATTCCCCTCCATTGTCAGATCTCAAAACCTTTATCTTATAATTTGATTGCTTTTCGACTAAATCTTTAAATTCCTTAAACTTAGTGAAAACTTTAGATCTGTGACGCATAAAATAATTTCAGGTAAACCTTGAGACATCATCAATGAAGGATACAAAATATCTAGATTTTCCAATTGATTCAACATCCACTGGACCTAAAACATCTGAATGAATAAGTTCCAATTTATAATTAGATTTATTATTGTTTAAAGGAAATGGAGACCTATTATGTTTTCCAAACACACAATGTTCATAGAATTTGAAACTCTCATTAGAATAGAATAAACCGTCTAACAATTTTTATTCAAAATAGTCTTTAAACGAGACTGACTTATGTGGCCCAATCTATGGTGCCACAACATACATGTATTTTCAATATTAGCCTCAAATGGATAAGAGTCATTACAAACAGTAGTGGCTTCTAGCTTAAACAGAGTTCCTAATCTTTTCCCCTTTGCTACCATCAAGTTTCCTCTCACCAATCTGCAACCATACTTATCAAATGTCACATGCATTCCTAAATCATCCAACTTTGAAAAAGAAATCAAATTTCTAGCCAATCTAAGAACATGCAAAACAACAGGGAGGATTTTAATTCTCCCATCACTAAAGCACAAGATTACCTTCCCTCATCTAATAATAGGACATGTAGAGTTATCCCAGAGGTGCACATTTCCTCCATCATACTCTTTGTATGTGGAAAACCATTTTTTATGTAGAGTCATGTGGTATGAGCATCCTGAGTCAACCAACCAATGATCATGAGAAACAACATTACATGATGAAACTAAAACCTCATCACCTTCATTCAAAGACTTATCAGTGGCAGAATCCCATTGTTTCTTTGGGTTTTTACATTCCTTTTCACATTTCCTCTCTTTCCACAGTTTTGACACTTGACTTTGTTCTTCTTTCCAGGAGTCTTAGAATGATCGTTAGACTTGTCTTTATATCCCTTTCAATCTCCTTTTGGTCCTCTTTCCATAGACCTTCCCCTGACACTGAGAGCATCCCTTGAACTCTGTGAACTTTTCTTCCTCAATTCATGTGACAACAAAACTAAAACAAGAGCATCTAACTTCAGATTTGTGAGGTTAGCAGTGATAGCCAAAATAATATTCTCCCATGACTCAAGCAAAGAACAAAGAAGCAATATACATTTATCTTCCTCATTCACCTCAACATCTACAGATGCTAGTTGACTCAATAACAAATTAAACGAATTCAAATGCTTTGCAACCAATTCACCCTCTTTCATTTTCATGGAAAATAAATTATGCTTTAAATAAAGCTTATTTACCATACTGTTGGCTTGGTAGATCTCACCTAGACGCTTCCAAAAGTTGTGTGCAGACTTCTCTCGCAACATTCAGTAGAATAGAATCTGCAAGACACAACCAGATTGTACCTCGTGCCTTTTATCTAGTCTTTCCCACTCATCAGGACCAACATGATCAAGTTTCTTCTCTTTCATAACATCCAACCACTGGTTTCTTTCTTCTAGCAAATCCTCCATTTTCAATTTCCACAATTCGTAACCTGTGCCATTGAACTTTTCAATGTCCAACCGAGAGGTAGAAGCAATAGTGGATGAAGCCATGATATCTACACAAGAACTGCAAACAAACAACAACCAAATCTCCCACTGTAGCTAAAAAACCTTCACACTACCATCCAAGAATTAAAACTGGTCAGGCTCTGATACCAAATGTTAGAAATGAAGGTGCAAACCACACAATGGAAATCTGATACAAACATTATTTATGTCCTCTAAACAATGTTGAATCGATGGAGATTGCAAAAGAAATAAAACCCACTACATAGAAATAAAATGCATTTAGAACTGAACACATAACATAGTATGTAATGTGGAGAAAACACTTTCAGGTAAAAAAAAACTCCACCAAGAAAAGAGGCTCCAAGTTGTATTATCTCCAAATATGAGATTACAATATATGCACTTCCTCTTCTTTTTCTGTCTTCAATCTAGCGGTGTCTGTTACTCTCAACTCTACTAAAAATGTAGTACAAATATCCTTATAAAAGGGGGTTGCCTTCTAGGGAAAGAAAATTGACATAATATCAACCATCATATATGTGACCTAATGATGAACAAACCATATTTAAAATGATAAAATATAAATAAAATGAGGTTTTGAGGGCGTTGTCCCTGAATCCCCACCATGACACGTGGCCATCAAACCCCCCACCGGGGGGATGATCCCCCTAGACCCCTCATAGGGGGGGACCCTCTGTCATGGATGAATTAGTGTCGGGGACCGGATATAAACACATAGCTGAAACAAGATCGTTGCTGGTGAAACCTTTCGTCCCTTATGGGTGATTTACAAACAATATTAGGAGTAATTAATTACATAGGATTTACAATGTTGATGGCACCTTAATCCTAACACACTCGCCCGATGAAATTTATCCTTTAAGGGAGAACAAGATTTGAAACATGAAGATGAACTGTTTTGATCTAAGTTTTATGGAACATTTCAGCTTCAAGACACCTTGATTCTTTAGATTCTTTAGTTTTTTCTTGATCCTTGTCGAGATTAGTTGTTTAAGTTATTTGTGCTTAGAATTTTTGTTTGGGTAGTTGAGTTTCTGTTGTTGTATTGCAATCTTTGTGCTGCTTGTTCCATGTTATATTTTTGGCTTATTTGTCCCATCTTTCTAGCTTTGTAAAAAGGGTTATGGCCCTTTCAAAAACCTCACCTTTACCCTTATAAAAGAAAACAAAAAGACTATTGTACATGTCAACATGGTGATTGTTTTGTGTGTGAGTGCTCATGCTTGCTTTGTGTGTGTTAGTAAATAGATTTGTCACTTCATAAATAGATAATAAAATCGTGACCCACACAATGGAATGTCACAAAAACTATTTACAATAATTGGATAGATCACCAACCGAATGACGATCTTCCTCTGCATTGAGAGGGGAAACTCCCTTGTATGATTTATTTAGGATTTAAGGTATGCTTTTAACCAAAAATTAGGAAAGGGAACCATAGAAAAAGAAAAGAATGGAAGGAAACCCTAGGTGTGAGACATAAGAAAAACACCCACACTTTCCCTAGAAAGGTTTAGAATGAAAAATGAACAGAAACCAATGACACAAAGTTCAAAAATTTCATGCTTATGAACAATAAATAGTAGAAGAAATAACTATCCTTGCCCAACAAGTAAATAGGTTGCACATTGGACATACAAAAAATGTGCAACCACTTAGAACACAAGGTTTCTGTGTGAAATCAATGCAGCCTAATGTATCATGGAAACCATTCAAGAGCAGTTACAGACCAACATATGAAAACCTGCAACTAATGAAAGAACAAAAAAGATGCAAAGTTATTCAACACTCCTTCTATTCTTCAATTAAACAAGAGTTCATAGCTTCTATGAAACCTCTATACAAATGATTGTGTTGGAAAATGAACAACATTGATGAATTTTTAGAAAAAGAAAAACCTTCCCCTGACTCCCATAGTTAGAAGTTGAAAAAGAAGATACCCCCCTCTTATAACAGAAAATTATCAAATTTATAATCTTTTCCACCTCAGTAACTGCTTCTAAAAGATTAATCACAAATAATGAAACAATCTCCTCATTTTCCTGAGCACAAAATATTTTAACTCATTAATGAGTTAAAACATTATAAAATAACTTTATATTAAAAGTACTCTTCAGTTTAAATTTGACTGGTGAGAGCCCATCATTGCATCCTTCATAGGCTATAGGTGTGCGGTTGATGAAATAGTTTCACTTTATGTTGGTAGGCCTGAGAGTTCTTCTCTTGTTATGTAAATAATCACTTTTATCTAAGATCAATTCTTTGCTCAGAGAAGTGAGATTTCCCTCTATCTAGGTAATGTCTCAAGCTTTTTCTCAACCTTTTTAACATCTGCTTTTAGATTTATAATGCAATTTCTTAGCATGTGAATATCCTATTATATTTTAGAAATGATAATTTTGTTAGGATGCATCACTTTTGTCTCAGTAGAATAATTTGAACACCTGCCTTCCTTTTCTTCTTTAACATCTTCAATTTTCTTTTCAATGCTCACAAGTTGTTGTGCATGCAGTTGAAGTTCAGATCTCCTCAATTCATCAATACATAAAACTCATTCTGCAACTCTACTTTCTCCATATTAATCTTTTGTTGTCTGTATAACGCTTCATTAAGGATTACTTGAAGAATAGCCTTGTCATCATTTGTTATTTTTAAGTGTTTGAATAAGAACCTTTGTAGTTTCAATGCAATAATCTAGTTGTTTTATTTCATTCAGTTACCTCCTTTTATTTGCATATGATTGCAATGCTTCTTCAATATTTAAATTGTCATGTTCATCTATATCGAGTGCCTTCCCATGATAAAGCATGTTGTTGATCATTTGTCAATGGTAAAGGTTCACTAGACAGAGCTATTCACTCACTAAGTGGTTTCTCAACCAAACATGGAGTAAACGAAAATATAACTAATAACTATAAATCATAAGATTCATACCAGAATTACACATAATAAAGCATTGTTTCTATTCATTGAATATATCAGTATTACATCACAATATCACAATGTCGGGTCCCTGACTACAAACTATTGAACCAATATATAACTAGTTGAGGTTGGTTGAGATACCAACCATTGGCAATGACTATACAACTACCCAACTGTCGAGGTTATTTCTTGATAACACTCATAAACTAACCATGCATAAGTATTATTTAATTCATTATTATTTACTTTGTCGAATATGACTACGGCCGACTATGACTCCAACCAACTACATCACCCCCCCACAAAATAAGTCATCTTCCAGATGACATTACAACCAAAAATGGGGTTGAGTGAACAAATGGTGTAGGAGCACCAAGACATCTAGGATTTGGTTAGATTTTCAAGTTGTTTGGTTTGATTTAATAAGGTCCTTGAGACCATTAAAAGTTGTAAGAAGGCTTGAAAGCCATGCATGTAAATGGACTATGTCCAAATAGCTAGAATCTATCTTCATGTTGTAGTCCTAAGGAGGACAGTCTTATTGTAGGGGGCAGTCATTAAAGTCTTCATGTTTGTAAGCCTATAGAGGCATGTCAAAGGTTGGAAGGGTGTTAGAACCTTGTCCAAGGCCGACAACATGATTAGAAAGCATCATATAAACATAAAAAATAGTCAAGATAGTCTAAGAGGATAATTACAAAACTGCAACAGTGGTAGTCGGGTAGTTGGTGGTTTAAGGACAATTGTTTTCCCCCCTCCATCAATCCAACTTCTCTACCACAGGCAGAAGGCATCGAGTCAGGCTTGAAAAAGGCCAAGAAACTATTCATTGTAGAGAGGGAAGGCAGATAGAAGTGAAATAAAACAAAGAAACCATTTTTCTGCATATTTCTGGGTTTTAGTCATTGTTTCCAGTCCATACCCGCGCCTGTACAGAACAGTCATAGCATGTGTTTGTAATGGATGGTTAGAGGATTGAGTTATCTTTGATTTAAATCTTGTTTGGGTCTTGACAATGATCTAGGTGGGAGAAATCACTATTTTGCTTTTAACTGTCTTAAACCCTGTTGTTCGTTCCAAAAATTCGTTGTTTCCTGAAATAATCCGTACCTATACGGCTTGGTGGAGGTTGGTATTTGTGATGATTGGTTAGGGTGGAGATTCATTTGACCCTTGCAAGTGGTTTGAAGGCTTGACACCAAACCAGGGGGGAGAAATCGTTGATTCTCCACAAACTGTCCTAAACCCTGAATTAGGGTTTTTTCTAAGTAGCCCGATGGGTATTTCTTCATTCCACTGATCTTTCCTATTTGTGATCAGTGGAATGGAATGTAAAATAGTTAGGGTAGAGATTGGTGAAGGCTACAAAGGTAGGAGAATGGTGTAGGGTGGAGCTTGCCATGTAAATGGCCCATCAAGAGTCATGTATTGGAAGTTGGAGGAGGACAACAGCAAATAGGTGATAATCAATGACCGAGGAAGTAGAAGGGTGGTGATAAGTAACTGAGGGGGTGGAGATGTTGTGAAATACCAATGATGCAAGATGCCCCTGGATCTAGAAATGATCCTATGACAAGAAATATGGAGGTAGTCACTGCAAGAAGGTAATAGGCCTCCTGGAGATAGACACTGCAGAGAAGGCTTGGAGACAGCCACTGCAAGAAGGTAATAGAATTGTTTGTCATGTTATTGCTTTGCTAATGAAGACATTAGAGTGAGTGCATATTATAGATTTGGTATGTTGCAATGAGATTGAGTTATGTTGATGGAGATTACCCCAAGGAGGTTATTGTGACTAGGGAGCAGTAGTATTGTGACAGTCAGTGAGACTGTTGTCCTGCATACCCTGCATAAAGGGTTGTATGGAAACATTGAATGGAGTTAGACACCCTGAGATAAGTGTCCTGAAGTCCCTCATGTTGTGTGTCAAAAACAAGTTGGTTATTGTGTTAAAGCCTTGCATTATGAGAAACCTAATTTCTGTCAGAGATAGTGAGCATTGTGAGTCATTTCACTGGAGTTCTTGAGGTGTCCCTCTGCAGTCCTAGATGTTCTGCATCATATTGGTATCAGAGCAAGCAAGTAGGTCCTTGAGTGAGTGGTAGGATCTTGTGAAATAGTAAGGGTTTGTGAAAGTGTGAAGATGGCTCCTAAAAATCAAATGGCTAGAGAGAACAATGAATTGAGAGAAGCCTTAGAGGCAAGAGAAAAAGAGTTGAGAAACAGAAGAGAACAGGATGCTGCAAGGGAAAGAGAGTTGAGGAAAGTGAGAAGGGAGAATGCATCAATCTTGGCAAGATTGGAAGCATTAGAGAAGAATACTAGAAGGGATGAGCAAGATGATCAAGAAGGAGATGAGAAGGCTAATGAGAATCCTCCTGAGGATGAGTTGGATGCTAAAGAGAAGAAATTTGTGAGATTGCTGAAGGCAGTCTAAGGAAGTGGAACAAAGGCAAACATAGAGTTACCTATCTATTAGGGGAAGATGGATAGTGAAGAGCTATTAGGGTGGATAGATGCCCTTGAAAATTTCTTTGAGTATGAGGAGATGAGTGATGAGAAGAAGATCAAATTTGCAAAAACAAAACTGAGAGGTACAACACTCACATGGTGGAGTAGTGTGCAAACAGAAAGAGTGGCTAGAGGTGCAACAAGAATCACTTCTTGGGGTAGGATGAAGGATATGATGAAGGATCAATTCCTTCCATCCGATTACTCCATTCAAACAAAGAGGATGAGGTAGAATTTGAAACAAAAGGACATGGATGTTATGTCCTATACTGAGCAATTTCATAAGCTTAGTATTAGAGGAGGATTGGAAGATGAAGAAGAGAAAGTGGCAAGATACCTTAATGGGCTTAGGTATAACTTGCAAGATGAGATTGGTTTGATAGTACCAAAATCACTTGGGGAATGTTTTCAGTTACCCATTAGGGCTGAAGAGAGGGTAAAGAGGAAGCAAGAAAGACAAGGAGGTAGTGGAAGAGGATATAGAGGTAGGGGTAGACCTACTAATGAAGTACAGAACAACAATGAGAAAGGTAAGGAGTTTTCTGCAGATGAGAGAGGTGGATATAGAGGTGGAGGCATATTTGGATCAGGAAGAGGAGTATTCATAGGTAGATGCTATCATTGCAATGAAGTGGGACACACATCTTTCAAATGTCCTAAAAGGATGATGCTGATAAAAGCAAGGATAGAAGAGTTCACTTGGCACAAGAGGAGGAGAAGCCAGAAGAACTGGAAATGTTGTCAGCCTCTCCAGTAATGGTTGGAGAAATGCTCATGGTGGAAAAAGGTAAAATGCAGCAAACACCACAGGTATCTATTTTTAAAACTAATTGTTTAAGCCATGGCAAAATATGCAAGTTGATTATAGATTCAGGTTCACATGATAATCTAGTTTCTTGGGAAATGGTGCATAAGTTGGGATTGAAAACATTTGATCATCCTAATCCTTACAATGTCACTTGGGTGAGTCAAGAGCAGCAAGTAAGGGTTACTAAGAAGGCATATGTTGATTTTTCCATTGGTTCATATCAGGATTATGTTTTGTGTGATGTCATTTTAATGACATGTGGGCATATCATTTTGGGTAGACCATGGCAACACTTAAGGAGGACAATTCATGATGGTTACACTAATAACTATTTGGTGCATAAAGATGGGAAGAAGTTTAAACTAGTGCCTTTACCTTGTGAAGACAAGAAGGAACATGTTACTATTTGTTTCGGAGAGAAATTGAAGTTGAATGTGCAGGTTAAGGATGATTGCAAACAGCAGGAACAATTGCAACAGAAGAAGGTGGATGACAGTCCTAAAGAGCAGCAGGTTTGGGACTTGAGTTATGTCAAGGTTAGGGACATTGATTATCCTATAATGAGGTAGAATAAGGAAGGCAAACAACAGATAGTACTGAGAGGAATAAATCAGAACCTCCAGTTGGGAAGAACAGAAACATTGCAGCAACAGGGTCCTAGACAAGGACACCAAAACAAGTTCTATGGTCCTAACACTGTTTATAGGAGCCATAAAGGTTGGAGAAGGAGGAAGATAACTCATGGAGAGTTCATGTTTCCTAGTCAGAGGAACATTCCAACAAGATTGAAGAACGTTTGGAGAAGAATCCATAACTCTTGGGACAAGAGTTTTCATCATGCTGGGGAGTATGGTGCAGGAGCACCAAGACATCTAGGATTTGGTTAGATTTTCAAGTTGTTTGGTTTGATTTAATAAGGTCCTTGAGACCATTAAAAGTTGTAAGAAGGCTTGAAAGCCATGCATGTAAATGGACTATGTCCAAATAGCTAGAATCTATCTTCATGTTGTAGTCCTAAGGAGGACAGTCTTATTGTAGGGGGCAGTCATTAAAGTCTTCATGTTTGTAAGCCTATAGAGGCATGTCAAAGGTTGAAAGGGTGTTAGAACCTTGTCCAAGGTTGACAACATGATTAGAAAGCATCATATAAACATAAAAAATAGTCAAGATAGTCCAAGAGGACAGTTACAAAATTGCAACAGTGGTAGTCGGGTAGTTGGTGGTTTGGGGACAGTTGTTTTCCCCCCTCCATCGATCCAACTTCTCTACCACAGGTAGAAGGTATCGAGGTAGGCTTGAAAAAGGCCAAGAAACTATTCATTTTAGAGAGGGAAGGCAGATAGAAGTGAAATAAAACAAAGAAACCATTTTTCTGCATATTTCTGGGTTTTAGTCACTGTTTCCAGTCTGTACCCGCGCCTGTACAGAACAGTCATAGCATATGTTTGTAATGGATGGTTAGAGGATTGAGTTAGCTTTGATTTAAATCTTGTTTGGGGTCTTGACAATGATCTAGGTGGGAGAAATCACTGTTTTGCTTTTAACTGTCTTAAACCCTGTTGTTCCTTCCAAAAATTTGTTGTTTCCTAAAATAATCCGTACCTGTACGGCCTGGTGGAGGTTGGTATTTGTGATGATTGGTTAGGGTGGAGAGTCATCTATCCCTTGCAAGTGGTTTGAAGGCTTGACACCAAACCAGGGGGGAGAAATCGTTGATTCTCCACAAACTGTCCTAAACCCTGAATTAGGGTTTTTTCTGAGTAGCCCGATGGGTATTTCTTCATTCCACTGATCTTTCCTATTTGTGATCAGTGGAATGGAATGTAAAATAGTCAGGGTAGAGATTGGTGAAGGCTGTAGAGGCAGGAGAACGGTGTAGGGTGGAGCTTGCCATGTAAATGGCCCATCAAGAGTCATGTATTGGAAGTTGGAGGAGGACAGCAGCAAATAGGTGATAATCAATGACTAAGGAAGTAGAAGGGTGGTGATCAGTAACTGAGGGAGTGGAGATGTTGTGAAATACCAATGATGTAAGATGCCCCTAGATCTAGAAATGATCTTATGACAAGAAATATGGAGGTAGTCACTGCAAGAAGGTAATAGGCCTCTTGGAGATAGACACTGCAGAGAAGGCTTGGAGACAGCCACTGCAAGAACATGTTATTGCTTTGCTAATGAAGACATTAGAGTGAGTGCATAGTATAGATTTGGTATGTTGCAATGAGATTGAGTTGTGTTGATGGAGATTACCCCAAGGAGGTTATTGTGACTAGGGAGCAGTAGTATTGTGACAGTCAGTGAGACTACTGTCCTACATACCCTGCATAAAGGGTTGTATGGAAACATTGAATGGAGTTAGACACCCTGAGATAATTGTCCTAAAGTCCCTCATGTTGTGTGTCAAAAACAAGTTGGTTATTGTGTTGAAGCCCTGCATTATGAGAAACCTGATTTCTGTCAGAGACAGTGAGCATTGTGAGTCATTTCACTAGAGTTCTTGAGGTGTCCCTCTGCAGTCCTAGATGTTCTGCATCAACAAACAAGATGAACTACTAAGAATAAGGGTGGTGTGGAGACGTCCTTGGTTGGATCAAGGACATTGGGGTGGATATTGGCGACCACAACTGTCGTAGTCTTCAAACTTGTTGTCCCTTCACTGCAAGTTGTGTCTCCCAGTCCTATATGTCTTATACATGGCAAACATAGGTGATGGAAGGAGCTTATTGCTAAGTCCCACCATCTAAAACATGCCAAACACACCTGACAGTTGAGCTTATGCTACGACAACTGCCAAAGACACACTTAAGGGAGGATAGCTCAAGATCCAACCCCACCTTTAGAGGACTCTGTATATAAAAGGATGTGCACTATCTCAAGAGATACACCATGCCACCTTCTGCAAAAGGGGTTTTGTATAAAAGGATATGCACTAGGTCAAGAGATATGTTATCTCGCCTCATACAAAGGGCTATTTTTGATTGCAATATAAATGAGGATGTGTACTCACGCTGAAGATACATCTCTCCTCATGGAGAGGGCACAATCATGCTTTGTTAGTATCAAAATCATTAGACCTATATCATTATATATGCCCCCACCTTAAGGTGGTTGATGTCTTGTACCAATATCAAGCACATTAAGGTAGAGAGAAAACACACAAGGAGACAAGAGCTCTCACAAAGCCCATGCCACCAAGGTGACACGTGCTTACCATCGTCGAATGTTCCCACAAATACATTGATATGATTTGCTAAGATAAACAACAAGAGAGGTTAGAAATCCTATTCTAAGATAATAACTAGATCAATTCATTAAAGTTATGAATAAAAATAGTTACATCAAGGACCAAGGCTATACTGACAAGTTTGGAGTCGAGTATAACCGTTGGGATATACTACATATACCTCAGAACTGAGTGTAGCGACAAGGTGAGATACCAATCAAAGTGTGCAAGAGCAGATTGAGTGGATTGTAAAATGTTAGTCACAATAAATGTTATAATATGACACATCACATGGAGTGATTCTACCATTCAAGCGTCAGGTATATGTATATATCAATCCCATCTTCATGTATGGACTAGGGTCTTTTTTGCTTTGCTTGTTGAATGGAAACACGGTCCATATCAATATTTGTTTGTTTTCGTCATCCGCCGACTAGGTAGGATCACTGAAGAAGGTAAACAATAAAATGAGAGGGGAGACAAAGTGCCTTAGGAACATCACATAGGTGAATGCCCCCAAAACACTCTTTGAAATGTTATTCCCCTAAGGCACGACACACAGCAATAAAATAGAAGAGAGGAATGATAGAAGAATGATGATACAAATAGAAGAATGGTCACAACAAAGGTGATCTCCTTGTATCCTTGACCTTACAAGAGTATCAAGGGTCATCCAAAGAGACCTAAACAACATATAGTACAACACGGGGGAACACAACATAGAGAGTAGGCCACGTAAGCGAGCAAAAGAGTGCTATGACAAAGGTGGCCAAAAAGGATTAGAAAAACTTACCTGAAACACAACTGGGCTAGCAGTTTTTAGTGAGCAAATCATCTTCCTCCCAATCTTGAATTTAGGGGATAGAGGCACATAAGGAACAAGTGTCAAATCTGAATTGTTATCCTTTAATTTATCAACCTTAGGCTCTTCTTTGTTTGTTTCATTGTTAGGTGGTGACATGTTTATTTCTTTGTTTCTTTCGTATTTCTCTTGCTTGTCTATTTCATCGTTGTTTATTAGTGATATTTTTGAAAGGAATATCATTTTTTCCTATAGGTTTTGGTATCTCAGAAGAAGAACCAGGTATGTGATTAACTCGTGGTGTTGTATTGCTTTATTTTCTATGATTATCTCCCAATCCTTGTAGGTATGATGGAGGAGGAACCTCAACAAATATCCACTTAACTCTTGGTCTAGGGGGTTCTTGTAAAACAAGTTGTTCTTTAGGTGTTGTTTGTTGAATAGGGGTCCAACCAATCTAGATAGTAATTGTGATTTATACAGTCGATATCCTAGGAAGGTTTGATTTGTTCATGGTTCAGGTTCCTCATCAGGTTCTGGTCAAAAGTAATCAAGAATGATGTTTTTCTGAGCAACCATAGGTTGCCATAGACTATGGGGAAGAGTTCATATGGACCCATGGTGAGGAAATTTTAAGCTTTGGCGAAGGGTTGAAGGGACATCTTTCATAGCCTTGAGCCATGGATGGCCTAGTTTTATATATGAGGTCAGTTATTGGAATGATATTGAATGATTGTTCTAAAGATTTATGAAGTACTCGGATCATCAAATAAATATTCCCTATGGTCGGGATGAAATCTCCATTATGTGTTTTTATCATCATGTCTGTAGGCTCACAAATTTCTTGTATAAGTTTGTGTGAATAAAGGAACTCTTCCATAGCAATGTTAGTCATGCAATTTGGATCAACAAGGGCTCCTCTTATAGGAGTCTCCATAATGTTAATGATAATGTAGAGGGGACATTCAATGTCTCCAAGTGTTCTATTGTTTGGTGCAAATGTTATTTCAAGTTCAGGGGTCTTCCTTTTCTTATATAGTTGAGGAGAGACCATATCATTATTTTTACAATTAGAAGCCATAGATGTGAGACTAGTTCGCGCTCAAGCACTTGTTTGAGGAAAACGGGTACTAAAAGACACATAGAGTTCAAAACAAAAAAAGTGGGTAGGAGGAACAAGTACTACACAACAAGGCAAAGTTAATGATTTTAATGGTTTTGATCAAAAAGATATGGATGAGGTGTGCAAACACTTAGTGTTGAAATACACCATGTGTAATTAATAATATGTCATTTTTTCACACAATGATATCAAATAATGCAAAATTTTCAAATGACCAATGAATGTATTGTTGAGAAAAATGCAACATCTGAAATGAAAGATATTTATGACAAATGCAATGAAACAACACCAATCTATGCTTGTTTATGCACCTAAAATGCTCAATTTTTTCACTTTTTTCAATATGAATGCGCAAAAGATGTAATGAAACTAAGAGGGTGATAAGGTACAACAATCTAAGACCCTTTAATAAGTCTAATAATGTAGCAAAATTTTTCACAACACACCAATCTTGCAATGTTATGTGAAAGATTATCCAAATGTACTAAAAATGCAAGGATTTTGCAACCCTAATAGTGAAATTAAGCTATGAGAGTATGCAAAATGATGAATGAATGAAATATAATAAGATTTAATGTGTAAAATAGCTCAGATAAGATTTAAAAATGATTCCAAAATCCTACAATTCTTAATACAAAATCAAATTTAAGGAAAGATGAATGAATATGGCTATTTTTGTTGAAATACACAATGTGTAAATGCAAAATTTGAAATCTATGTGCAATGACACACAATGATGAAACACTACTGTCCAAAATCAGATTTTAATAAGTGTTTAAATGATTAGTAAAATCTGAAACAAGATTTTAGCGAAAAACCCTAGCTTTTCGAATTACTGGGTTATATGAAAAATGCAAAATTTCAAGCAAAACCCTAGCAAATGAAGCATGTAAATACAAGGTAAATGATCATGAAATGATTATTTGCTGTAATTTATCTCAGATATGATGTAAATATCATAAATTTATAATTTTTCAATGATATGCAAGGAAAATAATGCAAACTATGCCTTAATGCAAGCCTAGGATGCTTATTTTTTTCAAATTTTTCAAATGTATGCAAAATTTTTGAATGTATGATGATAAATATGATATGTATGAATGCAGAACTGATTTACAACACTTAGCAAGATGCAACTTCATCAAAACACAAGTTCACCAAAATGTTATATTAGAAAATGAGGTAGGTTGAATATGTGGTTAAGTAGATTCAAGCAAACCCTCCTTTCACATATACATTCAAGGACGTAGATTGAGATAAGTCACTACTGATGAAAGAGGACTTAGCTACAGGTCTAGTGTGACTTTGGAATGATAGGAAAGATAGAATAGATTGATGATTTTGTCAAACCCTAATCCGATTAGACCTCAAACCCTAATTATATGAAATCGTAAACAAACAGACGAAACCCAACAAATTCTTGCACAGGGAGGCACTAAATACAAATGAGAAACATACTATGATTCAAATTTTTAGAGGTGGAAACTTTGAGGACACAGGGGTGGGCGCCCGGGTCTGATAGGGCAACTTTTCTGTGGATCTAGAATAATTATATGTATCAGATTGCAACTTGCTTCATGGTTTCTGAAGATGCCAAAATGGAGGACTTGGGGGTGGGTGCCCGAGTCTAAAAGGGAATATTCTCTACTATTTTCTTCAGATCCTAACTCTTTATCTTATGCTATGCTTCTCTGCAACTCCACTCTATGAAATCCTGCACCTGTAACCTGTAATCATAAAGAGAGGGGTTTGGGGGTTGTGATGTTTAGGAAAGTGCCTTGATCGAGCCCTAGAATGGCATTCAAGCCTTCCAACACCGTTGTTAGATAGAGTGTGTGCCCTTGTAGGGCAGAGGCAAAATCAAATGATGAAATAGATTTCTTGAAACACAATAAGATCTCACCTTAGTAGGGGAAAACCCTCACATAAATGAAGAGCCTTCAAATCATGAGAAGATGGATTGATGAAGCCAAATTTGCAACAAACACATACAAACACAACACAATACTGCTCTGCAACACAATGAAAACCTTGAATATCCTTAGCTCAAGATCACAAGTTCACATTATCCATCTAGGTGTAACATGAATTCATAAACCTACTTAAATATGCATTCCCACTAAACTTTCGTAATTTAAATTTGAAAGGTCAACAAGGGAAACCTTTTTAACAGTCCTAAGCCAACATCCAAAATTTAGGTCCTGACAAAATAGGCTCTGACTAGGGCATGGACGCCCAAGTCCAGGAGTCTTTTTAGGTCTTGGTTAAGATTTAGAATGATCCCCTACGCCCCATTTGATATGGTTTTTAGGGAAAATTGCTCTAGGATACATGTTAAACATGCATGAGTAGATTAAGGGGACCTAGGAGCTAAACTAGGAGGTAAAAACTCCTAGGGGACATTTTACAACATAACACTTCCCAATCATTTTGATGACACCTCTAGCCTAGATGATTGGATAATGTTTTAGGGTTTTGCATTATCATTATTTTGGGAACCAACAATAAGCGTGTACACATTGTGTCATAAGGTGTAATATGATAAGCATATGAAAAATTTAGTCATAAAATAAGCATGTAAGCTTGATAATCATTATGAGCCACAAGATAAGTATTTAAGCATAAAGATGACATAAGTAGGTAAATAATAGAAGATAAAATCATGTATCATCCAAGATAGATAATGAATATGAAAATGTCCCCTAGAAGGGAAAACACACCATGAAACAGAGAAAAAGACATGTGAATGACATAAAAGTAAACAAGAGATATATAGAAGGTGAAATGAGAATGAAATAATAAGGAGACTCATGACATACAAGGTTTAATAAAACATGTCAAACCAAAAGATGACATTACATAACAGAAGATGGAGGAACACCACAATCATGGCTCAACCAAAAGGTCAAAGACACAATTTACACAAAATAGAGGAAGCTATGTTTGTGGTCAACATGATGAGAGTGGTTGTCAATTACTCCATACTTTGAATTATCCCAAATACATAGGGAAAACATAAGAAGAAACATATCCATTACACAAAAAAAGTGGAAAAGTTCCAAAGAACACGTGTTCTTAGTAACTTGTGTGAAGAATGTACCGCTAAAGGTGTCCTTATATTATCCATTGACTAACTAGGAACAAAGAAAGTAAAAGATAAAATTAATACATCCATGTGTGTGTGTGAGTGAAGCTCAAAGGATCAAAGTCCCAACCAATAATGTGTTCAAGTAGTTCAAAGGATCAAAGTCTCAACCAATAATGTGTTAAGAAGCTTCCCTCCATAATTTATCCTCCTCCCAATTATATTACACAATATTCTCATGTTCATCCTCAAGTTGAAAAGTATCATCATTGTGCCATGTAGTTCTCTTGAAAACATGCTTGAAAGAGGTGGGGATTTTTATTTATATTTCTTAACCAAGTGTTCTTGTTTCCTTGGAGGTGGTTCCATATGAATATTGGGTATCTATTTAGAATTCGATTCTTTATTTGGTTACCATGTAGTAGAAACACCATGTGAAGATAGAGCAAATTTGTCGTTCATGATTCTCTTTTACTTTTCTTCATTTTTCTAACACATGGAAGACATGAATTTGTTCTCCCATATTGAGGATCACATATATCAAAACCATTGTGCTTAGGTGGTAAGAAATATTCCACTTTAGGTGTTTTAAGCCACATTTTTATTTTTTTCAAATGCCTTAGGAGATGAAGGCACAAAAGTATTCTTCTTTTTTCCTTTGTAGACTCATGTCCCCTCATATATATTTGTTTTCTCTTCTTTCTTCATCTATATGCATGTGATTAAATTCATGAATCATATATTGGAATTGATATGGTGATTCCTTAGGGGTTTTTTATAATGTATCTAATGTCAAATGACTCATTTTTAATACTCAATCATATGGATATCTTTTAACATTTACCGCCCTAATCTTGTGAAAATATTTTAGACATTGATTTACCATTACAATTTACAATCTTGAGCTCCTTCAATCAATTATAGTTGGTTATTTTTGTTGGAATACAATGGATCACTGAGAGGGGGGTGAATCATTGATCTAATAAAACTAGTTCATTTATCAACCCAATAGTTGTAAAAGCAATTAATACCAACATGCCAAAGACATAGAAAACAATAGAATCATACAAATGAAACCATGACACAAGATTTAAAGTGGAAAACCCTAAAAAGGGAAAAACCACTATCCAACCTCACCAAAATCATCATTAGGTCTCGTTGACCAAAATCTCACTGATTACACTTATGCCTACTGGCAAGGATCTCACTGATCACATCTTGATAGGAACACCAATCCCTAGCACATCAAGAACACCAACTCCATTCAAAATAGGAGCACCAACTCCAATCAAATCAGGATGAAAAATAAAGAGTACTAGTCTGTTTACATTATCATCAAAGGTTATAGATGAATTCTATAACTCTCACTCAATCATCTCCTCTATGTGAAGATATTCAAAACAGTAACTCACTCTTTGTTTGCTAATTTTTCAAAGAATAACTCTTCAAAACCATCATACATCCAACAAAAAAGTATATTGCTTTGTTTACAATGGCATCATTAGAAAATACAAAATCACCTGAACCCAAAAGACATTCACACCTACATCAAGAACCCTCTTCTTTGCATAATGCTTTATCTTCCTATCACAAAACTTCTCTAACATTCACTCTACACTATGCTTGTACCATCACTACATTCAAAGCTCTATCCAATATAAATAAACATTAAAATAAGCATTGAATCCTTACCATCTTTATTCTACAACAGTCATTATAATCTACCTCAATTATCAATCTCTGCAATAATCATCATACTTTGCCACTATCATCACACTTTGCCATCTTCATCCTCTGTCACTATCATACCATACTCTATAAAATACATCTCACAATAACACTCTTATCACTTTGTTCTTCTTGATATCACATTTCATGAAAGATTCTGCTCCAAACAAATCCTGTAGCATACTGATGTCTTAAATCCTCCCTATCAAACTATTTTCATATATATTTCTAAGATAAATTTACCATAAAAAACATACATGAATATATTGCTTATTTTTTTATCTCTTTTGACTCATCATTAAGGTTTGAAAACCCTAACCCCACTCTAGTTTGAAATCCACCAACCTCTGGTCCAAAGGGCAGTTACAAAATCTAATAAAAAATTGTCACAACCAACAATACAGTTGTATGCCCGTCAAAGAGTCTTCATAGTGAATGGTCATTGCACAGTTGAAATCTCCATCATTGAGTTACTTTTTCACGCCCTTTATAAATTGAATGATCGCCATAGATTTTATTTTGGCACTTTGAATACAAGTTGTCCCTCAGCTCACTCGGTCACCACTAGTAAGCGAGGCCGGTCATCTCATGACTTTGAACTCTTAAGTTATCACTTAAGTGGTCTAGTTACCAGCTACAGCAAGTCAGTGCCAAATTAGAATAAAAGAAAGCTCGTCACAATACAAGTTCTTATAACTTGTATTCTAGGTATTGAGGAGTCATTAGGGTTTTAGATTTGGAGGACTTAGGTCTTTCAAACAATTCTAAAAACCCTAAAGTTTTGTCACGACTTATTGACGTGAATTAATCTTAACCTTTGAGACTGCCACTGTTGTAGAGAAATAGCAAAATGATGAAGACATTTTGGACTTGAAAGAAACACTTTGCTTTAGAAAGTTTTAAGGTTTTAGTACTTTGAATCCACTGCATGTGTCAATCTGAAACAATTCAATCAAGAGACAATGCATTGATAGGTTCATTTGCAAAGAGTAAAAAACATAGAAGTAACCTTATTCAGTGACTTTCTTTCAAGGTTGTAGGGCTAGTCTTCATCATACTTCAAACCCTAATATGTAGACCAAGCTATGTGGTAGGCCCATTTCCAAGTAACATGTCTTGAAGACATCATGACAACCTTGCTTTAACCTCCAACAACACTGACATATTCCAATACCACATAACATTCCTGATGAATCCACAGAAGCATACTGGTATATATGTGGTGACTGATATATATGTTGACATCAATGCATGACAATCCTGAGCTTTTGCAAACAACCTCTTGTGCAGAGAACAAACCAGTGGATCATTGGACTATATAGAAGGTAATGATCTAACTGATGACATGAACAAAGATGGTCTACAATCCTTCTAGGTCCACTCAAACAACATCTTGCCTCTTGATCATCTTTCACATCAATTGAGAAAATCCAATTGAGTTCACTCCATCATCACTCCACCACTGACATACCAATATAAGTTGAGATTTTGTGACAACAATGCTCTTTTGACATCAATGACAAAACCTAATGCCAACAAACTCCCCCTTTGTCATTGATAGCAAAACATGAATCTCTCCACTCTCTTAAATCTCTCCTCCTTTGACATCAAGGACAAAGGAATGTGATTGTACTCTTTGACATGAGATAATCTACTATCCAATGAAGCTCCCCCTATAATTAGAACACCCTCTTGGGTATTGATGTCAGCACATGGCTCCCCTTGTCTTTAGAAAACCCTCTTGGGTATTGATGTCAGCACATGCAATAATTGCACCTATTTTGCAACAAATGAACTTTTCACAACTCCCTTTATGATGTAGATAGGTCACTAGTCATATAATGCTCATACTCTTATGATGTAAACTTCCATAGGCATTCACTACCACATGTAGTCATTGAAAGACTACACCAAACACTGCAATAAGACTGAGCACAGACATAACTGCATGATAATGTCAAAGTAAGGCAGACACAATAAATACATCTTATACAAACACTGCAATAACTGATTCCATACTGATGCACTAAAACATATTGAGACAGGTACTAAAACCTATCATCCTGATGATCATCATGATACCACTGCTCTGACATTATAATGCCAACTGATCATAATGCCAGGTTTTGGTTTTGCATAATGCACAGGCTCTTAGATCATGTACTCTAAGATCACAATGACTATTGACCATAATGTCACAGTATCTTACTCCCCATGAAAGATGCAAAGTCTGATACAGTGATACAAATCACTATCTATTTGATACAAATCACTGTGAATGAGTATCTTATGTCCACAACACACAAACAATTAGGCTTTGAGGTATGTCCACACCCATTTCCAAAGTTCCAACTTGAGCAGAGACAGGGAACATGCTGGCAAAGGTTAAGAAATTTGGATTTACACCCATCAGATGCACTTTCTTAGAAGTTTCTATGGGCCTTTTATCAAACCCATGTTGAACATATCCTGAAAACATGTCATTCCATTAGACCACATTTCTTTAAGGCATTTTGTTACAAAGTTCATGTGCCTTGTTTATTCTTCTACTTTTTGCATACATGTCTACCAGGGTACTTGCAACTATAACATTTGACAACAATCTCCTTTCCTTTATACTTTTATGGATGTCATATCATGTTCCAAAGATTCTATTTTTTCACAGTACAAGAATGCTGGCAAGGGTTACATAGTCTAATTTTACACCTACCAACTACATTTTCTTGAATATTCCTAAAGCCTTTTCAACAAACCTATTTTGTGTGTATCATGCAATCATTGCATAAATTGACAGTGCACTTGACAACAATGTAAAAAGCATATTGCAATGCAATGCATATACTTCTATGACTTATAATATGTCAGACACTGTTTCTCTTGCTTTTGTCTCCTGATCACTACTATTCTAGCTTGTAGAAAGAAACTTGCAATGACTTTCATATATCTTCACAAATCTTCTTAGTATTGTGTTAGCTTGAAACCTAGACTCAAATGTAAACATAGCTTCACCTATACTCATGTAGGCTTAGTGGACTATTATCTCTTACAAATTTTGAGCAGACTTAGTATGAGATTTTTATAGACTTCTCATAATTTTGTGTAGGTCTCTCCTTTCATTTGATATTGTAGATGTCTGATTTCAAGAGGTGATATGCATACCAAGTGCAAGGTTTCATAATCTCATAAGATGCTCTGAGAAAATGAAAGGATGACATAACCATTATAGTATTTAACAACCTCCTAGTGCAAATACTATATAATTTACACATCCTGTGATCAAAATGTAAGAAACATTTAGAGTTTCAAGTACATAACACTCACCTCTTATATCTCCATAAAAGCTTGCTCCTTGACTGCTATCCAATCTTTCAAACCCTTTCATACTGTTGCAGACACATCATACTCCTTATCCTTATTTTTGTCCTTTACTGACTTATCAAATTGATTTGACATTGTCACCAGTCACTCCATTGACCTCTGACGTCTTTTGAAGTATCACCATCATGCAAAGATAGTCTTCTCCATGCAAGTAAAACTTTCAAGGACTAATATCCTTTGAGAACCAAAGATCATGCACTAATATCAGAAACACACAACTGATACTATATACTGTCTGATCACTACTATTTGATACACACACAATAACATCAAGAGATGCATCTAATCTTTGAAGATGTCATTGTATCAAAGACATTAGAATTGACAGTATAATTCATATGCAAACAAAGATCAATACAACTATTGGCATTGCTCTGAGTACAAACCACTGGTGTACTCCCCCTAAACTTATATGTCAATTTATCCACTTAGTGATGCCTCTTGTGCATTATTCACAAGATTAGGTTTTTCTTTCTCTTGGTCTTGTTTTCTTCTCCAAACTTTCATAGGTTCTTTCTTCTACTTGATCAGGGTATCTATCTTCTTGTTGTCTACGTGGTTTCATCAATCTACTTCTACAATGTTGTGCTTTATGCCCAATGTTATTGCATTTATAGCAAATGATATTGTTACCAACCACAGGAACAAAAGAATTATTTCTTCTTGAAAATCCAAAAACATCATTTCTTACTTGTGTACTACAAAACCGCTTAGTGTGACCTAGATGGTTGCATTTATAACATAGGACATTACTTCTTCTATTTGACAACTCATAAGAACTCGTATTCCAATCAAGTTTCCTTGCATTCATCCAACACTCTATTTCTCTACAACCAAATCCATAACATGAATAGAAATAACCATGAAAAGAGTTTTCAAACTTGGTGTTTTGATTTTGTCCTTGATGGAAAAACCTTCTGAATTTGTTCTTGTTGACTTATGTAGGAGTTCTTTCTTTTTGTCAAACATGATTTTCCTTCTTCTTGACTTTAGTCTTAGGAGCAATAGAATGATAGTTTAGATCTATTTTCTTCCTAGGGGTTTCTTTGACCTTAGAACTCTGCCCTTTTTCATAGCCTAAGCTAGTAGTATCTTTACGATGTTTTTTCTTTCTCAACATCTCATTCAACCCGCTGGTGCTATCTTCAAATTTCTAATTTTTCTCTGACTGAATCTTGAGATCTTCAAGATCTCTTCTAGAGTGACTATCTCTGCTTCAAGATTTTGGCATTCATTTGTTTTGACTTCAAACTCAAACTTTGTCACATCTGCTATCCTTTTGGCCTCTTCAATCTCTATTTTTAGGTTGATGATTAATTTGTCTGATTCTTCAACTTGTACCCTTAAATCCATGATCTATTTTTTTGTTCTTTCAAGGGATGAAAGTGCTTTGGTCTTGGACTCCTTTTCTTCTTGAAGCTGCAACTTTAGTATTGAGTTTTCCTTTTTAAGTTTTTTAACCACATTATAAGCATAATAGAGTTCTTCTTGAAAATCTACTTCTTCATCATCCTCTGGATTAGTTTTGACCTCTTCTTCTTCATGTGAATGTTTCCTTTCCTTGTCATTATCCTCAACCACAAGGTTGTCCTCTCTTTCAGATCCTTCTAACCTTGTATTAGGTTTTGGTGGTGCTTGTTGATCAACATTTTTCTTATCTCTTCTTCCCTTATTTCCTTTTCTTTTTGCCATAGTATTCCACTACCAAGATCAACGCAAGTATATTAGACTTCTACCAAGAACCTGCTGCTTTGATACCAATTGTTGGAATACAATGGATGATTGAGAGGGGGGTGAATCAATGATCTAATAAAACTAGTTCATTTATCAACCCAATAGTTGTAAAAGCAATTAATACCAACATGCCAAAGACAGAAAACAATAGAATTGTACAAATGAAACCATGACACATGATTTAAAGTAGAAAACCCTAAAAAGGGAAAAACCACTATCCAACCTCACAAAAATCATCATTATCTCTCGCTGACCAAAATCTCATTGATTACACTTATGCCTCATTGGCAAGGATCTCATTGATCACATATTGATAGGAACACCAACCCATAGTACATCAAGAACACCAACTCCATTCAAACTAGGAGCACCAACTCCAATCAAATCAGGAGCACCAACTCCAATCAAATCGGAACTAAAAATATAGAGTACTACTCTGTTTACATTATCATCAAAGGTTATAGATGAATTATGTAACTCTCACTCAATCATTTCCTCTATGTGAATATATTCAAAACAGTAACTCACTCTTCCTTTACCAATTTTTCAAAGAATAACTCTTCAAAACTATCATACACCCAACATAAACGTACATTGCTTTGTTTACAATGGCATCATGGGAAAATAAAAAATCACCTGAACCCAAAAGATATTCACACCTACATCAAGAACCCTCTTCTTTGCATAATGATTTATCTTCCTGTCACAAAACTTCTCTAACATTCACTCTACACTATGCTTGTACCATCACTGCATTTAAAGCTATATCCAATATAAATAAGCATTGAATCCTTACCATCTTTATTCTGCAACAATCATTATAATCTACCTCAATTATCATTCTCTACAATAATCATCATACTTTGCCACTATCATCAAACTTTGCCATCTTCATACTCTGTCACTATAATCACAATGTGCCATAACCATACTCTGTAACATACATCTCACACTAACACTCTCATCACTTTGTTCTTCTTGATATCACATTTAATGAAAGATTTTGCTCCACACAAATCCTGCAACATACTTATGTCTTAAATCCTCACTGTCAAACTATTTTCATATATATTTCTGAGATAAATTTACCCTAAAAAACATACATGAATATCTTGCTATTTTTTCATCTCTTCTGACTCATCATTAAGGTTTGAAAACCCTAACCCCACTCTATTTTGAAATCCACTAACCTTCGGTCCAAAGAGCAGTTACAAAACCTAACAAAAAACTATCACAACCATGCCCGTCAAAGAGTGTTCATAGTGAATGGTCGTTGCACAATTTAAATCTCCATCGTTGATTTACTTTTTCATGCCCTTTATAAATTGAATGACTGCCATAGATTTTATTTTGGCGCTTCAAATACAAGTTGTCCCTCGGGTCACTCGGTCACCACTAGGAAGTGGGACCGGTCATCTCCTAACTTTGAACCCTTAAGTTATCACTTAAGTGGTCTAGTTACCGAATACAACAAGTCAGTGCCAAATTAGAATAAAAGAAATCCCGTCACAAGACAAGTTCTTATAACTTGTAATCTAGGTATTGAGGAGTCATTAGGATTTTAGATTTGGAGGGCTTAGGTCTTTCAAACAATTCTCAAAACCCTAAAGTTTTGTCACTACTTACTGACATGAATTAATCTTAACCTTTGACACTGCCACTGCTGCAAAGAAATAGCAAAATGATGAAGATATTTTGAACTTGAAAGAAACACTTTGATTTAGAAAGTTTTAATGTTTTAGGACTTTGAATCCACTACATGTGTCAATCAGAAACAATTCAATCAAGAGCCAATGCATTGACATGTTCATTTGCAAAGAGTAAAAAACATAGAAGCAACCTTATTTAGTGACTTGCTTTCAAGGTTGTAGGGCTAATCTTCAACATACTTCAAACCCTAATATGTAAACCAAGCTATGTAGCAGGCCCATTTCCAAGAAACATGTCTTGAAGACATCATGACAACCTTGATTTAACCTCCAACAACACTGACATATTCCAATACCACATAACATTCTTGATGAATCCGTAGAAGCATACTGTTATATATGTTTTGATTGATATATATGTTGACATCAATGCATGACAATCCTGTGCTTTTGCAAACAACCTCTTGTGGAAAGAACAAACCAGTGGATCATTGGACTGTATAGAAGGTACTGATCTAACTGATGACACAAACAAAGATGGTCTACAATCCTTCTAGGTCCACTCAAACAACCTCTTGCCACTTGATCATCTTTGACATCAATTGAGCGAATCCAACTGAGTTCACTCCATCATCACTCCACCACTGACATACACTCCACCACTGACATACCAATATAAGCTAAGATCCTATGACAACAATGCTCTTTTGACATCAATGCCAAAACCTAATGCCAACACTTTTCACTAGCACTAAGCTACATAGATAGGGGTCCATCATAGTAGGAACTAATTTTAATCACTTAATCCAAGGCCTAGAAATGAAGTAGAAAATTTGTTTAAATTAGAAAGATATGACATAAAATGGGTACATCCTTAAGCCTCGACTATAAAGGTAAAATAATGCAGCCTAAAGTATCAATAAGAATGTCTTTTAGTCATCTTCAAGTAAACGCTTGAATGCGCATAAGTGCTTTAATGAAGATGATTATTAAAGAAAATTATTTGCATACATTAAATTGATTAGCAAGATTAATGAGAACACCATCACATGAATAGCCATGTGCTATACCGTGCACATATAATGGTCCATAGCAATCTTGTCATCATAAATGGAATCAATTGTGGAGCATGAGAAGAGAAAGCACCTCTACTATGAAGAATATAGACAAAATGATGCTCATGTGAATGTAAACAAACATCAAACTCATGACCATCGTGCTCATATACCTCATCACTATCAATGTGCTCATATCACTCATGATTATCCCCATGAAAATGTGCATTATTAGCTTAGTCATGAGAAGGAAAAAGATTTATATAAATCTTCAAATTCTAATTAGGGTGAGCCATTGAATGATTTCCCCCATCACTATGCACTCTACATGTATCATATTTTTATCAATCAAATATTGTACCTTACGTTTTAAACCCATCTCATGATGTGTAGTATGTCCTTGAATTATATGATAGTGACAAAATGCAATATCATCATAACCCTTAGATAATCCTCTAAAGTATCCAATAGATGAATAGGAGGTTCAACACAATCATATTAGCATGAAGTAGAATTTAAAGCACATTATCGATGGGCTCAATCAATTTTGTACACTTTGTAAAATTTTGAGGCTTGAATGTAAGAACATTTGAAGCATTAGCTACGATGAGAGTTAAACTTTTTCTCTTGTTTATCACTATCCTTTCAAGAACTATTTTTTTTTGAAAATTTGTGGCATGAATGCATGCAAGGGGCATGAGAAGAACCATATTTGAGTGTATTTGATGCTAACAATTTAAATTCAACACGTTTTCCATAATCATAAAAAATTCTACAAAGAAAGCATAATCATTCAAATACACACTTTGTTGAATAGGTGACAATAATCCCTTAATAAAAATAATCCTTGTAAGAGCTCAGACTCATCCACATCTTGTTCTCTTTCCAAAGATTCCCTTACAGAATCACCTGTGGTAGCAGTAGTGTCTCTCGTCATTTCTTCAGACACTTCTTCTTGATTTTGTTCTGGTAGTTCCATGTCCATGTTCTCTTGTTGAACAATATTTTGTTCTGGAGTAGAGCTCTTCTTAGCTTGATCAAGTTCTTGATTGTCAACTTTGGTTTGCTCATCAATCTTTTCCTTATTTGCCTGATTAGATGCAGAGGATTATCCTTCTTTCTTAGTTTTCTCAAGGCTTTTCTCTATCTCTTGTTCACTCATTTCTTTGATTTCATCAGTATTCTCCAAATCTTGATCCATGTTATCTTCAGGAACAAAGGTGTCTACATCAACATTTATATCCTCTTTGTTGGAAACCGTTGAGATGTTAAGATCCTTTCGGATCTTAAAAATTGTTAGCTCTATGTTTTTCACAAATTCTTCAGTGTTCCTTGCCATTAGAGTGTTGACTCTTGTTTTTAACTCAATTTTATCTCCAAGTAACTTGAAAACTTTTGCTCTTTCCTCAGGGGTCACATCCAGACAAAATTTGATCAATGAGCTTTTTCTTACCTCCCAATCCTTGGTCATTGCTTCCCCCTTCTTAGCAGTCAATATGATTGCTAGGCTGCTAGGAAGATCAAATACTACCTCAATGAGGGCTCTATTATAAATCTCCAGATATATAATGACACCAGCCTCTATGATATCTTTGTCTGCATCATCATAATCATCATATGGTTGTGCTATAGGTTTCAGATTTTGATCACCTATAATTACTTTTAGGACATCTTCAATGTTTATTGTGGCCTCCTTTTCTTTAGTCTCTACTATCTTCTCCTTCCTTCTTTTGCTGCTAGAGGCTTCAGTTGTCTTTGCTTTCATTTTCTTAATCTGCTCATCTGATTCAGTTTCTTCCTCATCAACCTCTATGCTGACATGATTCTTCTTAGAGTTTGTTTTCTTTCTCTTGTGTCTTGTTGTAGGGGCTTTCACACTTGCAGAAGGTGTGGGTCTGGTAGAAACAGTTGCAATCTTAATAGAGGTAGAACCTCTAGTCCTCCTTTTTGTCACAGTGGGATTTTCTGGTTTCTTCTTAGGCTCATCCAGAGCCTCAATCAGTTCGCTTTCCTTCTTTTCTTTTGCTTCCCTTTTTGCTTGTGCCTTTGCTCTGGATTCAGAGATTTGTTCTTTTGTAAAGCCCTTGCTTTGGACAAATTCTTCTTCTCTTTTCCTTGTCTTCCTCTGAATCTTTGGCATTCTTAAGTCAACATGAACTTTTATGTAGATAATTCCTCATAGGTTCCAAATCTTTTCTTAGAGGAGTCCTTAGTTTTGCTTAGCATGAGCAATGCATATCCATCTAGCACATCTGTTGCAGCTTCATATCCCATTAGTATAATCCACACTATCCTTGGCTCAACTGCCTCCATCATACATTGATCTTTATTCATAATAAAGCAAATATCATTTCTATATTTTTCAATAGTTGTCCTGGGATTCTTTCCCTAAATTGGATTACCCTTTGGAAGTTCTTGAAATAGCCCCATAGGGTTGTAGTTTGTGCATCATGACTTCCTATGCCATTTAAGTGATTTCTAATTTGTATTTCAATTGGTTTATCACTTGTCCAAATCAAGCTTTTTATCATTGGTAGCTCTTGCATAAAATAGAAGAATAGACAAAGAATTAGAGTACCAAATTTGAATGGATATTTTTGTTCCTTGATCTTCTTAAGATTCTCCATCAGTTGTTGTCGGAGTAATTCACAAAGATCATAGTTTGCATTTTCCTTAATCATCTCTAGTGTAGGAGCACCTAAGGAAACATCTTGGAATCAGAAGACACCTATGATCATGAGAAGATCCTATGGAGATAACCAAATCAATTGGAGCATTTTAAAATCAGTTATGACAAGTGGTAATGGTCAAGGTGATATAATGATCAAATGTCCTGAGGGTCCTAGTAAGGACCCTAGGACCAAAAAGGATGTAATTTGGGCCAATAGTGTCTCTAGGGGCAGGGCAGGGGCACCTAGCTAATTTAGTTAGTTTCTATTTTTGTAGTCCATAAGGTCCAAGAGACCAATTATAAGGCCTGAGGGTTGTATGTGTGTTCGAATTAGTCATGTCTGGTAGTTAAAAGATGTTGTAACTGGCAAAAGATCTTGTATGTAACCGTGTCATGGATAGTTGCAGAGCGGTTGGCATTCCCACCGGTACAACTACCATCCACACAATGAAGCATAAAACCAATCTTGTGAGATCAAGAAAGCATGTAGAGAGAGTAACAGAGTGAATTGGAATCTAATTACACAATAAACTAAGACATTCCTGGTATTTCCTTTTAGTTTGACAGTTCTGTATTGTTTTGTTTTGACTAGTGCAAAAGATCACATATTGTTCTTAATCTGTTTTGAGGGTAACAATGTCATAATGGACCGTTCCGTGAATGTAAGATTCTAATCCTCATGGAATGAGTCCTGTACAAATTGTATGATATAACCCTAACCCTAACTGTGTAAGAGGAGTGCGAGTTTGAGTGGTGATCACCGTCAAATTATAGAGTTGAGACCTCGGGAAGGAGGATTCAAGTGTGAAGTAGGGGAGTCTGCATGCCTGTGTTGGAGGAGAACGTGTATCAGCGTAAGGAGTGCTGTCGGAAGAAGACTTAGAAGTCCCAGCGAACGGTGGAGTCACACCGACAGGAAGCTTATCAGAGAGAAGTTTGGGAAGTCTTACCAACGAAGGAGACATCGGCGTGATTCAAGGCATCAGCGAAAAGGAGTTGTGTAGGTCCAACGGTGAAAGTCTCACCGATGATAGCATTGGCCTAAGGCATTGGGGTGAAAAGGAACATCAGCAGAGGAATTGGAAGTCAGTCTGACGTTGGATGTTTGGCCGATGGCAGAGCTAGTGTTAAGTGTTTCGACGTGACATTTGACATCAGAGAATGGCCAGAAAGTTGGGCCGATAGCTATTATGTTGCCGATAGGCGACCAATATCTAAAGTAGTTCAAGTTTTATTGGTAGGAAAGGTACCATCAGGCAATGAGGTTTAGACTATACCAATAGGAGATATCTTGCTGATAAGTGATTACAAATGACACACTCGTCGGTATGAGATGGGTGTTGAAGTGAAAGAGTTGGGAGAAGCTGATGGATGTTAGTCTGGCTGATAGAGGTATATCGGTAAGACATTCATCAACTCTTGCCGATGTAAGGAGAAGTATCAACTTCTATCATTATTGAGCATTTCCGGCTGTGGCTCTGCATCATATTGGTATCAGAGCAACAAGTAGGATCTTGAGGGAGTAATAGGATCTGGTGAAAGAATTAAGGGTTGGTGATATTTGTGAAGATGGCTCCTAAGAATCAGATGGCTAGGGAGAACAATGAATTGAGAGAAGCCTTAGAGGCTAGAGAAAAAGAGTTGAGGGAAAGAAGAGAGCAGGATGCTGCAAGGGAAAGAGAGTTGAGGCAAGTAAGAAGAGAGAATGCATCAATCTTGGCTAGATTGGAAGCATTAGAGAAGAATCCTAGAAGGGATGAACAAAATGATTCAGAAGGAGATGAGGATGCAAATGAGAATCCTCCTGAGGATGAGTTGGATGCTGAAGAGAAGAAATTTGTGAGATTGCTGAAGGCAGTCCAAGGAAGTGGAACAAAGGCAAACATAGAGTTACCTATCTATCAGGGGAAGATGGATAGTGAAGAGGTAATAGGGTGGATAGATGCCCTTGAAAAAAAATTTGAGTATGAGGAGATGAGTGATGAGAAGAAGATCAAATTTGCAAAAACAAAACTGAGAGGTACAACACTTACATGGTGGAGTAGTGTGCAAGCAGAAAGAGTGGCTAGAGGTGCATCAAGAATCACTTCTTGGGGTAGGATGAAGGATATGATGAAGGATCAATTCCTTCCATCTGATTACTCCATTCAGACAAATATGATGAGGAAGAATCTGAAACAGAAGGACATGGATGTTATGTCCTATACTGAGCAATTTCATAAGCTTAGTATTAGAGGGGGATTGGAAGATGAAGAAGAGAAAGTGATAAGGTACCTTAATGGGCTTAGGTATAACTTGCAAGATGAAATTGGTTTGACAGTACCAAAATCACTTGGAGAGTGTTTTCAATTGGCCATAAGGGCTGAAGAGAGGGTGAAGAGGAAGCAAGAAAGGCAAGGAGGTAGTGGAAGAGGATACAGAGGTAGGGGCAGACCTACTAATGAAGTTCAGAACAGCAATGAGAAGGATTAGGAGATTTCTGCAGATTAGAGAGGTGGATATAGAGGTGGAGGTAGATTTGGATCAGGAAGAGGAGTGTTTACAGGTAGATGTTACCATTGCAATGAGGGGGGACACACATCTTTCAACTGTCCTAAGAAGGATGGTGTTGACAAGCCCAAGGATAGAAGAGTTCACTTGGCACAAGAGGAGGAGAAGCCAGAAGAACCAGAAATATTGTCAGCCTCTCCAATGATGGTTGGAGAAATGCTTATGGTGGAGAAAGGTAAAATGCAGCAACCACCATAGGTATCTATTTTCAGAACTAATTGTTTAAGCCATGGAAAGATATGCAAGTTGATTGTAGATTCAGGTTCTCATGATAATCTAGTTTCTTGGGAAATGGTGAATAAGTTGGGATTGAAAACTTTTAATCATCCTAGTCCTTACCATGTCACTTGGGTGAGTCAAGAACAGCAAGTCAGGGTTACTAAGAAGGCATATGTTAATTTTACAATTGGTCCATATCAGGACTATGTTTTGTGTGATGTTATTCCAATGACATATGGGCATATTATTTTGGGTAGACCATGGCAACATTTGAGGAGGACAATTCATGATGGTTCTACTAATAACTATTTGGTGCACAAAGATGGTAGAAAGTTCAAATTAGTGCCTTTACCTTGTGAAGACAAGAAGGAACATATTACCATTTGTTTTGGAGAGAAATTATAGTTGAATGTGCAAGTTCAGGATGATGGGAAACAACCGAAATAGTTGCAGCAGAGGAAGGTGGACGACAGTCCTAAAGAACAGCAGGTTTGGGACTTGAGTTATGTCAAGATTGGGGACATTGACTGCCCTATAAGCAGGCAGAAGAAGGAAGGCAAACAACAGATAGTACAGACAGGAATATATCAGAACCACAAGTTGGGAAGAACAACAGCATTACAGCAGTAGGGTCCTAAACAAGGACATCAAAACATGTTTTATGATACTAACACTTTTGGTAAAAACCATGCAGGTTGGAGAAGGAGGAAGATAACCCTTGGAGAGTTCATGTTCCCTGTTTCAAATCAGAGGAACCTTTCAAACAGACTATAGGATATTTGGAGTAGTCCACCAAACTCTTGGGACAAGAGTTTTTATCATGCTGGGGAGTATGGTGCAGGAGCACCTAAGGAAACATCTTGGAATCAGAAGACACTTATGATCATGAGAAGATCCTATGGAGATAACCAAATCAATTGGAGCATTTTAAAATCAGTTATGACAAGTGGTAATGGTCAAGGTGATATAATGATCAAATGTCCTGAGGGTCCTGGTAAGGACCCTAGGACCAAAAAGGATGTAATTTGGGCCAATAGTGTCTCTAGGGGCAGGGGCACCTAGCTAATTTAGTTAGTTTCTGTTTTTGTAGTCCATAAGGTCCAAGAGACTAATTGTAAGGCCTGAGGGCTGTATGTGTGTTCGAATTAGTCATGTCTAGTAGTTAAAAGATGTTGTAACTGGCAAAAGATCTTGTATGTAACCGTGTCATGGACAGTTGCAAAGTAGTTGGCATTCCCACCGGTACAACTGCCATCCATACAATGAAGCATAAAACCAGTCTTGTGAGATCAAGAAAGCATGTAGAGAGAGTAATAGAGTGAATTGGAATCTAATTGCACAATGAACTAAGACATTCCTGGTATTTCCTTTTAGTTTGACAGTTCTGTATTGTTTTGTTTTGACTGGTGCAAAGGATCACATATTGTTCTTATTCTGTTTTGAGGGTAACAATGTCATAATGGACCATTCCATGAATGTAAGATTCTGATCCTTATGGAATGAGTCCTGTACAAATTGTATGATATAACCCTAACCCTAACTATGTAAGAGGAGTGCGAGTTCGAGTGGTGATCACCGTCAAATTATAGAGTCGAGACCTCGGGAAGGAGGATTCAAGTGTGAAGCAGGGGAGTCTGCATGCCTGTGTTGGAGGAGAACATGTATCGGCGTAAGGAGTGCTGTCGGAAGAAGACTTAGAAGTCCCAGCGAACGGTGGAGTCATGCTGACAGGAAGCGTATCGGAGAGAAGTCTGGGAAGTCTTACCGATGAAGGAGACATCGGCCTAAGTCAAGGCATCAGCGAAAAGGAGTTGTGTAGGTCCGACGGTGAAAGTCTCACCGATGATAGCATTGGCCTAAGGCATCGGGGTGAAAAGGAACATCGGCGGAGGAATTGGAAGTCAGTCTGACGTTGGATGTCTGGCCGACGGCAGAGCTAGTGTTAAGTGTTTCGACGTGACATTTGACATCGGAGAACGGCCAGAAAGTTGGGCCGATAGCTATTATGTTGCCGATAGGCAACCAATATCTAAAGTAGTTCTAGTTTTATCGGTAGGAAAGGTACCATCGAGTAGTGAGGTTTAGACTATACCGATAGGAGATATCTTGCTGATAAGTGATTACAAACAACACACTCGTCGATATGAGATGGGTGTCGGAGTGAAAGAGTTGGGAGAAGCCGATGGATGTTAGTCTGGCCGATAGAGGTATATCGGTAAGACATTCATCAACTCTTGCCGATGTAAGGAGAAGTATCAACTTCTATCATTATTGAGCGTTTCAAGCTGTGGCTCTACATCAATCTCATAGGCTGTATATATAGCGGTAACGGAGACACAATTCTCCTGGTTTGTGAAGTAGATTTTGTAACCCAATACCATGGATGCAAATCTTATAGCATAGTCTTCTATATCATTGATTGTCAATGCCCTTTTGTCAAATTTTGCTCTAGTGGCTACTATCACTATTTCATTCTTCATAGATTTTAACACTGGTACTATGTCGATGGAGATTAATCTAGTCAAAGCTCTTATCGCATCTTTTGTAATCATGAATGGTCTCTCCAGCCACATGAATTCATCATGGATTCTGCTCAGAACATACCGTACCCATTCATCCTCTACGAATGTTGGGAAGTCTTGTACTGAATGAATTTCTTCACCTTCAATGCCTTATATTCTTACTTCAAATCAATTTTTTTTTTGCTCAAGTGCTTCACATATAAGTCAGAAAACCTACTATCACCAAACTCTTATAGGGCAACATGAATGTATGCCCTAACATCTTTCGTATGCATCACTCCAAAAGGTATTTCTAAAAATGCACCATTTAGGGCGACCTCTGTTGACTTGAAGGAGTGTTTCTTGAATTTTAGCCTTGGTCTCTCAGTTATATCAACCACTTGTGGTGTTTCCATTTCCACTAAGACTCGAGCAAATTTATAGTAGAATTTCAAACTAAAAAATACCTCTTTTGTTGAATTAGGGTTTCACTTGATCTTACCTTGAATTGCTTTGGAAATCACTGTAGTTGCTTGGAAGTTTTCTTCAGTTGGCCTTAGATACTTGAGAGCTTGAGTACAAAATGAATTGTCTGTCGAATGGACTCCTTTTTAACCTTTTGTTTGTCTTGACCTAATCGCCATAAATGCTATGTTTCAAAATGATGTCAAACCCTTCTCTATTAAACACAATCGATCTGGATTGCTCTATACTGTTCAGCATTTGATCCTTTTCTTCCGGAATTACTTTCAAAAGATTTGTCATATGAAGCTTTTCATCATAACTTCGTGTCGAATCCTAGCACTGATTATCTGGCTAGGGGATTTGGATTTTTAATACAGTTCCTCTTGAGCCAGAGCTCCCAATTTACTTCCCAAAGGAAGTAACTGCACCAGACGTTGGTGTGGATCCATCCCTGACCTCATTAACATCTTTCTTAATCCATACCTTGCTCATTTCCTTCTTGATTTCTACTAGATCAATCTTGTTCTTTCCTTTATCTTCTCTCTGCTATGTTTTCCTCTTCTCTATAGAATAGTCTCTTTTCTCATTCTTGTATCCACAAAAGCTTGCAACATGTCTGAACTTGTTGCAGTTGTAGCATACCACATTCCTCTATCCCTGACTCTTTCTATTGATTGGATTAATTCTTGTTCTACATTGGTTAGCCATATGCCCAAATCTATTGCATGCAAAACACTTCCCATTAAAGGATTGAGTATTCCTTGCATAGTTAAAACCATTCCTTACAAGATTTCTGTACTCATTTGATCTATGACCAATTTTCTTGTAATTGAAACATTGACCAGAGAATAATGGAGAATTTTGATTCATTCTACTTCTACCTTTGAGCATTTGGCTGTCTGACTAGAGGTCCTCTAGGTCTTCTTCTTTGATTCCAGAACTGGTTGCCTTTGTTTTTCTTCATCTCAATGTTTTCTTGACTTGATTTAGAACTTTCCCCTTTTTCAAATCCCAAGCCTTTCTTGTCATCTGAACTTTCCTAAATTTCAATCAACTCCTCAATCTTTGCGAAGCTTATTTTGCATTTTTCTTTATAGCTATTTGTTGCTTCCAGATCATATTTCAGAAGTAACACATCTTTTCCCAAATTTTCACATTCTTCAGACTTATCCTTTACAACTTGATTCGGATGCCTTTCAATCTCCTCTTTTTCTTCAATTTCCAATGTTAATTATTTAGGGTTTCATGTGCTACATTAATTGATCACTGAGCTCCTTGCTTTTCTCTTTAAACTTCTTCACTTGCTCCCTTAGCTTTAGGATGCATTCATCATCTTCTTGAACATTTGCCTTCAAAACCCTGATTTCTGCTTCAGATTTTTCAAGATCAATAAGAGCTGCTTCCAGTTCAACATTGCTCTCATATGAGCAATTTCCAAATCTTCTTGCTGCCATAAGTATACTATCCCAAATCTTCCTCAAGTTGTTAGGCTTCTTCCAAGGAACCTTGCTTTGATACCAATTGTTGAATATAAGGAATACTAAGAGGGGGGAGTGAATTAGTATTCCACAAAACCACTTCTTCAATACTCCATTAATCCAATTACCAAAATTAATAACATGAAAGCAGAATAAACATAAGAACATAAACCATAGAGACATAACACATAGACACCAAGATTTTTTACGTGGAAAACCCAAAAAGGGAAAAACCATGACGAGTATTAACTGACAATATATTATGATAACAATACCAAATTACATAAGGCTCACTGCCATGGGGCTCACTACCCAAAGAAATGCTCACTACAGGTGGACTAACTATCCACTGAGAGAGAAAGATAGAAGATAGAAGGAAATTGGCTCATTGCCAGTGATGAATTGTTACAAATGCATCTACCACATGCTAGATCACAGTTCCATTGAAGGCTCAATACACAGATTCAAAGGTCTTCAATAGTTCTGCCTTGCTTTTCCACTCTGCTACATATACTCTATTTTCTGCCCTTATTATCCTTTTCTACTCTACAAACTACTTAAAATCATTCACACATCAAATTTACACTGCTTCCACACATTCACATCAATTCAACACTAAAATCCATCTAGTATATATATCTGCAATAAGATTTAACTCAAAAGTAGGTTGGCAAGCCAAACATGAAACGTGTATACAACTATTATACCTAGTCGACTTGATCTTGTGCACAAACAACAATGCGGACCCAAAAAAATATACAATAATCTTCATATAGGTCAGCACCAATCATTCAACCACTTATATGAATTATTCAAACAATGTATCTTCTTTGCATATAGATCTAACATGTCTATCAGCTTGTCCCTTAAGAACACACTTGATCAATTCAACTATCACATCATAACTTCTACTGCGGACCATATGAGACTCTAAAAATCATATCCAACATTCATCATTAGTCTCTTAATGTACCTTTAGAACAGCAAGCCAAAATATGCCACAACAGAGATGCGGACCCTTTTACTCTGGTATTGTGCACTATTCCTGTCTTAACTCTGTTCACCTGGACTTAGACACTTCACCATATGACTTTTGAAGGAAGTCAAGACTTGAACATTGGAACTTGTGATCACTAGGTAGTATTAAACAACATACCTGAACCACATACAAGTGTCTTTATCTACGGAGGCACACCATCTCAAATATTGTCACTTACTTTGTATAATGTATACTACCCATACGTAGTCATTTATTCTTCCAGAGTAAAGTCTCTTTAACATGTCGGTAGAAACTATTTTCCTTGTTGCCATCAATTACAACATTCAACATTCATCAGACCAATGTCTCTTGCCAACATTTCTGACTAGACAGAAAGTGATAGAATGTGAAGTCTTTGTCAGTAAACTTGTTAGTTCGTGAACCTTCAAGTTCACCAATAGCCCGAATCAGTAACAAAGTGAAAATTTTCTAAGGTCAGAAGAAGAGAAAAGTAACGGCTTCATTGGTAAAAAGGTGAGTTCGCAAACCGTAAGGTTCACCAATGATAAAGTTCGCATTTGGTGGAGTTAGTGGGGTTTTCCCTCCCATTTTCCCATCCAATCTGATCTATGAGGGCTATAATTTGAAGATGAAAACTCTTTTCAGGCATTGGTCATTTTCTAGGCAGAAATTCTCTCTACAGGTGCAAAGGTCTAGAGACAATTAGGTCAATGACCAGTGATCAATTTATGTTCTTCATGAAGTAGTCATCACAAGTGTCAACTTTTGTAAATGGTCATTTCAGTATTAATAACACATGGAAGAATGTTGTATGGTGTTAGATTACTAAGTATTCTTATGGTTTGATATTAATTTTTATGCATCCAAATCTTCAAATAGGCATTCATACATTTCCTTGTAATTGTGTTCCTTTGATAAACATGAGACTCTCCAGCCCAATGGATAGGCATCTTTTGAAAAGCCTATGATCACCCTAAATCATTAACAATCAAAACAATATATCAAGTTTTAAATGCAATTTCAATTCCATAAACATCCTCATTATGTAGGGTTGCTCTGATCAGCTTAAAAGGCAGGTTATTAAGTTTAACAAGTGTGTTTTACTCCAGTGATAGGGTTTGGGATTAAAAAATTGATCTGGGTAATGTTACAAAGTCACAAATGGGATAATATATTTTATTGATCTCAATCCCTATTGAGGGATACCTCCAGGATTACCCTCCTGATGAGTATCAAGTAGCACCTAGAATAATACACCTTTTTACTTCCCTTTTTTCATCCTTTTATCCTATTGTCCTGGTAATTGCACCATATAGACTGATAAGATTTGTTTTAATTACACTAATGAGAGTTGAATTACCAAAGATCAATAGTTTTTATGAAATGACTAATGTGTAGTAAATTAATGAAATTATGTAGAAAAGTCTCTCTTTTTGCATCCACAGGTGTAGTTGTACGGGCAAAGGCAATTTCAAAGATCTCTAGAGCTGTACAAGAAATAGGGATGCATCTTCAGAACTGCTGGCAATAGCAGATAGTCTCCAGAGCTACTAGCGATAGTGCAGAGTCTCTGGCGTTGTTATCTATATGCATCTTAGAAGCCAACTGCAGTGCTCCAAAGTCCACTCAGCCAACACCCAAGGATCCAACGAAGAATCTAGTTGACTACCAAGGATCTGATTCCCTTTTTATTTTATTTTGCATGAGTTATAAAATACTTGTTAAGACCTATATTTTAGGGCCACATGTCCATTGTAATTTAAGTTAAGACTCTGGGTTTAGTGGGACTTATGTTCCACTAAAGCCTTTTTTTAGTTTGCATGATCATACTCTTTAGTTCAATAGTTATATGTTTTAGTTAGAATAAGAGATTAGTTGTATCTCATAGATAAACTTATGGATAGAACAGTTAGATCCAAATATATGTCATCGTTGGACTAATATATGTTTAGATAGGAGCAACAAAATGGATATAGAATTATTGTTATTAGCTTATTGTAATTTTTATTTTTCAGATAGATATACTTTTTGAATACAATCGTACCTTCATGAAATTGAACTGAAGGAAAGATTGTGTTATTTCATTTCAGCACTAAGTTCTTGCTTTAGTCTTCAGTCTTGAAGGCGTGGAGCAAGGGCCCACTCCCGCCATCAAGATAGGAGGCTAGTATTTATTGCTTCAGTTTGTTTACATATTTCATTAGAAGTAAAGTTTCATGTATTTATTGCTTCAGTTTGTTTACATATTTCATTAGAAGTAAAGTTTCATTACTTTCAATAGATAGATTCATTCCTATTAATATTTTTCTTTCATGTAAATGCATGTTTCCAGCTTTATATTAGAATACGTTATTTTCCTGCAGTCTACTGCTTTAGCATTTGTGTTTTCAGAATTTCATTTCACAACAAATAAATTAGTAGCAGTAATTCCTGAAATAGTAAAATCAATAGGATTAGTTTGAGGACTGTTGATTATGAAGTTCCTTATTGCAAATAGCCTAGGACACAACCTTGGATTTGACACATGAAAACATGATTAAATGCCAAGGTACAATGACCCTTGCAACTCCTAAGCCTAGCTGAGCTTGAAGTGTACAGGAGTCTACCCACTCCTATAAGTTGGCCAAAATCACCCTTAACCTATTGATAAACCTTTTTTAATCACCCTAATGATACCCCTAGCCTAGGTGATTGTAAAATGTTTTAGGGTTTCAGGTTGTAGTAAATTTGGGAACCAACTGTAATGTCCCCTTCTAGCAAGCCAAAATTTTCGCACCCTTGCAAACAATTTCAACTTACCAAAAGAGAACATTAGTATTCCATTTTTCATTTCCTTTTAATCTTGATGATAATCATATACATAATCATATACTATTTTCCATTTCATAAATTCATTTTTCCATACATCATGATTCTCCTCGGGTGAGATAATCCTTAGGCCTCTTATTAACCTCACCTTCCACCTTGTGAGAGAAGATTCGTTAGGTAGGTGATGTCATCTCAATCCTATGGGTCCATTAATATTATTCCTTAGTTTTTTCAACCAATGCCCATAATTCCTTAGTTCATCAACTAAGGCCTATAATTCCTTAGTTCATCAACTAAGGCCCATTCCTTCGATACTTAAATCGAAGGTCCATAGTAGTATCCTTGATTCGTCAATCAAGGCCCATTCCCATGGAATGATCAATACCTACCATAACTATCTACCCCACCTTCTTAGTGTTAGGTGGTTAATTAGGAAGTCTCGTATCTACCCTTAGGAATTCATGCCTTTATTAATCTTTAGGTTTTACCCTAAAGCCTTCATTAATCTTTAGGTTTTATCCTAGAGCCTTCTCCCTAGGTTTTACCCTAAGGCCTTAATTAATCTTCATCTATACATATACATACTTGTTATCTCTCATACGTCATTTAATCCATACCTTATTATCTTAGGCTATGATAATTTGCATTATTATTCATCATGTATTCTATTTACTTAATCAATAAGCTTCTAATCATTTCCAAAGTTCATATGACTCTATCATGACATATCATGTCATAATGCCTATTGTTAAAATCATACATGTACACATATATTTCATCATTTAATTTCATTTTCATACATAAACACATATAATTAGTTCCTACTTAATAATCTTATCATTTATATTTTACAAGTCATAAATTGAACAAGTAATTATAAATTCTTACAAATCATAAATTGAATAAGTAAATATAAATACTTACTTACCTGCTTTACCTGGGATTCCTTACCTATGCTGCAGTAATATAGTCTTTATTGCATTGCTGTTATAAAATGCAGATCTAAATATATGTATTTATCCCATACTCTTTTTATATTTTCTCCCCATGATCCTTTTCCTTGGTTGCCCTCGTGTCTTCCTTGTGATATTTTCTTGCTGTGTCTTTGATGAATTCAAATGATGTTCCTTCTTTATTACCTTTATTGAATTCACAGTTGTTTATTTATTTCTTTTTATTACTTCATTCTTTCGATGATCCTTTCCTTCTATCTCACAACCTTTATTTATTTCCCTTTCAAGGGATATGTTCGAAGAGGTATGTCTCTTATTATTTTTATTACTTTATATTAATTCCCTTTTGTGGTAAAACTAGTTCTAACCATACGTAACTCCCTTATCATAAGAGGATAGGTTAAAAGATGTTTATTATTATTTATTTACCTTATTTGTATTTATATTATATCATTATAATAAATGATATATTATTTATATTTATATTACAATATAAGATAATAATAATAATAATAATTGTATTTATATTATTAGATATATTTATAATATATTATTTATTAATGTGCTGCACTTATAAATATCTTCCTTCGACCTCCCCTTAATCTTTTAAAAGTACATTATTTATATAATATATATAGTATAAATAAATACTTTTGTTATGAAGTACGGGAGCTCTTTTATTTTATTTTATTTCCAAGCATATAATATGGTGGGATAATGTTTGTTTTATTAGACTTTTATTTTTATATGATTTTATTTTGAATTTAACCTTTTGTTTAACTGTATTACCTTGTCTTATTCCAAATTACTTTACTTTCTAAATTACTTTACTGTCTAACTTTAATAGGTAAGACTCTTCATAATATTTATTTTTATATATAATAATATATCTTATTAATTACTCACATAAATATTATATTAAAATATTTATATTTATAATATATCTAGTTAATTAAAATATAAATATATATATTTCATATATTTTAAAATATTTAAATTATATTAAATTAATAATATTATTTATTAAATAATACATATTAATAATATATTTTAAATAAATATATTATATATTTAGTTTATATAAGGCTAACTTATTATTTAAATAAACAATTCAATTATAAATCATTATAGGGACATGACAACCCTCTCGACTCAAGATTGCTTGTCCTCAAGCAATTATAATTAGGTATCCTAAAGTAATATTTAATAACATTATATTTTATTAGGTTTCCTTATATAAAATAAGGTTTCACTCACCAATAATATAAAATAACCTCTAGAAAATGTAACAAATTAATATAGCTAATAAACTATAGTGCTATAAATAATATAGGGGCCTAAAATAATAATTTATAAATTTGGGTTTACCCTTTTAAATTTTCAGCACTAAATTTGCATAAAGGCATTTCTATTTATTTAATTATCAAAAATGTTTTAATGACTACTAATATTATTTTAATGCCATGATTAACCAATAGCATCAAATGAACAATCCAAACCAAATAACCAAATGTCAAACATACCTGACACAACCAAAGTGAAAACGGAGGGGCACTACACCATCACCTTGAAGAATTTGGAAACCATTGGGCTTATCAATTAATAAATTGTAAAGAGAATCCACCAACTATGTGGGATGAGCAACACTAGCTAAATTGACAATCTGATTAGAAAGTAATTGTGTAGTGTTAGCAATGTCATGCCCATCCATTTGCTTCAAGAGTTCTTCAAGATCAAATACTTCTTCTTCATGATGAGTGGCACATTCATTCCATTTTCAAGTTGACTCTTTGTTACTTGACTCTTTGTTACTATTGGATTTAGATGGAGACTTCTTCTCAAAGAGAGAGTGGGATGATAGTGACACTTTGACATAAAATCAACACACAAGTCTTAAAGAATGATTAAAATAATGAAACAAGAAAAATGATCTAATATAAAGCTCAAAAAAATAAAAATAAAAAAATCAGATTTGGAAATGAAATAAAAAATAAAACCCTACAAGCCAATACTTGAGGGGGTCTAGGATTGGGTAGGTTCACCAAAATGAAGGGAAATGAAAATAACCTTTCATATAATCGAGAGTGAGTAAGGGAAATAAGAAAAAATTAGTAAATAACCTAGATAAAGTAGCTAACACAATAACAACACTAAACACACTTTATCAAATGAAAAACAAGGTATCAAGGACTTAGCTTTAGAAGTGGCAAGTAGGTATTTTGTTGTATATTAGTCTCTATGATCCAAAATTCTACTCGGTGATAAAATTTGTGATTGATAAGCTTTTTCAGATAATTGGATATTGTGTAGTGTGTTGTGGGATCTTTGCATCTACAAAAATGACCTTGACTCATGGATTTGATCTATTTTGTTAAAAATGAACTATGCATTTTTTATCACTTGGAATACCTTCATCTCTACATCTGGAACCTATGTCCAAAAAATAGGTAGTGTTGACAAACACCTTTGGGAGTTTAAAAAGTGACCTGATATTTTTCCTTTTGGTAAATACCTAGATCTTGATTTAATAGTTTTGGAATAAAGAATGAAGACATAAGCTATCATGCAATATGCCCTAGTCTGTTGCTAAATACAAATGATGATGTAAGCTAATGATTTAATGTGATACTATTGGAATTAATCAAATGTATCTTTCTTTCTCTCAAATGTCCCAAAGTGAATTAGGGGTTGTCCTTTTATACAATAGCTAGAACACAAATTATTATATTTTGTGTTTATGTCGACAAGTAACAACTAGTAGAAAGGGAATCGACTTGGGCCCATAATCAAATTTGAATTTGAGAGTTTTGAGTTCATTCCTATAAACTAAAAATTGGACCTAATAAATGGAATAGATAATATGAGAATCAAGGCTAGTCCTCAAGCATGTGTGAAGGTATGATAACGTTAGGTTCAAATTATTTGTCATCTTTTACACAAAAATACATCACCTCTACACCAGTCATTGCATTAGGGACAATCTAATCAAATTGAGCAAAACCAAGGATGAAAGTACAAAGTGTACAATATTCACCCCCCCAAAATAAAGAAATGTGAAATAAGGTACTCACATTAATAAAGAAAGAAATAAGGTAATCACATTAATATTAAGTTAATTAATAACTCCAAATATACCAACTAAAGTGTTTGTGTAAACATACCGATTTTATCCAAATTTCATTATATAATATTGAATCAATCTTTATGAACCCATATTTTATGACTATGAATAGGTGTATCGAAATCAATTTAGATATTAGCATATTTATATTAATTAAATAAGAAGGAATCAACATTTAGTCAATATAATTATAGATATGGTCTATACCGATATATATGTTATGGAGTAAAGAGTTTCCCTATGCCTTTTTACCTCCTAGTTTACCTCCTGCGTCCCCTTGTTTACACTTTACAAGTTAAATACTCATCCCGGAGCAATTTCTTTCGAAACCCATGTCAAATGGGACTTAGGAGCCTATTTTAAACATTTAAACATGACCAAAAATGGCCTTGGGACTTGGCCGCCCGCGCCTAAGTCTGGCTTAATTTTTCAGGATAAAAATAAAAGCACGTCAACTTGGGCCCTTTCAAAAGGTTTCCCTTTGTTGGCCTTCTTAATTTAATTTACGAATGTTAGCTAGAATGCATATTTAAATAAGTTTATGTTCTCATTTGGGTAATAGATGGATAATGCGAACTTGTGATATTGAGCAAAGAGCATTCAAGGCTTTCATTGTGTTTTAGAGCATAATTGTGTTGTTATTGTGTTTGTTTGTTGCAAACTTGGCTTCATCAATCCATATTCTCATGATTTGAAGGATCTTCATCTGGACGTGAGGGCTTCACCTCTAAGGTGACATCAATTTGTGTTTCAATCATTTCATTTCATCATTGGATTTGACCTCTTCCCTCCTTGGGCATGCACTCTATCTAACAACAACGTTGGAATACTTGAATGTCCTTCCAGGGCTTGACTGTGGCAAGTTCCTAAACACCACAACCCCCAAACCACTTTCTTTGTGTTTGTAGGTTACAAGTGTGGGAGATGGAAAAGTACAGGTGCAGAGAAGCAGTTTGAAGGATTAGGACTCAGGATCCAAAAGAATCTTGCAGATAGTCCTCCCTCTTGCACTAGGGTGCCCACCCCGTAGTCCTTCTGATAGGCTTGGCCTTGAACTTAGGATTAGGATACGGTCTGACACATCTCTCTACTCCAAATCTGTGGAAATTCTACCTTATTAGACTTGGGCGCCCGCCCCGTAGTCTGCAAAAGTTTCATTTCTAGAAACTCAACTTTTGGTATGTTTATGATCCTTCCTTAGTACTTTCCTATCTGGTTTTTTGTAGCATTTTTTCCGTCTGTATACGATTGCATTATAATTAGGGTTTAAGGCCTATTTGATTTAGGGTTTAATAAATCTCTCAATCTAATCTATTGTTTCCATACCATTCCTGAGCACAAAACCTATAGTTGAGTCCTCATCCATCTTGTAGTGACTTGGCTCGATTTTGCCCTCGAAAGGAGGGTTTGATTTGATATACCTTAACATCACTCATACCAGTATCCCCTTTTCACATTAAACAATATATTTATTTTAAACTATGTTGTTAATAGATATATCAAATGCATTTATCTAAAAAATGTCCAAAACTATTGGAACTATTTTATTTATTTAAGAGTTATTTTAATTTATTTACGTTCACAAAAATTAAAATACAACCACATATATATTAAAAATAAAACTAAAATACAAGGGATATATATCAAATAAAATAAAATTATTAAATAATATTAAGTAAATAAATTAAATAACTCTTAAATAAATAAAATTTTGTATACTTTTTTACTCAACATGGAGGTTTGAACCTCAATCTCCATCATGATAACTAAGTGGTCATAGCCACTTGACCACACCCCATACACTAAAATTTCCTATACTTAACAAAAAAGCCTTTCTAATATAAATTGATTACGACCTTTTTGCATTTTAACATTAGTTGTCTACACATGTCGAAGGTTTAATATTTCCACTATATATGGAAAAAATGTAAAATACTACCTGTAAGCATGTTAATAATACAAGTTCTCTGAAGGAGAACAATACAAGAAAATTCCTTTCATGTACTAAAGGATATAAAATGCCAACTACTTAAATAGGATTCAAAGCAAGTGAAAGCAATGGAACATGAGGATGTTGCATAACATCAATTTCACGTGAGCAACATGTCTTGTTTATGCTCATGGACAATGGTAGTTAACATCAATATTAGACTATGTGTCCTCTCGGCATATTAAGTTAATGAAGGCATGTACAAATGTTTATTTTCAATTAAAATATTTTGGTGCATTAATAAGTCAGTATTGTACAAAGTTCATTATAATTGTTTTGGGCCATGTGAAGGTTGCAATAAGAGGTGAGAAGTTTTAACCAATAGGAATGGCAATAAATGTTAATAATTGATTTTGTGAATATTTTTTATTAAAAGGTTTGCATCTTTACTTTAGAAAAAACAAATATTTACTTTGAGGAGGATAAATTATGGCATTTAAATAGATGATAGGTACAGAGAATAATAACTAATTAAATAGTTTTGGTCACAATAGTATTGCCCAAGGCAGATACTAATAATAGAGATATTTAATAATTTAATAAATTATAGAAGATTGGAGACACAAGTCTATTAATGAACCCCTGACCACGCTGAAAAAAACCTAGCAATCACACTTTAGTGTGCAATGGGTACGCTAAAGAGGTCTTTAAGGTTAATTGAAGAGCCATAAAGTATTCTTGGTGTGTAATTACATCATTATCTTTTGTTGTCAATATGTGTTGTCATTGATGTCAGCATAGTATACATTAATGTCAACATAGACTATGGAAATGTATAGGCAGACTTGTACAAAGGAAGAGCTAGTATGGTCAAGGCAAACCAGTCCGGGAAAAGAGAAAATAGTCTAAATATGCATCTATTTTGGGTTTGAGCATGATGCGAAGGTGAACACTCATCCTACATCCACTCATACATATCTCATTAGTTGGGAGCACCACACTTAATGATAAGAACCAGAGAATTGACTAAGGCATTCATAGTGCACATCCTAAGGCAGGGTCAGCTTGAGTTGGTCTGCACTTCTCCGCAAAGAAAGATTTTGCCTTGCAGTTCTAAAGATAGCCTCTTGTATGTATTGAAATGATACTTCCAAGGTTTCAACCTCTCACACATTCAACATAAAAAGTTACAAGGGATAGTATATCAACCATCACTTAGACATAGTAGAGAAGCAATGTGGAGATAATGGAATGCTCCACATTCTTCCTGAAGAGATCTATTTGTCATGTGGTTCTGAGGAGTGACCAAGATATGTATTAGATATGTTATGATGAAGTTTCAAGTGCTCTAGTGGTCCACAAAGATAGTGCTTAAGTGACAAAGCATTATAGTTTGTTCGAGAACCTGAATACACAAGTTTGTGAGTCTGTTTGGGAACCTGAATACACAAGTTTGTGACTTGCAGAAGTTGAAACATGCATAGATCTATTACCAAAGCTTATGCTGAGGTATTATATGATCAAAAGTACACCAGGTATGATTTGCATGTAGAGATCCTTCATTTTCCGGTATCGCATCAAGCATTCATGTCTACAAGTAAAGTTTAAGTATAACTACCCTCTGAAACCCTAGGTACCTAAGTCATCTTTTGAATTCCTCTGGAAACTTCATAAAAAGGCATGTGGAACTGATAAGTAGCATATGTTGATGCCTAAGATCATATACAAAAGGTTTTAGGCCTTGCATTTCACTGCAACATCATATTTTGGGATGTGATGCATCACATGAGGTCTGAAAGACTCTGTTCCCTGCAGATAGACATATTTCTTGTCTTGCGGATGCATAGTTTGGTATGATACTTCTTCTGCAAGGAGTATGGACATTGTTGAGATAGTGTGTGAATAAATGCTTGGTCCGCATTGAGTTTTTGGCTTCTCCCCGAGAGTAGAAAGATGAAGAATTAACTATCCTGAGCATATGAGTTGACCAGTTAAATATGAAAACATGTAGAGGCTCATGATGATTGCCTCAAGTCTGGAAGGTATGGAAATATGTGCCTTGATCTCTTACATGAAGCCCTGAGGTCTACAACAAATCTTCTTATCATTTTGCATGTATTAAGGCTGACCAATGACAAGTTACACGTTACATCCAATATTGATCTTGATGCTGACCTGATGTATTGAGAAAGAAAAGTGGACTGCATCATTAGCATATAACAGATGTGTTTTCCTTAGCAGTCCTTTTATCTATATTGTCATAGTAAATCAAATAGCAGTGAGTTGTGTATTCAAAGAGTAGAGGCTTCCTTGGGTTGTAGCCCTAAATTAAAATTGTAAATCAGGGAGTAGTAGCTTCCTTGGGTTGAAGCCCTAAAACAAGTTGTAATATTTTTGTAGTGAGCATATTATATTATGAGATAGCTCTCACTGTGGTTTTTCCCTACCTTGGGGTTTTCCACATAAAAATACTAGTGTCACATGTTGATTATTGTGTTGAATATTTTTCGTTCAGTTCTATAAGTTATTTAGTTTCACAAGTTAATCATTGGTTAAGTTTTAGTATATGTTGATTCACTCCCCTCTCAGCATCTCATTGTGTTCAACAATTGGTATCAGAGTAGCCTAATAGCTAAGGTAGATCCTACATCTAAACACATGGAAGCTAAAGTCATGGACAATGATGTATTTGTACCAGATCTAGATCTTGAAGCAATGGAGCCTGAAGGTTGGGATCTTCCAGTGAATGTGGAAAAGACCTTGAAGGAGAACTCAAGTTAGCCCTTGATGAACTAGATGATGCAAGAGAACTAAATAAATATTATGAAGACGTGCTTGAAACAACCAAAGAGACAATTGACATAGTGAAGGCAAAGGCCAAAAAGTCAAAAGAAGAAGTTGGCAAGCTGAAAATCCTATTAGAAGGAGACAAAGGAGGTGACACAAAACTTAAAGAGGCAAGAGAAATGATCTCAAATTTAAATATCATGGTTGAAGAAGAAAAGAAGATTGAAGACTACTTGAACATGAAACTTAATGAGGAATTAACTAAATGTTCAAAACTAGAAGAAGAAATTGTCATTCTAAGGAAAGAGCTAGAAAAGGCAAAATAATAGATTGACAAAGGGCTGAAGTTGAAAGGAGGATCTGAAATTATTGATGAAATAAAAAATTCTCAAAAGCCAGCAAATGAAAAATCAGGTCTTGGTTTTGAAAAGGAGAAAAGTCCAATGTTCAGTACTTCTATAAACCTATATGATAACTTTCAATCAGAAGGAAAGACTGAGTCAAAGAAGGAGAAGACCTACATTGAAAATCCTAAGAAAACATACAAAGTTACAAAAGAAGATGAGTTCACTCCTGTCCAAAGATAGAGGGAGAATGTGAAGAAAGATTTTAGAGATCCTTCATCTACAAGGCAACCAAGTCACATCATGTACTCTCAAAGCTTCAATGGATATTGTTTTTCTTGCAATAAGTTTGGGCACAAAGTTGTTGACTGTAAAAACATGATAAATTGAAATACATTGAGATGTTACACTTGCAATAAAATTGGTCCTAAAGGTGCTGAATGTAGAAGCAAAAAAATCAAAACTCAGCTAGGTGTTATGTCTGCAATAAGAAAGGACATAAGGCCAATGTATGCAGAAGTAAAGTGCCAAGGAACAATAGGGACAATGTTCAATCTTTCTATGGATACTATTACAGTTGCAATAAGTTTGGCCACAAGGCAGCTAATTGTAGATCAAAGGCAAGGAGGAGTGGAAGTGCTCAAAAAACTAAGCGCATCTATCATGAGTACAATCAAACAAGGCACTCTGGAAAGAATGTAAGGCCTATTTCCCAAAAGAAAGTTCATATTCCTTAGCAAAGTATGGAAATAAACAAAGTATGGAGAAAGAAGGAAGTTTGTGATGTTTTCAGACCTCTACCCAGTGTAGAAGGATCCTCCGATAACTGAAAGATAAAGTACTAGTTCAGGGGGAGTTACAACTGCAAAATTCTGTAAACTCCTGAATATGCAAGATGTTGAATTCTTAGCATCTTGGCTAGTGTTGGTATGAGCATATTAAGATAAGGCATTAAAGAAGTCTAATCAAAATTCCAGAGAAAAATCTTTAAATGTGACAAATTGTAGAAGTATTTAGGGTTCACAGTGATAAGAGCATCTATCAGAAGGATAAATATACTTAGGGGGAGTTGTTACTGCAAATTCTTCATCTCTCCTTCATTATGCTGAGAAAATTCAACATGTAGATAGGATTGCTCAAATTCCCAGAGCAATTGGCTAATCTGTGAAAGATTGCTAAAGGCTTATAAGGCTCTATTTATGAAAAGGGAAAATTAGGTTAAATCAGAGGATGCAATTAATGCGGAGTAGTTTTTTTTGGTGAGATGGATATATAGGCAATGCTTAATCATTTTTTGATCACATTTGATCAAAGTCAAAATATTTGAAGAGCCAAAGGAGAACTGAAGGCACTCAGGAAAGAAACTAAGCAAACCCTATCATCACATATCTAGGTATTTTTCATTTCTCTAGTTAAGACCCTAGCTTCTGAAGATATTGCAATGGTGACACCAATTGTAGTTGATGTGGTTGAGAGGACAAGGCCAAGATTCAAGAAACATCCCTTCAAGTCCACTATAACAGATGAAAGTGGTGCCATTTCACATGTTTTAGCTAATGTAATACATACTAAAGATGTCCGTATTTACATTCATTCGTCATTAGATGAGTATGATCATTTGAAACTTGAGCAATTTAGGAATAACCATTTGCTTGGAGATGATTTCAACTTAAAACCAGAATTTGCAAGTTCATTGCTACCATGAATCTTGATATCTGGAAGGGTTTTCCAAACTTTCGATATGATGATGCTTGGGTAAGAATAGCCCTAAGTTGAATCCATGAAGATGTCTTCTAGTTAGACCGCCCTCACATAATCACTATGGATGCTAAAAAGGCAGTGACTGGTTTATGCTCCTCTAGACCAATGCCTATACTGAAGTCTGTAAAGAATGAAGAAGTAATGAAGCTCATCAGAGATAAATTTGACAAAAGGACTCTAACAATGGATGATATTGAAGACTTGGGGGTCAGGTATTGATCTGATGTTAGGATCTAGGACTGTTGCACGTGAATAATAACTTTTACAATGATTAAACTAAAAGTCTTTAAAACATATTTTCGTAATTAAAATGCTTATATGAACATAGCAATAATAAAGTGATGAACATAATAAAATAGAGATAGAAGAGAGAAGACAAAACACAAGTTGATAACAGAGTTTGCCAATATGGCTACGTCTCCGGGTCCCTCTCCAATGAGTGACCGCTCCTTAATTATGCTCCAAAATGGGTTACAAGGCCCTTCAACTGTTACAAGTCTCCTCACGTCTCCTTGATAATGAATTACAAAAATTCCTTCTCTCCCAAGTACAACAAGCTTGAATTCAAGCTCCCAATGTATAGAGACGAACAATTCACTATCACAAAGGAAATTCTCTTCACAAAAATCACCACTTCCATAATGCCCTTCACAATTCTCTACTTACCTCCTAAAACTCCTAAACTCCCCCCTTTTTATACATAAAATTTTCCCAATATGGCCTATAACCATATGGTTTACAAAAATATGGCATATCTCCCTTTACAAGTAAAAATCTCCAACAATATCCCTATTTATAGAGACAATCTTCAAAAGATCACCCCTTTTACAACATAAAAATATTTTATTTTAGCCCCTTATCATGTTTCGGGCTATTGAAATCTTTCATATCATTAAAATTATTAAATTGGGGTTTAAGGTATGAAGATAGGAGATATGGCTTTATTATGCCGAAGGCGTTCCCTTTGTGAGTAGAAGGGCTGACTTCATGCATCAATGGTTTATATTGACGCACAGACGTGCAATACGATTGAAGAATTTTCAACCGTTAGATTTTGCCATTTTTTCCCATCGCATCCTCAGTCATATTTTTGGCGTCCAATTTTATGCAAGTGGAATGGGATGGAATATACGTTATATAGAGGAGGTGCAACCCACAAAGGCTCCCGTCGTATTTTCTCAAGAGACTGTCGTATCCATTATTATGTCATATTAATGTCTATGTGACCCCGTAATCATTATTCACTCAATAATTAACTGTATCCATTGTGTGGCATCTTATCTACATCAGAGCTATACAGAATATTTAATACTAGCACTTGCACCCATAGGAGGTACAAGGAATATGCTGATAGGAACAATAGAGGAGTTTAGAAAATTTCCCAGACTTGCCAAAGAATGAAACCGCCATAAAATTTAGATGCCAAAAATAACGGTGAACATTAAATTCCAAGTCTATATAAAATCAAGTCGGTTGTAAGGTGCTTCAAAAATAAGCTCATATTTAAACGAACACCAACTCGGTATAAAATCTCAATCAATTTCAAGAATTTCAAAACAATCTACTCCACATAAAACCGTTTTGAGCGCAAGGCGATTATCTTCTTTGGTTTGCACATAAAAATTTATCTGTGAAGATAGAATTGAAGGTAGAGGGAAAGTAGGAAGACGTGGTATCATGGGAAATGATACCACAGCACATAGTTTAGATGAGTATACTACCTCTCCTTCCTCTTAACTCTCTAATCTGTTTTCACAGAGTTTGTAGAGAATGGAATAAAATACTACGCAGTTGGGAAATTGTGATGCCGACTGTTCACCAATGTAAGGGTGCCTATTGGTTTGAATATTGTTTGTTCAAAAACATTGTGCCTTTGCCAGAAGGAGTGGAAACCCTGGATATAGAACGATCAGTACGTCATAGTGTTTCTGTAGAGTACTCAATATTTTTTGGCAGTAGCAATGCCGATGAAAGCAGAGGAAAATGATTTATGCAAGGTTGGCATATGAGAATTAATGATTTATCGCCAGGTTGGAAAAAGATAGTGAAGAGAATGGTAGAAAATGATCCGCTATGGATGAAGGTTTTTTTTGCCCTAATGAAGATTTAGTATCACAACAGAAAGAGTGAAATGAAAGCCTTCTTTATTGCATAGAAAATATCTTCACCATTTAGCCTACCTTGAAATTTGCACACATTTTTTCATTTATAAGACAAGTGGAATTTTAATATTAGTTCATACTTAAAAGAATTTTAATATTGGGTTTTCGGAGGGATAAGTATTTTTAAATTAAGGTTAGATTAGTAACTACAAGGATTGTTATAATTGAAGTATAATTATCATGTCTAAATAATAAATAGAGGAAGAAGATAATATTTAAATAAGAGAGAATAATATTAGTCATTATAGTAGTTTTATGTCAAAATATAGCATGGTAAAAAAATTTAAAAAGAAAATGTTGTCGTTACAATATGTTTGTGTCTGATTGAAACTTATCGTGAATGGAAAATCTTATTTTTTATTTTATCTTGTTTGTAGTTTCATTAGATATACATGTCCTTATGGTTAGTCTCACTATTCTTAGTTTCTGCCAAGGAAACTATAGACGATACCTGTTCTTAACTAGTTATTAATAATTCTTTTTGCAACCAATGAGAACTGAAATAGTTTTTCTATTTAAACAATATTTAGCTATTGCTATTATATAGATGCAAATATTATAACAAAACATATTTAGAAAATAATTTTTCTTTAATCTAATTGGCAGAAAACTGTGGAAATTTAATTGCTATGTGTGTGTGTTGGCTCTTTATTTACGTGTATTTTAGTTCTGGCGTGGCCTTCGTTTACACAACTTGGTGGTGTCTTTTGCTCTTCCTTAAGGCATTTCCATCAGGCTTAGGTATTTGATTATATCTTACAATTTACAATTGTCTTGTTTTCAAACAAGAGTTTTTGGGCTTTAAATAATTTTGTTGAGCCCCTATTTTTCATTAATTTTATTTTTTTATGATTCTTTTTGGGTATGTGAATTGAGTGCATTGTTTGAAGAATTATTTTAGTAGTAAGATTGGTGAGTGTTTTTTTTAATAAAATATACTTTATAATAAGAATAAATTTATATTAGATATTAGATTTTATATATAAAATAAATATAATTAAATTATAAATATATTTAATACAAATAAATAGTTTTATAATATAATATTGTTTTCAAAATATATTAAATAATTTACATTATATCAAATATACTATATAACAATAAATATAATTATATTATATATTATTATTATACATATCTTTTTAAATATCTTTTTAGTAAATATACATTATTAAAAAATATAAATTTTATCCCTAATTTAAATATTATATAATTGTATGTATTATTATCATTAGAACATTATGACAAATATATGACTTTCAACTTGTCATGTTATTGGTCATTTAAGATTTATATATGCTTGCTTTATTTCATATATTCTTGTTATTAGAGATAAGAAAAAAATGTTCTCTAAAAGGTCATAGTTTAAATAGTTGAGCCAATAAGATGATGGTATGTTAGTTTATTACACCATCCACCAAGTCTCAAATCCCCTAAAAGTATGATTAAACCAAATTTTGCCCTTAGATGACTTTGCTAGACTAAATATCCTATACCCTTAAAAGTAATTACACCAAATTATATCCTTACATAACTTTCCTAAACTAAATCCCCTACTCATAATAATTTAGAGACAAAGACTCTCATATCTATATTTTTAGTATAGTATTATAATATAAAATTGAATATTTAGATTAAATATATTAATAATTTAATTATATTTGTTTTATATATAAAATATATAATTATCTTATTTATTATTATCTACAATATTTTATATAATGTAAAGTACCATATATATTTAATACAATATTATATTATAAAGTCATATCTTTAGATTACAAAAATTATATATTTATTGTTTATGTTTATATATATATTATATTATATATAGTCTTTAGGTTTATTATATTTAATATATAATAAATATATTAATAAATAACAAATAAACATAAACAATAAATATATAATTTTTGTAATCTAAAGATATGACTTTATAATATAATATTGTATTAAATATATATGGTACTTTACATTATATAAAATATTGTAGATAATAATAAATAAGATAATTATATATTTTATATATAAAACAAATATAATTAAATTAATATCTATTAAATTTGATATATATATATATATATATAATTTGCTTTATATAGTTCCTTGACAACCTTATATATATATATATATATATATATATATATATATATAGAGAGAGAGAGAGAGAGAGAGAGAGAGAGATTATTTGCTAGATACTTTTATCTAACTTTTTGTATTCCAAGGATGTTGCAACATAGGAGACTAAATTTAAAACATTCACTAATTTATAAAGTTAATGTAAGTGGATGAATAACCAATATGATCTTGCAACCTATCCATCGAGAGCTTGGTTTTGCAATGTACATGCAATATGAAGGGCATGATCTTGCCCAAGAACTCCACTCAACCAAAACAACATTGGTTAGGGATTGTTATAATGCTTGACATATCTAAAGAATTTGACAAGTGTGATTAAAACTTCCTCCTAAAGACCCTATAAAAGTTTAGATTCAACAAATAGATGATTGATTGTATATAATGTTGTATTTGCACCCCCTCATTCCCCATCATGATAAATATCCAAAAGGGTAAATAGTTGTAGAGGCTTAAGGCAAGGAGATCACGTTAGTTTCTAACTACTTATTATCATGGAAAAAACACTTCTAACAAGTATAGCTTTCCACCAACAAGAAAGGAAAATCTATGGGCAACCAACTATAAATGGAGGAACTCAATACATAGGTTATCATTTATAGATTACATTATCTTTTGATCCACTCTTTGTCTTCCTAAAATAAACTAAATCAAATTAATTCTTCATAGCTTGATATAATGCAATAATTTTATCTCAAACTCTTAGCAATGTTTTGTACTAAAACATTCATCAAGATTGAATTAGAAAGATACAACCTAATAGTAGATCTATCTCTTCTATCCAACTTGTCCCATTCATCTTGATCCATTGTTGATGGTAGAAAATTGAGTGCAACAACTATTATGATACACTAATCTATCTCCACTAAAATATCTTCAACCTTCAATTTCCATAACTTAAAGCTTTACCTACTGAACTTATTGATCTCAATTGTTAAGGTGTTGGCCATGACTTTTGATTTTCAAATGTTATTTTAAATCCACATGAATTATCCCTAAAAAAACTGAAAACAACATAAGAAATGTATCCCTTCCTTCATGAGATCAATGGAAACAAAGGTTTGATACCAAATGTTGGTTTTAAAATGCTTATTCCTCAATTAGGAGCAATGGAAAGTAATAAAATTTGTTGACATAAAACACATGTAGCCTTAATTATACATAGAAGAATAACTAAAGGAGATAGAGAAGATAAGATGACATATATACTTGGGAAAACCTTTTGAGTAAGAGACCCACCACCAAAAGTAAACCTTAATATATTAGTGAAACATGCAATTTTCTTAAGGACCTAATAATTCACCTTTAAGACCTATTTAGTGTACCTATTCCGTGCACTAAAGTGTAGCTATCTCTAACAATAATAACATCTTGTCTCCAAGATTCATTCATTAATACATGGCATGACCAATACAGTTGGAAACAATGTCGCTTATTGAAGTGTCTCAAAAATGGACATTTACAGCATCTTAGAAGTCCAACAAATGGAAACAACACTTTACACCTTCTATTATTCAAGTCTCCACTTGTTTGACCACCATCCCAATAGTACATGATCGATGTTTTCAAGCATTCCAGGTTGGAGTGAATTGTTACTATATCATCCATTCATAAACATTCATACTGATATTGGTTCATTAAAGCGAGTTATTACATCCCATTGGGAAATAATTTCAAACAACTATCATTTATGGAATTTGTATTTTACATATCTAGATCCATTGACAGACACTGATGATGAAAAATCTAGAACCATTATCGTCATATAGAGGAAGAGTAAGAGAGAGAAGGGTAGACAAACTAAGAATGAGAGAGAGAAGGGGAGAGAGAAAGACTAATAGAGGAAGCTCGAAAAGGGAGAAAGAGAGAGGGATAGAGACAAAGGTAGAGATAGAGAGAGGGAGAGAGATTTAGAGAGGGAGATTGATGGACAAAGAATAATAGAGAAAGAGAGATAGAGAAAAGAATAATAGAGATATATATATATAGAGAGAGAGAGCAATTATAAAGTGAAAGTCACTCTCGCTTTTCTTTATCTCTTTCTATTTTTGTAAAAGTGTCATTTCATACCAAGCTCCACTTTTTACATTGTAAAAGTACCATAGTCTAATCTGTAATGTACAATTTCCATTACAATGCTTGACCATAGCCCCATGTCTATTACACAATGTAACACATTTTGCCACTATGTTTATACAATTAAGCTTAGTTTTGTAATTCCATGATTTCCAATGATTTTGTGTTTTCAAAAATGTTTCAACAACACATATCACTACATTCTTTCAATTCTACTATGGACCATCAACAAAACTGTATGCTCTACTCTCAATAAATTACTTATTACTTTTATCTACATGCTATCTCGGCGTACCCATTGCACACTAATGTGCGATTGCTAGTTTATATATATTTGACACCAAAAATCTCTCAAAACATGCGCTTGGTGCATTGGTAGGAGGGCTGGTAGGAGGGCTTTATCTTTAATAAATAGAACTTGTCATGTATACCATCCCAAGAATATCGGATAGTGTTTTGGTTAAGCTTAAAAATAGAAATGAAGAGGTTGGGGGTTCGATTCCCCTAACCAACATTTTTGGTCAACCAAGGAGATCATTGTGCTGATGAGGTGCCATGTGGCACCATTTCATTGGGCCACGTGGCATCTTCTAATTACATTTCAACGCCACTGGAGGATACGTGTCCAAACTTGATTGGTCCATGCCAACTGTACATGCCACATCGGCTTCCCACATGTTAGAGTCTGAGTGGTCCATGTCATCGAGGTACTGCCATGTCACTACCTACCACGTCACCACCTGCCATGTCACCACTACCACGTCACATGCTGACATCATTTTGACTAGTCAACCCTTTTGACTAAAACTTTGACTTGGCGTAACTTTGGCATACGGACTCTGTTTTCAATGAAACGAATGGCGTTGAAATCATGGCAACGAGCTCTACGACATGATGCTATTTTTTACCATTTTTGAAATGATCAAAATTTTCACCTTTCTGACTCGCCTCTGTACTCAGTTTGACCCTAACTTTGACCAGCCATAACCTAAGCATATGAGCTCCTTTTTTGCCCGTTCAATTTGCGTTGGGTTCATTTTTTTGAGAACTTCAAGATGGCACTAAAATTTGGAGCATGTGGAACACTTCAATTTTTTACGACAAGTATCCACCTAGATCAGGTATGCAACCATGGGCATTGCATACAAAATCTACTATACAAACAGAGACAACTCTGCCTCTGCAACTGTAATCTACACAACATATCAGATGGTGAAAGAGGGAAAAGATCTTGACCTTTGTGAGCTCTTACGGCAATAGCTCATGGACAACCTAAAGAGGACAAAGGAATCCAAATACAGGTTCTGGTATGGCTCTTTAATCATATGTCTCATGTTTTATCTTTTGAATGAATTCCCTGGAATGAAAGGAATAATATGGAGATTAGATACACCTATTTCCCATCAAATCAAGGACTACATGAAAATTTTCCTTGATCATGAGAACTATAACACTCTATTTTGTGGTTCTTCAAAACTTTCTAGAATAATATGCAAATCAAAGAAAGGATACCTGCCAAGGTTGTGGAGAAATATAAAAATGATATCACATTTATGGTTGATAAAGATAATTGTTATATGGAGGCTATGGAGCCAAGAACTATTTGGATTACAACTCTTCCCTATGAGGTTGCTGAATTTGACTTGGTAGGACTTGGTAGGATATGCTGACCTGCTTCTCAACAAACCAAAGGATCCCTCTATTGAGAGGTTTGGCACATATGATGAAATCATGTGCAAAAATACAAAAAAGGATGTATAGGAAATAAAAGAGAAAAAATCTAAGGTTAAGAAAATGAAAAGAAACCTAGATGAGATACTCAAGTCTTCTGAAGGTTTCTTAGGAGAATCGCAAACACTTCCCTCTGCACAAATGCAAAGAAGAACAAATAGATCAACTACAGCTATTTCCTCTGTTGCCTCTGGATCATCACTACCTGTCAAAAGAACTAGTTCTGAGATCCCAGTACAAACTGTTGAAAAGAATAATCCTAGGAAAAAGAGTAAGGCAAAAAGAGAAAAAGTCAAAGATGTTGAAGAAGAGGAAGAAGTTAAAACCAAAGAAAAGATAAATCTAGTGAATGTTGAAGATGATGAAGAGGAAATAAAGAAAGCATTTTTATTGAAGAAAAGAACAAGAAAAGAAGGTGAGACCTCAAAGGAGAAAGATATAGGAAAAGAAAAGAAGGTCAAGAAACCTGATTATGTTCTCCTACAACTGGAAACATCTGTAAATGCAATTACAGAGGGTGCCCTGAAAGAAGTGGAAAGAATTTATGATGAAAGGCCTACCAATGATAAATCCACTCTTGAAGAAGCAATAGTTAGATACATGGGAGCCCACAATCTGGCTTTAATTGAAATCATAGATCAACTCCGCAAAAGCCTAGCAGATATCCTTACCAACAGAAGGAATGATGCACTGAGTGAAGACGCTGAGATAAAGAAAAAGTGCAATTGAAAAGATTTGTTCCACCATCTCCAAGGAAGATAGAGTTAGAGTTTCTAAAATTCTAACAAAAGAATTTAGAACTAAGAGGTGTTAGGAATTACATGCAAAAGATATCAATTAAATGCAAATAAAGATTAAACAGAGGAATGAAAAATACACAGAAATAATAACAGCGAGAGAAAAATTTTAACGTGGTTCACCCAAACTCGGGCTACATCCACCAACAGAGAGACCAATATTATTATCTAGAAAATCAAACCGATTACAACCAGTAATCGTTGCAACTCAATACCGCTACAAATGCTACAATATAATATATCAACGAAAACCCTAACCCTTAGCCATTTTTATCGAGACTTATGTCGATTACAAAATAGGGGTTTTTATGTTGACCAATAGAAAAATAACTCCTAATGCCTTTATAAAAAAATAAGTCATTTGAGGTTTCGGGGGTGCTACCCCCAAGCCCCCTTGTATCGCCATAGGGACCATGCCAGGGGTGCTACCCCTAGACCCTGCAAGGGGTGCTGCCCCTTGACCCTGTCTTGGGGGCGCTGTGCCCAAACCCCCATTAAATAATTTGGGGGGAAACTGCACCGATAAAAGTGGGGAAAATTTAACCTCCAAGTCTGATTAGGATCCATATAACAACAAAAGGAGACTAAACACTTTGATGTCAAGGAATGAGGAGGAGATAAAGAAGTTGAAAAGGGAAACACTACAGAAAACTATGGAAGTCCTCAAGGAGATGAAGATTGAGATGGGAATCATTGAAGATATATCCAAACAATCTAAGGAAAGTGAGGAAGGCAATGACATGCCTAAAAAGAATAAGGAAATTGCCCCTCTTGAGGATATTGGAGCATCAGCTATAGAGGATCAAGGTAAGAAAAATCTACCTCCTTCAGACATTCCTCTAGAGCAAAGTTCTTTTCTTCTAGAAACTATTGAGGCACAAAACATTGAGGGTCAGGACAAAGACAGTACTGCAACTCCTCCGAAGAATTCAGGAAATGTGGAAATGATGAGAGAATATACTCCTAAGGAGAGTCAAGAAGAGAAGGGAAAGAGTGATGAGGAAAAAAAGAATGAAGATAAGGGAAAAGCTAAAGAGGAAGAACAATTAGAAGGGATAGATGACATAGGCCAAAGTGCATCTGAGACAAACTCTCTTCAAGACCTATTGAGTATACAAATACAATTTCAATCGATCATCACTCCTCAACTGCTGCATGTTCCAACTAATGATGGATAGATAGATCTGACAAGTATCTCTCCTCTACACAAACTGCAACTTGGTGACATACATGCCTCTGCAAGAAAAGAGTTTTTACAAGAAAAATTGAAGAAATCTAGTGCAATAGAGGACGCAGTAAAATTAATACAAGAAGGGTTACTAGAGGCAACTATTGACCTCTCTCTGCCTATTGAGCAAAATCTCAAGTTACTATTGAACTCTTTTAAAGATCACTCCTCACATTTAAAGCAAAGAGCATAACAAGAGGCAGAAAGAAGAATAACTAACAAGAAAATGGTCGAAATGATTGAAAAATGTGCCAGTGTACATGATAAGCTTAAAGAGAATTTAAAGAAATCCAAAACCTGCATTGATGAAACCACAACCTTATATCTATTTTGTCTAAAATGGCCTACTTCAACAAAGAATATCAAGGAACAGATTGACTCTATCAAGTCACAATTATCTAAATTGGCCAAAGCTTATGATATGTCAAAGGATAAGAATGTTGCAATAAGGGCATAGGTAGAGAGCTTTCATGCACACTTATCCCAATTACAAGACCAAAGAGAAAATATAAAGAAGTAATTTGGTCAGTTGAGAGAGGCAGTAAATTTGAGACTTGCCTCAATGTCTGGTCTGTTAGGGGAGGCAAAAAAGGTAGATCAAAAGACGAAGACCGCAAGTAACTTAGAGGAAGCTGACGAAATGTGCATGGAGTGTGAATGTTAAAACTATAGGCTTACCTCTAAATGTACTATCTGGACCACAACTGTTCAACAAGTCAAGGTAATCTACAAAGCCATCCTACCATCCAAATGAGTTGTTAGAACAATGTGAATAAGACTAGTTTTGATGTACATAGTATTGCGGAGATATTGATTAGATTGGCAATACCGTTTTTGTTCTTCAAAGGTACAATTTTGTAACTCAATTAGGGGGAGTACAATTTAGAAATCTTTTTGTAAGGGGGAGTACATATAGTTTTTGGATTGATACAAAGGTTATCAATCCCTTTGTCCTCGGTGGAGAGAGAAACATATGTCTAAGGGGGAGTACATGTTTCCATCAATGACAAAGGGGGAGATTTTTGGCAATATGTGTTGTAATTGATGTCAACATAGCAGATGGAAATGTATGGGCAAACTTGTACAAAGGAAGATCAAGTATGGTTAAGGCAAATGAGTCTAGGAAAAGAGAAAAAAATCTAAGTATGCATCTATTTTGGGTTTGAGCATGATGCAGAAGTGAACACTGATATCCTTGCATGGCTCTTGCATCCACATATACATATCTCATCATTTGGGAGCACCACACTTAATGATAAGAAGTGGAGAACTAAGGCATTCACAATGCACATCCTAACGCAGAGGCAGCTTGAATTGGTCCACACTACTCCGCAAAGAAAGATTTTGCCTTGCGGTTTCAAAGATAGCCTCTTGTATGTAGTGACATGATATATCCAAGGTTTCAGCCTCTCACATGTTTAGCATGAAAAGTTACAAGGGATAGTATATCGACCATCACCTAGAAAGAGCAGAGCAGCAATGGGGAGATAATTAAATGCTCCACATTCTTCCGGAAGAGATGTGTTTGTCATGCGGTTTTGAGGAATGACCAAGATATGTATTAGATATGTTATGATGAAGTTTCAAGTTCTCTGGTGGTTTGCAAAGATAGTGATTAAGTGATAGAGGCATTATAGTCTATTCCGGAACCTGAATACACAAGTTTGTGACTTGTAGAAGTTGAAATGTGCATAGATCTGTTACTAAAGCCTATGTGGAGGTATTATATGATGCAAAGTACACTAGGTATGATCCACATTAGACATCCTTCATTTTCTGGTACTGCATCAAGCATTCATGTCTGCAAGTAAAGTTTAAGTATAATTGCCCTTCGAAACCCTGGGTACCTATGTCATCTATTGAATTCCTCTAGAAACATCATAAAAAGGTGTGTGGATCTAATAAGTAGCATATGTTGATGCTTAAACTCATATACAAAAGGTTTCAAGCCTTGCATTTAACCACAACATCATATTTTGGGATGTAATGCATCACATGACATTCGAAAGACTCTGTTCCCTACAGACAGACATATTTCTTGTCTTACGGATGCATAGTTTGGTATGATACTTCTTCTACAAGGAGTATGCATGTTGTTGAGATTGTGTGAATAAATCCTTGGTCCGCATTGAGTTTTTGGCTTCTCCCCAGCAGTAGAAAGATGAACAATTGACTGTCCTGAGTAGTATGAGTTGACCAATTAAATATCAAAACATGCGGAGGCTCATGATCAATTTCCTCAAGTCTGGAAGGTATGGAAATATATGCTTTGATCCATTTCATGAAGCCTTGAGGTCTACAACAAATCTTCTTATCATTTTGCATGTGTTAAGGTTGACCAGTGACAAGTTACATGTTACATCCAATACTGATCTTGATGCCGACCTAATCAATGTTTCTAGGTGTTGCAAAGGATATATATATATATAGAAGATATAATTCATTTGAAAAGCAAGTAATGTGAATGCGAACAAAGAACAAGATATGAAGTGCACAAAATCAGTTTGAAAACATTTATTGAGCAAGAAAAGCATATTGCATCATCAGCATATAACAAATGTGTTTTCCTTAGCAGTCCTTTTATCTATATTGTCATAGTAAATCAAACAGAAGTGAGTTGTGTATTAAGGGAGCAAAGGCTTCCTTGGGTTGTAGCCCTAAATTAAAATTGTAAATCATGGAGTAGTAGCTTCCTTGGGTTGAAGCCCTAAAACAAGTTGTAACATTTTTACAGTGAGCATATTATATTGTGAGATAACTCTCACCGTAATTTTTCCTTACCTTAGGGTTTTCCACATAAAAATACTGGTGTCATGTGTTGATTATTGTGTTGCATATTTTCCCTTCAATTTTATAAGTTATTTAGTTTCAAAAGTTAAACCTTAGTTAAGTTTTAGTATATGCTAATTCAACCCCCCTCTTAGCATCTCATTGTATTCAAAAACTTTTGGTGAGAGTTTCGTAGTTAGGTCAATTCGTATTTAACAATCTGATGCAATATTGTCTAGCCACATGCAATATTATTTGTCAGTTGTTGAAACACATTTTCTAAGTTTTTTTGGCATTAGTACTCTATTTTTATGTGACATAGAGAGTCCGTGGTGTTGGTACATACGGAAGTGCATGATAAAATGCCTTAAATAAATATGGTCTCATGGAATAATGTGATCATAGGATTGTTGGCAAGAGACACATTGTAGCTTCATGATTCTTGTCATTGATGGCAACAAAGTTCATCCCACACATCCGCATGACATGGTGTGTCTATACCGGAAGTCAGATTGAAGAGTGTTGTGGTCCAATAAGCAAGAACAGAGCATGTGACAAGGTCCGACAGTCAGGTCTGGATCTCTCAGAGGAAGTATCTTAGCAAAGTATGGACTTGGGGAAGTCAAGAGGAGTACCTTGACTGATATATTCCAGGGATTGAGCCTCTGGTGATGAAAGAGTGAAGAGATGTGAGCATCTAAGTATTGGGGTCCTGTTTGACAAAGTAGACAAAGGAAGAACTAACCGGTAGAGCATCAGACATTATTCTGGATGAGATATTGATGGTGATCAAGGTTCTTAAGGTATCATCCATGATTGGCCGACATGTAAGATGACTTCTATAAGTATCTCCTTGATACAAATCACTTAATAAGTAAGGATTCAACCGACAGATTAGAGTTTCAGAAAATATTGACTATTCTGGATGCCGACTAGAAAGGTGTTGAAATCATTGGTGCGGATATATATACCAGATGGATTTGGATGTGAAGGTGTGTGTTGTGTATTGTTGTGTGCGAAGAAAAGCAGAAGAGCAGTGTGGAAGTAGTAAGGCAGGTCTGGTATGTGAAAGGACAGTAGCACAAAAGAAGAGAAAGGATGAAGTGCAGTAGATCAGTATACTGAACCTAACCGAAATTAAACTCCAGCATATGTGGATGCTTCTTATCAGTTCAAATATCTTGTAACTCTCTTTATAACTTGTAGACAGTGAGTCTCTTGTAGGCAGTGAGCCTCTTGTGAGCAGTGTGCTTGGGTAGTGAGCCCTAATTGGCAAGTGTCATTTTGTACTTCTATTCTTCTAACAGAGAATACATTCTTGGGTTAGTCACCCCGTGGTTTTTTCCCTTAACAGGGTTTTCCACGTCAAAATCATTGTGTTATGTGTATTGACTTTGTTTCTGCTTTCATGATTATGGATGCTTATTTGCTTTGATGCTACACTAGTTGTTAAAGAAGAACAAAAAGTTAAATTAATTAAGATAACTGATTCACCCCCCCTCTCAGTTATCAACAAGGATATGAACAAAATATATTTGGATGATTTCAAGTGCCTAAGAGTACGTTGGTGATAAAGCACAAAGAAGGAATATTTTTGTCTATTTTCTCATCCCTTGGGATTCTAATTTAAGCCCAAAACATGCCTTAAAGTGCATTGTTGTTTTCCATCTATGTTCTACATTTCCAATGCCAACTTTTATGTGTGTTGCAACCTATTTTTTTTGAGTTATTTTGAAAATGTATTCACAACTATCCTAGTGAATAAGTGTATTAAATGTTTGCTTTGAGGTCCAATGTTGCATTAAACGACATAAAAGGTATTTTTTTTATTTTGCATTATATGTCAAAGGAATAACTTCAACTATAAATCCCTTGGGTTATTTGTCCTTGAAAATATCTTGCCTAAGACTATATGGTGTTGTTCATCACTGGCAAGCATTATGTTGCATACAACTAAGTTAGTGGTAGCTAATTATGGGGAATATACAAAGATCTATTCGACTAAATTTGACCTTATCTACAACTTTGTGTCCACTACTAACTATTATGTATTGGTTCAAGTCTTCAAATTTTCACCAAAAAATATTAGAGAACTTAAACAAACAGGTAGATGCAACATGAATAAGTTAATATTGTCAACGTAGTCCATTTGGACACTTGGTAGATCCTTATCTTTTGTACCATTAGGTTTGAAGAAACAAATAGGATTTCTATTCAATCATTACCTTCTAGTGTAAATCTAATGGCCTAACTCTTCTAAATGATGATGTTTGGATTGCCTTAGGGATGATCAAACAATGAGCAAAAAGCAAACATCTATCTATAGCCATCAAGGCTCAATACATTTAGTAAGATGCAAACCTTCCAATTTGGTCAATAAGTCCTATATTTATGACTACCATCTACCGAGAGACAATCTAGAACAATGAAAAGACCATGGACAAATTAACTGTGATACAGTTAATTTGGTAGATGATATTAAACTTCCAGTTTTGTGTGTATCTTGCAATCATTGTAATCCATGAGACCACATCTCTTGAGGTTATGTTTGACCAATATGAGGGATTTTGATCATGTCAATGCTAATGGATGATGAAATACATCCAATTACTGGGTAAGCAAAGTAGACATTGATGGATGAAGTAGATTCAATAAGAAGGAAGAGAGAAATGTCACTCTTCACAAAAACATTACAAGGAATTGGGGAGACTTGATTTTCCCAATTTTAGTTCATTGGTGTCTCAAGAGATATGTATTGGAAGAAGTACTATGTGTTCAAGAAACACACGATGTGCATAGATTACAAATTATTGATATTAAGCAAATCTTAGGGAAGAAATAGCCATGAAAGTAGATCTAAATTGTTCTTTTGAATAGGAGGTGCATCTTTACTACATTTCCAATGTATTTTTCTAATTGCTTACATTATTTTGAGATTTTGTTAAAATGAAACTAATAGCCTCTAAGTAATTTTATCTTGTAGGATAGATATATTTCGCAAACAATACAGACTTGTGTTATTTGCAAAACTTCCCCATCACTACGCATCCCATCTAATCAAGTTTCTACTTACGTGCACTTTAGAATCTATTCTATTGTTACATTTTGGCTTAAAATTGATATTGGAAATTATTTGAATTTGACATCCCTATGCATGCAGTTCATAGGAGCAATAGATGAATCCAAATGAAATGGATAGCTTGAGAAACTTTTTGGTTTTAGTATTATCAATGCAAGGTTTAGACACAGACTCAGGCTACTTACCTGGATCCTTAGCATAGTACAACCCGCCAGGTGGTGCCTTTGGTGGTAGCGGCCCCAAGGATTTATCAATGTGGTATAATCTTGTGTGTGGTGTAGTATGTACATCTACTGAATGGAGCTCATATTGATACCTTGTGGCAGGCCCAACTCATAGCCTTTCCTAATTGATGGTGCATGGAAAGGCCTTAGTGGCTAAACCTTATGAGAGTGTACCTATAGATCTCAAATATGTATATCGTCATCAACCTACTTGATGCTTCCTATTTCTAGTGAGTGGTCTGGAATGGTGGATCGTCTACTTGTGTGGTTGAATTCATGATACATGGTGATCGTTTATCATAGGTAGTCGATGGCTTAGTCGTTGCCCTTGTGTTTTGATGGAGATCCTTAGCATTTTGTGTGTCCTTCCTTGTAATTAGATCCTAGCCTTCTAATACGTGGTTGATCACATAGCATTATTAAATTTTTATGTCTTAGGGGGTCCCTAGACTTGTGCATTGGTCGAGCTAGAGGCAAACCCATGAACTACACTTAAGTGATAGCCTCAAAGTCTTTACTAAATGTGCTTTGTGTTGTAAAACACTATTGAACTACTATCAGTGGTCATGTCAATTAAGTGAGGCTTCTCCTAATGTTGAATGAGTGGCTCCTTCATCCTCCAAAATAAAGCCAAATGACTTATTCTAAAATAAAAAATTAAAATTGGGGTTTTACGAATATATGGAAGATGTTCCATTTTAATCGGCCTCACAAGGCTAGAAGTCATGTTTCCCACCAAGCACATTCATTCGTTGTATTTGCAGAGGAATCCAAGGAGAGCATATATAGCCCTCATATACCCACTATATAACCCTCATTGTATTTGCAGAGGAATCCAAGGAGAGCATATATAGCCCTCGTATACCATGCATCACAGCTCAAAATATTAAGTATGTTGCAGAATTTAGAATCAACATTGAAGTTTAAATACCTCCATTGCCAGTAGGATTCGCTTGTAAGAGCTTCCACTAGGATTCAAGCATTCCTTTTCTCTATTTTTGAATCCCTGCTCCTTAGATTTCATATCGATTCTCTATTTTTTTAGTTTTTATTGTTGTGGTGGTATTTTGTTTTGATGGATGTTTTGAGTTTAGATTGGAAGAACATCGAGAGCAAATTTGTCAGGGATGAATTTTATGAAGATATTCGGGCACCCAAATGGGTGGACTTCCTGGCACTGGAGGAATCCGTGGAAGATCATACCTGGTTCTACAAGCCTGGTATGGTTTTTCAATGATCCTGAGTGCTTTTACTTTTGAAGCCCTACATTTTCCTTAAAGTATAATAGCCTTAGGGGACTCATAATTGTAAAATAAACTAGCAATTGGACCCATAGGTTCAATGGGTAGGCTGATAACTTTCTTAAGAAATTGTAAAATTTGTTAGATATTTTTGATTATTTATTAATTTATAAGTTTTTTAATCCACCAAATTATTTTACCAATTCTTATTGAAATTCCATCACATTAAAGGTTGTCTTCTTTCACTTATATTAGTAAATTTGATTTTACATTACATATTAAGATTCATAAGTGAGAAGAACTTTGACTACCAAGTATTTTAATATATAACAAATTAAGCTCCACATTGATATTTAAAAAAAATATTTGCCAAACATACTGATTAAAAAGTATTAGTGAGAAACTGGCAAAAAAAAAGGGTTGGTAAATTGCAAAAATCCTCCAGAAATTAACATTACTATCAAAAAACTTATCCAGGATGTTAGAGTTCCAGATTTCACTAAAATTACTATAATCTATTAAAAACAAAATCACTAAACTATATTAGCTTGACCCAAGTTGGCAATATTATTACATTGACAATTACTGCCCTCCCACAATTTACCAGAACAATCCAAAAATAGGCAATTTCTGGGAAGCCCACTAGCTATCTACATAGCTGACAAAACCACAAACAATAGCTACAAGAAAATCTAATTTGCATTTTTGGTGGGCTTGGTTTAGATTTTTAGTATGATTTCGTATCTATCACATTTTGCTTGTTATACTTGGTATGTATTATTATTTGAATATGGTGATTTCCTTTCTAATTTTCCTGAGGTAGACACTTCTTTGTGTTCTTCTCAATAATTATCGAACATGCAGACCAATTTACTACTTTTATCCAATTATACAGAATAATAAAACATTATTACTATTTATATCTATCATATTACAATCAGCCAATACACTATGAATTCTACATTTAATTAGGATGCATACACATCACATAGAAAATCAGAGTTGGATCAATATTTATTTGCCAGTACTACATAATAAGCCATTCTATGGTAACTGCATTGAACTTCCATTGTAGAGATAAACTTACAATTAATTTTGAATGGCACACAATCCATAAGGAAAGGTTACACAAGTTTTCAATGCAGTATGCAAGATTCTAACAAGAAAAATACCTGAAGAAAACCACTAACTGGCTCCGACATTGAATAACACAAATAAAATAGTGATTTTATTTTATAACACCAAGTATAACAAACATTGAATAACATTATAATGAATAATCAACTGCTCTACTATATATAATATATTACTAATCAAATGTATCTAGAAAATCTTCAATAGTTTGTTAGAATCTTGCATACTACATTGAAAACTTTTGTAACCTTTCCTTATGGTTTGTGTGTCAACCAAGTAAATATATTAAAACCTAGGTCAAAATGACGAAAAATTTCAGCGTTTTTACACAATTTAAGTTTCAAAGCTCAAAGTTACTCCATTTTTTGATTCGCAATACGAGTTTATTTCAATAAATAGCAAGTTAAAATGCCTACGATAAACCTTAAATATGTGTTGAATAGTATTGACAGTTATAATTTGGTTAGATATTCAGACTATTATACATTCCAACACACTTTATTTATATATAAAATATTTATCATGGATAGTAATACTTGCATTTATTCTCACCTCTTATAACTTGTATAAACAACATATATTCTCACTAAATATATTAATATTATAAGATATGATAATATTGTTTATATAAAATTATACTATATATATATGCCTTTATTCATTATTAAATGGTATAGTTTTATATAAACAATATTATCATATCTTATAATATTAATATATTTAGTAGTATTTAATAATGTCCTTTCAATAAGGATTCTTTTTTTTTATTGGTCAATTCAGCTTAAGGGAGCCAGAACCCATGAAAAATAGAACCAATAAATGAAACAAAAACTAGCTGCTCATTGGATGAGGGTCATACTTTGTATTGACTATTTACTGTATTACATTCTATATTCTATCTGTATTACATACTATTTACAAACTGTATATATATTTCCTTCTTCACACTATAGTAAAATTTACATACTAATTCAGTTTCCCACAATCTCAGATCTCTCCAGCCCCAAACTCTTCTTTCGACTCCTTCGATGCCTGAATCTCTGCCCAATCAAATCATGCGCCATCAACCAAGCCCACCACTGATTTTAGGAAAGCCACCCCCAATCGAGCCTCTTTGTGTTTCTCTTCCTTTGGTTGACCAACCATTAGAATGATGAAGGGAATCCTTGGTCCACTATAGTGTGGGAGCACCTCTGGCCATCAACGGCCCTCTGGACGGAACCGATGGCCAGGAATAGCAATTTCTAACATCTACTCCAGCCCCCCTCGCCCCTAACCATTGTGCCTCGATGAGGGCTCGACTCATTTTGCGAGCCACATCCTTTGTTTCCCCCATGTCTAGAAGCACACCCACTAACATACCTACAATGTTCGTGTTCACCTTGTAGTTCCAATTCAAATTCATAAAAGCATCCACCAAGACCATACCCACTGAATGGAAAGCTACTGCCGAGTTGAGCTTGAAGACTCCCCAAAGCCGCTTGTCCATGATCGGGCCTCAGAAAGCTATTTGCCTATGCTTTCCAATTAGCATTACCGTCAACTCCATGGAAGAGAAAGCTAAACCGAAAAACCAATGCATTGCCATTATCTCCTCCTAGAGGAATTTAATACCTCCAAATTATGCTCTTGCATAGGCTGCAATTAAAACTTCATTATTAATTGGATGGCATTGTCTTGTTCTCACGCCCCGCCATAAAATTATTTATCTCCCTTCTCTGCAAATCTCCGTGTAAAACTGGTTGTTCATTGTCCTCCACTTGCCATTTGGCTTAATACTCATCATACCCTGGCCCCACCACTTTCCTTTTGCCACCTTTCCTTCATACTTTGGTTGTGGGTCATATTGAAGCCCTTAGTCGGCTTGCATTTTAATCGGCCTTGCCTTCTTCTTGTATGAGCATGCTTATATCAGGGGCCAATTTGGCCTAATCCTCTACCGAATACCCAATCATCATTTCATCTTCTAGCTCGAATGCCACATTGGCCACCTTATCCGCCACTTTATTGGCCTCCCTAAAAACATGATTGACTTTGAATTCTAAGAATTTATCCATGAGTGTCAATCCTCTTTGAAGTAGATTGTTTAATTTCTAGCTTGGTGTTTTTTGGTTCGGGATGGCATTGATAATTACTTGGGAATCTCCTTCTATATGTACCCTCCTTAAACCAATCGAAATGCATAGTTGTAGTCCAGTGATTAGGGCTTGCATTTCTACCTCATTATTTGTCATGATCCCAATACGTTCGTTACTGCTCCACACAACCTACCCTCATCATTCCTCACTATTACTCCAGTTGATGCAGGCCCAGGGTTTCCCCTAGATGCCTCACCAAAATTTAGCTTATGCCATCCATTATCGGGGCCCTCCATCTTGCTTCTGCTTTGCCATTGCTCGAGTGATCCCTTAAGCTCCCTTGAACGGGGGCTATCAATAAGGATTCTTATTATCATATCTTATACCATTTTAATCTATATAAACATATATATTTAACAATACTTTAATCTTAAGGTATTTAATAATGTCCTTTCAATAACGATTCTGATTATCATATCTTATACCATTTAGTATTTAATAATGTCAATACTTGTATAAGTTATTATGAAGAATCTTAAGGTATAACAACATTTACTCATACACACACTTTGATATTCGCTAATATATATTCTCACTTTTTTTTGTTTTGGATATAGTAATATTTGCATATAGTAGTGCCATATCTCATTTGATCTAATTTTCTATTAGTGTACCTATATAAACACTATTTAGTAAACTAATATTTTTTTTTTTTGTCCTAGTGTTAATCTAACATTTTCCTTAATAATAGACCACATTGTTTTACAAATGTTGTACACAATTCTATTATATTGATTTTTACAAGTTAAAAGTGCATATACAATATTGAAAAACAAGTAAAAACATACAATAAATTATATAATTCCAAGCTGACTGAGATCAAATATTTATCATGGATATTAATACTAATTTAGAAGCCTACAAAATTAGAATAAATTCCATCAATCATATTTCTTAGTTCTAGAATCCTAAATCCTACTTGTTAACCAAATCCATCAATGAGGAAAACAATTATGCGCGGTGGTTTTTTCAATAGCCACAATAGTACACATAGCATCGGTACTAATTTTGAAAATCAGATAGGAGAATGACTATTTTACCTATTTTAGATTAGTTCCTAGACTTCTATGTCATCATGACTTAAACTGCAAGTGCACTACAGTAAAGCATTTTGTATAGAAGATTGTTTAGGATCTACAAATTTACACAATTATACCTACCTTTGTACCCATTTCTAAATGGATTCCTTTGAATGAATGTATAATATCACTAAAGATCATAGTAGCATCCCTGCACTGCTCTAAATTCAACAAAATTATTTTTTTCTTTTTCTTTTAATCCTACTTTTCAAATAACAATGTGGCACCCAAAACTCAAACTCCATCTACCTTTTACATTATCAGAAATCCAGACCACCCACATGGAACCCAAAATAGGACAAACGATAATTTGTTATACCTTAAGATCAAACATTGTTCCCAACCTTTTGGCAAAGGCTCACAGCGCAACTCCATTTCCCTCCACATACCACCTTCACTAGATTTGTCACCATCACAACAATCATTCTTAGCGCAGTCATCATCAACTTTGTCAATTTCATGGACCTTGGACAAACTTGCTGGATTGCACGGAAAGGAAATCATGCTACGCCCTTAATCCTATAGTGTGTATAGGGTTATGAATAGTCGGCTTGTGGCTATCTTAACTCTTAATTAAGTCATATTATCATTAGTTTATTGTTATTTAGTTGTTTAGGTCGGCCTGAGGCTTATATAGGCCCATCTAAGTGGGCCTAGGTGATATCCTAGGCATAAATAGGTATATATAGGAGGTAGTGAGTCTTATTTCATATATTCAGTATTGTGTTCTCATTGAAGACTATTGGAGGTATCCCCCTCGAAGTGGTTTTGGAGGTTGCCCCCTTGAAGTTGCATATTATTATCAAGTGTTTGCAGTATATTTACTATTATATTCAGATATTGTGCAAGTTGTTTCATTACAAGTGGTATCAGAGCATGATCTTGGCACCGTGAAGACAAAAACTAGGTGATTTTTTTCTGATTTGGAGGTCATTTTGGAAAGCGCATAACTTTCAAATTTTGGCAAATTTTTTAATGATTTTAAAAGGTTTTTGAAGAACATATTGAAGCTACTACAGTCCAAAATTCAGAGCATTTGGAGCCAAATTAAGCGAGTTATAGCAGAATTAGGGTTTCTACCCTTATTTTTTGAGAAGCATATATCTCTAATATTTTGTCAAATCTCTGAAAGATTTTTTGTGGGTTTTTCAATATAATAGTGAAGCTACTAGAGGTCCAGATTTGAGAACAATTGGAGCATAATAGAGGGAGTTATTTATAAATTAGGGTTTCCACCAATTTCTCTCTCCAGGCTGCACAATTTTGAATTTCTTCACAATTTTTTCAGGGAAGTGAGATCTTGGCTCTGGTAAGTTAAAGTAAAAATTTCAAATTGATTTGATTTGTTTTGTGTAATTTATTACAAAATTATTTTTTCCAATCATGACGGATCCTTCAACAAGGGGCAAAAAGAATGTTACCACACCGGGAAAAACTCCAGGCAAGGAGGAGGTGGAAAATGAGGATGTTGATCAAAAAGAATATGAAAATATACTTGAACTTATTCATAAAGAAAATAGCAAGATGAAAGGTGAAATCTTGTCCATTATGGGTGAACAAATGAAAGGGTTGGCGAAGTCATGTGATATTGAGAAAATTCTGGAGATACTTTCCAAACATAAGTAGTCACAACACCATGATGTGGAGGAAGAGGAATCTACAAAAGGGAAGGGTGTTTTTGGGTTTGAATCAAATCTCAAGATGGATCATCACACCACTCATTTTATGGCAAGGAATTTCACACCAAAGTTGGATATGCGAAAGTTTGATGGTCAAGATCCTACCAATTGGCTCTGTCAAATGGAGCAATTCTTTGATATCCACCATGTTCCATGTCAACAAAAGGTGGCCATGGCTTCCTTATACTTGGAACCTGATCAATTCATTTGGTACCATTGGCTATGTGAAGAAAAGAAAGCAAAGGGATGCATTGTCACTTGGTCGGTTTTCCAAGAAGAACTCATTACTCATTATGGTGAAAATCTTATGGATAGCTACTTCAGCCAAATTACCAAATTAAGGCAAACAGGTATGGTCAAGGATTACATTCATCAATTTCGTACTTTGTCTTTAAGAGTGGAAAATGTGTCTACACAAAATTTGTTGGAGCTATTCATTGGTGGCTTAAAGGATCACATTAAATATGAGGTACACATGTTCCGTCCAAATTCCATCTCAGATGCAATGATTATGGCAAGGCAAGTAGAGGAAAAATTTATGGTTAATAAAAGGCAAGGTTTTATAAACATGAGAGATAAAAGCACTCCTACACAATCACTTCCACAACCTACTAGGCTAACACCACAACAAATTGAAGAGAAGAGAGCAAAAGGATTATGTTTTAATTGTGATAGCAAATATAGTAGAGGACACAAATGCACTGAAAAGAAATTGTTCTATATTGAAGGGCCAAGTGAGGAAGAAGAAGAGGTACCAATAGTAGAGAGTGACAATGAGATAGAGGAGTCAAGAGATACTCAACCAATCATTTCTTGCCATGCACTTTCAGGTTTTAGTACCCCACAAACTCTCAAGGTAGTGGGTTTCTTAAAGAAAGAAAAAATAACAGTGTTGATAGACTCGAGTAGCACTCATAACTTCATCAACAAAAAGTTGGCCACTCGTCTAAATTGTTTTATATATCCAGCTCCAGAATTTCAGGTCTTGATTGCAGATGGCGGTACTGTTAGTTGTTCAGGAAAATGCCATAGCATTAAATTATCCATGGGAGATTATCATCTTAATTGTCCAATGTATGCTATCTCAATGGGTGCAGCAGATATTGTTTTGGGAGTACAGTGGCTTACCACTTTGGGAACAATTGAATTGAACTTCCAAGAACTATTCATGCGCTTTCAACCAGAGGGAAGAATAATAGAATTACGAGGGATGCGTGCAAAGTCACCGCAGATAGTAAGTTCTTACCAAATGCAAAAGATGTTGAAGAAGGGGGTAGATGGGATGGTAGCCCAATTATTTTCATTAGAAGCATATCACTCAAAGGCTTCTACACCATTGGATCTACAAGCAATTATAGATAAGCACTCTATAGTTTTTGGGGAGATGCCAAAAGGATTGCCTCCTAGGAGAGATCATGATCATGCCATTCAACTAGTACCAGGGAGCCAACCACCCAACATCAAGCCCTACAGATATCCATATGCTCAAAAAAGTGAGATTGAGAAGATAGTTCAAGAGATGCTAGAAGCAGGCATTATCAGGCATAGTCAAAGTGCTTACTCATCTCCTGTGGTAATGGTGCGTAAGAAGGATGAAACTTGGAGGATGTGTCCAAATTACAGGGAGCTTAACAAGTTCACCATAAAAGATAAGTTTCCTATTCCAGTAATTGATGATTTGTTAGATGAGCTTAATGGTGCTATTTATTTTACAAAACTTGATCTCTGTTCTGGTTATCATCAAATTAGAATTAGAGATGAGGATGTACATAAGACAGCTTTTAGAACCCATGAGGGCCACTATGAATTTTTGGTAATGCCTTTTGGTCTCACTAATGCACCGTCGACATTTCAAAGTTTGATGAACTCTATCTTCACGCCATTTTTAAGGAAATTTGTTTTGGTATTTTTTGATGACATCTTAATATATAGTAAAACATGGGAGGAACACTTGCAACATGTAAATCAAGTGTTGGGCATTTTGAAGTAGAATCAGTTGTATGCTAAACCATCCAAGTGTATCTTTGGTGTCAAAGAAGTGGAGTACCTTGGTCACATTGTGTCACATGAGGGAGTCAAGGTGGACCCTCATAAGATCCAAGCAATTGTAGAGTGGAAAATTCCTAAGACCCTTAAGAACTTACGAGGTTTTTTAGGGCTTACAGGGTATTATCGCCGATTTGTAAAGAATTATGGTAGCATAGCATCTCCTCTCACATCCTTGTTAAAGAAGGATGCTTTCCAAGGGAATGAAATGGCGACAAGGGCATTTGAGAAACCAAAGGAAGCCATGTGCACAACTCCAGTCCTAGCTACCCCAGATTTTTCTAAAACATTTGTTGTTGAATGTGATGCTTCAGGACATGGAATAGGAGCAATACTTATGCAAGAAGGAAAACCCATAGCATTTGAAAGTTGCCAACTCAAAGGTAAGAATTTGTTGAACCTAGTTTATGAGAAGGAAATGTTGGCTATCTTGCATGCAGTCAAACAATGGAGACCTTATCTAATGGGATGACACTTTAAGGTCAAGACAGATCATGATAGTCTCAAATATTTCTTGGAACAGAGGTTATCATCTGAAGAAAAACAAAAATGGGTCACAAAGATGTTGGGATATGACTTTGAGATCATATATAAGAAAGGCAAGGAGAATGTTGTGGCTGATGCTCTATCAAGGCATGATGAACCCACAGAGTCATTTTTATTTGCCATTTCCATGTTACAAGCAGACTAGGTAAATGAGGAAAGAGAAGAGTGGGAGAAGGACATAGATACTCTAAGGCTCATTGAGAAACTCCAACAGGAATCAAGTGTGTCTGACAAATTTTCATGGAAAGGAAATATTTTATGGTACAAGGAAAGGTTATACCTTTGCAAGAATTCAACTCTTAAGCTTAAGGTGTTGGAAGAACTACATGCTTCTCCGATAGGTGGGCAATCAGGATTCCTCAAAACTTATCATAGAATCAAGCAAGATTTCTTTTGGGAAGGGCTAAAAGGGGATGTTCAAAAATTTGTAGCTGAATGCATGGTATGTCAACAACATAAAGGGGAGACAGTTAAGACTTCGGGTCTTCTACAACCCTTATGTATCCCAAGTCAAAGCTGGGAGGAGGTAGCTATGGATTTCATCACAGGTTTGCCTAGATCTAAAGGAAAAAATGTCATCATGGTTGTTGTGGATCGTCTCACCAAATATGGCAACTTTTGTGCTTTGGCACAACCATTGGCAGCAAGCACTGTAGCAATAGCTTTTATGAATACTATTCAGAAACTGCATGGGACTCCGAAAGTTATAGTCAGTGATCGTGACCCTATATTTACAAGTAATTTTTGGACTGACTTGTCTTCATGCTTGGGCACTCAGCTTGCTCGTAGTTCATCATATCACCCCCAGTCAGATGGACAGATAGAAGTGGTCAATTGGAAGGCTATCTCCATTATTTTGCTTCAAATAAACAAGAGGGATGGGTGCAATGGCTACCACTAGCAGAATGGTGGTACAACACTTCTTTCCATACTTCTTCCAAGATGTCTCCATTTTTAGCACTATATGGTTACCACCCACCATCAATCATCTCTTCATTGCGGGCACAACCAAAGGTTCACACAGTCGAAGAACACATCCATCATCAGCAAGAGGTATTGGCTAGTCTTCGAGAGAACTTCGCAATGGCACAAAATAGAATGAAGCAACAAGCTGATCAATACCATAGTGAAAAAACTTTTGAGGTGGGAGATTGGGTCTTTGTGCGACTACAACCATACAAGCAAATGTCTCTAAAACAACAACATAAAGCTAACAAGCTGGCACCCAAGTACTATGGTCCTTATAAGGTGTTGCAGAAGATTGGCAATGTAGCATATAAATTGGAGCTTCCCATATCAACAAAAATTCATCCAGTTTTTCATGTTTCCTGCTTGAAGAAGGTTATTGGGAATAAAGTGGTAGCACAGACTAAGTTACCTGAGCTTGATGAGGAGGGAAGAATAGTTGTGGATCGTGAGAGAATTATTCAAACATGCACCAAGAAGCTAAGGACAAGGGAAATCATAGAATATCTAATTAAATGGAAGAACTCTCTAGTTGAGGAAGCTACATGGGAGAATGAGGAATTCATGCAAAAGCATCCACATTTGGTCAGCATTGAGGACAATGCTTCTTTGAAGAGGGGGGGCATGCTACGCCCTTAATCCTATAGTGTGTATAGGGTTATGAATAGTCAGCTTGTGGCTATCTTAACTCTTAATTAAGTCATATTATCATTAGTTTATTGTTATTTAGTTGTTTAGGTCGGCTTGAGGCTTATATAGGCCCATCTAAGTGGGCCTAGGTGATATCCTAGGCATAAATAGGTATATATAGGAGGTAGTGAGTCTTATTTCATATATTCAGTATTGTGTTCTCATTGAAGACTATTGGAGGTATCCCCCTTGAAGTGGTTTTGGAGGTTGTCCCCTCAAAGTGGCATATTATTATCAAGTGTTTGCAGTATATTTACTATTATATTCAGATATTGTGCAAGTTGTATCATTACAAATCAATTTGCCTTTTAATGGCCTGCTTTTCATTTAATGATCTTTTCTTCTGCTCCACTGATTGGGTAGATGCACAGTGACCTCTAGAGTAGGACTTGAGGTAGGACATCCTACCATGATCAATGCTCCCAAACTCCTCAAATACAGAATTGGTGCATTGGGTGGTGTAGCAATTAGGATATAGCAAATACTATGAGTGCATATAAGGGGTGCATTTATTTCTTCGCAAAGATAACAACTCTCAGTTTATTTCTACCACTTGATATTGACCATCTAATATGCATTCACACTCCATTTCACCATCGTGTATAGATACAAAAGTTTTATAGTGTCTAACATATAGGATTCCATTGGCGTAGAGGTAGGGTTTAGTTTTTTATAAGGTAGTGTTTTACATAATAAATTTGTGTAAGGAAAAAATTGGCTATCCTTATCCATACAAAAAAGTACCGTTACAACCTTATCAAATACAAGAAAAATAGACTGCAAATGTTAATCAAGTAATACAATGGGAGAGAACATTTCAAACATTTTAAACAAATTGACTAGAATGGGAGTGAAAACATTTCAAAGATGATGCATAGGATGAAGCCTATAAGTCTGTCGAGCACTGCATTTCAAAAATCCTGATGAATGCTGAATGATAGTATGAAGAGATAAGCTCTTCGTTTATGACCTTTGAGGATTCCAAAAGAAAAAGGAAAAGAAAAATGATGCTTTCAAAGCTGAAAACAGAAGCATTCTTACAACATCAAAAAACAAATAAAAATCAATCAATTTAAATATAAAAAGAATTAAAACAGTATATACCATGTAGAGCAAAGAATTAATACAAAGACCTGTGAATGATTCTGCATGAAAAAAAACCTGCTCAAAAGGAGAGGCACAATTACTCTAAATAAAAGTAAACATGAGATTTACACTTAAAAACCTAACTACCTTAAAAAAATCCAATACAAAAACTAGTATGCCTAATACTAAAGGAAGTTTGTCTGATCAGTAAATACCTCTAGCTTGATTCATTAATTTACAACAATGTTAAATTAATCATTGTGAATACATGTACGAGGCAGAGAAGTAATCAAAATGCCTATAAAACATTAAATCTGCAGCATGAAGGTCCATCATCATGGGTCCCCTCGTTTTACCATAATGTATATATTTTTCAAGTCTATCTAAAAACAAAGGAGCTGTCTTTATAAACACTCTCCGAACTCTTGGAAATGAAGTATGAGCTGGGCACATCTCAACTAGCTTATCCCAAATTTATCCATTTATTTTAAAAATAAAACCAAAATTAGAGTTTCCAAAAATATCACAAAATTCTTCTTTCCTTTCATATATAGGTTCACTGCTTTCTAGACTTGAACTAACATCCTCTGAGCTGTCAATTGGTTTCCTCTTATTGTTAGAGAGAGGAAGTCCCATTGAGAAAAGGCATTAGTACAAACAATACCTTCTTGTTCTTGAAGACCCTCGGTTAGCTTACAATAATCAGAATTTATGATAATCTCCTGAGAAGTACTCTTCACCAATTCTCCCTCATTAGAATTATCATTCACGTTACTTAACTTGTTGTGCAGCTCAGGTAGAAAATATGAGCTTTGTGCAAACAAAAATTGTGGATCCAGATCTTTTACTTTAGTTAGTTCTTTATCTTTTAATTTCTCAGATTTAGCATTGTCTCCTTCAGTTCTGTCCATCACTTGCCTTCCTCCCCAATCATCCAAAATGTAAAACATAAGAGCATTATAGTTTTGCACTATAGATGCTACTAGCTGCCTTGGAATAGTGGTGAAGATGAATTCCTTATTTCTATTACCAATGATAACAAAAAGATCTTCACTCTACAATAGAGTCCCTTCATAGATAGGTGGTAGGAATATGTTCTCCTTATTATAATCCAATAAACTAATATCCCTCTTTTGTATAAGCTTACGTGCAAGTGTGAGTTTTGTGGTGTGATGTTACAAAGGTTCCAACCAATGAATACCATAATAAGATGGGAAATTATGTATCATTGCCATTTCCCATAGCAGCTAGGGAGCTTTCATAAGTTACTCTTTGCTTAAAAAAATCCATTCTCATGCGCCATCCTCTCTCAGGTGATTGTGCTAGATGTATGTTATGAAACAATATACTCTGCTTATCCCAAATACTATAAAAAATATGCTCATTCATATATCGAGCATTATGTATATCTTTCAATTGCCGTTGGGAAACACCTATTGTAATGTCCCCGTTTGGGATCACCTTATACTTTGCCTTGAAATCACAATTCCTACTAAAACTAATAGTAGATTATAGTTAAAGATACAATTCCTTACTCAAAATCGAGATGATGTAAATCTGGTTATGGAGACCTGCAACCATGTTAGATGAATATGATATTAAATACATTTAATTCTAAGTCTAAGAAAGATCATATATAATAATGTAACAAGTCTCAAGGACTATGTGGTTTCAACCATAAAGAGGGGGACGTGATGAGGTGCCCCAAGCATCCTCTACCCTAGGCCCAATAGCAAGACCTTATCCTCCATTGGCCTTGTGTGGTCCTTAACCGATTGTCCTTAACCATCATCATGAGGTGGGTAACCTAGTGAGGGATTTACACCGTTCCCTCCATCACACCAAACCTTCCTTGACTAATCATTGCCAGAATCAGATCATTGTTCATAACATCAATAATATAGGTTATATTGGCATCAACTATCATTGTTTTAGTTGGTATAATTGTAAGTGTCCATATACATATTTGTTCACATCTATATTCATCTGTTAAATAAGCATAGACACACCTTATCATTGCATACCACAGGGATAGGTTACTTTATTGTTCTGCTGCAATGGCATATGTTTTCATTGCTATTGATGTCCAAATCTGATCTATGCCTGGCTGCGAATGTACTTCTGGAGGATGTCTTTCTGCCTTGTTGTCTAGGAGATGATGATGCTTTTCTAAGTGCAAATCATTAACTCTGATTCCTTTGATATCTGCATGGATCTATCTTCTATATCTGCCTCTAACTCTCTTCTATATCTACCTTTTAAACTCTCATATGCAGATCTGAGTGTGTCTTCTTGATATATCTTTATTCTTCCCCTTCTCCCACTCAACCACACATCACAAATGATATTTTATACTCCATAGAACAGCAACGATCCTCATGAAGGGATGTAACCCTTGTTAACAAAGCAACCCTTGTTTATCATCTTGAAACTAAAATGATTTTTCTTTAGTAAATTGCCTTTGAAATGTCTTTAGGTCTGCATGAATCATGGGTTTTGGCCCATTAACTCATCAATAGTAATTAAGAGTTTTCGTCCTTAATGGCATAACAACTTAACCTTTATTTAACTTCAATTTATGTATTATTAATCATCTTTTATGGGCGCTTCCTAAATATCTCTTATCTTGCGAATTCTTCCTATCCATCTCTAATGCTCCCACCACATACATTTATGTACCTTTTCAAGTTCTCTAGTATATCCAATTCAATTTGTTGCATTTTACGAGCATAAGAGTTTTCATTGTATGTTTCAAAACCTATGCAATGAATAGATGTTGTAGAAGCATCAAAATGTAGTGATCAATTTTTACAAGCCTTTGGAAATGACTCACACTTGGGTGCAGGAACATATGTTTCCTTTAATGATAACAGGGTACTAGCAAGCTTCTCATTATGCTCAGAGAAGGATCTTTAGACCCATCGTGACTTCCATTGGACCTCCCTATTTTTAAAGATGCATGCATTATGTCATTGGCTACATCACTTTGACTTCCACTGAGAATACCACGTGCTTGCGTTTTGTTGTCTTTGGAATCTTCTAAGGATATATTCCTACTATCATATTCTCCTCTATCTACAGAATCCATATGTAACACATTCTTGTATGTCTTAGAATCTAAGTTTCTCATATCAGCGACTTGTCCTGTTGAATCAGAGTGTATAATAGAAACATCCATGCCAGTTGACCCAAATCTATGCCTCTTACTTGACCACAACTCTCCATCCATTGTCATTTTGTCCTCATCTCCAAATTCAGAAAATATATTTGTGTGATTCCATTTACTTCGCCTAGTTGTAGATGTACATGACTGTAAGGACTTGGTTTCACTTTCATCTTCTCCATGTTGAGATGAGGAACTTTTCTTCTTTTCTTTGTGTTCCTTGATCTTTCTTATGTTTGTAAGGAGCTTCACATGTTGCTCAGGCATCACAACCTTGACCGCCTCTAGACCACATTTTTGTATGAGCATTTCAAGAAGCAACCTTGGCTTTGAATGGAGTTTTCGAAGAGGGGACATTACATTTGAACTTTTGGGCATGAAAAGTCAAATTGGACACCCTTGCATGATCTAGGATCCATAACTTTAATATCTTTGGCATCATTGTTGGAAATTGTTTGTTTAATATTTAGTTTTGACATCTTAAGTTGTGTCTAGTCATCCTCATAGGATTTTAATGTACATGGTGTTTGTTGGTGTCTGCCTATGGTGATTCATAGCCACTGCATAGTGATGGTGAGCATATGTGCTTGAATTTCGAGATGGGTTCTGAATTGCATGGCCTTAGATCTTCACCATTGATCCAATGTGTTGTTATCTTTTATTGTTTTAGGTAAACATAATGATTTTATCTGCTAGGATTTGTTCACAAAAAGATTTTGTTGCAGTGTTCCTATGGCCTTATGCGTTGAAAGAGTTATGTATGTGGTTGAAGAATTTTGCATTGGAGTTTGATGGAAATGAAAATTTGTGTTGTAGATTGTAATCATCCCAGGACTATAGCCAGCTTGTTGGGTGCTCCATTATTTGAGTCGCCAATGGTATGATTTTTCTTTTCAGTTCAGAGTTAGTATTTTTATATTTGAACTTGATTTTTTAGAGCATGCTCTTAACTCACTAGCAAGATCCTAAAATGTAGGAGGTAAAAAGGCCCAGATATGTTAGGTCTACTTCAACAGCAACTATGACACTAGGGGACAGGAATGCAAGGTGTATTTATTTCATTATTTTGATCATTCAAATCATTCTCTATTTTTTTGGTATCATCCCGTGAATTGATATGTTGGTAAATTCAACCTATTTCTTTACCTGTGTAGTACACTCAACTGCAAGAAAATTTGGGGTCCACCGTCAACTTCAAAAACTATCAAATTGAAGACAAGAAAATGCATCAAGGGATTTAAAGAAGCCATTACCTACAGATAGAAAGAAACATGCATCAAGAATGGGCAAAAACCTTCCAGTTGTTGAAAATGATAATCCTAATCGGCCACGTGATGTTTTTGTTGTATCAAGCATGGGAAAGAATCCCAAATCATCTGCACCATCAAGCACCGGGAAATCCCTCAAATCACAGGGTTCAAAAAACTTTTCAATTAGACCTTTGAGCATGGACAAGAAAGGAGTTACAAAATAAGCAATTGGTATTTTGAGCACTTCTAGTAATACTGCTACAGTAACAGTCCCTACAAGCAGTGAGAAGAAAGGGACTAAAATGCAAATAGTTTATAATACTACTACTCCAGTAAAAACCCCTGAAACCAGTGAGAAGAAAGGAGCTAGAAGCCCTGCCCGAATCACTAAACTAACATCCAACAAAAATCCTACAAGTGATAATCAAAGTTCATCTCTGAAATCTAGTTCAACAATTAAGGGCACTTTTTCATCAGGTAACCTCTTTGGTAAAACCCCAAAGAAAGATTTCTTGACAAATTTTTCCTCTGGATTGAAGAAACTTGCATTATGTGGAGGGCATAGAGATTCTACCAAACAATCCAAAATGGCCTTTAAACATGATAGCAATGTAGGCAGTGAGGAGAAAGGCAAACAGACTCAAGATGACAAGATTAACTATTTATGTGAATTTTCATATGAGCAATCCAGTCTAAGTGGTTCCAAGGATCAACAAGTCATGAAAAATAGCATCATTGATGATCCTGATAAGTGCAATAAGTCAGGATGGACAGAAATAGGGGATCTTCGATTGAAAAAGAATAAAAAAGATGTTGCAAAAAGTTGTCCAAAATCTGGGCTTCGATTGACAAACAATAAAAAAGATGTTGCAAAAAGTTGTCCAAAAATTGGTGTAAAGGAGAACAATTTATCATCATTCAAGCGGCCAAAACTTGATGAGGAAGGTTTTTCATCCCACACCGAAAATATGCTAAGAGATAGATTGGGAGACATGTTGACGAACTTGAGTACTATCCATGAGCATGGAGATGATGATTTTGAGAAAGTTGAGAAAATAAAAGATTCCAATGATCCTTTCCTTGAATTATTCTTTGGACCTGTTCATTCCCATGAACAAGAAAATACTACAAATTTGGTAGATACACAACTTGAGAAGTATGAGGGAAGTTCAGAACATCTACAAAAGGGCTTCATGGAACTAGATAAGAAGTCATTTCATGCAAAGATATTTAGCCCAAGTAGCTATAAAAAGAAGCAAGTCTCCCATTCCTAATTCTCATGTTTGTTCTATATTGTTTTTAGCTTTAGGTCTTCTTTACATCCTGCCTTTCTGAATTCAAAAGAATTGATGGTGTGGAACAAAGGGTACATCCGACAAATAATTATAGCTGGAATGTAGGCCAGAAGCCGAAGGTAATGTCCTTTTATGTCCTGCAGTATCATTCAAATATATAGCATAGTATAGGAAGAGTAAGGTATGTATTTTTAATGTAATTTTTATTATATTAACCACACACACGTGATTAATACATATTATAAAAAACTGATATGCATGCACTGTGGGTTACTGTTGGATCCCAATACTTCATTGTTGGATTGAACCTCAAGGGTTATGAGTGAACTCCCTAAGTGCATCAATAGGTGGCGTATGTGATGCCATGTTGTGTATTAATTTATTTTCTCAGGGAAAGGTGGGATTAATGACTTTGAAATTTGGTGTAGGAAAAGTTAATTGTAGACAAACCCCTCTGTGTTTTACTCTATCACTCTCTATTATAAATTATGTACAGAGGGATAGGAGCTATATAAGAGCAAAGAGAATTGTTGTGGGAGATGAAATGGCTAAGATTCTGTCCATTAGCTTTCCATGCATTATTTACAGATCTGTCACAGACATGTATGAATTTGTATATGTGGCATCAAATAGTAACAGTTATTTTTGGTCCACAAGAAAGGGGATAAAGATGCATGGGTAGTGGGGGATGTTGACACCTGATGCCATCAAGTAGTGTCAATGCTGGTGATTTTTGGGGCCGGTTTTAAGGTCTTTGCAGTGTTGCAAACTAGAAAGTGCTATCCGATGTTGGCATCCCAATATAGGAATCATGTTGCCATCTGGATCATTCCTCACAATCATTGCTGATACAGTTTTTTTTATCTCACAGTTAGGTTATGAGCTATAATGAGTTGTCATCAATGTGAAGAGAGGTTGGAATACTTACCATGTTGATTTGTGACAAAACCCCATACTTCGAATGAACTATTTCTGGATTTAGAAATCCATCTCCTTAAGATGCCTGATCAATGCTAGGATAGGTGAACATCCAAAATTCATGTTTGGATCTTGTGTAGTTTGAATTTTTCACTAATTTTGATTGTCAATTCATGTTTGTGTTCAACCATAAATTTGAAATGGTTTCTGTACATGTCCTCCAAGGCTTTGAAGACATCAAGTTTGCTTCTTCTTGTTCTAGGATGTGAAGGAAAATATTTCATATATGAATGAAGAAGTGGTAAAGTGGGAGGCCAATAAGCCTACAAATAGTTAGCAATGGGCTAAATAACCTGAAACAGATCCTCTTTGGTTTGCTGGTGGGCTTTACTGGGCGGAACTAATATTGGGCAAAATAGACATGGGGTTCAAGGCTTATATACACCAATTGAGCAACTGTAGGTCAGAGTACACCCTCGAGCATCTCCTCATGTAATACCAAATTACTACCCTCCATGTGCAATGGGTTAAATTAGCAATTTCAAAGCTGTAATCATTTTGAAATCCTTTGGCAGATGGAAAATGTCATGTGTGTTTTGGAAAATATTTTGTAATCATAGTCACCAGATCTGACTAGATCTGGTTCAACTTATTTTGATCTAGATATTCTGGACTGGTTGGATTTGTCCAATTCAGTTCAGAATTTTCAATTGCAATAGGAATTTTACCCTTTTTTTAAATTCTAGATTTATGATTTTTTTTTACCTCATGAAGGAATCATTTTTTTTCGACCTCATGAAGGAATCAATTTTTTTTTAACCTGGCAACCATGGTTGTGATTTTAGATAGTGTTCTTGAGGTTTTCGTGTTTGGTTAGATTGAAAGGAAGAATCGCTAGACAAAGTGAAAAGTGTGTTTTAGTTACATCTTTTCTAGAAACTCTTCCTTTCGAAACATAGTGTTTTCCAGAAGCTCTTCCTTTCAAGTCTTAGATAGTTCAGCCTTCTTGGAAATTTAGCTTCTTTGAACATTATAATTTTGAATATAGTTGGGTGGAAAGTGCTTGTTTTAAATATTTCGAGGGTGTCAAACTTTTTGCACATGCACTAAACTCTCCTCTCATCTATGATGTCATACGGTATTTCATGTTGATCTGTCTTATTTATTGTTGAATCAAACAAGAACATCAACTGAGTTAACTTTTGCACACAATCTTTATATTTAGCATTTAGTCAGGATTTTATAGGATTACTATTTGAAATTATGAGCTTGGGCTTGAAATAGGCTTGAATGTTGAGTTCATTACTGTCAGTGGTGGTCGGGTGTGCCTATCATATATGTTAATCATGTTTTATGTGTTTTTCTGCCATTGCTTAGTTGTTCAGGATCTTGATTTGATCTTCTCCATTCCTGATTTAATGCAATACTCACTCTTATTTTGTCTTCTTGGTAGATGTTAACCTATGTTTCAGACTTGCAGAAGATTGATGGACCAACAGCTAGAAACCAAGCTGTCAAAAAAGGAGGAAATAGACCCAAGAAGAAGAGTGATGTTATTGGAAGTGAAAATCTGCCTAGTGTGTAGGAAATAGAAAATGATAATGAAGGAGTAGGTAAGAATGGTCAGGGAAAGAGAGATGGAAAACCATCTAAGGCTGCAAAGGCAAGAACAAGGTCAAATGCTTCTGGAGTGGGGGGAAATAAGTTGCTAATAAGGCTTCTGAACATGAAAAACCAAAGAAAAGAAGTAGATGGAAGAAACTTGATGAATTTGAATGGGAGTGTATTCCTACCACTAGCCACCTAATTGACTGCAGTATAAAGGAGAAAAAGGAATGAAGAGTGGCATAAGTACTGCAGCCGTGCAGGATGAACCTGCTAAGAAATTTAGGGAAGACATCTGTTGGGTATTTTAGAGTTCTCTTTTTTTTTAAATATCTTTGGATATAACTTGACAATTTCTACATGTTCTTGTAATGTTGTTCTCCATCACGTTTCAAGTTAATTGTCATTACTTTTCAAATTGCATATATGCTCCTTATGCATATGGCAACAATGAGGTATGCAATAGTATGTTCATGGTTACAAGGATATACCTTAAATTTTCTTATTGTTATTTACATATCATTGTATGCTAATTTAAATTTATGATTCGATCACTCAGAGGGTGTAAAGCATCTCCTTGTACAAGGCTGGAAACAAATAACTGAATCATAATTGAGTGAAATATCACAACTTCTACCAACTAGTGCATATAAAAAAAAACTTTGCATATCTTTTCAATGTGACCTGAATTTTAAATGTCCACAAATACTACTTAAGCTTCTCCTGCTCCTATCTATCAACGATGGTTTGAAAATGCATTGCTTCATGTTGTGTTCTTGAGTCAAAAAAATTTAATCGAAACGTAGTATAAGTCTCCTATCAATTTGTCAACAACTACAGGTAAAACTTGATCTATTTCTTCCTAGGTTTCAATCACATATGCTTATAAATATTCGTTACAGGTCTACATCATTTTCTTACAAATTTATTGTAACCAGTACACATGCGAGCTCAAACTTCACCATGAACCTAACTTTATAGGGAGATTACTTTATTGCTTTCACAATCATAGCAGGAAACTTAAAAAAGTCATTGAGTCTCATGAGTACATCCAAATATGATACACAATTTATAGCTATACAAGAGCACCCTCAAATTTCAACACTATACCGGCACCAAAGAGGATATGGAAAACCATCCAAGGCTACAAAGGCAGGAACACCAAGGTGAAATGCTTCTAGAATGGGAGGAAAGAAGATGCTAATAAGGCTTATGCAGATGAAAAACCAAAGAAAAGAAGTGGATGGAAGAAACTTGATGAATTTGAGTCTTCTACACAAGGTGATGCAACCCTATAGGAAAATCAAGAAAGTGAGCAAGAATTAGAAAAGGAAGAAGCCAAGGAAGTACAACTGAATCATATTATTAATAATAGAGGAAAAGGACAAGAGTATGCCAAGACAGGGATGATAGAAAAGGGAAATACAAGAGAACAATTGCTGCCAAGGTAGAAAAATGGAGGAAAAATGAGGCAAATAAAAATGTAAATGAAGTTGATATGCTAGATCAAACCAACAATCCAGATGCCTCTACAAAAGCATCATCAGAAAACACAAGTCAAGAAGGAAAGAGAAAGCGTGGTGGCAAATCAAACTAGGATTGTGGTTGTTGTCTTGAAGCTATTTTTTGTCTAGTTTTGGCTAAACTTGCTGCCAACATATAGTATCAAATACAAAACACTGAGTCACAGGATTGAGTTGCACTGATGACTCCCCAATAATTCTAGCATTCAATTTACTAATTTAAAAAGAAAAAAACTTATACAGCATTAGATAATGAATAACTTGCAACTTACAGTGGTTAGTGTAAATTCCATTTCTGTACCAACTGGGGATGTCCCAATGTGATGTTCCGATGTTAAGGCATTGTTTAAATTAAAGATTTAAACATCATGATAAGATGAAGAAGTTACTTTTAATGATAATCTTGCATATAATAATATTTAATAAACATGTATAATTATTAATATATAATAATATTATTAATATTAAATAATATTATTTTATTTTATTGTATTTATAAATAATAAATAGAAATTTATATATTACTATAATTATAATATAATATTAAATATATAATGTATTAATATATGCATGAAATAGAAATAATAATAATATAAATATAAATATTGATATAGATATTAATATAAATATTAAAAGTATTAAATAATCATATCATATATATATATATATAACAAGTATAATATATATTTAAATGTTACTATAATTATTATATGTTATAAATATTATGTAATATGAGATTATAATATAAATATTAGTATAAATAATGATATGAATATTAATACAAATATTGATAATTAAATAATTCCAAGTGCAGTGACTACTTATGAAATTGGTCAAAAAAACAATAATACAAACATTACAATTGTTACCACATCATATGAAATAAGCGATAGGTAAATAGAATTAGGGAATAGCATTTAGTAAACTAAAGAGACGTCTCTTTTGGGACAGCAAAACCTTGTAAAGTTGCAACCATTGGTGGAAAGAAAGGCACGGGGGTATAAAAGGAGATTGATAGGCATCGATAGGAAAAAAAAAGGAAGATATCATATCTGAGTAAAAAGTCTTCTAGGTTAGCGATCAAGGATATATAGAGATGGGACATAAATTTTATTAGCTCTATTATCCTAAGTCTGTCGTACATATTTAAAGTTGTGGAAGTACTTAATATTAATAAGGAATAGCATACATATTGTTTTATGTGGGACCCTCCAAACCACCTAAGTGCATCATCAAGGAATGAATCGTGGGGTTGAAGGAATTGCACCTTTTAATATATATTGAAGATTTTACATCTACAACTACTTCTTTTTGAAGGATTTATGATAGTCTTTAGAGACTAATTTCCAGCCGCTTCATCTGAGAATGGTTTTCAATTAATTGAAGATGCACCATTGATGATTAAATTGTTATAAGGAATAAATTATCTTTGTAACAGCAATATAGGTTTATATAAGGAAGCAATAATAGTCAACAATCAGATTCATATTACCATTCAATAAACTCAGACTAGATCTTAAAAGAAAACCTTTCGAATATAAATAAGGAGCAAGACATTTGATACAATCATCATGAAAAAAAGGAAAAAGAAATATCTGTTCAGATTTGCAGAGAATTCAAGCTAGCAGTCAGCAAAGTAAACACACAGAAGAAATCAAAGGACTTCTAAGAGATATATTTTCTAAGTTGATGCATAAAGATTTAAGACAAATGGGTACAGCAGTAAATTGGTTGTAAGAAAGAAGAATTTCTTAAAGAGTTCTCAAGAAATATATATATATATATATTCAGATTTGTGAAGAGAATATAATATCATTGAGTATTGAGGAGATGAAGGATGAGAGGAGTAGGAATTGAAAATATAATATCAATTAAAAAACAAGGAGGATTAATAACAGCAGAGAAATGTTTATTATAGCTATTCTATCATACTATAACTCCATCATCCTATCATTCTATTATTCAATTATTATACTATAACTCCATCATCCTATCATTCTATTATTCAATTATTATATTATCCTCTCATTCTATTCCTCTATCATTATGTCATTTTATTACATCAATCTATCATTCTATTATTCATCCTTCATTTTATTCTTCCATCATTATGTCATTCTATTCCATCATTCTTTATTGTCATTCTTCCATTCTATCCTTCTACTCTTTTATCACTCTATAATTCTACCACTCTATCTTCTGATTATTCGATCCTTCTATTATTCTATCATCCTATCATTCTATGATTCCATGTCAATTACGTCATTATTGTTATACATGTATATATATATATAATGAAATTTGCTGAGTAATGGTGTGACCATATCATCACTTCTACTTCCTATAACCAGAGGATAGGTGGTCTTGTTAGGGAGAGGCGGGGTAATTCCATTAGGATGCATTAGAGAGGATTTAATGAGCCCTAGACAAGGATGCTAGGGAAAGGCAGAGTAATTCCATTCACGATGCACTGGAGAGGGTTCAACGCACCCTAGACAAGTAATTCCCCATCCATGGTTAAGGATTAGAAGGGAGATGATATGGAAAGATGAATTTAGATTGTTATTTCTATTTTCCTCTATTACTTCATCCTAAAAGAAATGTTAGGTATTGTAGGGAATGGCGGAATAATTCCTACATGTGAATGGTCTCCATGCGCCTTACAGCCTAACTTATTGATTGAGGATTGTAAGGAGGGGCAGTGTAATTCCTTCCATGTATGGTCTCTTAGCACCCACGGCATGTAAAACATACTTCCTTGATGAAGAATAAGAGGGAAGAATATGAATCTTGAATTATATTTAATATTCGCCTTAATATATTTATAGAATATAGTATGGAATAGTCATCAATAGTGAATGACAACCATGAAATGAATAATCATTTAACAAGGAAATGATATAGTTATATTATCATTTGGTCCTATTTGATCTTATCATTGAAATTTATTGATCTCTAAAGTTTCTAATGTCTCCTTGAGAATCACTTTGAATGTAGATTTTGGGTTTAAGTGTTTCCACTAGAAAAGGGAAATTACACCCAAGTGCTAGTAAACACATTTTATTTTTGCATGGTCTTGGCACCTCTTGTTATGCTGGCATTTTTGTGTTACCAACCTCACTTGATGCTTCCTTATAGTATAGATTGAGCATAATCTGATTTTCCTAGAATCTAAAATGTTGTACAAACATGATGGTTACTAGTTTGAAGTTTTAACTTGTAGTTGTGTTTTATGATTGGCTGAATCAATGTAGTTTCGTTTGAAAGTATATCATATTCCTTGGACTATGGACTATGGTATAGACCTTGGGGTTTCTAAAAAAAATGCAACTAATATGGATAATTAGATTAAACAATTACTATGGATTTTATAGTCCACAAACATATTTTGGGCACTGTTGGTAAATAGATTTGTTACTTTGAAAATGTTACGAAAACTATGAATTGTCCAAGGAATGGTGACAAAACTACCTACAACAGTTGGAGAGATCACCAATGGTGATCTTCCTCTATGTTTGAGGGGGGAAGCTCCCTCATAAGATAGGGTTTAATAAATTTTTAGTACTTTTAACTAGAAAGTACAAAAAGGCAGGAAAAGAAAAAATGAGAGAAAATAAAGAGAAATCTGCCTCTAAACATAAGAAGCACAACATAAGTTTTCAAGAGAGAAAATGAATGTGATTAGCAACAGAAGCACAAAGTCTTCCAATTCAGATTGGTAGAAGAGGAGATAAAGGGAGAAAGATAATAATTAATCAAACATAAGAACAATTAATTTCAAAAAGAAATACCGATATAAGAACAACAATTCTTTTTGAATATTAAAACTAAACATCAGGAGCACAAAGTCTCTAGCAATTCCCCTTACAGAGCTCTCCCTTTCCTAGCTGTAGAAAAAGATTATTTTACATTGGAAATCATTGAATTTATAACCCTTTCTCTCTAGAGAACACTGCCTCATGTGCAGGAGCAATCTGTCTCTCCACAACTATCTCGGTATATATCTCTTAATTGTCTATGTAGTCCTCTCAAAATGTACCTAGTCTGTCGTACATATGCTAGCTGCTCAGCATCCTCCTCCCATACCTCACACTCCCTCCATGGTTGCCAGGTGACTGTGTCCATCTCATCCAAGGTGCGTCTCCAGTAATCCATGTCTCCTTTCCACCAATAGTGTAGTATCCCTACATATAACTATTGGAAACAAGGCAGATAACTGAGAGGGGGGGTGAATCAGTTATCTCAAATATCTTAACTTTCTTTCCTCTTTAATAATTAGTGCAGCATCAAAACATATAAGCATACATGATCATAAGAACAGAAATAAAATCATCACACATAGCACAAGGATTTTTACGTGGAAAACCCTATTAAGGGAAAAACCACAGGGTGACTAACCCAAGATTGTATTCTCTATTAAAAGAATAAGAAGTACAAAATGGCACTTGCCAATTAGGGCTCACTACCCGAGCACACTGTTCACAAGAGGCACACTACCTACAAGAGACTCACTGTCTACAAAACTTACAGAAGGTAACCAGGTGTTTGAACTAATGAGAGGCATCTACAAATGCTAGAGTTCAGTTCCAGTTAGGCACAAAATATTGATCTGATGCACTTCATTCTTCCTTTGCTCTAGTCCTGCTGCTCTATCACATACCAGACTTGTATTGCTGCTTCCACACTTATCTATGCCTTTCTTCGCACTTTATATTATCACATCTATACACACACACACCTTCATACTAAAATCCATCTGGTATAGATATCCGCACCAAGGATTTCAACAACTTTTTAGTCGACAACCGGAATACTCAAGATATTTACAAATTACTGATCTGTCGGCTGAATCCATGCTTGATATGTGATGCGTATTAAAATCATAGACATTAAAGTCATCAATCATGTTGGCCAATATTGTATGATCCCTCAAATAACTTGATCAACATCAATTACTCATCCAGATTGAGGTCTGATACTCTGTCAGTCAGTTCTTCCTCAGTCTGCTCTGCCTGTCTAGAACCCAACACTCAGATGCTCATGTCTTTTCCATGTTTTATACCGAAGGCTCAATCTCTGGAATATAGTAGTCATGATACTCCTCTTGACTTGTCCAAGTCTGCAACTTGCTAAGTTACACCATCTAAGATATCCGGACCTGATTGTCAGACCTTGTTGCATGCTCTGTTCTTGTTCACCAAACCAAAACAATCTTCAATCTGACTTCCGGTATAGGCATACTATGTGCTGTGGATGTGTGGGATAGACTTTGTTGCCATCAATGACAACACTCATGAAGCCACACAGTGTCTCTTGCCAACAATCTCCCCCTTTGGCATTGATGGCAACACTTAGTGAAAAATGACTAAGTGTTGCAGCAAACTCCCCTTTGGTTGATGCTCTATCTTATGCACTATTTTACTGGAGCTCCCCCTTAGCTGTATTCCACATTTTTCACTAATCCTCACTCCCCCTTTGACATCAATGGCAAAGGGCGGAATCCGCACACCAAAATTTGCAAAAATTAACCTATATATAGCCGCATAAGTATGTATATACATGTTATACTTACATATACTTGAGTATATCCACAAAAGTGGCCTTCAACTATACATACTCTGTGGCCCAACTCTGCTTCATCCTGTCCAAACTGGAGATGTGACCACTCAACAAAAATGCATATGCTTTTGCCCTTCTTAAGTCTGTCGGATCACTGGTTCGGGCTGTGGTTTGAGCATTTGTTAAGGCCTCATGCATTGCCTCTAACTTAGGAATAATTATCCCTCTGAGTTCACTCATCCTGTTTATTATATTCTTCTTTTCTTTCTTCAGCCTCTTTATTTCATTTATAATGACAATAGCCTGGCATTCTTGACTTATTATGGATGTAGTGAGAGGATCAAAATCTAGGGTCCTCCTATCATTAGCAATGAGTCCCTGTACTTCAGTGAATCTTTTTCCCAAAAACTCTTTTTGGACCTTTTCTTCTGCTGATTTCTCTAAAGAATCAAAATGAGTACTAACAGAGTTTACCAGAGATTTCAAGTTACCGGATAGAGAGGTCGAAGGATCCTTTTGAAAAGATGGCATGATCTTCTCCAGCATACTGGATGCAATCTCTAACAGCTCACAGTCTTCCATGTGAGATTTCAGAAGCTTTTCTTTTGCTTTAGCTTGGGCAAAAGATGCTATTTTCATTGTCTAGACCAGAGAGAGGGAATCAAAATTTAGTGGTCCTTGGAATAGTTCCAGTTCATCTATCTCCATCATCTCTTTGTTCAAGAAATTCTTCACTGCCTCTACAGTGTCTCTTGCCAGAGACTGAGTCTTCTTTTCTTTTGGAATCTCAGAACTGCCATCAGAGATCTTCTCTGTTTGTTCTTCTCCTCTTCCCTTTACCTCCTCTTCTTGACTTAATTTCCCCTCTTTTCTTCCTTCTCCTTTAGTTCCTGGATTTGGAGTGTCTGCAGTGGGAGCCGGAGGAGAGATGTTGACTGCTTCATGAACTTCCTCTTCCAGAACAGAGGAATCCAAGTCCTTAGACTTCTCTTCATCTACCTCTTTTGACCCTTCTACATTTTTGTTAGTAGATTCTTCATTTGCTACATTTAATCCTTCAACATCCATGGTAGAAGGTTCTTCATCTATTTCCTCTATAATAGGAAGATTGAATCTTTTGAAGGCATTCCGGAGGATGTCTTCTATTTCTCTTGCTACTTGATCAGTTTCTCCAAGCATAAGCTTGTTCATTCTTGCTTTGCTCCGGAATTCATCCTTACATTCCTTAAAGATCATGTCCATTTGCTTTGGAGTAATGGAAGGATAGAGTTGAATTACAATATGTTCTCGGATCTCTAAGTCTTTTGCCTTGGCATTCTCTTTTCTAAGTTCAAGTACCTTCTCTAGACTTTCGGGAATTAATGAAATGATTTCAATGAATGCTTTATTATAAATATTCAGATACCTGACTGTAGCTTCTTCCAAGATCCTCTTGTCAGTATCACTATATTCATCATAGAATTCTGTGACTGGTTGCAGGTTCCCATCCACAATGACTGCCTTGATGATATCATCAATGGAAAGAGTGGGCTTTTCAACAAATTCTTCTGCCTCTTCTTCTCTATTTTTACCGGCAGAGGATTCCCCGGATGCTTTCTTCTTCTTCTTCATTTTCTTAATTTCCTCATCAGATTATGTTTCTTCATCATCCTTGTGACTTGTGTAAGACCTTGTGGCTTTTGTTTTCGTTCTCTTTTCTCCCTTTCCGGATGTCTTGACTTCCGGTTTGGTGGCTCTTGAGCTCTTAGGAGTGGCAGGTACAGAGCTCTTGGAGGATCTACTGGGAGGAGGCTTGTACCGGAACACTTCCTTTTTCTGCTTCTTGTTTCTCTTTCTCAGCTCTTTCTATTTTCTCTCTGTTTGCATCAATTGCCTCTTTTGATATGCCATATCTTTTGGCAATTTCCTCTACTTCCCTTCTAACTTTCCTTTTTATCTCCGGTTGTCTCAGCTCAACATGTATCTTTAAACTTAATTCTTGAAAGGTTCCAAACCTTTCTGCCTCAGGGTCCTTTGGCTAGCTCAACAAGTGTTGAACGTGTAGCTCCAAGATTGTCTCATCTACTTCGTAACCCATTGGCATTATTCACACTGTTCTGGGCTCAACTGCCTCCATTAGGCATTGATCAATGTCAACCATGAAGCACACTGTATCCTTGTATTTTTTAACTATGGATTGAGGAATTCTTTCTCTGGCCTGCATCATGCTCTGAAAGTTCTTGAAATAACCCCAGAGAGCTATGTTTTGGGCTTGAGCATCACCAAGTCCATACATATAGTCTCTGATCTGTATGGCAACCGGTCTGTCATTTTGCCATACCCAACCACTTGATCCAAGTAGCTCATTCATATAGTAAAAGAATAGACATAGTATTAGACAGCCGTATTTGAAGGAATTCTTCTTATCCTTTTTGATCTTTTGCAAGTTTTCTAATAGTTGATTTAGGAGAAGGTCGCATAGATCATAATCTGCATTTTCCCTTAACATTTGATATGTTGTATATATTGTAGTCCCAAACACAGAGTTCTCCCTACTGGAATGATAGATCTTATATCCAATTATCATTGAATAAAACTTGACATCCAAATCTATGATGTTATCAATTGTCATTGCTCTTTTGTCAAACTTAGATCCGGTGACTTCAGTAACTATCTGGTTCTTAACAGATTTGAGTGCAGGTAACTGATGTAGGAGCATCCAATGGTGTAAGGGCAATCTTGCATCACCCAAAAATAAGTTAATTCAAAATTATTGTAGTTGTTTTCATTTCTTTCCATAATTAGTGTTTCTGGTTCCATAATATCCAGAATAATGATGTAGAACTTTCAGTTTTTCCAAAACTACTAAAAATAGCAACCTACCTATTTTGGAAAGTGTACCTGCCATTTTAGGAAAGTTTGCATTTGGGCACGGATTGAAACAAAAACTTACAAAAAGTTACATAATGGAAATATAAGACCTTTGGCGAAGGAATTAGGCAAAGATCATTTGTGAGATGAAAGATATTAAAGTTTTTGTTTTCCGAAAAGCCCCTAAAATTTTTTGAAATGAGATATGAGGCACTAAAACATCCCATAACATCCCAAAAAGTTGATAGAAATCTGTTTATGGATTTTTAGCGTGATAGTTCACATCGTGAGATTTTCGGCACTTAAAACGGTTCGTCAATCGGACACCCAGATCAAAAGTTATGCTTCCCGGAAGTTGACCTACTTTTGGAGGGAGTTGCAAATTTCAAAATTTAGCTAGAGGCTGCCCAAAAGTGCTATTTATGACTATTTTGGGAACCCTGGGTAGTAGTAGAGTTAAGGGGGCAAGTGTAGAGTCAAGAATAGGTGGGAAAATAGAAACCCTAGCTGATTTGGGGTTACAAAAGGCTGAAGATTCTAGAGTCTTGAGGTTGGGAAAGCTGCAATGTGTTGCAGCCAGTAGAGGATTCATCCTCTAATTGTAATAGAGCTTCTGTAATGTAATGAGTTGCTCAAATCAATAAAAGAAAGATCTATTTTTTGTGTTCAAGTGATTTACCCCCTTGATCAAGTGGTATCAGAGCAAGGGTTCGTGAGTGTGTAGACAGATCGCCGACCGTGAGGCAGTTTGCACCAGGACCTGAGGTTGTGGGTTTGCTGCATAGATCAAGATGCCTCCACGAAGAAACTATGGTGGGAGAAATGCTTTGATAGAAGAGGGTTTTAGAGCCCTACAAAGACAAATCGATGCATTACAAGAGGAGTTGCAAAGAGGGTTCGAGCCAAGAACAAGAGATGAAAGTGAAGATGAAGCTGAAGAAGAGCTATCTGAGGAAGAACAAGAAGCTGTAGGAGATCCTGTAGAGTTAGGTTGTTGAGGGCCATTTCGAAGATTGAAAAGAGGCCCAGGATCGAAGTTTCTACATATTCTGGAGATTTGAATCTAGAACAGCTTATTGATTGGATCAATGACATGGAGGAGTATTTCGAGTATGAAGATGTGGAGGACCCAGATCGGGTTAAGTTTGCAAAAACAAAGTTGAAGGGACATGCCAGTATTTGGTGGAAGGAGGTCCAATTACAGAGGAATAGAAGAGGAAAAGGAAAGATCACCAGATGGGATCGGATGGTGGAGAAACTAAAGAAGTAGTTCATTCCTGTGGACTATGAGATGGAGTTGTTGAAGAAGCTGCAAGGACTGAAGCAAGGTAACAAGTCTGTTAAGGAGTATACAGAAGAGTTTTATAAAATTACTATCAGGACAGGCCATGCAGAGCCCAACAAGGAAAAGTTAGCCCGTTACATTAATGGGTTGAGGCCGAGTATTCAAGAGGAGATGAGCCTGGTCAGAATGACCACCATAGAAGATGCGTACCAGTTTTCCCTGAAGGTGGAAGAGAAGCTGAATAAAAGATTTGATAGCAAGCAAAGGGGAAGAGGTCAAGGCTGAAGGACTAGTGGAAGACTCTATGGGGTGAAATGAAGATTCAAAGAAAAGTGAAGAAGCCGACACCAGTTGAAATTAGAGAGGAGATAATACCTACCGCCCTTGTGACCAGAACAATGGTGAGCAAAGAGGAAGAGGAAAAGGCCGACCTGGGCAAGGACCAGGAAGAGGAGGTTTCAAAGGAACTTGTTTTCAATGTGGAGAAGAAGGGCATCGAGCATACAAGTGTCCACAACATCAAGGAAGGACGAATAGAAGACCTGAAGGTAATGTACGAGTTGCACATGTAGATGAAGATGCGCACTCTGAGTGTTCTGAAGATGCTGAAAGGGGAGAAACCCTAGTGGTCAGAAGAACCTTGTTGAATGAGAAGAAACAACCAAATCAGAGGAAGAGCTTATTCCACACAAGGTGCAAATGTGAAGGTAAGTGTTGTGATATATTATTGACAGTGGAAGCACTGATAATCTTGTTTCAAAGGAGATGGTTGACAAGTTGAAGTTGACAAGAAGAAAGCATCCACATCCATATCGGATTGCATGGTTGCAGAAGGACCACAGAGATTTGGTCAATGAGTAGTGTTTAGTGAAGTTTAAGATTGGGGACTACCATGATGAGGTGCTGTGTGATATCATACTGATGGATGCATGTCATATGTTGTTGGGGAGGCCGTGGCAGTATGATAGGAGCGCTGTCCATGATGGCCGTGCAAATACATATTCCCTAACAAAGGATGAAGTTCATCATAAGTTGAAGCCCTTGAAAGAGGTGGAAGAAAATGTATGTAGTACTACCAGAATTTGCTTGGTAGATGGTAGGAAATTTTTGGAGGGTATGAAGCATGAGCATCATTGCTTTGCATTGATTCCTAAGATTAGTCAAGAGAAATGTGAAGATGTACCAGTAGAAGTTTCAGATATATTGGAAGAATTTTAGGACATTATCTCTGATAATGTACCAGAAGGTTTACCACCAGTGAGGAAGATAAGTCATCATATGGACTTGATACTAAGAGCCAGTTTGCCAAATAAGGCAGCCCACATAATGACTCCAACAGAGAGTGAAGAGTTGAATAGACAAGTTTAGGAGTTGTTGAAGAAGGGTTTGATAAGAGAGAGCCTAAGTCGCTGTGTAGTACCTACATTACTAGCACAAAAGAAAGATGAAGAGTGGAGAATGTGTACAGACTCTCGAGTCATCAATAAGATCACGATCAAGTACAGATTTCCATTACCTAGAATGGATGACATAATGGATTGTTTGAGTGGAGCCAAGTACTTCACGAAGATTGACCTGAAGAGCGGGTATCACCAGATCCGAATCAGAGAAGGAGATTAATGGAAGACAGCCTTCAAGACAAAGGAGGGTTTGTATGAGTAGTTAGTCATGCCATTTGGCCTAACCAATGCACCGAGCACATTCATGCGGCTCATGAACAAGGTACTGAAAGAATTTTTGAGAAGTTTTGTTATTGTTTATTTGGATGATATTTTGATTTTCAGTAAAACTTGGGATGAGCATCTGATGCATATCAAAAGAGTTCTAGAGAAGCTGAGGGAGGAGAAGTAGCTGATTAATCTAAAGAAATGTCATTTTGCAAAGAAGGAGTTGGTATACCTGGGATTTGTTGTCTCATAGGAAGGTCTTAAGATGGACCCAGAAAAAATAAGGGCTATCATTGAATGGCCTACGCCAAGGAGTGCAACAGAGGTAAGATCTTTTCATGGTTTGGCAAGTTTTTACAGAAAGTTTATTAGGAATTTTAGTAGCATTTGTGCACCCCTAACTGAGATAATGAGAGGGGATAGAAAAGAGTTTAGATGGACTAAAGGAGCAGACAAGAGCTTTGATACATTGAAGTAGAAAGTCGTAGAACAACCTGTTTTGGCACTTCCAGATTTCAATAAGGTATTTCAGGTGGATTGTGATGCTAGTGGTAGTGGTATAGGAGATGTTTTGAGCCAAGAAGGTAAGCCCATTGCCTATTTTAGTGAGAAGCTTAATGATGCCAAGAAAAAGTATTTTGTTTATGATCAAGAGTTTTATGCAATAGTTCAGGCTTTGAAGAAATAGAGACATTATTTGTTGCCAAAGGAGTTTGTTTTATATACTGATCATCAGGCTTTACAGTATCTTAATAGTCAAGGAAAGTTGAATCAAAGGCACTTAAAATGGGTTGAGTTTTTGCAGAGTTATACCTTTGTTTTGAAGCACATGAGTGGGAAGTCTAATAGAGTTGCAGATGCCTTGAGCAGAAGGCAAAATTTGTTGACAGAAATGAAGATAGAGGTTGTTGGGTTCTGTATACGCCTAAAAATGACACGATTCAACTAAATAAATATTCTAAATATTTATTTCGTTCTTCTACCAATTAAATAAATATTCTAAATTTATTTAAGCGGTTCACCATTCCATAATTAAATAAATTCAATTTATTTAATTAAAATCCCTAAATTCTTCTAAATGTCTCACACAATTACATAATCATAAATTATTTAATTAATCCAAATTCCCCTATCCTAAGTTTCAATTCCAAAAATCCACCTCACACTTACACCTCACTTTTCCACCTCACCGGGTTGCACATGTAATTAAATATATTAAATATTTAATTACCTATTTTCCCCCTCACCTACATGTCCTATTTCTTCTCAAATCAGAAGTTAGTTAACTAATCAATCAAAAGTGTTAACTAACCAGTCAATTGAGTTAATCCCTCAATCAATTCAGTCAATTCCATAATCCATTCTTCCAACTGACTAATCAAGTTTGTTAACTGTTCAGTTAAAAGAGTTAACTCTCCAATCAATGTTGTCAAATCCCCTCTTTCATGATGGAGATGATGTAGGAATACACTCAACACTGAGAGGGGGGGTGAATCAGTGTTGTTAACAATTTTTACTCATTTTCTTAATTTAATTTCACAACTGTAAAATTCTTCAGATAGAACAAAGAAAATATGCAGAGTATCAACACAAAACTTGACACAAAAAATTTCCCGAGTGGAAAACCCTCCTGGGGTATAAAAACCACTCAACTGCCTCACTGGCTTAACACAAATTTCAGATTACAATTGTCTCACTGACATTACAATTTTGCCTCATTGGCATATTGTACTTCTCTGCATGTCTCACTGACATTACAACATCAACAATTTCAATGAAAAATATAACTCAGGGGATTTCCCTGTTTCAATGAAAACAAAACCTTATTTCTCCCTTTTAAAACAAACAAAGATATATTCTTTACAATTAAACTTCAACTATCATCATCATCTACAATCAATCAATTTTGATCTTCAAAAATACTTCATATCTCTGCAAAAACAACCTCAAACTTATTTACCATTTCTTGATCTTTCTCCCTATGCAAAACTGAACAATTTACCCTCTCTGAAAAAATTATTATCTTTCATCACTTTCACTTTCTCTGAACAAACATTAATTCATCTTGATCATTGAAGAATTCCATTCATTTATTGAACCAACATTCTTTCAAAACCTCAACACAATTCTCTGAAATAAAATTGTTTCTTCATACCTGCATAAAAAATCATTTCATAGAAAAAATCCCATTAAAAGCTTCTCACCACACACAAGATCTTCTCTCTTATCTGCATAATTTTTCACCCCTAAAAAAATTCTCTTTATACAAATGAACTTTCATCATTCAATCTTCTACAAATCCGTTCAACTTCTAACATCATATATTTTTATCACCTTCAAATCATATTCTCTCAAAAATAAAAAATCTTGATGATCACAATCTTTCATCTTCTCAAAAACTCTCTCATCTTCCAAAAAAACTTTCTCCTAAATTCTTCAACACAAAATCACTATTTTCTTCTCCTTAAAAATTGCATTGTATTCTATATGATTTCTAAAATAAAAGTTTCTAATTTCTAAATGTCTTCGTCGATCCACATTCCATGATTGAAAAAGTCTTTTAAGAATCTTTCTATAAACAAACTCTTCTAACAACAACCTTCGCTGTCACTTTAGAATAGAAACCACATTACTTTCTGCCTTTCAAACCGTCAACTTTTACTTCCCGTTCTGCGGCATAGTTTAAAAACCCACCATCGGATGTGATAAGCCCGCCAACATCAAATTAAATATTGATCGTTGATTAGCACTTCCCGCTGGGCTAAAAAACCGTCGACCGAATTACCGGGCACCCTAGGCAACGGGGCCGGTAAAACCAACGAGCACATACCCACAAGTTATAACTTAAAGCCCGATGACCTTCTCAACCGGTCAACAGAAGATTAGAACCACAGTGCTTTGACAGTTAGATTTGTGGTTTTTAATCTAAGTTTGGATTTTGTAAAACTTTATATCATGTAATAAGCAAATATGACAATTTGATCTTAACACCATATATGCTGACCACAATTTGATCTTAAAACTTTATATCATGTAATAAGCAAATATGCATTACCTGACCACATATTGATGAGACCACATATACACTTGATAAGTATATGACATAACATAGGACATGTCACATATTTACTCACACTATTTCACTGTAAAATCTGATGTTCCTGATCTGAGAACCATATCACTGAAATCATTACCATGAAGAAGACCATGTCACTGATGAAGACCATTCACTGATGAAGACCATTCACTGATGAAGCTATCATTTTGGCATCAATGAAAAGACAATATACTCAACTGTGAAATGTGCTACAGATGAGACACTTGTCATATTTCTACTGGTTGCACATTCCTCAACCATCCTCAGCCGTTGATCATCATATCTCCTCTCAACCGTTGATTCTCATTCTTCTGAGTCTATAAAAGAAGCTTCATCCCTCCATTCTAATCATCCAGGTTATTTGTATTGTTACTCTGCAGAATTCTACCCGCGCGCCTTTGGCACCCCCAATACAATCTACTTGAGATCACCATTTGCTTTGAAGCTCTACTTCACAGCAGTATCTATCAACACAGCCATTTACTATCGACATCTTACAACACAGCTAAAAGAGTGCACTCACTGAGGGCCTACTTCATCAGCAAAGGACGGTTGTAATAGGCGAACAACAGAAGCTTTGGAACAGGGAAGGTTTGCACTGTATTGTTCATTGCCTCATTTCATTCAATCTTTCTTGTTTTCATTATTCTGTTGATGTTTGGGTTTAGTATTGTTCATTTGATTAATCCACATTTTACCCTAACATTTTTGGCGCCCACCGTGGGGCCTTTGCCCCTTTATCTCATCAAAATTTGAGCTTTTTTGAAGGCAGGTTCCGTATAGGTCACACACAGGCTACTTCGGCGCATTTGAACATTTCTGAGGCGCATATACCCATTTCTACGGCGCTTTCGTTATTCCTACGCATATGTGCATTTTTGCTACGCTTTTGAGCACTGTTACGGTGCATTTACCAATCTTGCACATCTGTTTATACCTACTGCGCATCTGCGCACTGTTATGACACATCTGTTAATTCTGCGCTTCTGTGCGTTACTCTTGCGCTTTTGCTCACTGTTGCAGTGCATTCATCATTACTGTGCATCTATTTTTTTCTGCTACGCATACGTGTACTGTTACGGTGCATTTATCCTTGTTGTGCTTCTGTTGATTATTTCTGTGCATTTAATCACTGAAGCTGTGCTTCTGTAGTAGGCAGTGGTTTCAGTACCCTTTTGAGAAAATTTGCTAACGCTAACGTTTTCGCAGGTGTTCGCTGGAGCTGTTTTGCAGGATAGGCTCAGGTTTAGTGCCATATAGTTGCATTTAAATAGTTCACACTTCACTTTCAAAGGGATAGTAAAACTGATGTTCATTCAAATCCTCACCTAGCTCTAATTAGGAAAGAAGCAACTGGATCATTTGTGTCTTGCATTGCAACACTTTCCAAGTTATTGCTATCTGGGATTAAAACTGAACTCACCATTGATTTTGGGGTTAAAATTGAACCATTGCTATCTCGTTGGACCAAAACTTCAAAGTTAACTATTTCGTGCTACGCGGATTAAAACTAAACTCACCATTGATTTCTGGGTTAAAATTGAACTACTGCTATCTCGTTGGACCAAAACTTCAAAGTTAACTATTTCATGCTACATGGATTAAAACTGAACTCACCATTGATTTCTGGAGTTAAAACTGCACCAATGCTATCTTGCTAAAATCACTTCAAAGTTCTGTGCTTGCCCGAGTAGATTAGCCCATTTAGTTTTTCTACTTTTAAATAGGTTGGATTAATCAGTGTCTTCTGTGCTTGATGAATTACAATAGGCTTATGCTCTCCCCTTTTCTGGGTGATCAGAGTGCCAGACTTGTCATTCTATTTGTTTAACCTTTAGGAGGGGCCTGCCCTTGGATGCACGCTTGTCCAAGTGGGAACGACCCTGAGTGGTAACAGGCTAAAGCCAAGCCCTACCAAGCCACTTAAAATAAATTGTGCTTGAGGTGAAAACTTCTTGCAACAAGTGCTGCTATGTTACACCGACGACCAACCTCCCCCAAAACCCTCTCAGGCCCAACCCTTTGAGGCTGGGAGACTCCACAACAGAGAGTAGTGCTGCCGCATGTGTAACCACTTGAACGGTTGCCCGCATTAAATACCTCTTGTTCTAGTGGCCCAAAACCCTTGTAATCCATTTCTCACCTAGGATCTTTGTGCTTGCTTTTGTTTAGTTTAGTCCAAAATAGAGTCAAAAAAACTGCAAAAAACAATGAAAAACTATAAAATATTCTTTGTGCTTGCTATGTTTTCTTGCTGTTAATTCATAAAATCACACCAAGAAGACCTTTTTTTCAGCCAAAAATACCAAAAACAACAGAAAAATCCAAAATTTTGCTAAAAAAAATAAAGTTGCGCATATACCCATTTCTGTTGCGCATTTGTATCGACTTGTTGTGCATGCGTGTAGACTTGCTGCGCATTTACAGACTATTGCTGCGCATACATACTTCACTAGTGTTGTGCATATAATGCGACTTACGGCACATATGTTCATTTCTGCTACGCATTTGTTTTTGCACATACACGACAGTGAGCACATGCATTATTTTTTAGAGAATATTTTTACCTGTTTGGAGCACCCATTTCAGCCTAGCTTCACTTTCTGAGATCAGATTCAACCTTGTAGTCAGTCTTCATCCGTTTCACCCAAAGTGTCTCTCTTCCGTCAATCACCCATTCACCTCCTGTCAAATTGTAAGTCAATCTATTCCATACCGGGTCAACATAGGTCCTTTTTTTTCGTATCATTAGTGAATTCACGTAAGCCTAGTAGGTCACAGTACCTTTGCTAGTAGTCTTGTTGAAACGACTAGTCCCTACACAGTAAGACAAGTACCGGCTACCCTTACTAGTGGCTACCGTCATGTGTCAACCGTCTTACTTAAAGTCATTGAGTGAGAAAATCTTTTGTCCAAATCTTGCCCTAGGTATCCCATTCACAACAATCTTAGTCGGCACCTTGCCATAATTTCTAATCCTAGTCCACTCCATCCCGCATCACCTTGCATGATCCTTACTCGATCCCAGTACAAAAAGCAAATAGAAATGGCCGGCTCATCCAATCACATCTTTCCACCTCAGGATGGTGATGAAGAAATTTCTCATGAAGAATATGAAGCACACATCCAAGATAGAAAATTCCAACACCTAATAGAGAAGGTGCTCCAAGAAGACCCTCATAAGTATTTCCGTCATCTTGCTAGTCTTGGAATCAAACTCCCCGCAGACTTTGATATCAATACAATCATGGAAAATGTAGACAATGATCATGAGAGGGGTACAAATGACACAGTCCCGCATGCAAATGATAGAGGAAAGAGACCCCTAGATCAAAATGCTCCTATGGAAGAAATGCGAAAGCAACTCAAGAACCTCACACAAAAAATATCAGATCTTAAGATGGGTACAAGTACCAAGAACTACTCCTTGGAAGACATAGCTCCATATCCTTTTGACAAAGGTCTGGACATGAGACCATTCCCCTATAGGTTCGAGGTTCCAAAATTTGATAAATACAAAGGAAAAGGGGACCCTAGAGATCATATCTAGGAATTCAATGCAGCATGTTTAGAAGTAGCTCACAGTGAGACCTACTTGATGAGACTATTCCCAAGATCTTTAGGTGGTCAAGCTATGGAGTGGTTCTCGCGTCTCCCACCAGGAATCAGAACTTTTGATGAACTTGTCAATAAATTTATAACACACTTCTCTTACAACATCGAACATAAGGTATCTATGCTAGATCTATGCAACACCAAACAAAAGAGTGGTGAGTCATTCGCCACCTTCTTACAATGATGGAGACAACTAGCTAGTAAGTGTTCTTATGATATGCCTGAGAAGCAGTTATTGGAAATGTTTGTCCACAACCTAAACACTGATCTTAGCTATCAGATACAGATACAATGCCCTACATCATTCACAAAAGTCATTGAAATGGGCTTATTCGTCGAAAAGGCTATGATCACTAAAGGAGCTATCAAGCTATACAAGGACACACCTACTTCCAATTACACAATAGATAAATCAAAGTTTTGGACCAAGAACAAGAATGTGGTCAACGATGGGGTAGTGGATGCCAAGGCGGCAGCTCCCAAGCAACAACCCATATTCACTCTCAAGGGAGAAACAAACAATGGTACGTTCAACAAACCACCCTCTCAGGAGCCCAGACCTTGGTTCAGTTCAAATCCAAGGAGAAAATTCACACCATTGGGGGAGTCTCAAGAATCTGCACTAAGGAAGTTGTTGGCTAACAACGAAATTTCTCTACTGCCAACAAGTGATTACGAGCCTATAGTCAAACCTCCCTACTAGAAGGACACAGCCTATTATGAATATCATCGAGGAAGGGGGCATACAACTAACAACTGCATCCGCCTCAAAAATGCCATACAAGATGTACTAGATCAGAATCAGGGAGGGACACAATAGCATACCTCCAATGAATCTCATGTGGCCTACAGGGATCCACTTCTGAATCACAACAGGTCGTATAACAACAATCACAACAATGACAACAACAACAACAACAACCACAATGGCAACAACTACAATGGCAATAACAATAACGACAACAATCGCAACAGGCCAAATCAGAACAGCGGGACTAGTAATGCCAACTATGCAAGCGTGCCATTTGACTACACCATAAACTGCATTTCCGAGCAAATCCCACAGGTCAATGTCATCTCACCCAACCAACAACCAGGACCTAACAGAACTGGTTGTAGTATAATTACCCACAGTGGTAAAGTCACGCTCAATACTGCCCCTCCAAGGTCGTCACCATCCCCATCCAACTTCCTTCAGTACAATGTCATCGACCAATTACAGAAAACTCTAGCTCACATTTCTATATTGGAGCTATTGCATCTATCTCCTTCCCATAAGAAGATTCTTGAGAAAGCCTAAGTGGAAACCACTGTCCCCACTAACTTGGCCCAAGAGAAGTTCCAGACCATGGTAGGCAATCTGACATCCTCCAACTCCATATCGTTTACTGAGCAAGATGACCTCTCTGTATCCCAACCTCATAACACCCCTTTGCACATTGTCGCCTTCATACACAAGCACCGCATCAAGAGGGTTCTCATTGATGGAGGTGCTGGTTTAAATATATGCACACTAAAGCTAGTCCTTGCACTGGGGTTCTCTGAACAGGCAGTTGATCTAAGGAGGAAAATTACCATCAAAGCATATGACGAGGAAGAACGAACCACAAAGGGAACAGTTGTCCTACCCATTCAAGTGAGACCAGTAATAAAAGATGTGGTGTGTCAAGTCCTTGATCGGGAGCTTGCTTATAATATCCTACTCAGGAGACCATGGATTCACACCATGAAGGCTGTCCCCTCAACCTATCATCAATGCATTAAATTCCCGCACAATGGCAAGCAAGTCACCATTCAAGGCGACCCTGACCCCTACCAACACTGCAATTCTTTCCGTGCAAAACCCGAGTGTGTCATACCCAACAACAGAGCACACATTTCCCCTACCCTGCAATAGGACCATACCGCTGAAGCTTTCTCCTCAAGACCCAAAGCACATAAAGTTACCATAAAAGAAACTGGAGTGGGAGAGTACTCAATTGAGCACAGTCTCAATCTTGCCAAATTGCCCTTATCCCCTAGATCTTTTGGCCAACCCAAACATTTTCCAAAGCCATCTGCTCCTCCTGTAGTTCCTGCAACTCCCTTTGTAAAATGGGGGACCTTATCTGATGAGACAGAGGAGAGAGACCTCCTGCAATGGCTTTATGCTGAAGAAGAAAACACACCCCAAGATCCACCTAGACTCCCAACAGAACTCTATGGGCAAGGTGAGACTATTCTATGATGGGGTATGAAGGACAAGGCCCCATCGGCCTCAGAAAAGAAGGAATCGTCGAACCTATACAACCTTCTTCATCCTCATCGGCTAAAAACACAAGTGGCCTAGGATACAATGGCAAGGGCAAAACTAAGGAAAATGCTTGCTTTGTAGAAACAATTCAAACACTCCAAGTGGACAGTGACACAGATTCAAATGAGTATGAGTGGGACGAGCTAACAGAGCACTCCTACGACGACAAAGAGGTTGACACCATCCAAACTCTAAGCCCCTACCGTGAGGGACAAACGTAACGGAACAGACCACTAGAGTCTGATTCACCCATCCCTGAGATTATGGCTTTCGAGGAAAGTTTAAATTCCTTTGCAATAAACAACTTGGAGGAAAGTACCACCCTGAACACTACCCCCACCAATGCTCCTAACATTTCCATTCACACCATCAATGAATCAGGTCTATCATCGGATTCCCATCCCCTCTTACACCCTGAGCTTATTGACTGGGATCTGCAAGGAACTCCCCAACTAGACATGTTCCAAAATGACGATGCTTACATTGATTATATGGAAATTAGGGACCACTTACCCAAGGGAGATCATAAAGCTGGTTTTGCTATTGAACTGAATACCGTGGCTTACTTCAAGGAGGGTGCCAAGCCTTCCAGTCGCAAAAATATCAAGATCAAAAATAGATCTGACAGTGAAAACTGCCTTGCGGCAGTGTCAGATCACAAAATAGTAAAAAGAAAGGACGTATCTGAAGGTGAAAACCCAACTGTGGCACCTAACGATCGAATGCTTGACACTCTCCCTAGTGATATGTACCAGGAAAGGTCACAGATTGTTGTGGAACCAACAGAGCCCGTGAACATTGGAACAGAAGAACAGCCCAAGATTATCCACTTTGCCAAATCTCTCACACCACCAGAGAAAACCAGGTTTGTACCGTTCTTTAAGAAGAAGAGAGGCAGCTTTGCTTGGTCGTATGCAGACATGCTAGGTCTAGACCCAAACTTAATTCTACATCATCTTCCATTGGATCCAGGAGTAAAGCCAGTAAAGCAGAAGCTAAGAAAAATGCATCCTCACATAGCACTTTTGGTCAAAGAAGAACTCAAGAAATTGCTAGATGTGGGGTTCATCAGAGCCATAGATTACCCAGAATGGATATCTGTAATGTCCCCTTCCTAGACGGCACATAGATGAGCAGTGGTTGGCCTATTACCAAGGTTCCTGTAGGTCAGCAAGTGGTCAGGGGACCTATCCAGGGGCAGTGGAACTTTGCTGGGAGTCTTTCGAGCCTTCAGTTTGATGTTAGATGATGAATACAGGAGTTAAATTGAGAATATTAAAAGTTTGCCTTAATGTGAATAGTGAATAGTGAATAGTAACAGAATAGTGAAAAATGAATAGTATATGTGAATAGTGAAAAATGAATAGTAAAAAGTGAAGAGTGAAAAGTGAGGAGTAAAAGTGAAAATGTCCCCATCCTAGAGACCCTCAAGGTGGGCATCCCATTATGGAGGTGGAATATTTTAGTAAGGTGGGCATCCCATTATGGAGAATATTTTATTGTTGTTTGAGAAGGTGGGCATCCCATTATGGAGGTGGAATATTTTAGTAAGGTGGGCATCCCATTATGAAGGGAATATTTTATTAAGGTGGACATCCCATTAAGGAGGATGGAGGCTATAAAGCAATGTATTGGGCTCTCTTTTGGTATTCGATCATCATTTTCTAAAAACACAAATTTAGGTTTGGAGCTCTGGATAGAGTTTTCAACAGGTTGCAGCAGCTCTTTTGAGGACGAAAACCCTTAGAGGACAGTGGATTAGACGACAACCCAGTTCACATTAGAGGGAAATCTACACTGGGTTTCCGTTTGGGCATAATTTGGTTTCATTTTGTGTTCAGATTTACAATCTGATCTTTGCGGGCCTTAAACAGGGGTTTGGACAGCTTGCTCCAGTTATTTGGTCATTCGAATTCAACATACTTGGCTGCTACAGTTAGAGGTTGAAGATATTGCAGGTTTGGGAGTGATTTGTGTTTCATTGGATCACTTCTGTATGTTCTTATAAGTCTGATTTTATAATCAGACCTGATTGTTTGTAATCATCCATCATCACATGATTGTAATTAGCAAGCTTCAATAATCGGGTATGTCAAATTAAGTCACCTAACTCATAGCTTTAATTTGATATAGTTTGCTTGCTGATCCAATCAATTTCAGTCATCTTTGTGGTGTTATTTGTATGTTATTATGTTACCTTTTTATTAATATATCATGGCAAGACTCTACATGCATTGAAAACACAAAAAAAACACAAAGCAAACCATTCAAACAAAAATCAGAAAATTTAGAACAGAAAGGCACAAATCAAATCAAAATATACAAATTAGATCAGAATTGGTAGGGGATCTTTCAGTGGTATCAGAGCTTTAAATTTTCAGTCCAATATCCATTAGGGATCTTTCAGTGGTATCAGAGCCATAATCCTGCCAGCCTGTTGGGTAATGATTGCATTCAATTGGTGTGTATCAGTTGTGCACAAGTCAGTTTGGATTTGGTTCTTAGTTTGGGATAGTGAAAAAGGTCATCATGGCAAAGTTGTTCAGCAACAAACAGGCGTGGAAAGAATTTGAACAAACGCAATACAAGATCATACATACATTGGAGCGTTTAGATGATTCATTTTCTAAGTTTGGACGTTCTAAAGGATCATCTTCTTCTACTAGCATGGGTGAAAGGCCACAAGCAAGGAAGAAATATCATACTATAGTTGATGAACTGTTTACACATAGAATGGATAGAGAATCTTCACATATGGGTGATACAACTCTTCATAAGAAGGATTGGTGTCTTCAAATTCCAATAAGGTATGCAAAAATTTATATTATGAATTTGATAGACATGCTGATTTGACTCAAGAAGACATTAGGACAGCTTTGTGTAATGATTTGTCTACATCTTTGCATGAGGTTTCACTTGAGGCTTCTACATTAGAGGCTAGCATAGAGCATGTTAGTGATTTGGAAAGCAATGGTATGGATTCTTTGTGTGTTCTCAAGGCATTTTCTAGTGTGATAGTTGATTCCCATAATGTCACATCACCTACACAAGAAGAAAAAACTTTGGATCAAGAGAAGATACATAGCACACCATTGAGTCTTCATGTTGATCACACAATAGAAGATATTACAGTCATGGATCAGCCTATTAGAGATGTTGAAGACATGGTACAAGAATATGACAGGTATTCTAATTTTTATAACAGCAATCATATTCCTTCACTCCGTGAGGTAACAAGTTCCCATAAGGATGATAGTACCATAGAGTTCTCTATAGATGGTGCTCAAAAATTGGGTGTTAAAAATGGAATTTGTGTGGTGAATTCAAGTCATATGAATTCTGATTTTGTATATCAGACTTGGGAAGAATTGCAAGACTATTCAATGATGAAGGGAGATGACTACTTGCAATTGCTTAGAGATAGAGACATGGCTGTCAAGTTGGTGAAAGAAAAAGATAAAGAGATTGTTGATCATTGTCTTCTTTTGAGTATGTCCAATAATTCCTTGCATAATTCAGAAAATCAGTCCTTTATAGCAGCTACTCCTTGGGTACAAGATGACAAGGCAAATGATGTAGGAGTTGAACAAGTTGAGAAAAGGATTGAAGAATCATACAATGAGGTACCTTGCAGCCTTGTGACATTTAGTGATGAAGAAGATTCATTAGAGAATCACATTCACCATGATCATATGGACAAAGAGCATGCCACCACAGAGGTTATTGTTCATCAAGGTATGAGTTCATTAGATAATATTGTTTCATTCCCTCTACATCATATTCCCATGGAATCAAATAATAGGGTAGGTATCCTTGAGATGGACTTGGTTCATAAGAAGGGAAGTGATCAAGATATGTTGGACATTCCATCCATCAAAGCTATTCCTATGGAAGGAGAAGAAGCAACACTATTTGAAGTTCAGTCACACATGGGAGTAGTAGACTCCACTCACTACTTTGATGAAGACCCCTTGTCTAGGCCTAATGTTGACTTCACTCAATGGAATGAGATTCTTGAGATGGCAGCGAACATACATGGTGAGAAGAAGGTAGAAGAACCCTCTACTATTGGCACTCATAATTTGGGCACTAAAGGTGGTAAGTTTGGAAAGAATACAGGCTATAACAGTTCTAATCATGAGGTAGCATCCATTTCACATGAAGGTAATAGTGTTAGTGAGTCTTCCTATGTTGGGGCTCAATTTGAGAGTGTTACACATGACATATCTATTGTGTATTCAAGCCACAAAGGTCCTGATTTTGTTCACCATACTATGGAAGATGTGAAGAAGACACAAGTCTTGTGTAACTACTGGGTACAAAGAGCAAGAGAAGCAAAATCAGTGGCTGCCCAAGCGAGACAGCACCTTCAAGAGGTCAAGGCAAAATGTGAACAGCTGGAGCAAGCAAGAAGACAGAGGGAAGCACACCTAAGATCTTTGTTCCTTCCAAAGGAAGAGTGCATGGAAGCAAGCAAGCAAGACAAAGATGCAGATTTAGCTAACAAGAACAGAGGTACAAGTCTAAAAATTTTAGTACGCTTGATTTGTATCATAAGGATCATGGTTTGTCTTTGTTTGAAAATGCTTCAAGGATTCAAGTAATGAAGATAGAAGGAAAAATTGAGTGTACACAGGATTCAATTTGTGGATCAGCCCTTGTTGATAACCATCCTTTCATAGGAGAAGATATGATTAAATTGGTGAAGGGTAACTCACTTGAGTATGAGGACATGTCTGACTTTCTGAGGCATAATGACAGCCCTATGCCACACCATGATATGGTAGTGAAGAGGATCAACATTAAGACATTTCATGGAGAGACTCACGTAGGACCAGCATTTGATGAAGAGCATGCATCATGGAGCATGAAGGTCTTTGAGAAAGATAAAAGGACTACAAAATGGTATGGTAACAACTCTAATTTTCTGATTTTAAATAGCAATGGTATATCCTCACTTTCTCATGATATTGCAGCTGCTAATTATTGGGAAATGAGTGATATTGATTCTACTTTGATTGGTACAAAAGATGCATGCATGGGTCATGATATTTTATATGATGCATCTCATTATAGGACTGATCTTAGACACTTTGGAGAAACTGAGATAAAACAGTCCCAAGAAATGATTGAAGGATGGCTTGACAAGGCAAGGAAAGCTAAATTTATAGCACAACAAGCCAAGCTTTATCTTCAACAAGTTTGTGACACTCACCACTCCATGGAAGATGATAAGCAAAGGTCTTCTAGTTCTGAAATTACAGTTGATGTTGATCATTTCGTTGATGGAGATGTTGATTTTATTGATGACATTTATAGTGGATCAGCCACTCATGAGTTATCTTTGGTTAGTGATGAAGGCATCCACGATATATCTTTAGAGTTGTCACATATTCCCAATGATATGATAGTTGTTCATTGGTATGATGGCAGCATAATTTTCATGGATTCTTCTTGGTAAGTGGTTGTCCTATTTGGGTTTCCATTTCACTTTCGGATTTAGCATGGTCTGCAACAGCTACTGAGTTGTGTTTGAGGAGTGTTGATGGCATCTATGCTACACCCTTGGGTTTGTCACCTATTTCTCATGACATGGCAGCAATCTATTTGTTGATTGGTGACTTCATATTCATAGACTCCTTATGGATTAGTGGTTGTCCTAGTTGGAATCATATAGCACTTCCTAATTTTTCATGGTTTACATCAGCAATTCAGCAGTCTAGGAGTGTGTGGAGGTATGTCTTTTGGATGGACATGGAGTATGAGATAGATTTCTTTAGTTTTCATTGGTTTGGTGACACCTATGATATCATTCTTATCGCTGGCCTGGGTTACATCAGCGATGTTGAGAGACTTCATGTGTTGATGTATTGGCATGTGGCAGTTCATTTATACATCTTTTTGTTGGACATTCTTCATGGATGGATTCTTCATGGTGATAGGATGAGATATCTCTTCATCTTTTACAACAGGCTCTATATTTTTGTATGGAATCCAGGTATTGATTTGATTGGTGCATTACTTCACATGGATTTCATCAAAGTTGTTTCATGGCTTGTGGTACGATATTGGTTTCATCAGAGTGGAGCAGCGGGTATGTTGGTAGGATGGACACATTTTCGAGATGACATCTTTTGTCATTTGTTCATCTATATTGTGTGGTTGACATGTGGAACCACTTGGGTTATGATTGGATGGAGACTCTTGTCATTGGGCAATAATTTTCAATATGCAGATTTGTTATTGCTTGAGGGCAAGCAATCCCGGGAAGGGAGGATTGTAATGTCCCCTTCCTAGATGGCACATAGATGAGCAGTGGTTGGCCTATTACCAAGGTTCCCATAGGTTAGCGAGTGGTCAGGGGACCTATCCAGGGGTAGTGGAGCTTTGCTGGGAGTCTTTCGAGCCTTCAGTTTGATGTTAGATGATGAATACAGGAGTTAAATTGAGAATATTAAAAGTTTGCCTTAATGTGAATAGTGAATAGTGAATAGTAACAAAATAGTGAAAAATGAATAGTAAATGTGAATAGTGAAAATTGAATAGTAAAAAGTGAAGAGTGAAAAGTGAGGAGTAAAAGTGAAAATGTCCCCATCCTAGAGACCCTCAAGGGTGGGGATCCCATTATGGAGGTGGAATATTTTAGTAAGGTGGGCATCCCATTATGGAGAATATTTTATTGTTGTTTGAGAAGGTGGGCATCCCATTATGGAGGTGGAATATTTTATTAAGGTGGGCATCCCATTATGGAGGGAATATTTTATTAAGGTGGGCATCCCATTAAGGAGGATGGAGGCTATAAAGTAATGTATTGGGCTCTCTTTTGGTATTCAATTATCATTTTCTAAAAACACACATTCAGGTTTGGAGCTCTAGATAGAGTTTTCAGCAGATTGCAGCTCTTCTAAGGACGAAACCCCTTAGAGGACAGTGGATTGGATGAAAACCCAGTTCACAAAATAGGGAAATCTACTCTGGGTTTCCATTTGGGCTTCATTGGACTTCATTTCAGGTTGATATTGTTGTTGGAGTGATTGCAGCAGTGGATAATCAGGGTATAATGGCAGATTGGGTCTTCTTATCAGCATATATCCTCATTTCAGTAGCTTTACCAGCTGGTTGTTCAAAATAGGACTCATTTTCAGTCAAATCCTAGCTGGGAATTAGGATTTCAGCAACTTAATGTTCCATAAATTAAGCGTTGGCTTCCGGGTATGTGTTTACAATATTGGGTATTTAATTATTTCATATGGATTGGGTTTAATAGTGTTATTACAGTCTGATTTAGTAGAAATCAGACCTCTGATATTGTAATCAGACTTATGTTTAGTGAGAAATAAAGCTTATTTTGGTGTGGTATTGCAATGTTTATTTGTTGGGTATATTTCTCTTCATTCGGTATGTGAATATTGCAATCAAATCCATTTCATATCCACACAAACATCAAATAACAAACTTAGAAAATTAGAATAGCAGTCAAGAAATCAGAATTCATTAGTTTGCACAACATCTGTTTGAGAATCAAAATATAAAAATCAGATCAGAATTGGTAGGGGATCTTTCAGTGGTATCAGAGCTTTAAAATTTTAGTCCAATATCCATTAGGGATCTTTCAATATCCAACATTGTGCCAGTGTCTAAACCAGATGGTCGAGTTCGACTATGCAATGATTTTTGAGACTTAAACAAAGCATGCCGCAAGGATGACTTTCCATTGCCAAACATCGATATCATAGTCGACCAAACTGCAGGACATACAATGCTATCACTCCTGGATGGATTCACAGGGTATAATCAAATCAAAATAGCACCAGAGGACCAACACAAGGTAGCTTTTACTTGCCCATGGTGTACCTTTTGCTGGAATGTCATGCCATTTGGGCTGAAAAACGTAGGTGCTACATATCAGTGAGCTATGACAACTATATTTCATGACATGATGTATGTAACTATGGAAGACTATGTCGACGACATCCTAGCAAAATCTCTCACAAGGGACTCACACCTGGATGTCTTAGAAAAAGTCTTTCAAAGATTGGACCAATTCCAAGTCAAACTGAACCCTAAGAAATGTGTGTTTGGGGTAACTGCAGGCAAGCTACTAGGCTTCATCGTGTCGGCAAACAGAATAGAGGTGGACCCGGCCAAGGTCAAAGCTATAATGGACATGCCACCACCCAAGACTCTAACTCAGTTGAGATCCCTACAGGGCAAGCTGTAGGCCATCCGCAGGTTCATATCACAACTGCAGACAAGTGCCAACCTTTCAGCCATCTCCTGCATAAGAACATTCCATTTAGGTGGGATGAGCGGTGTGAAGAAGCATTCCACAAGCTAAAGGAGTACCTTATGAATCCACCCATTCTTATGCCTTCGATCCAAGGAAAACCTCTAATTCTCTACATATCTGCTACACCTACTGCTCTTGGAGCTCTTCTAGCGCAGCAAGATTATGAGAACAAGGAAAGAGCTGTATACTACATTAGTCAAACCTTAGTGGGATACGAGTTGCAATACTCACAAGTAGAAAGATCATGTCTCGCGGTAGTTTTTGCTTCACAAAAAATCTGACATTACATGCTTGCACATCCAGTTAAACTCATTGCAAAAATTGACCCACTGAAGTACCTCCTCAGCAAAGCAGCTCTCACAGGTCGCCTAGTAAAGTGGGTAATGCTTCTCAGTGCGTATGACATCGAATATGTAGACAGAAAAGCCATCAAGGGACAAATCATAGCAGACCAACTAGCAGATGCACCGTTACAAGACAGCAAACCCATGCAGTTTGAATTTCCAGACGAATCCTTATTCAATGTGTCAACATCTTTCTGGAAATTCTACTTTGACGGGTCTTACACACACCATGGATTGGGGGCAGGTATCCTGTTTATAACTCCTCAAGGCGACACAATTCTGAAGTCCTACCATTTGTTATTTCCATGCACCAATAACATAGCAGAGTATGAAGCCTTAGTAATTGGTCTCAAGATGGCGATTGAGTGGAAAATCCAAGAACTACATGTCTACGGTGATTCTCAGCTTATAATCAATCAGGTCAATGATGAATATCAAACCAAAGATGAAAAGCTCATTCCCTACAAATGGATGGTCGACGACTTCAAAGAGCACTTTGGGACCATCTCCTTTGAGCAAATACCCAAGATCGAGAACAAAGTGGTAGATGCAATGGCTACCATAGCCTCTCTTCTGGAAATACCTGAAAATGAGTCATGGTATGAGTTCTTAGTGGAAACTATCCGGCAACCAGCTTATGATCTTCTTGAGACCCATTCCATCTGCCTTCTAGTCGGATCTGATTGACCTTGGTACGGTAAGACTTACACTTACCTCAAGGACAACATTCTCCCACCCAACCTCTCTTCCAACCAAAAGCGAACTTTCATACAACAAACCTCCCGCTACACTATCATAGCCGATACCATATACTGACGTGGTCTCGATGGTACTTTGCTCCGTTGTTTAGAACAAGAAGAATCCATAACTACCTTGCGAGACGTACATGAAGGGATTTGTGAAACACACTCTAGTGGTCCTTCCTTAGCCAAGAAACTCATGCGTTTGGGTTATTACTGGCCAAACATGGAAATGGATTCATATTAGTTCGTCAAAAAGTGCAAACAGTGCCAAATACACAGGAACCTAATCCATGCACTTGCTCAAGAGTTGAGACCTTTAACAACACCCTGGCCCTTTTGCCAGTGGGGACTTGACCTTGTAGGAAAGATTCATCCACCCTCTTCCAATGGCCACAAATTCATCATAACCGCCACTGAGTACTTCACAAAGTGGATTGAAGCCGTTCCCCTCACCACCCTCACAGGCAAGCAAATTTCCTCTTTCATCCTGAATTACATTATCTGCAGATATGGCATTCCTTCATCCATTATCACGGATAATGGAAGACCATTCAAAAATTAGGATGTCCAGGAACTCTGTGAGCATTTCAAAATCCAACATCGCTTCTCCACTCCATACTACCCCCAAGGTAACGGTCAAGCTGAGGCATCGAATAAAACCATTCTAAAAATCCTAAAGAAGACTGTCAACAATGTTGGCCGTGATTGGCATGTCCAACTCAATCTCGCTCTGTGGACCTACAGAACCAGTATCCGCACTCCCACAGGTGCTACACCCTACGCCCTTGTCTATGGTTCAGAAGCCATCCTCCCCATTGAGGTCGAACTACCATCTCTCAGGGTGTCGTTGAAAGGTCTCATATCAGACGAAGAATACAGAGTCTCCAAGTTGCAAGAACTAGAGTTGCTAGAAGAAAGGTGCCAGAAAGCCTTTGATCATCTCAAAGCATATCAACAAATGATGTTAAGAAGTTATAACCACAAGGTTCGCCCAAGATGCTTTAAGGTTGGGGACCTTGTTCCCAAAGAGAATCCTCACAATCAACAAGACAGAGAAAAGAAAGGCAAGTTTGAACCTAACTGGCTTGGGCCCTATGTGATTGTAGCTGCTTACGGATCAAGGGCATATCAGTTGGCAACATCAGAGGGTGAGTTGTTCGATGATCCAATCAATAGCATGCACCTTCATCGGTTCTATACCTAGGAGAACCCCAATGCAAGGGGGCACAAAAATGCAAAAAAAAAAAATCAAAAAAAAAATCAAAAATGGAAAAACAACAAAAAAATTAGAAAAAAATAGAAAGCATACAAAAAAATCATCCTTTGGTGAAAACCTGGCAAACAGGTGCCTTGGATAGGTATCATGATGAAATCCTGGCAAACAGGCGTCATGTTTACTTTCTAGCTTCTCGTGCAAATAAAAGCTAGTGATGAAAACCTGGTAAACAGGCGTTACTTGTGATAAACCGCCTTCTCCATCTTTGGGAATCCAATCACCTTGAGTCCATTCTTCCTTCGCTCATTTTCCATTCAACCCATATCTATCCCATAATAAACACCCGGCAGTTACCTATCATGGCTTGATAACTCTCCCTCTTTGTGGCCTTGACAACCAAGGTTTTGTCCCATATCGTCTCTTCAGTGTGAGCCTAGCATAGTGTCCCTCGTCAGTGTCCATGGTCCAAGTCCGTGAACTACGTTGCCTCTGCGTCGTCACGTAGGCAAGGCCATTATTCTAATGCGCCCCCAAGGCTTTCCATTGTCCCATCCGTTCCATATCTTGTCATTTTATCAATCTGAGTCTGTCTCCACTTTCTCTCACCTAGGTCTTAGGTCCGTTAGGGTTTACCCCGAACTACGTTGCCTCTGCATCGTCACGTAGGCAAGGCCATTTAGCAATGCACCCCCGAGGCACTAGGTCAGTCCCTTAGGGTCTGTTTCCCCAATAAGGTTTGTGCAATCTTCTCCCCAAACATGCAAATGCAAGCAGAACCCGCACTTCGAGCAGAACTCTTGACTATGAGTAGCTTAACCTATTCAAACACAAGGCAAAGTACCCAAGACCTTCTAATGATTTTACTCGAATTACAGCAAGAAATAAACGCATCTAATGGCAAGAACGTTTTGTAATTTGAAATCATGGTTAAGTTACAGGGTCTTGGTTTTCGTTATCATGTCTTTCTACGCTACTCAAGGATGCCAAAAGCTAGAGATGCTATGATGGGGGCATGATCATTTTCTTTGTTTGCTATCTGTGGATTCCGCTTTAGTAATGTGACACCTTGTCTAAGGACATGATCGGCAAAAGATCATTGAGGACATCAAAGGTCTCACATGAATGGGGGGCAATCCTTGTTTGTTGACACACAAGAGGTACTCAGGTCATCTAGATTCAATTTTGACTAGATGCTTGTATTTACTTGCCAAATCAAATTCCATGTAAGCAGTACTCAGGTCATCTCGGTTCAATTATACTTAGATGCTTGTATTCTCTTACAACATTTCAGAAAATGTACCAAAAATAAATTGCCCAATGATGAAATAAAGCACTCTAAAAGCAAAACATTCATCCTATACCCATATACACATCCATACATCCATATCCAGTACAACCAACAATACCTGAACTATGCAGAATAGCAATATCAAATGAAGTTTCTAAGTCTGTCAAACCCATTCTTCTATCTATCATCCTGTCATTCTTGTGTCGATAGAGTACATTTGGACATCACAAAAAAAGCAAAGCATATAGGTGCATATCATATCACATTTGGAGTTAGGCATGAACATGATTCAATCAGTTGCATACATAACACAAAGCATTAGGTCATCCATACATCATCATCATATCGCATCACAAAAGCAAAGAGAATCAAAAACATAGCCAAGTGCATCATATACGAAGCTGCATAATCATATAGAAATCATGTTGCATTTGCATACATTACAGACATATTAGATCAAACACTCATATCACATAAACATTAGAACATATTACATCATATAGACATCACATAGCATCATATCAAAAGCGTCTCATATAGCATCAGAAAGAACATCTAAGTCTACACATGCATCGCATCATACAATAGACGTAAATCATCATCCCATAACATATGCAATAGATCATAAGGTTGCATCCTCATATATACAATCGTAAAAAGAAGTCCAAATGTACAATATCATCATCTCTCTCTGAATCAAAGTGTCATATATAATATACATCCAAAAGGATGGTGATACATGTCCCAAAAAGTACAAAATCTGGTGCACGTCTACCCCTGCTGCTGTGGGCCACCACTGCCAGCCCCTGACTGCTGGGGACCCATCACAGAAGCCCTTGACCATGATGGACCTGCTCTCTGAGTAGCTCCAGACTGACTCCTGAAACTCAAAGCCCTCTGACTCGCTGGCACTGCCCCATGATACAAGCCCCGGTAATACTGCACCTGTGACTGTGCCCTGGCAAGCTCTGCCTGTACCTGTGCCAATTGTGCCTGCAACTGGCCTACCTGTGCCTGTGCTTGCTGCACCTGCCCAACCAAAAAGGAGCTGGCTACGTCTATCTCCATAGCTGCCACTGTAGTGTCTCGCTCCACACGGATAACGCGTACCCGTGCATCTGCCATGTCCCTCTCATGAGTCAGCCCTGTGATCACTGCGGCATCAGTCTCTCGTCGGTCATCAGCCCTCCTAAGCTGTGCCTGTAGCTCTCTCACCTATCCCCTCAAGCTGGTTATGTCCCTCTCATGCACCTCTACCTGTCTTGGCCCCTGTGGCTGGGGCACCTATTGCTGTGGTACCTGCTGGGGTGGCGGCATCTGTGCCTGCTGCGGTATCTGCTGTTGTGCAACCTGTCCTGGCACTGCCTATTCAACCTGAGCTACCCTCCTCTGCTGTCTCGGCCTCTCTCCATCATCACCACCCCGTCCTCCTCGTCCCCATCCTCTACCTCTCCCCTGGCCAACCTGACCCTCCTCCTCTGAATCTGCCTCATCAATACGAGGCACCAGCATACCAGGTCCTGAGTATCTCAGAAAGGGATGTGTAGTAATCCAATCCTCATACTCTTGGGTGATCCCTACATCTGCAATCTCCGTCCTCATGTCCCATGCCACATAAGGAGTCTACTGGAACTCTGCCAGGGCCTCCTCATACGAAGCCATCGGCCCCCATCGAACCCTCTCTGCATGTGTCCGTGCGAACAATGCCTATCCCTGTGGCATACCCTGCCTCTTGCCAAACTGTCTCAGCACCCGGCCCACCATCTATCTCTCCAATATGTGTCGTGTCCGGCCTATCAACCACCGCGTCTAAAAATAGTAGGGCAGCTCGTCTCCCTCATCATCCCAGGGCTCACAATCCAGATATGGTCACCAGATGACCACATCTACACCATCCAAAGTATGCCTCCAGTACTCTAACTTCCCCAGCCTGTGCTGGGAAATCACTCCTGCATAACCATAACTGTATCGCTCCCCTCGCTACCTCGCGAACACACATATCAGCCTCGTCACCGCTATGTGCTCCCACAGCCAAAACTGTAGCAGTAGTACCCCAGCCGATAGACTCGTGCTGCGGTGATACACCACCTGGTGCATATCATGGTACAGGTGGGCCATTACACAAACTCCCCATGCATACCGAGTGCCCTCAGTCAACATCCGCTCCATAATCCGGCCCCATCCAATGGGGAACCCAGTGATCTCCTGTCGGGGCATACAACTCCTCTGATCAACCCAGCCACTATCCCAGGGAAATAGTCGTAACAGTCGTGTATATCATGCCAAGGGATGACCTGTCCAACCATCCCAGGGTCATCAAACACTCACTGGCACTCGGCGAGTCCCGCATCCCGCTGCGCGTCGTACACACCAACAACGAGTAAGTGCAGTATCCTATACATATCCTCCAATGTCACAGTCATCTCTCCAGTCAGAAAATGGAAAGTCCCATCCTCACTGTGGAATCTCTCCATGGCAGCTGTCAACAATCCACGGTTCGCCCGCACCTCGGGCATGAAGCAAACGTAGTCCAATCCCATGGCACCAAGTGCCTCTCTGTCGATCTTTGTCAACATGTATCTCTGCAATAGAGGCATGGGGAACGTCTCCCTCGACTGCAGTGTGTCTCGTTTCTCCTCCTGCAATCACGCAAAGCAAGGCATCAGTCTAAAGCTGCATATACCATACTCAACATATCTACTGAACTATATCAACTAAACTTAGCATTTCAAATTGATCAAAACAGCACACTACATCTCTTGACTAGATTCCTGCAATCTCGGAGATAGCTCATCGATTGTCGCGTCAAACGGGACGCTAATCGAATCAATTTGGCTAAGTAATTTGCTATCCAAAGCAAATGCGCCACTACAGGTGGTAAAAGCGTCGTTTCTTTACATATGCGTAGCTTCTGGTATATGCACCGCTAAAATCAACATATGCGCTGCCAAATAACATATGCGTCGTTACATTGCACATATGCACAAGTTTCACATATGCGCCGCCACATTCGGCAGATGCGCCGCCAAACTATGAAAGCGCCACTAAAATTCACAAATGCACAATTTTAATAAAAGCGCCGCCAAAATGCACCGATGCGCAGTTTTCACCGATGCACCGCCAAAATAGACATATGCACTGCGAAACTACAGATGTGCCGTTTTGCGCGACATATGCGCCGTTCTGCACTTCGGTGCATCTGTTTGACCTATTTTCTATTGGCATTTATGACGCACTAACTTGACTCTAAGGAAAATTTTTTGAAGCACATACCAGGGGTCCTGCCTCTGCTGGCCGCCCAAATCGTCAGACTCACTCGAATCAGTGCTCCTCGCGTGGAATGTCTGCTGCTCTGGCTGCCATGCTGCTCCAAGTTGCCCTAAGCTCTCTATATCCAATCCAGATCAAACAAGTGTACGAATGAATAATCTTGTGGACCCAGCTCCTAGCCTCCAAACCCTAATTCTGGCTAGGTGATGACTGTGACTACTTCCCACGTCCATTTTTCCTCTAGTTTTCTTCCCGTTTCCCTGAAACGCGTCTTTTTTCCTCCAACCTAACCTCACCCCTTTGTCTTCATGAGATTGTCCGTCTCCAAATCTTTCACCCTTTTCCCGTCCAATCTCCCGAGGGGGCATCCTATCGTCATTAAACTTGTACCAGGGGCAAACTGGGGCATGTATCACTATCAAACTATCGATTTCTTTGAAACAACGTTGCAAATAGCATTGCATCAAAGAGGGGCAAAATGTATACGCCTAAAAATGACATGATTCAACTAAATAAATATTCTAAATATTTATTCCGTTCTTCTACCAATTAAATAAATATTCTAAATTTATTTAAGCGGTTCACCATTCCATAATTAAATAAATTCAATTTATTTAATTAAAATCCCTAAATTCTTCTAAATGTCTCACACAATTAAATAATCATAAATTATTTAATTAATCCAAATTCCTCTATCCTAAGTTCTAATTCCAAAAATCCACCTCACACTTACACCTCACTTTTCCACCTCACCTTGTCCACCTCATCGGGTTGCACATGTAATTAAATATATTAAATATTTAATTACCTATTTTCCCCCTCACCCACATGTCCTATTTCTTCTCAAATAAGAAGTTAGTTGATCATCATATCTCCTCTCAACCGTTGATTCTCATTCTTCTGAGTCTATAAAAGAAGCTTCATCCCTCCATTCTAATCATCCAGGTTATTTGTATTGTTACTCTGCAGAATTCTACCCACGCGCCTTTAGCACCCCCAATACAATCTACTTGAGATTACCATTTGCTTTGAAGCTCTACTTCATAGCATTATCTATTAACACAGCCATTTACTATCGACATCCTACAACACAGCTAAAAGAGTGCACTCACTGAGGGCCTACTTCATCAGCAAAGGACGGTTGTAATAGGCAAACAACAGAAGCTTTGGAATAGGGAAGGTTTGCAATCTATTGTTCATTGCCTCATTTCATTCAATCTTTCTTTTTTTCATTATTTTGTTGATGTTTGGGTTTAGTATTATTCATTTGATTAATCCACATTTTACCCTAACAGGTTCGATGAGCTCAAAAGTTTGTATCCAGAAGATCCAGATTTTGCAGAGGCTTGGAAAGCTTGTTTGGAACCTATTAATTTGGACATAACAAAATGGTTGGATTTCATAATCCAAGATGGCATGTTGTTTAGAGGAAGCCAATTGTGCATTCCGAGGAGTTCCATGAGAGAGAACCTGATTAAGGAGAAGCATAGTGGGGGATTAGCTGGACACTTTGGTCGAGATAAGACCATTGCCATTGTCGGTGAAAATTATTATTGGCCACAGTTGCAACAGGATGTGAGGAAATTTGTGCAGAGTTGCAGAGTGTGTCAGATGGCAAAAGGAACAAGTTAGAATACAGGGTTGTATCAACCATTACCTGTACCAGAGAAGCCATGGGATGATATTAGTATGGATTTTGTTCATGGTTTACCAAGGACACAGAGAGAACATGATTCCATTTTTGTGGTGGTGGACAAATTCTCAAAGATGGCACATTTTATTCCTTGCAAGAAGACTAATGACGCTGTTCATATTGCAGAGTTATTTTTCAGAGAGGTGGTGAGATTACATGATCTACCAAAGAGCATAGTTTCAAATCGAGATACCAAGTTTGTTGGTTATTTCTGGAGGACATTATGGAAGAAGTTGAAGACAAATTTGAAGTTCAGTTCTGCACACCATCCACAGACTGATGGATAGACAGAAGTGCTGAATAGGAGTTTGGGTAACCTGCTACGATGCTTAGTAGGAGATAAGCCCAAGGGATGGGATTTGATTTTACCACAAGCAAAATTTGCTTACAACAATTCTGTCAATAGGAGTACTGGTAAATCACCATTCCAGATTGTATATGGAAATATCCCAAGAAAAGCTTCTAAGTTGAGAAAGTTGGACAAAGGAGAAAAGACAAGTGCTGAAGCTGAAGACTTTGCAGAACATCTAAAGAATTTGCATGAAGAGGTGAGAAAGCACATTAATAAGATGAATATTCAGTACAAGGCTAAGGCAAATCAAAAGAGGAGGTATAAGGAGTTCCAGGTAGGAGATGAAGTCATGGTTCACTTGAGAAAAGAAAGGTTCCCAATTGGAACATACAATAAGTTGAAAATGAAAAGATTTGGACCATGCAAAATCCTGAAGAAGCATGATTCAAGAAATGCATATGAGGTAGAGTTGCCGAGTGGGATCAATATTTCCCATGTTTTCAACATTGTTGATTTATCATAATATCATGAAGGTGGAACAGAGGATGGACCAACAGAAGCACAGTGGAGTATTCCAGCATCTACTTCAATGGAGGAGATAGAAGAGATCTTGGATAGCCGTGTGGGAAGAAGTACTCAGAACAAGCAATATGAAGAATATCTGGTAAAATGGAAAGGAAGGCCAGTTGAATATTCTTCTTGGTTATCTAAGGCAGAGGTTGACCATTTAGGTTTTCCTCACACAAACATTTGAGACGTGACAGGGTCACTTCTCAAATTACCCTAGGTGTCTGATGCAGGAGCATCCAGTGGTGTAAGGGCAATCTTGCATCACCCAAAAAAAAGTTAATTCAAAATCATAGTAGTTGTTTTTATTTCTTTCCATAATTAGTGTTTCTAGTTCTATAATATCCAGAATAATGATGTAGGACTTTCAGTTTTTCCAAAACTGCTAAAAATAGCAACTTGCTTGTTTTGGAAAGTGTACCTGCCATTTTAGGAAAGTTTGCATTTAGGCATGGATTGAAGCGAAAACTTACAGAAAGTTACATAATGGAAATATAAGACCTTTGGCAAAGGAATCAGGCAAAGATCATTTGTGAGCTGAAAGATATTAAAGTTTTTATTTTCTGAAAAGCCCCTAAAAATTTTTGAAACGAGATATGAGGCACTAAAACATCCCATAACATCCCGAAAAGTTGATAGAAATCTGTTTACGGATTTCAGGCATGATAGTTCACATCGCGAGCTTTTCGGCGCTTAAAACGGTTTGTCAATCAGACACTCGGATCAAAAGTTATGCTTCCCAGAAGTTGACCTACTTTTGGAGGGAGTTGCAAATTTCAAAATTTAGCTGGAGGCCACCAAAAAGTGCTATTTATGACTATTTTGGGAACCCTGGGCAGTAGTAGAGTTAAGGGGGCAAGTGTAGAGTCAAGAATAGGTGGGAAAACAGAAACCCTAGTTGATTTGGGGCTACAGAAGGCTGAAGATTCTAGAGTCTTGAGGTGGGGAAAGCTGTAATGTGTTGCAGCCAGTAGAGGATTCATCCTCTGATTGTAATAGAGCTTCTGTAATGTAATGAGTTTCTCAGATCAATAAAAGAAAGTTCTATTTTCTGTGTTCAATTTCTGTTATTGTGTGTTTTGTATTTTACCCCCTTCATTAGTAACCCACCGGATGAGTGCAGTCCAGTTACTACCCTAATGGCATCTTTTGTTATCTTGAAGGGCTTCATTAACCACATGAAGTTGTCATGTATTCTGCTAAGAACATACCGGACCCAATCATCTTCTGCAAAACAGGAAAAGTGGATGCAATGTCCAAAGTGCTTATCCCGGAGGGCCTTGTATTGAGGTTTGAGTTCAAAACTTTCATCTATTAACTGTTTATGATAGATGTCCATCAACTTAGATTCTCCAAATTCCTCAATATTGGCGTGGATGTAAACCCTAACATCTTCTACGTGTAGTACCCCATGCGGAATTCTAGAAAAAGTGCCTAATGGATCAACTTCTAGGGATTTATAGGGGTGTTTCTTGAATTTTGGGCACGGCCTATCAGTGATCTTAAACAACCATTGGAGTAGCCATTTTGCAAAGGATTCAGAGAGAGATTTTCAGAATGGAAGTACCTTTTTATGCTTTAGGTTCAGAAAAAGAGCCAGAACAAATTACTGGTTGAATTGGATTTTGCAGTTGATCTTTGAGAGAGTTATAGATAGTTTGATGCAGAGCTCTTCTTTTCTTCTTCTCGAAAGCAAATGTGCGAATAATAAGTGAATGAACCCTTTTATCTCTGCGCAAACCCTAATTTCCTTTTGCAATAAATGCACAACTTAAGTCATCAGGTTGCCTTGTTCTGAGAGAGATCTTTTTAAATCACTGTGTTGCACTTAGAATCATTGTCAGTGAGGATTGACAATGTATCTTCTTTTCTCCAATCATGCCATGGATCCGTAGATCAAAGTATATCGATTTTGAATCATACCAGATCTGTCTGTAAAAATCCTACTTTACCGGATGGCTGTCAAACTAGATCAATCTTGGATGATTAAACTCTTGCAAAACTCCATGCGGATCTTTCATATTTTTACCTAGGGTTATTTAGATATTTTTCTGAGAACCCTTTAATCCACAACATTCCATGTGCCAAATTTAGGCACCAATTGACTGGCTGGGGGAATTTATTTTTCTTTGTGACTCCCCCTGAGCCAGAGCTCATCTGTTTAGTTTCTGGAAGGAGTATCAGCACCAGATTCTAGTGCGGATCCATCCCCAACATTTTTTGTACTCTTCTTCACCCAAATCTTGCTCATCTCCCTTTGAACTTCATCCGCATTCACTTTGCCTTTTCCCTTATCTTGTTTCTGATTATGATGCACCGGATCCCTTTTATTCTGATTTTTACTTCTGCAGAATTTGGCAATATGACTGGATCTATTGCAATTGTAACAAATAACATTTCTTGGCATATTTGACTGATATCCTCTTGATCTTCATTGATTAGCAACATGTCCCATTCTATTGCATGCAAAGCATCTACCATTGAATGAATTGTTTATTTGCATATTTCTGCATTAATGAGATTTGTGACCATACCTTTTGCAATTGAAACATTGTCCGGAGAAGGATGGATTCATCTGATTCATTCTCCTTCTGCACTGAGTTGCTTTATGACCGAAGTTGTTGCAATTGAAGCAGTATCCATTGAAGGATGGATATCTTTGAGCATTTGGTTGCCTTATCGGAGGTCTTCTAGGCCTGTTTCTTTGATTTTCTGATCCAAAGTTCTTCTGACTGGATCCAGAGCTTTCACCTTTCTCATATTCCAGACCACACTTGTCATCTATCCTCTTTTGGCTTTCAAGAAGAACTTCAAGTTGAGTTGAGCTTATCTTGAATTTCTCTTTGTATTCATTTGTTGTTTGTAGATCTTGTTTAAGAGTGTCTATCTGATTCTCAAGTTGTTCTTCATTATCTCTAGCTTCTTCAAGATCATATTCAAGATGCCTGATTGTTCTGTCCATTTTGTGGCAGTCCTCTGTCTTCTCTTTGAGGGATTGTTTTAGATTATCTTCAATTTTCCTTTTCTCTTCAATTTCTTGGGTGAATCTCATAACTCCTGATTCCATTTCATGCCTTACCATAATGACTTCTTTTGATAGCTTCTCACATAGCTTGTTTTTCTCAACCAGATCTTCATTCGTATCATTGGCTTCATTCTGACTTGCTAATTTTTGAAGTAGTTCCTTTCTCTTTTTCACAGAGATACTTAGTTTTTCTTTTAGCTCATTTATGAAATCATCAGCTTGTTTGAGTCTTTCTCTCAAGTTATTGACTTCAGAGTGGGACTGTTCAAGATCATCTAGGGCAGACTGAAGTTGTTCCTTCATACCATACATATCCATTGAGATTCCCAGATCTTCCTCAAGCTGTTAGGCTCTGTTTAGAGGAACTTAGCTCTGATACCAATTGTTGGAAACAAGGCAGATAACTGAGGGGGGGGGTGAATCAGTTATCTCAAATATCTTAACTTTCTTTTCTCCTTTAATAATTAGTGCGGCATCAAAACATATAAGCATACATGATCATAAGAATAGAAATAAAATCATCACACATAACACAAGGATTTTTACGTGGAAAACCCTGTTAAGGAAAAAACCACAGGGTGACTAACCCAAGATTGTATTCTCTGTTAAAAGAATAAGAAGTACAAAATGACACTTGCCAATTAGGGCTCACTGCCTGAGCACACTGCTCACAAGAGGCACACTGCCTACAACAAAACTTACAGAAGGTAACCAAGTGTTTGAACTGATGAGAGACATCTACAAATGCTAGAGTTCAGTTCTGGTTAGGCACAAAATACTGATCTGATGCACTTCATTCTTCCTTTGCTCTAGTGTTGCTGCTTTGTCACATACCGGACTTGTATTGCTGCTTCCACACTTATCTCTGCCTTTCTTCGCACTTTATATTATCACATCTATACACACACACCTTCATACTGAAATCCATCTAGTATATATATTCGCACCAAGGATTTGAACAACTTTCTAGTCGGCAACCGGAATACTCAAGATATTTACAAATTACTGATATGTCGGCTGAATCCATGCTTGATATGTGATGCGTATCAAAATCATAGACATTGAAGTCATCAATCATGTCGGCCAATATTGTATGATCCCTCAAATAACTTGATCAACATCAATTACTCATCCAGATTGAGGTCTGATACTCTGTCAGTCAGTGCTTCCTCAGTCTGCTCTACCTGTCTGGAACCCAACACTCAGATGCTCATGTCTTTTCCATGTTTTATCATCGGAGGCTCAATCTCTGGAATATAGTAGTCATGATACTCATCTTGACTTGTCCAAGTCTGCAACTTGCTAAGTTACACCATCTGAGAGATCCGGACCTGATTGTCAGACCTTGTTGCATGCTCTATTCTTGTTCACCGAACCAAAACAATCTTCAATCTGACTTCTGATATAGGCATACTATGTGCTGCGGATGTGTGGGATAGACTTTGTTGCCATCAATGACAACACTCATGAAGCCACATAGTGTCTCTTGCCAACAATAACCAGTAGTAGGGACAGTCCTTGCCTCTCGAACGATCACACAATGGCCTCATAATAGTTATGTGCTCCCACGCGCATACGTGTAACAATGTCACTTCACAACCCAAATACTGACTCTTTCTATACACTCAGTTGTGTATCTCTCTATATGAATGTGTCGATACGTAGGGTCCCCAAGCAAACACTACACCGTCCATAATCCTCTCCAAGACATCACCCCATCCGGTCATGAAATATTGCTCCTCCTTAGTGAATCGCAGGAATAGCCTCATAGTCCTCGGTCACCTCACGCGTGATTATATCACTAGTGGTCACTTCTTTATCCATCCAAAATCACTAAGTCAACAATTTACACAAGTCGAAAACCCATCCCCTTTTGCATTACTGCAAAAGCGCAACATTTTCTTGCATAGACTCACTATCTCACATTTGTGCCATTTTTACCCATATCTCAATGTTAATGATTAAACTTGCATCTAAATACCAACAATGGTAAATGTCATAAATGTGGGACTTGATTCATGAGATAACCTCCGAATTTTAAAGAAGCCAACTCTTCTTTGAATCTTCGAAATATGGAGGAAAAGAGAGAAACACTTCAAAACTGAACAAGTATGAATAAAATCTACTTTGTAGCAATACACCAAAAGATGATCCTACACTTAAATAATTGAAAAACACAATGCATCCATTCAATGGTAACAACACTGATTCGTAGCCTTCAAAAGAGCGTAAACGCATGATTTTCAAGTATTCCTAAAATGTTATTATTTCAAGTGAATCATATAGGCTAAGGTGTATCGCAAGCAACACATTAGAATAATGAAATAATTTAGCACAAAATGTCACCACTCTTCATTGTTGATCGGAGAACAAAATATGAAAGGCCTTGATTTGCGCAGACACATGATATTCAATCCTTTCTTGAGAAACACCCATTAAGGCTTTTACAAAATTCTTTTTTTTTTGTTTTTCTGGTTCCCTATGTCTCTTTTTTCTAACCCTTAAAATATAACAACACATGCTTATTTAAAACAATCTCTCATCCCAGAAATTCTATAAAGAAACAAATAGTTCACTAAGAATGAAATTAAAATCAAAATGCATATAACTTTATCATTCCTTGACCCTGCATGAAAAAGAAACAATTTGATGACTCCATCTCAGACCAATGCCGCAACGTCTTCTTTTTGTTTGAAACTCTTTATTTCGGTGATGCGCAACACTAACATGTGGATTCCTCAGCAAATGGAACAAAAGAAAACACTACCAAAAATGACAACATCAAAAAGGTGTGTCACGATGACACGTGGATTCCTCTATTTCCTTCGCTGGGACCCATCCTCTAGTGACTCTTTGTACTTCAAACCAATAGTGCAACCCAAAAGATTATTTCTTTTAAGAGCCTCATCCCTTTGTGCGATGGAGACACGTGGATCCCTCAGCGAATGGTGCAAAAGAAAACACTGCCAAAATTGATAACATCAAAAAGGTGTGCCATGATGACATGTTGCAGCTTTACCATCCTTTGAACCTGCATGAAAATTGACAAGAAAAAGAAACCATCCCATAGATACTCGTGACATCCTAGACTCTGTTTTCTCCAATAAAATTGCTCCCAGACTTTTGCTTCATTATTTCTATTGATGTCTCAAGACACTGATCAGATGGGCTCTCATAATTGACTCCCTCTATTAACAACTCTAATAAGAATGAATAATTAAAAATGTAGAACTTTTGCTCTACAATTCTTCGCAACTCACAAGGGGATCTGTGCGTGCAGAGAAGAACTCAAAATCTTTGAAATAATTAATAAAATAGAAACAACAAAATTGTGATACCACACCCAGAACAACTTCAAAGATTTTGGAGAGCAAGTTGTAAAGATGCCCACTTATTTTTAGATAGCTACTCCTTTTTCTTTAGACCCTCAAAGACTATCCAAATCAATGATTTCATTATAAGAGAAGCTCTATAAGCTTTGGACTGCACACTTCATCTGGAATTCCAGTTGAGTGAGTGGTTGCAGAACTGTCTCCACCTCTACAACACTTGGAGTTTGGCTCAAAACCTGAAAGGAAGTCCGATTGTTCTGCTTGTTTACCAATAGAGCTCTTATCTATTCTTTTCAATGTGTTCATTTCTTTCACAGCGTACTCTAAAGCATTTAGATGAGCTTTACACTTAAGAGAGGCTTTATTATGGCTCAGAAATTTATTCACTTTCACTACGACTTTTCTCTTTTTCTCCACCATTGTTGTTCGAAGAACTTCTTTAGAAGCATTATACAACTTCTATACTAACAGTTGAGATTCGACAACCTTAAGTGTGACCAAAGAGAGGGTCTGTTCCACCGTTGTGCTTAGTTCTGCCCTGAGGTTCTAAGCATCTAATATGAATTTAAGTGTACGCTTGAGCTATGATGTTTCCTTTGATATTCTTTCCCAATATGAAATATACAACTCTTGAATCATTAGCAACACCCCAGATGTTTGTGGCCTTTGTGTAAGCTCCTCTTTTAGCTACATTATTTGTTGATCCTTAGCTTGAAGTTCATCCTAGAGCTATTTGTTTGAATCCCTGAGGTCTGAGAGAGTTTTATGGAGCTGAGTCACCTCATCCAAGCTATCTTTTAGGCACTTCTCTATCATACTCTTTGCCTGGATCAAGGACTCAATTGAAGCTTTAGTGGCATCCAACTTTGTCTATAAACTTGCTTTCTTTGACTACTCAGCTTGAAGTGCTTCCTTCGGAACTCTTCCTTGCAAGTCAAGTGTCAATATGTTAAGCTCTATTTCTTTTGCCTTGGCCTCTGCATTCAATTAGTCAACAATGCTTTTCACCCACAACAACTCAATCTCCTATTTCTCAAGTTTCTTGCTCATTTTTATGAAGTATGTAGTTATTGACTTTTGTGTCTCCTCCATGAGCTCAACTTTATCTTGCGACCCAACCTGCATAAGATTCAATCTAACCACATGAATAATGTAATCTTTTGGACTCATTTGCTCTTGCGGTTTGATCACTGTGGGAGTCATGTGTAATCATTAATGACTATTGTGAATGGTCATATAATGATTGCATGTGCGACACTATAGGGGCTCTCCCTTATTTCTTTCTCTATTTATCTTGGTTGGTTTACCGTGCTTTCCTAGTTGTTTCAATTTGTTGGTGGAAATCTATCGAGGACTAAATGACCTCAATGAAAGGGAAACCTTGGGGCAAACCATATAGTATGGTTACTTGTTGTCCTAGGATCGATCTAGGACCAATGGGAAATGGTGGTCACATCATGAGGACAGATGGAGAAAATGGAGGTAAATTCAAAAGGGGAGGGCCCGACAATTGTGAGATGAGGGGTAAAGAAAATGAATATGGTGGGGTCATGGGTGTAGTGGTAGGGGATGGATGAATCATGGAAATAAGGGTTGCCACCGATGGAGAAAGAGAAGACTGAGAAGTAGAAGAGGGCATAGAAATACTTATCTTGATCCCTTTAGTTGTCGTGGTGCTAGATATTGGTGTTATTGATGGTGCCAAAACAATTGCCACTTCTTCTTCATCTGAGTCTTTTTGCAATTGTAACTTCCTCCTCTTCCTTGATGGTTCATGTTCTCTCTCTGCTTCCTCTGCTTCGGCCTCTCTTCTAGCTAGATTTCTTACATCATAAGGAGAAGCAGGCGGTTCATGCTCATCACCCCATAATTTCTTCCAGGTCTCATCGGTGTCGATATCACCAAAATTATTTTCCATTTCATAGATTTCTTGCCTATATTTCTAATAGACATCAATCTTTCCGGTAGTCCACTCTTCTCTTACGAAAGTTTCTCTAAGACCAAGAGTCATAACATGGCAGGATCAAAAGTCTTTATGGGCATGTAGAATGTTTCCCAAGGATGAAGAGGTTTGGCGGGAATCTGATCCAACTCTATTTACACATCAAGTGAATCAGTCGAGGGTGACCGTTTGGCTTCAAAAAAAGATGACTGATGTTTAAATGGGGTTGTGACCTTCCATTGGGATAACCATTTTACCATGAAACCATCACGGTCATATACCCATTGATCTTTAATTAGATTGAGGCCCAAATCTACGATCTTCAACATTAACAAGTGCTCGGCCTATCTTTTTACCTTTGTAATACCACCCTTTGAGAATGGGATGTCATATATGGCTCTCTTTTTCCTTCCAGTCCTGTACTCAGAGTCTATTACATCTAACTGGTGAGCCCATTCTATAGTCAAGATTCTATCCCTTAAGAATTTAGGAAGCCTGAAAGGCTCCTCCTCGAAACCATGGACTCTAATCATTGTGTAATGGGCCCCAAAGAACCAATCACAAGGTATACGAGAGTTGGACATGATACCCTTTTGCTTGTCACTTATCCTGAAAGTGATGTTTTTTTAGCTAAGATCAATTAGAGTTGGGGCCATCAAATTTTTTGAAAACTCATAGTAGTCAAAAGTAATTGATAGTAAATGAGTCCAGGCTGAAATTAGAACAATCTTCTGTGCATCTATGGACTCGTCGGTCATAGTCAAATGCATGTGAATCTGGAAGAATTGTGGGTTCTGGAACAAAATTAGATGCAAGAGAAAAGAAGAATAACTAAAAATTGTTGTTGGCCAAAATTAGCCAATTGGTAGCACAACCTGCTGGCTATAACTTCTAAGAAGTCCATTTTATAGGCTTGTTTCTTGGTAACTGTCTTGAGACAAAAAATCGTTGCCAACTGGAAGTCATGAACATTGGTATCCTCATCAAGGCCAAAAATGAAGGCCAACATGGAACACACGTCTTCAAGAATCTTCATAGCAACATAAACAATCACTACAAAAACTTATCAAAATGATGTAAATCAAAATCAACATTAAACCCCTCAAAAAACATCAAAAACACCCAACATATAAGAAAACTTGTCAAAACTCAGTTGCAACACAATGGTGATTTTAGGGTGAAATCAAAGAAGAGCTCAAGTTCTCACTTAGAGCAAATAGCAAATGCAAAATAACAGTCTAACCCTCTTTCTGAGCTCAACTCCTTATATACCTTTTGAGGGAATAAAATATTAATTCCCCTTATTCCTCCATATTCTCCTCAAAATAATTTAAAAAAACATTTTATTGTGTGTAAAAGTCCCCTTATATCCCCTTGAGCCTAGCGCCACTTAACTGTACAACTTAAAGTACCTTTTATTAAATAATTAAATAAGTTGTCAAATAGAAATATAAAATAAAGTTACTTTTTTACAACTTCAAATAATTATTTAATCTATTTTCCCTTTACCAAACCAATTAAACTACGGGAAAACTTAGGAAAATAGGCTAATTTCTATCACACTTCTCATGCACGAGAAGGGGACATTACAAGTTATACTAGGAAGCTAATGCTATCTTCTTGAAACACACACAAATTATAAGAAGTTAATGTTATCTTCCTCACAAATCAATCTCAATTCAACCCCAACTTGAATCTTCCCTTTCCATCAAGTAGAGTACCCCAAGGTTTGAAGAGGAGAAGAGGCGAATAAAAGTTGGACTATGTAATGACACATTCACAATAGTTCTTCAAGAAGCCCAAAAGCTTCTCCTGGGTTCTTGGATTTTGAAGCAATTTCATCTTGTAGTAATTATATGGATCATCTTGCCTAAGGACTACAACAATTTATTATTTCTTCTTACTTTAAGTTTATTTGTTGCTTTCTTGGGTAGTGTTAGATCTAGATTGCTTTTTTCATTTACTGTAGTAGATTAGAAGTTTCATTTACTTTCAAGTGCATTTTAAAATAAAAAATGACAAAAAAACATACCATAGAATGCATGGAAAATTCATATAGTTAATTATCTCACACTTCATTTCAGAAAAGCAAAAAAAAAAAGATTTGCTTCATTTATTGCATGCATATAGATTAAGCCTTCATAGAACAGAAAAAAGCAAAGCAAAAAAAGAAAAGAAAATCCTTGATTCTACCAGAAGGCATACAACAAGGGTCAACAAGTCATCTAAACAAAATCCTCCTCTTCCTTTAGATTTGGATTTCACATCCTCACCTTCCTTGGCCTCCTCATTCTAGGTTGGTTCTAGGGAACTTCCCTTTCCTCTAAGGCAAGTGTGGTCACCTTTCTTTCTTGATAATTTACAATTACCTTGATTGAGTTTCTCCTTAACTCAGTTTCTCCTTAACTCTCATAGCATATCGATATGCTTCATCAATTATATTTATTTTGATTAGGGATAGCTCATCGTGAATTTGTAGCCACAACTCATTGAGGTATCTAACAAAAACATGCTCACCATATTCTCGTAGATCTACCTAGGTTTGCAAACTCATAATTTTTTCTTAAGTATTCTAGTACAAACAACTCCCTTTGTTTCAAGTTTTAAAACTATTTGAACAATCTTTGTTGTTAATCTATAGGTATATTTTCCTTATCTTCTCCAATTATTTTGGAGGTTATCCCACCATAAGGCAGAGTGAGACTTCACCTTTGTTACTGTACACTTTACTCTCCTTGGATACTCTACATGGATTTTCCATGTCAAAATATTTCCCTAATTCTTGTAGCTAATTGATGAACAAATCAAGATTTAAATCACCTTTAAAATTTCAAACCTCAGTGTTAACTCTAGTCCCTTGTTTTGATATAGCTTGAATTGACCTATCCATGGAATTTACTCTTCTATTTGTTGTATTTCTATCCAAACCTCGAAACTCTCTCAATTCCCACCAACCCACCCACCCCTTCTAATAAACAAAAACCTCACTCAAAAAAAAATAAATTGTTATTCTAAAATTAAACAACCCTCAATTAATCCACTACAACAATCACATTTTATTTTTATTTTTTCTTAAAATATCTCAACCCCTGCAATTAATAGGAAAAGTTGACCGTTATACAAGAAGCATCGTAAAACTAGGAAAATAAAAATATCAAAACATATTCAAATTGAAAATCCTATTTCATTTGCCGATGATGGCATGGTTCGGTGGTTAAGTCGCTCAGGATGTAGTGGCGGCCACTAGAGTTCAAACCCCCGCTGGGCCAACGAGCTCGCAAGGCTTTACGCCTTCGCTGGGCCAATGAGCTCGCGGGTTTGAAGTGTTCTTCCTAGGGGATGAGGTCCCCCAGTTGTGGCCTCACCGGTTCATTGCTCCGGGCAAAAGCATTCGCGTGGAGTCGGAGGGCGTGTCGCACCAACGTCGCCGGTCACATTAAAAAGTTTACCAGGCGCATATTAAAAAAAAAAAATCCTATTTCATTAATACCAAATTCTGATCTTTCCTAGATTTATAACTAGCATTTGCTCCTGACAGAGGTGCAATAGCTACGCTGATAGAAAATGATATGTAAGTTAATATGCTAGAGAGTAGAATTCAATTAGTATATTAAAGATACATTATTTTTATTTACCATTTTTTGTGTATAAAGTAATTTTATAATCAATCAAAGGAATTTTTTGAAATCACTTCAATTTTGTTTGGAATGCGATCCCCAATTTCCTTTGCTTCTATTAGATGAGCCTATAATGAGTTTGCACTTATATCATAAAGGAATGCTTGCTTTTATTCTAAAGGTGTATATTGAAAACAATAGGATGTTAGTTTGTGTTAAGCAATGGAAACAAAGACAAGGAAATCTATTCTTAGTAATGTGGACAAATTTCTTGATGTATTGGTACACAATAGTCAAAACATCCACCTATACATCTAGAAGGTGTGAATTTATTAGGTTAATTTTTTTCTTTTCTAAAGCATATATTATGAAGATGATAAGAAAATAATATATTGAAAGGTTATCTACAAAATGTTGCATTCAAATTTACATTCTCAAAATTGTTATAGTGATTCACTTCTTTCATTGTTATCTTGGAGGCGTTGTATGGAAAAAAGTAGGCAAATATCATGCAATTTTTTAGAGAATATCTAGAGCCTTGTGAAACCAAATCTTATGATAGGAAGACAAGTCCCTAATATTTTATCAAGGCCACGGATCACTATCCTTCAGATTACACATTAAATCGAAATAAAACTATATAATCTACGTAATACAATTAAAATAATATTTAGTAATGTAAATAAAAAATTGGACTCTAGATTCTTTAGAGAACATGGTTGAATATGACCTAGAAAACTTTATATGACCTAATTTTATAAGATATTTATATGAAAAGAAAATTATTACCTGATTTAATAAGAAATTTGGTTGCTAATTGGAATGAGGACTCTTTCTACTCAAATCAACCAATGTAATAGTTGAATATATTTAGTTTAGTTTACTAGGAGACCAAACAATAGACTAGGTGTAGGATTACAAAGGGAAGGCCAACACATATGCAGGTATAGTCCATAATGCCTGCAATTTCAAGATAATTACAAATCACATCAAATAAAATATTATCAGATAAAAATACATTTTTTGGCACATTTTTTTAACGGCGTGAGACAAAACACACAAAACTATCCAACGAGTTTAAAAAACTTCATAGCTTGAAATAATGTTTTTCTTCCACTGCACTACTATTAAATCTATGTTCTATATACAATCGTATGAACCATATGCCAATTTCTCATTTATTGGGAAAAATTACTTACTCTCTAATGTTTAATAGTGTGAGTTTTGGGGCAGCAGGAGACACACAATATGTATACAATAGTAGAGAGCTATATTTTTATACTAAATCTAACTTTATTCTTTCCTTTATAGTAAGAAGCTAAATATTGATGATGGATCACATATTACATCCTTTCATTTTAAAAAAAAAAATTAATGGAAATAGATTTACGATTTAATGTGTTTTATTATGCATACAAATATATTCTTCTTAATCTAATACATTTATTTATTGTACTCTCTAATATGTTATACTTAACAATATAATTTCCTATCAGGGTGCAAGTGCTAGTTAAATAGTAAGTTAATTTCGACAACATGGTCTTGTCCTCGATGATGGTGCCCCCAGTTCAATGTTTATTAATAGTAAGTTTATTTTTCTATTAGTAGTAAGTTTATCTCAACAACTTCCTCACTTATCATATGTAAAAGATTATACATCGTTAACATCTTTCCGCATGGGTAGCCAATTTTTTTTGTTTTTTATTTCTCACAAATGTATTAAATAGTAAACTTGTTTCAATTTCTAATCAATATCTCATTGCTCAAACTTTGCTATTATTGCGTACACATACTCTATGGCTTTTCTCTTGTTTCTAGGGTCTACTCAAGGTTTTTTGTATGGAGTTAATGTGATCATTGAACCATTTTTTAAAAAGGGGCAATTTTGTGTAAAATTTTCTTGGACTTGGACAATGATGATGATGAACTATTTTATTGATTAATGAAAAAATTGACCACATTATTTTAAAAATTTGGAGGTAGGGAACTTGTCTATGGGACCCTTACTCCCATGCTAGTCGCTCTATAGTTCTTCCACCATGTATAAAAGTTTGCAACATAAGACTTGCAAGCCACAAATAAGGTACACTAATTTTCTCCCTTCCCATGGATAGTGAGGATTTTAACCATGATTGTGTATAAATAGAAGTTTTGTTTGATAAGGAGGATGATGGTAGAGGTGAGTGGACCCTTAACAAGGTCTCAAGTTACAAATGTTTTCAAAGAGGGCAACTATAGTGTCAACACCACTCATCCAAGCTTCGTATGTAGGTATTTCTGAATAAACACATAAAAGTTGCAACAATTGTGCTTTCATTCCCAACAAGAAAACAATGCATTGTTCTTTTGATCTCCAAAATTCACTTTAAAGTTATCAATCTCCATGTTTGTTGTCTATTTGCTTGATTTATCTTAATTTAATCTTTTCTAGATTGGTGTCTACTCAAGTTGGATGTCCAAGCTTCACAGAAGTGTGCAAAGCAAGTTGGAAATGTTCTAGGTTCAATCTTTATTTTCTTTTAATTCTTGGAGAATAACTATTGTACATGGAAATGTAGTGGTCCCAACTGTTTAGGACCCACGTTTGGAGTCAGGGGCTCCTTCCCCTCTATTGTTTTCTTCTCCTTGTATCCCCTTTTGTTTGCATGCCTTGGGGAATGAGGTTGTGTCTTGCGTTGGTCTAGTGGCTATTGGTTCTTTGTAGGTTGCATCTTAGTGTTCTGAAGGTGTTGCTACTCTAACCCTCACACCTGTTAAGGAGGCACAATTTAGTGGCATAGCCCTTCTGGGTTCTTGTGTTTAGTAGTCTAAGAATAAATCTTGGGTCGTTGTTTCTAAGGATCAATATATGTCTATGCCGCTATCCTTTGTGCCAACGGATGTGAATCAGGGTCTTTCTCTTGAGATTCCTAATTCGATTGTTGACAAAGCGACCTTGCGGTATAAGAACACTCTCATTGGGTGTTTTTTAGGGTTAAGGCCTAACATTGATGCCTTTAGGAGATGGGCCACTAGAAATTTGTCTCGTTGTGGTCATTTGAAAATTGTAGCCATGGAGAAGGGCTTTTTTTTATTTCTTTTTCAAGCCATGAAGATTGTGTTGAAATTAGCATATGCCTGGCCACTCCACTTCTAGATGCTTGGTCAATAGAAAGTTGCAATAGAATGAAAAGAAGAAAGTTCACTCAATGCATGGTCTTCCTTAGGGAGAAGGGATGCCTCTTCAGGATATTATTGTTGCAAATAATGTCTTTGGGGAGCAATTTTTGAGGCAAAATGAATAGTTCATTCTCTTGGGAACAAGTTGCGATGTGAGGAGCTTTAAACTGAACCTGTTGGTAGCCCCTCTTGCTTGCTACAACTCTCTGTTAGAAATGAAAGTGCAAACCACACAGCAAAAATCTAACCTTATTTATGTCCTCTAAACAATGTAGAATCAATAGAGATTGCAAAGGAAATAAAACCCACTACACAAAAATAACATACATTAAGAAGTGAACACATAACACAGTATGTAACATGGAGAAAACCCTTTCAGGTTAAAAAACTCCACTAAGAAAAGAGGCTCCAAGTTGTATTATCTTCAAATATGAGATTACAATACATGCACTTCCTCTCCTTCTTCAATACTCAATCCATCGGTGCCTGTTACTCTCAACTCTGCTAAAAATGTAGTACAAATATCCTTATAGAAGGGGGTTGCCTTCTAGGGAAAGAAAATCAACATAATATCAACCATCAGATCTGTGACCTAATAACGAACAGTCCAGATTTAGAATGATAAAATATAAATAAAATGAGGTTTTGGGGGTGTTGCCCCCGAACCCTCGTAGGGGCCGAGCCCCCTCGCAGATGAATTAGCATTGGGGATCGGCTATAAACATGTGGCTCAAACAAGATCACTGCTAGTGAAACCTTTCATCCCTTATAGGTAATTTACAAACAATATTAGGAGTAATTAATTACATAAGATTTACAAGGTTGATGGCACCTTAATCCTAACATTCTCCCACTTGACATTATACATTGTAAATACCCATAGTAAAACCATAAAATAATCAGGCACTAGAAGCAAGGCCCATGGCCTCTCTGCACCAAACAAATTTCTCTGTGCTCACAGGCTTGGTCAAAGCATCTGCAACATTCTCTTGAGTGTCTACCTTCTTCAGCTCAATCTGTCCGCTTGCAACCATTTCTCAAATAAAGCGATACTATACATCAACATGTTTAGTCCGAGCATGATACATAGGATTCTTGGCTAAACAAATAGCACTCTGGCTATCACAACTAATCTAAATGATCTTGCAATCAAAACCAGTACCTATACACAATCTCCTTAACCAAACTGCCTCCTTAGAGACATGGGTAGCACCCATATACATTGCTTGGTGGTGGACAAAGCAACCATGGGCTTCCTTTTACTTATCCAACTCACTGCTCTGCCAAACGAAGTAAACACATAGCCACTAGGGGACCTTCGACTATCTAAGTCACCTACCCAATTTGCATCAACACATCCCTGTATGTCCAAAGTTTTGTCAACACTATCAGAGTACCAGAATAAACCAAATAGTAATCAGGACTACCTGCTGGATATTTAAACACCCTCTTTGCATAATTCCAATGGTGTCTACTGTTGGGACAAAACTGTGATTAGAAATTTTAAGGTTGTGGTTGAATTCTTGGTGGGTATTTCAGTTTATTCCTTGTGTCAATCCGGGACGTAAGACTTGTGAAAGGCGTAACAACTATTTTCTTAAGGGTTGAGAGCAGTAAATTAAGTGGAAATGAAATGCACCTACAAATCCTAGAAATCTTTTAAAGTGGAAATTAATAATTAACTTTGTTCTATTAGGCGACATGAACTGCTACATGAACAGAGCGACAGGAACTGCTGCACGAATAGATCAAGACTGTTCTATTTATAATAGCAACATCAACTTTGTCTCATAATAGATTTTAATCTACCCAACAAAGATGGCTAGAAAATACTTGAATTCACCCCGCATGGATAGGTTAATAGAACACCAACAAAGTAAAAGTACCATATCTAAGAGAACTACACACATCAAATAAATGTTCTTTTGGTAAAGGAGTGAAACCGAAATTGTAATAGTCCAGTATCTTTAAATGATGCACATTACCGATTACAATCATATATGAATTAATCCTTATTCTATTCAAACCACACTGCTTAAATAATAAAATGCAGAAATAAAGATTCACCAAGCTTATGCATAGTGGGTCCTCCTCCTGATTGCGCGGTGAATTGAGATGCTTAGAACAATATAAGAATTCTCAGTAATTCGATGCAAAACTAAGGACTATGTATATTATATTCATTTCATAGCAGTACATAAATATTGAGTATTTTATAGTCGATATTGGTTATGTGGCCTACGACCAATAACTTCGATAGAAGTCTGAGTAAATATCAATTGATAAAAACAAACAAACTTTCAACAATGTCTAAAATTATTACAGAGTTTATATTTTGGCCGTTGGCCTATAATAATCATAACCAAAAAGGATTTCAAAAAGATCCCAAAAGATTTGACAAGATCTCCCTATCACCGCTCCCCTCCATGTCAAGCTACAAGACTTCCTGTTCATCCAATTCCAACTAATTAGATTAATTTCCTCATAAATGGATAACTAGAGCATATTTTATTCTCCTAAAACATACTAAATAACTTTTTAATATATAAGCTAATAATGGCAAAATAAGGGATTAAGTTGGAATTTAAAGAGATTGGTAGGGCATGAAAAAGGTTTTAGAGATAAAGAAGTTCAAACAGGTTTTTAACCTATCATCTACAAGGGTTAGACATAAATTTGCTCAAAACTCCCACTGCTTGGGCAATATCGGGTCTAGTGCAAACCATTGCATACATCAAACTCCTTACAACACTAACATACGACACATTAGACATATCCTCTAAATCATCCTCATTGTTTGGACACATATCTAATGAAAGCTTAGTACCAATGGGTAAAGGAACTCTAACTGGGTTACAATCATGCATACTAAATCTCTGCAAAATGGTGTTCACATACTTACTTTGAGATAACCAAAGTTTTATGTTACCTCTATTCCTTTTGATCTCCATCCCCAACAAGATCCTTCATTTCAAATGCACCTGAAAGTTGGGCTTTCAACTCACTGATCATACCCTTAGTATTGCTAAAAAATAACATGTCATTAACATACAATGCAATGATCATAATAGAATCATCAATACAATGAATGTATACACAGTGATCCTCCTCACTTGTAAAAAACCCCAATTTCAACAAAGACGAATCAAATTTTTGGTACCACATTCTGGGGGATTGATTTAGACATAAAGAGACCTCTTCAATCTACAAAACCAATGTTCTTTCCCTTTTACCTCAAAACCTGTAGGTTGTTGCATATAAATTTCTTCATCAAGATCTCCATGGAAGAATGCAGTCTTAACATTCATTTGCTCTATTTCCCAATCAAGAGCTGCAACAATGGATAAGAGAAATCTAATAGAAGTTAATTTAGCAACATGAGAGAAAATTTCACCAAAATCAACTCCCTCTCTCTAGGAGTAGGCCTTGGCTACTAGTCTAGCCTTGTACTTCTCCACTGAACCGTCTGCTCCAAACTTCTTCTTAAAGACCCACTTGCAACCTATGGCCTTTCTTCCTTTGAGAAAATGAACAAAATCCCAAGTGTTGCAAGATTCTAAAGCCATAATCTCCTCCTGCATGGCTAACTGCCAATCTAACTATAATCTGCATGAATAGCTTCCCTGTAGGATCTAGGCTCATTGTCAGTACTCAATAAAGCAAATACACAATAGAAATTTGGTGGGCTATACTTATGAACTGGGTTTCGTTGTCTTGTGGATCTTCTCAGAGGTGAAGTAAGAGACTCTTCATGTTCTTCTACATGCTCATATGTATCAACTTCTTCTGTTACAACATATTCTTCCTCATCAGAACTTTCACTTGAGTCTTCTTCTGCTTCTTCACCCCCCAATCCATCATTTTGTTCTTCATTAGGTGCATCTTCATGCTCTAATTTAAATTGCACTCTCTTCACCTTTTCTTCTTTTCTTTTAGTTGTTCAAGTTTTGAAATAACACTAAGATCCCTAAAAATAACATCTCTAGAATAGACAATCTTTCGGGTTGGTAAATTCCAAAGCTTATAACCTTTTACATTATCACCATATCTAATGAAAATACAGTTTTCAGCTTTTGGATCCAACTCAGTACGTTTTTATCTGGGCACATGAACATAATCCTGATAGCCAAATACTCTTAAATGTGAAACAAAAGGTTTCTTTCCTGTCTAAATTTCATAAGGAGTTGAAACAAGAGCTTTACACAGAGATCTATTTAATCAAGTAGTTTGCAGTACACACAACTTCTACCCAAAAGCATTTATTCAATCGTGATTCACTCAACATAATTCTAGTTCTTTTCATTATTGTTCAATTCATCCTTTCTGCCACTCCATTTTGTTGTGGAGTATACGGAGTAGTTTTCTGTCTAACAATACCTGCATGCTTACATAATTCATCAAACTCCTTAGAATAGTATTCCCCTCCATTGTCAAATCTCAAAACCTTTATCTTATAATTTGATTGCTTTTCGACTAAAGTTTTAAATTCCTTAAACTTAGTGAAAACTTTAGATCTGTGACGCATAAAATAATTCCAGCTAAACCTTGAGACATCATCAATGAAGGATACAAAATATCTAGATTTTCCAATTGATTCAACATCCACTCGACCTAAAACATCCGAATGAATAAGTTCCAATTTATCATTAGATTTATTACTGCCTAAAGGAAATGGAGACCTATTATGTTTTCCAAACACACAATGTTCATAGAATTTGAAACTCTCATCAGAATAGAATAAACCGTCTAACAATTTTTATTCAAAATGGTCTTTAAACGAGACTGACTTATGTGGCCCAATCTATGGTGCCACAACATACATGTATTTTCAATATTAGCCTTAGATGCATAAGAGGCATTACAAATAGTAGTGGCTTCTAGCTTAAACAAAGTTCCTAAGCTTTTCCCCTTCGCTACCACCAAGTTTTCTCTCACCAATCTGCAACCATTCTTATCAAATGTCACATGCATTCCTAAATCATTTAACTTTGAAAAAGAAATCAAATTTCTAGCCAATCCAAAAACATGCAAAACAATAGGGAGGGTTTTAATTCTCAAATCACTAAAGCACAAGATTACCTTCCCTCGTCCAATAATAGGACATGTAGAGTTATCCCAGAGGTGCACATTTCCTCCATCATACTCTTTGTATGTGGAAAACCATTTTTTATGTGGAGTCATGTGGTATGAGCACCCTGAGTCAACCAACCAATGATCATGAGAAACAACATTACATGAAGAAAGTAAAACCTCATCACCTTCATTCAAAGATGTATCAGTTGCGGAATCCCATTGTTTCTTTGGGTTTCTACATTCCTTTTCACATGTCATCGCTTTCCACAGTTTTGACACTTGACTTTGTTCTTCTTTCCAGGAGTCTTAGAATGACCGCTAGACTTGTCTTTATATCCCTTTCGATCTCCTTTTGGTCCTCTTTCCATAGACCTTCCCCTGACACTGAGAACATCCCCTGAACTATATGAACTTTTCTTCTTCAATTCATGTGACAACAAAACTAAAACAAGAGCATCTAACTTCAGATCTATGAGGTTAGTAGTGATAGCCAAAATAATATTCTCCCATGACTCAAGCAAAGAACAAAGAAGCAATATACATTTATCTTCCTCATTCACCTCAACATCTACAGATGCTAGTTGACTCAATAACAAATTAAACGAATTCAAATGCTTTTCAACCAATTCACCCTCTTTCATTTTCATGGAAAATAAATTACGCTTTAAATAAATCTTATTTACCATACTCTTGGCTTGGTAGATCTCACCTAGACGCTTCCAAAAGTTGTGTGTAAAATTCTCTCGCAACATTCAGTAGAACAGAATCTGCAAGACACAACCATATTGTACCTCATTCCTTTTATCTAGTCTTTCCTACTCATCAAGAGCAACATCATCAAGTTTCTTCTTTTTCATAACATCCAACCACTGGTTTCTTTCTTCTAGCAAATCCTCCATTTTTAGCTTCCACAATTCGTAACCCGTGCCATTGAACTTTTCAATGTCCAATCAAGAGGTAGAAACAACAGTGGATGAAGCCATGATAGACACAAGAACTGCAAACAAACAACAACCAAATCTCCCATTGCAGCTAAAAAACCTTCAGACTACCATCTAAGAATTAAAACTAGCTAAACTCTGATACCAAATGTTAGAAATGAAGGTGCAAACCACACAATGGAAATCTAATACAAACCTTATTTATGTCCTCTAAACAATGCAGAATCGATGGAGATTGCAACAGAAATAAAACCCACTACACAGAAATAAAATGCATTTAGAACTGAACACATAACACAGTATGTAATGTGGAGAAAACACTTTCAGGTAAAAAAAACTCCACCAAGAAAAGAGGCTCCAAGTTGTATTACCTTCAAATATGAGATTACAATATATGCATTTCCTCTCATTTTTCTGTCTTCAATCCAGCAGTGCATGTTACTCTCAACTCTGATAAAAATGTAGTACAAATATCTTTATAAAAGAGGGTTGCCTTCTAAGGAAAGAAAATCGACATAATATCAACCATCATATATGTGACCTAATGACAAACAAACCATATTTACAATGATAAAATATAAATAAAATGAGGTTTCGGGGGTGATGTCCCTGAACCCCCACCGGGACGCGTGTCCATCAAACCCTCCGCCAGGGGGATGATCCCCCTGGACCCTTCACAAGGGGGGACCCTCTGTCATGGATGAATTAGTGTCGGGGACCGGATATAAACACATAGATGAAATAAGATCATTGCTGGTGAAACCTTTCGTCCCTTATGGGTGATTTACAAACAATATTAGGAGTAATTAATTACATAGGATTTACAAGGTTGATGACACCTTAATCCTAATACACTCACCCGATGAAATTTATCCTTTAAGGGAGAACGAGATTTGAAACATGAAGATGAACTGTTTTGATCACACTATGGTTCCTCTTGAGGTTAGGTTGATCTTAGTAGTTGGGTGTCCTAACCGGTTTAAAGCAACCTAAGAGTCTCTTTTGAGGGTTCCAAAGGAAAAGTTCAAAGTTTTATGGAACATTTCAGCTTCAAGACACCTTGAGTCTTTAGATTCTTTAGTTTTTTCTTGAACCTTGTCGAGATTAGCTGCTTGAGTTATTTGTGCTCAGAATCTTTGTTTGGCTTGTTGATTTTATGTTGTTGTATTGCAATCTTTGTGCTACTTGTTCCATGTTATATTTTTGGCTTATTTGTCCCATCTTTCTAGCTTTGTAAAAAGGGTTAGGGCCCTTTCAAAAACCCCACCTTTACCCGTATAAAAGAAAATAAAAAGACTATTGTACATGTCAACATGGTGATTGTTTTGTGTGTGAGTGCTCATGCTTGCTTTGTGTGTGTTAGTAAACATATTTGTCACTTCACAAATAGATAATAAAACCGTGACCCACCCAATGGAATCTGACAAAAACTATTTACAACAATTGGATACATCACCAACTGAATGACGATCTTCCTCTGTGTTGAGAGGGGCAACTCCCTCATGTGATTTATTTAGGCTTTAGGGTATGCTTTTAACCAAAAAGCAGGAAAGGGAACCATAGAAAAACAAAAGAATGGAAGGAAACCCTAGGTGTGAGACATAGGAAAAACACCCATGCTTTCCCAAGAAAGGTTTAGAATGAAAAATGAACAAAAACCAATGACACAAAGTTCACAAATTTCATGCTCATGAACAATAAATAGTAGAAGAAATAACCATCATTGCCCAACAAGCAAATAGGTTACACATTGGACATACAAAAAATGTGCAACCACTCAGAACACAAGGTTTCTATGTGAAATCAATGTAGCCTAATGTATCAAGGAAACCATTGAAGAGCAGTTACAGACCAACATATGAAAACCTGTAACTAATGAAAGAACAAAAAAGACACAAAGTTATGCAACACTCCTTCTATTCTTCAATTAAACAAGAGTTCATAGCCTCTCTAAAACCTCTGTACAAATGATTGTGCTGGAAAATGAACAACATTGATGAAGTTTTCAGAAAAAGAAAAACCTTCCCCTGACTCCCATAGTTAGAAGTTGAAAAAGAAGATACCCCCCTCTTATAACAGAAAATTATCAAATTTATAATCTTTTCCACCCCAGTAACTGCTTTTAAAAGATTAATCACAAATAATGAAACAATCTCCTCATTTTCCTGAGCACAAAATATTTTAACTCATTAATGAGTTAAAACATTATAAAATAACTTTATATTAAAAGTACTCTTCAGTTTAAATTTGACTAGTGAGAGCCCATCATTGCATCCTTCATAGGCTATAGGTGTGAGGTTGATGAAATAGTTTCACTTCACGCTGTAGGCCTGAGAGTTCTTCTCTCGTTTGTAAATAATCACTTTTATCTAAGATCAGTTCTTTGGTCAGAGAAGTGAGATTTCCCTCTATCTAGGTAATGTCTCAAGCTTTTTCTCAACCTTTTTAACATCTACTTTTAGATTTATAATGCAATTTCTTAGCATGTGAATATCCTCTTGTATTTTAGAAATGATAATTTTGTTAGGATGCATCACTTTTGTCTCAGTAGAATAATTTGAACACCTACCTTCCTTTTCTTCTTTAACATCTTCAATTTTCTTTTCAATGCTCGCAAGTTGTTGTGCATGCAGTTGAAGTTCAGATCTCCTCAATTCATCAATACATAAAACTCATTCTGCAACTCTACTTTCTCCATATTAATCTTTTGTTGTTTGTATAACGCTTCATAAAGGATTCCTTGAAGAATACCCTTGTGATCATTTGTTGTTTTTAAGTGTTTGAATCAGAACCTTCGTAGTTTCAATGCAATAATCTGGTTGTTTTATTTCATTCAGTTGCCTCCTTTTATTTGCATATGATTGCAATGCTTCTTCAATATTTAAATTGTCTTGTTCATCTATATCGAGTGCCTTCCCATGATAAAGCATGTTGTTGATCACTTGTTAGTGGCAAAGGTTCACTAGACAGAGCTATTTACTCACTAAGTGGCTTGTCAACCAAACATGGAGTAAACAGAAATATAAGTAATAACTATAAAACATAAGATTCATACTAGAATTGCACAAAATAAAGCATTGTTTCTATTCATTGAATATTTCAGTATTACATCACAATATCATAATGTCGGGTCTTTGAATACAAAGTATTGAACCAATATATAACTAGCCAAGGTTGGTTGAGATACCAACCGTCGGCAATGACTACACAACTACCCAACTGTTGGGGTTATTTCTTGATAACACTCATAAACTAACTGTGCACAAGTATTATTTAATTCATTATTATTTACTTGGCCGAATATGACTACGACCGACTATGATTCCAACCAACTACATCATCCCCCCACAAAACAAGTCGTCTTCCAGACGACATTACAACCAAAAATGGGGTTGAGTGAACAAACAAGATGAACTACTAAGAAAAAGGGTGGTGTGGAGACGTCCTTGGATGGATTGAAGACATTGGGGTGGACGTTGGCGACCGCAGCTCCCGTAGTCTTCAGACCTGTTGTCCCTTCCCTGCAAGTTGCGCCTCCCAGTCCTATATGTCTTATACACGGCAAACATGGGTGATGGAAAGAGCTTATTGCTAAGTCCCACCATCTAAAACATGCCAAACACACCTGATGGTTGAGCTTATGCTATGACAACCGCCAAAGACACGCTTAAGGGAGGATAGCTCAAGATCCAACCCCACCTCTAGAGGACTTTGTATATAAAAGGATGTGCACTATCTCAAGAGATACACCATGTCGCCTTTCACAAAAGGGCTTTTGTATAAAAGGATATGCACTAGCTCAAGAGATATGTTATCCCGCCTTGTGCAGAGGGCTACTTTTGATTGCAATATAAATGAGGATGTGTACTCACGTTGAAGATACATCTCTCCTCATGGAGAGGGCACAATCATGCTTTGTTAGTATCAAAATCATCAAACATATATCATTATATATGCCCCCACCTTAAGTTGGTTGATGTCCTGTACTAATATCAAGCACATTAAGGTAGAGAGAAAACACACAAGGAGACGAGCTCTCACAAAGCCCATGCCCCCAAGGTGACATGTGCTTACGATCGCCGAATGTTCCCACAAACACATTGATATGATTTGCTAAGATAAACAACAAGAGAGGTTAGAAATCTTATTCTAAGATAATAACCAAATCAATTCATTAAAGTTATGAATAAAAAAAGTTATATCAAGGACCAAGGCTATATTGACGAGTTTGGAGTCGAGTATAACCGTTGGGATATACTGCATATACCTCAGAACCGAGTGTCGCGACAAGGTGAGATACCAATCAAAGTGTGCAAGAGCAAATTGAGTGGATTGTAAAATGTTAGTCACAAGAAATGCTATAAGATGACACATCACATGGAGTGATTCTACCAGTCAAGCGTCGGGTATATGTATATATCAACCCCATCTTCATGTATGGACTAGGTTCTTTTATGCTTTGCTTGTTGAAGGGAAACACGGTCCATATCAATATTTGTTTGTTTTCGTCATCCGCCGACTAGGTAGGATCCCTGAAGAAGGTAAACAATAAAATGAGAGAGGAGACAAAGTGCCTTAGGAACATCACATAGGTGTTTTTTTTTTGGAAAAGAGTTAGCCCACCCAACAACCACCTTTCAATGAGCTATGCAATAGATGAAGGTCACCGTCACACAAATCAGCCCATAATGGCCTCTGAAGCAATACCATAGCATTTGGGCTAGATAAAGAGAACCATCTGCATTTCTGTTGCTGCAACTTGCATTCTTAGGGTTTTATAATTTTATTATACAAGAACATGCAGTATTTTAAATCTATGATGATGGCAGTCTCCTATTCTGCTCCAGCAAGTTATGTTCATGACTAATTCCAGCCTTCCAGGCATTCAATGAGGCAACTTGCAAAATTGGGAAGCTTGATCTGCAGTTAAAATTGAGAGAAAGGTAACTTGCATCTATTACCTGGATTGGCATTACCCCTTTTACCATATATCTAGGCAATGGAAATACAAGTTAAAGATTTTGAGGCACTACGGTTAGACAATGAGACATATTGTAGCTGTAGTTGTATGGGAAGAGGTAGAGTCACATGAGATCCATATATAAGGCAGTTATATAACCATGCAGAACTGTTCATTGGAGAAGAGACAACATCTAGGAGGTTTGGCTATGCAGACATTGCTAAACATGATCATCACAGGTTCTAAGCTTAATAAGAAAGCATTTGTGCAAGCTAATTTTATATTGAAATCTCTCTGCTCGGGGCTTGTCTTTTAGTTTCGGAGAACATATCCTTGATGGTCACAAGTAGATCTGCTGCAGTAGTTAACACTCTCCAGAGAATTCGTGTCTTAGAATTTGTCACCTTTGATAAAGATTGCTCTGTGTTACACCCTTAGCTTTTTTTGTTGACCATAAGGAAAATCTGAAGCAATATTAACCATGGAATACTTGAAGTTGAAAAGTAAGCGCTTCTGAAACAAACTATCTGAAATATTATCTAATTATTTTCACACAGTTTGTATCAGAAGCTCTCTCTTTTCAAGACGAATGTAGAAACTTAAAATATTTAGCATGTAATGCTTTATATTCATTTGCAGTAAAAACAGATATCCCAGACAGCAATTTATTCAATCTCCCCTTCGTCCCTATGTTTGTCACCTCAATAAGAAAATGCTTCATCATATTGCAATAACAGAAGTTTAAGAAGTTTCAGGCATAAAATAGAAGTTCTCACTGTTTTCAGGAATCAGAGAAAACATCGCGCACACTTTCCAATACAGGAACACTATATATGTACTTCCAAAAGTTCAAAGAAAATATCATAACAGGTAATCCGGAATTATACCTATCCACAATATATATCTCTTTTGAAACAATTCTAAGAGATCGTTTCATTTAAATAAAAACCTAAGAATCAATAGCATGCATTCTCAATTAAATAATAAGCCCAGCATTTCATAATCTTATGAACTGAATACAGATAAGCAGTGAACATGGTCTCAAATGGAACTAGCGGATGCAGCACACCATAGGTTCAATAAGGCATCTATATATTATTCATGAGGAGAACACATTTCATCGTTCAGTCTCAACCTTTGAAGTATCCTTATGCAGATTAGCCATTAAGCATTGCATTAAATTTTCAGCTGTTTAAGTTCTCAGTAGATTCACAATTGTCAGAAATCATCACATTATTTTTGTATAAAGACACAAAGACACCCTTTAGCTTGGATTTGCATAAAAATAGAATAGAGTAACAGCTGTAGCTGATGACATGTTTTCTGTGGCCACTTAAGCTGCTTGTTCATGCTAATATCCACATCCAATCCATACAGGAGGGCCATCAAAACGCAGACTCATAGAACTGAGTTTGCTTTTAACGTTCTGCTCCATCCTCTTCAAGAGAGAGAGAGAGAGATTGCATGCTAATGAAGATATTAATTTTGCACCAACTATGGTCAGATGTCAATTACAATCATTCATATGATAAAACATTTGAATCTTTCAATTGAAGTGTGAGATGCAAACTCGAGCCTTCAGGTATGCCTAAAGGAGGATTAGTACAACATGTATTATCAACTCCAAACAATTCCCAGTCCTTAATCCCACATCTTTCCAAAGCAGAATTTAATCTTTGTGCTTCATTTTTAGAAGGCCAGCTTCCATCTGGAGTGACAAGAACTGCCCCTCTATAAGATTGCCCTGCTGCCTGAGCAGCCCCACCGTAATAGAACAAGCCCCAGCTTAAATCATCTGTGACATCTACAATTCTCCAAAACTCTCTAGAGACAACTCCATTATCTAAAACAGTGAATATAAAAGTTCCAGGAATAGCTTCCCTTTTAACCCTGTACCGCCTTCGTCTCCAAACCAATTTCCCATCCAAGGTCTTGACTTGAAATACTGGCTCATACCAAAATGTCCGTTTTGCTTTACCCCGGTAGAAAAGTTGATATTGACAAGGAAACTGATCATATGCAGGATTTTGGCCAGCTACCACGCGCCAGCTTGATTTTAATTTCCCTAACCATCCAACAAAAAGGTCTTCTGCAACCTCGTGGCTCAGAGGACTCCCTCTGAAAAAGGAAAGAGGTTGAACATTGGGTTTCACTGGGATTTCAGCATTTAAGCCAAGACAGTTGTGCTTTTGCAAAACACATAGAGAAAAGGCTTCGAATTTGGGGCTCTCATGTGATGCAATGCAACGATAACTGCATACCTGATCAGTTGGAGCACACTTATTGAGACAAACAAGAGCTTTTCTGCAGTTGGGATCTAGAAGACAATCTACCACTTGAGGACCACAGTTCTTTATCATACAAGAGAGAGTTGAGAATCCTTTTGCACGCAAGTTTTGCAATATTGGCACTGGCTTTACATATGAATTGATCAGTAAAAGTAGCGAGAACCAAATGTCATCACTGTTGTGACGACTCCATGCATCTTGTACAGTTCTTAATACTTCTAGAGACTCTTTAATCTCTTTTCCTTGCACCAAATAGAGAAATTTCTCAATCATGGTCTGATTACTATTTGAGACCTTTAGTCCTCCTAACTTGTTTTGAAGAGCAGGGCAGCAATCAAAACAGACAACGGTAGGAATCATTTCAGTGTTTTGCAAAACCCCCTTGACAGAATCTTCATGCTGAACACTAATTATGATCAAAATATCAGTTTGAGCTAGAACCAGCTTGGCCTCTTTTTCTTGTTTAGTCAAAATATTCTCTGTAATCACAAGTAATTCGTATCCTTCGTCTATCCATTTCAGTTTTGCTGCCTGTAAATGAACACCCATTAACATAAACCCCCATCTACACATTATTTTAGTACTATTTACAGGAAAAACACGATCTCCAAGAACTAACACACTCACATTAGGCAGAAAAAAGCAGCACTATAATGCCCCATCTACACATTCTACTTTTACTCAGGAAACCTCCAATCTCCTACACTGACACATTCACTTTAACAGAAAAATCCAGCACAATAATTCCCCCATCCACACATTCTACGACTCCTACCTTCAAGAAACACACAATTTCCTACACTAACACATTCACTTTAGGAAGACAAATCCAGCACAATAATGCCCCTATCCACACATTTTACGACTCCTACTTTGAGGAAACCCACAATCTCCTACACTAACAAATTTCAATTTAAGCAAAAAAATACAACACAATAATGCCCTTATCCACACATTCTACTATTCCTACTTTCAGAAAAACCACAATCTCCTACATTAACACATTCACTTTAGCAGAAAAAATAAAGAATTATAATGCCTCCATCCACCCATTTTAATGATACTAAAACCACAATCGCCTACACCGTCTAACACATTCACTTAAAGCAGAAAAAATACAGCACTGAAATTAGAATTGAGAATTGAGTTTAGAGCGGCGTACTGTGTGGATCATAACATCTTCCCATAGGGCATTCTTCAATGGACTGGTACCCTCGCCTCCAACAATTGCAACAAGCTTTGCCACTGCTTTGGTGGAGACCGCTTCTTGACTATCCACCGTGTCTGCCACAGCTGAAATGGGATTGCACTTGAAATTTGTGTTGAACTTAATTATGGGTGGCGCTGTGCTGAACTTTAAAATGGGTGAGTTTGTGCTGAACTTCACAATAGGTGAGATTAAAGTGAAAGAAGAAAAGAAAATAGGTCCCCTTCTTGGATGACTCCTCCCATACTTGACAAGCTTCAATTGACTCTCTGAACAACTCCTATGATGTCTGTAATCAATGTTCAGTTTGGCTTCCATTACAATTTCAGCAATTGGAAGGAGCAACAGGATGTTGGGATAGCATTCCCACAATTTTGACTTTCATTATGGAAACCGAGAAACATCAAGAAGCCACGGGGTGTCCATCTTGACCATACAATAACTGTGATATGTTTAAAATCCGTTGTGTTGGGAATCACTATTCTTACCTTGAAAAGAGGAATTCTGTAAGAGCTGTCATCTACCTTGTGCAAACTCCCTTGTTTTTTTTTATTATTAATAAATACGTCTATTTTACTTTTTTTTATAATTAATTTATGATTCGGTTTTGGTAGAGTTTAGGATTTTTGTTTGTCCTTTCTAGTTTTCTTATGTGATAATTAGGAGTTCTGTCATTAAAAATACTTTTAATCCCATTTCAGTGGATTAAGACTCTTAATATGGCTTTTGTCTTGCTTTCAACAATTTTTGTTGTGAATAGTGGTGAAGATGGTTTTCAAGAGAACTCAACAATTCATTTATAATGATACAATTCATTTACAATGATTACAATGAGGTAACAATACTAATACATTTATAAATGTTTCTCTTTCTATTGATATTGTTGATTATGTATGTTTGTGGTATGAAAACTATAGTTTAATTGCTTATTATGTCAAACATATCCCCTCATTGACTACCTAGTTTAAACACACTTGGAAACACCGTGACATTAAGCTCATTGACCTCTAAAACCATACTAAGGGAATTTTTTTTTTCAAAGACCCCCAACAAGTGCATATGCTTCTTAACTGATCTAGTGGATGTCTAATGCAAAACACCTTTTGGTGTTGTGTCATTAGACACGTGATTTCAAAGTTCCTAGGCATGCTTCACTCAAGGTCCCTATTTAGGTCGAGTTTCTAGGGCTCAGTGCTTCTGTGGGCCTTTTATGGAGAAACTCATCGAACATCTGGGTTAGTTTATCTGTCATGAGCGAAAAAGGTTATATTCTGCTCAAGGCCACCAACAAGTTTGAATTAAGGTGGACTACACCTCAAATAGATCAAAGAATATTGGAGATTCAAGCATCTATTGTGGCTTGTTACCGCAATACAACCAAGCTTACTTAGCTAGATTAGGGGCCTTTTTTATGCTTTAGAATTCTCTAGTTCTAGGAATTTTCGTTCTTATGGGATGGTTTTAATGTATTATTAGTCAATTCCCCTTAGTTTTGTGTTTTCGTTTGTAGTTTGCTTCAATTTTCCAATTTTATTTTCGCTAGTGATTGTGTTTGCTATTGTTTACTTTATCTTTTTTTTTGTAGTCATCTTGGTTTTTCTTTGTAGTTCAGCCCTCTCGATTATCAATTAGAATAAGTTTATTTGCTCCCAGGTCAAAAGTTTTTGTCAGACATGTCTTCTTTGATATGTCCTTGCCTTAATTGTAATCTCCTCAACTCAGTCATTTTATTTCCCCAGAAAATCAAGTTGAATTCAAATCCAAATGTCAATATTTATTATACTCAATTGTATTCCTTGTTTCATCTAATTCTTTATTACACCCCTTTTTACCCATTTTAATCACTTTTAGGTGTGGGTGACAATTCAAACCTAATCTAGTTTATACACCTAAGCAAAATCTTCTTTTATCTGGTTTTGTCTATTTTTCCTTATTTCTTTTGGTTCAAAACTTATCTTGGTTTATGCCATGTTTGAACTTTACTTCACATCTAGTTTTGTCTCTAAGGATTAATCCTAAGTTTTTATCAATTTGTCTTTGAGGCCTTTTTAGACTCGAATAACTTTAGTTTTAGATTTTTTATCTTTCACATCTAGTATCATCCTATTTATGCTAAGTGAATTTGAAGCACTTAGTTTGCAATCAATCTCCCTTGACTCTTAGCTTTCTATATTCCAATTGTTTTTGGCATTTTTAGGATCTAGTGTTTCATCTCTGCATTTTCCTCTAGGTTCTCCTCTAGAATTTTACCCTTCGTATTTTCTTTGCTAGAAAAATTAGGGTTTTGAATGAACATTGGGGATTGTTTCAGTGTTGTGTTAAAAGCATGGGATTGAGGGTTTTATTTATCATTAAATGGTGGTATTATTCTAAAAAATCAATTCAATATTTTATGCAAATCTTAGTTGTTTTCTTGTTTTGAAGCTTTATGAAGTGAGCCCTAGATAATGTCTATGAGAATCAAACATTTCAAAACCTAAGGGACATGCTTTAATTACAACATGTTCTACAATCCCCATTGGTCCTTCAATTGGGGTTTTAAACCTAAAAATCCATATGCAAACACATTGAAATTTTTGAAACCCTAATATTATATTGAATCATATTGTTCAATCATTTTGGCAATTTCGAGATTGGTCTTCAAGTTTCAAACTCTAGAGCCTTGTTAAATTAGATTTAACCAACAAAATATACAAATAGCCATTGAAATTTTGAGCCCTCAGAGCTCATCTTTGCAGACTTCTAAATCAAATTCACATCTCATGCAAAAATTTTAAGCAAATGGCCCAAACTCCAAGTGGGTTACAACTTGGACTTCCATCTAAATTTACAAATTCAAACACAAATTGCAAATGGTAAATTTATGTTCAATGTCAAACTTTGAGCGAGTTACAACTCAAACTTCAGTCTAAATTTGCAAATCTAAACTTAAATTGTAAATGGAAAATTTTTGTTGAATGTCAAATTTTGAGTGAGTTACAACTCAAAATTTAGTCTAAACTTACAAATTGTAGCTCAAATTGCAAATGACAATTTTCAGCTAAATGCCAAACTTTAATTTTTTTGAGCTTCAAACTTCTATGTTGAAACCATAATTTTTTTGAACTCCAAGTTCCCACTCATGTGCAGTCCACTTGGTGAGCACCCCACTCCACATTGGTTCGAATAAACATTTTATCACTCCACTATCGTGAGTGATGTTAGCCCACAACAAATAAATAACCATATTAGTATTGCAAGAAATTCGATATTAGATTTATATAATCATATCATAATTGAGAGGAACCTCCTACAACAATATAATGAAAAATGCACGAAATAACAGAAATAGCAGAACACAGAAGGAATTTATTGATCGCAGGCCACTTTGAGGGGGCAACCTCCTTTGAGCAAGCTCAATACAATAAACTCGTGGATGCCTTCATTGGCCTCAACACATACTTATATACTAATTCTAATCTAAACAACTATTGCTCCCCATGAATGTGGGATAATACAATATACTCACGGGATGACTTACAAAGCATATGCGTCCAACAACAATATACTAACAAAGTAAAGAGAAGGGTTAAACACAGGTTCCTAACAATAATATTATTTCATGCATCTTCTTGATGTATGTAAATACTTATATCAATCAAGATGTCATCTTTCGACATCACCACCTTCATGGTGGTAGGGTCAACATGCAATTTAGGGGTTGAGCATTGCTCCCCCTTCTTCACTAAAACCCAAAGCATAATAGACTCATAATCCTGATTCAGGGATTAATAGAGTAAGAAAGAAGATACTGTACCACACGGTAAGGTTATCTCTCGACTCTCATTAACAATCTAAGAACGTCATTAGGTCGAGTCGATGCAACATTATCAAAATGACTCAATCGACAAAACGATACAGAAAAGAAAATAACTAGCAAAGAAAAGGCGTAACTTACGCCAACTTACATGGGTTCATAAGGTCATAAAGTCTGACACTTAGATGGCAATTGATCCCATTCCCTGACATCTATCTCTTCCTCTCGAATAATACTCTCCTTCCATCTTCGAAGGATGATTACTTTCTTGATCCAACTCACCACTAGAAAATCATGATTAGTGTATCATCATATGACAGATAATTCATAATAATTAAATAATCATTTCAATCTTGAAATCTCATATCTAACTAGCAAATTATCACGTAACCTCGTCATAAATATTGTGACAAGCAAATCGTTGGAGGCTACGTTTGAACCACCCAAGTACCCAGGCTTTAAGCTTTCCAAAGCAATGAATATAAAAGTCACCAATGGACTCAAGCTCCTAGGATCACCTACAAAACCAAAGACTAGCCTTCCACAAGAGAGTAGCAAGAGGATGAATTGATTGATTGTGGTGCAAAATGAATTATGATATTATGATATGATATATTGATACCATGATACAAAAAGTAGATGAGGGACCTTGCTTATATGGGCAAGGTTGAAAGATAAGACTGCATAGGATTATGGCAAGTGTCTTAATCATATGACATGACACAAAGAGATAACTATCCTGAGTGTGCCCTAACTAAACTTAAGTAAACTAGTGCAAATAGGACCTAAAGTGAAACCAATTAGGTAATATACCTCGTTCACACCAACACCCCCCCTTAAGTGCAACTTAGGGAGAACATGTAAATGTTGCAATGATGGATGATGAATGATTGATCTATAGGTCTCGTCTACAAGGCCATGTTAGGTACCCATGTACAAAAGATCTCTCACAAACAACGTAAAGGAGAGAATTTGTAGGAAAAAATCTCTCTCCAAAAGTGAAAAAAAAAAAGAAAGTGAAAGAAGGAAGGAGGAATCAACATGACTCCCCAAGGGCTACTTCTATCACTAATATACAATCAAAACCCCCCGTAGGAGACAAAGTGTAAGATGATAGATCCCCTCGTAAAGAAGTATCTCTTGTGCAAAATTATGTGCTTGAAGATATAAAATAATCCACTACCTACAAACAACATTTCTTCCTTTGGGAAGAAACATATTTAATGGTGGATGTAGAAGCAACTCCAACAATTTGGATGAAAAGAAAATCCAAATCAACATGTGTGTCTCAAAATACAACTCTAGTGACCTCATGCTAGAAAAAGATGTCTCCTCTAAAACATGAACTGAATGCCTAATCAAAGAAGTATAACTAGGAGAGGAAAGATTATGAACTGCATCTGAAACCATTGAAGATGTGATGACATCATTGTCATAAAAGAGGATATATAACCCTCAAATATGTCCTTCAAATCTGAAATGTGAGATTCTACAAATAAGGATGTAATGCCTGATAAATAAGAATCCTAATGAGGCAAATCACGAAGACTGAAATGGTCCTACTACAAAGAATCACTAGAAGCAACAAGTGATGGAGAGATGATCTCAATAGGAGGAGAAGGCGAAGCAAAAGAAGTTTGTGTATCATCATAATGATTAAGAATTGCTAGATATTCAAGCTCCTCTTTTGTATCATCATCAAAGGGTATATTATCTACATTATCAAGGGGTATGAGTCAATCCACGGCAGGATCATTAGGGAATGGAGAGACATGTGGGTCTCCATAGATCTCCCAAATTATAGTCCAAAGAGTGTGTGGGCACTCAATATGTGAGATGGAACACATAGTGTCACAATCAACACTCGAACATATCAATTCTACAATATGATCAATATTATTTCCCCATGCAAATTTCCTCTGAGGTGTATATAGTTCATGTATGAATCCATAAAGATAAGGCAAAAGATTAAGCCACCTACAATGAGTTAGGATGCCTTTTTACCAAGACTCATAATTGTCATTATTCAAGTTTACCACAAAAGGTGTTAGGGTTTAGGTAGATCGAAGCAATAAACATTAACAATTATATGCAGATTAAATAACCCAAATATAACAATGAAGAATAACACAAAAGAGATCAACAGAGAATTTTAACGTGGTTCACCCAAAATAGGCTACATCCACAGAAACTCAGCCATCCAATGATTTTATTATCCAGTGCAAAACAAATTACAATCTTGCAAATTCCACACCCGCAACATACATCCCAGCTGCTTATAACAAGCTTTTTGGAAGCTTCTAGAATTAGGGTTTTACAATTTGTCATTTTTCTTTTGTCGGTTAACAAAAATTAACAACCGACTCCGAGTGTGCATAAAAAGAGGGAAAAAAAATTGGGGGCTGTGCCCCTGAACCCCGGCAAGGATATGTTACAAGTGTACAGTATTTGCATGATCAGTCGCCACATACCAATAAAAGGATGAGTAGAATAACCCATGATATCTCCTCAAATAAATTAGATCAAAACATCAAATTTAGATTAATGTTGATAAATGAATCCCATCAAAGCAAACATAACCTTTCCAAGTGCCAGGATGTCCAAGATATCAACTAGAATGCAAATAATCGATAAACTAAATAAATGGAACATGGGGATAAATCTATAAAAATGCATGGATGGATATGTAGAGCTCCTCAATATCTTTTCAATGCCACAAGAATCACGAAAATTGGAGTGTGTGGCAAAAAATTATAAGCTTGAAAGCCAAAAAGGATAATTAGACTTCAAATAGCAATAAAATGAACTAGCAACAAAATATGGAAAAATACTAGCACCACTAGAAATTTCTTGAAACTAGCTATTCTACGTCTATTTGTTTGCAAATTTTTGATATTATATGCCTAAGTTATGCCAAAAAGAAAAACATTACCTCTTTAGGGCATCAAAATGGGGTGAAGGGCCCAAGTTGGTTACCGGATGGTGGCGACTAGGTAGCACCGCCCTGCTGGTGGCCGATCTAGGTAGTGCTTTGGTGTTAATTGCCAATGGTGGTGGTAGATCTAGAGGCCAGGTGGCTGAAGTGGCAGATTGGCGATGGCTGGAGGCGGCTCTACATTGATGGTGGCTCTTTGTTGCAGGTAGAGAGGATGTAACTTCCATGTGGATTTCACTGACTAAGCACCAGATTTGGTGGAGGATGGGAGGCACCTCTAGGCTAAAGGGGACCAAGGGCTTAAGGCCCCCGTGTCTGAGGGCTTAAGCCCCTTTTCAAATTCCTGCCATCTATCATGATTGCAAGGTATGAACCCCTGAATAAAATCTAAAATTATCGTAAAATACTTTTAACCATTGAATAAAAACCTAATGACTGCTGATGATGCAGGGCATGAATTGACCACCGTGTGGGAGCTATTGACTACTAAACAAAAGGAATATTTGCCAGTTTTTTAAAACTAAGCTGTGTAATATTTTTCTATCAATTGTTGGATCATACATCAACTGTGCAAGATGACATATTTTTGTGATGCACTGTACAGTACATATCTATACATATTCCATACGATTTGTATAGAATAATTTTCTGCAAAATCTATAAACCCTAGCAAAAATTGCTAAATTTTTTTTTGAGGCCAAAATATAACGTATTTTATATCAAAATTCATATTTTCAGTCTTTTGGACTCAATGGTGGGGTCCTTTTTGGCTAGAAATGCACCCAAAAAAATCTAATGCCTGATTATCTCCTAGATTTGAAAAGGGTCTTATAAATTTGAAGCTTTGATACCATGTAAGAGTCACCAATGGACTCAAGCTCCTAGGATCACCCGCAAAACCAAAGATTAGTTTTCTACGAGAGAGTAACAAGAGGATGAATTTCTTGATTCTGTTGCAAAATGAATTATGATATGATATATTGATACCATGATATACAAAGTACGCAAGGGACCTTGCTTATATAGACAAGGTTGAGAGATAAGATTACATAGGATGATGATAAGTATCTTAATCATATGACATGAGACACAAAGAGATAACTATCCTAAGTGTGCCTTGAGTAAACTTAAGTAAGCTAGTGTGAATAGGACCTAAAGTGAAACCAGTTAGGTAATATACCCCATTCACACCAACAACTACTTCCCAAACTAGAATCAACACTTGGGACTCTGAGTAGTACTTCATCAATAGGTCACATGTAAATCTAGATTGGAATCTATATGATAATGCTACCAGAAAGGTAGTGTATAATTACAAGCCTTCAAAAGTTTTAGTCTTGAACTCCAAGATTTGGTTTGATCAATGATAGGTATTCCAAAGCCAGTAGAGCTTTCACTACTCAAGGAAGGGTGTTGTTTGTAGGAGATGAGTATGGAAAACCCATAATATGGAGACTCAACAAAGATTTAGAAGGACAAACCATGAATTGAGCCATGACAAGTGACATTTTCTTGGCTTATTTCCCCAATACTTATAGAAGTGCACATTTCGAGACTACAAATCATTGTTTTTGCCAATTGGTTCAACTTCCTTTGGTACAATCAACACTCAATTGAGCCTTCTCTAAGTCAACAAAAGAAGGGGCTTTCTTCTTCATGGTAAGCTTGATTTTTTACTTCAAGATTCAAATGAAAAGTTAGCATATATTACTTACTTTATGGGTATAGGAGAAGTAATATTAAATGGGTTGAGTTTAATTGGTTAAAGTGTTAGTAAATTTTTTGAGTTGTTTTCTAATCGAGTCTATTTACATTTTTGACATGTAATGATTCAAGGAAGGCTCTTTCATAAATTAAACTACAACTAGATTTTGGATTTAATGTGTTGCATGATGTATTCTTTCCATTAGCAAGTACATTTGCAGTTCCCTTTCGAGTTTTTCAATTAAAGGACAGTTGATAGAGCCAAAGTAATTGCCTAAAGCATTATTGCAAGTAGTAGAAGCTTCAGACAAAGCTATCCTTTTATTTATATTTTCCTTCTTCCAGATTTCCTTTTCCTTTAGTTTGGATGCTGCAGCTTGATGCCTTGCCCCTTGGTTGTGTAATGGTAGATAAAAGGAAATTGAATAATGCTTAAGCAAACAACTCACAAACACTTTGATTTGTTATTTAGATATCAAGAGTAATAAGGTGAATAAAAAGCATCATCATATTTTGAACAAATTATTGTTTAAGATAATTTGGTTCAAATATGGTTGGTTAAGCAATATCAACCAATTAAAAACACATTGGTTAAGCAAAAGAAAATTATTCCAAAATATTGTTAAGAAGATTGCATCCAGTTTCAAACATTGTTTGAGTAAAAAGCATAAGTGTTTTCCCCTAGATTAATGTTGAGTGCCTATTTAATACATGTTATTGTGTTTCTTTAAGTACATATGAATCATATAACTAAAATTTAAGAATTCCTCAACGAGATAAAAAATAATAGTGGTCTTAGTGATTGAAGAAAAAATTAGAAATAATTCAATAGACAGTTAATTTTGATGATACATTGGCCTATTTAATACATTTTTTTAATTTTCACTTTGATGTTTATTGAGTGGGTTTATTACCCGATGAAGAACATCTTTCTTACAAAAGTTTGTATATTTTCAATTTGCCAAGTACAAGTTATACTCTTAGTGTGTGGTTCCATTGAGGGGGTTGCCATTCATATTCACACATTGCATGTGGTCCCATGAAAACAATTTATTGTAGCTATAGGAACACATAGAATGTGGAGTAGAAATATTGAAGTCCTTATTTTTTCAAAGTTTAAAGGAGGGATAAGACTTTCTACACAAGCAAAAGAATTTTATTGCCAGGTGGACGCTTTTGTGGTGACTAAATAATTTTTTTCTATACTATATTCTTGTGAGAGACTCCTATTTTTCTTTGCACGATAGTATATTAATAAGAGATTCAAGAATTCATGGTACAAGTTTCAACCTAGAACAATCTTAAAATATATCTGTAGCAGCTACAAGGATATATCTCTACAACAACACTAAATTGTATGTATGATTCCCCTTCCATGGGATCAATAGGCAAGTCTTCCACAATGCGAAGTATGTGTAATTTGATTATGGTTCAACATAATGATAGAAAATACACATTTACTTCATTGGAATTACAATATGAAAATGCCTATGACAACCCAAAAAATTAAGTGCGATCTCAATCCTTAAACTATCTGTTTGTACAAACTTTGAGAACTTAACAAGGCAACTTACAATTTAAAAGCCAAAGAAGTTAATTGATTGGACCTTTAGGCCCAACGTTTCCAATTCATTTGTGCATTAAAGCATGTTCCCATTCATTATTGTAGCCATTAAACTTACATTTAATAGTGAACACTTAAGGCAACAATACATTATCATCTAAGGTGTTTGGAGTCAACCGCATTTCTACCAAATATTTATACATGCAGATACCTCCAAAACATTGAGACAATATGGTACATTACAGACAAAATAACTCGAAAGTAAAAATAATACAATGGTTTGTGAGGTGGATTTGCGAGGCTTAGTTTTCTTCAAAGTTTGAAGGTTAAAAGAAAAGGAAATTTGATAGCTTTATGTGTTATGAAGACTAATAATACTATGTAAAGATCAATTAATACCTTAAATATTACTATCCAAAAGATCATTTCCAATAAATTCGTGATAGATTTATGTGTTTTTTATGTAATTATGTCAATCTATACAAAATATATCTTAACGAATCTATTTCTATGAAAAGTTGTGCTAGTTGGAACATTTGATGGTTATATCCAATAATGCTAGATTTGTTGTGTATAGTAAGTTGTTTGGTTATTAACATCATTTTATGTTTTGTAATGTTTATATGGGTATCTCGTTTACCTTTCTCTCTTATCAATGTCAATGTGATTTCAAATTTCTTATATCTAATAATTGAATGATAAGTATTTTCAGATCTACTAAAGCTTTGAGATATTTTAAAATAACATTTTTTTTTGTTATGCATCTTTATTTTTTTGTTGTACCTTGTAATCTTTATTAGTAAAAAGTGCTTCTAGAGGCCATTTTAGATAGAATTGGTTTTTGGGGCCTTCCTTTAATACTTTTGATTATGAGATTTTACATTACATTATTTGCATGTGTTTATTGATATAACATCATATTATCAGTGGATGCATTTTCACATGTTTCATTTTCATATAAAAAAGGAAAGGATGAGAACTTCCCATTAGGTTAGAATATATCTACGTTTTCAAGTTCGGTGTTTTATATGTTGTTGTGGCTTTAGAAGATCTGGTCAACCTTGATTAAGTTGCCTTCTTGTGTATAGCATTATCAATCCTGGAGGTTCAAGAAGACCATTGGATGGACCTGAAAGCATTTCAGGTTAAAGTTTATATAATAAGTCCACGTCCAAGATCTTAAGACCATGAATTTGTAAACCATAGCACAATTAGGCTTGTTCAATCAATCAACTTGTATATGCTTCCTCGTGTCTGAGGAATTCACAAATTGGTTGAAGGACTAATAAAACTTGATAGAGCTTGCCACATGTCTACTCTTGGTTCCCTTGGGCCACAATCCATATCACTATTAAGCCACATGCCAAACCACTATTTCTTTGGGCACCACCTTATAATTGGGGACTTGAAAGAATAAATACGACGGATTAGAGGTTGTTCGCTAAGTTCTTTTGCATAAGATTTTAATGGTCCACTAAGAGCACAAGCATGAAGCAAATTAAACTTTGGATTCGAGGCCCCCTCTAGAATTTGCTTAATGAAACTTTCAGGGCCACCAAACATGGGCCTCACAAACTTCAAATTGATATTTTGGACTTCAAACATCCACTCAACCCAAATATATAGGGTAGCTTAGGTTTGTGAAAAACAAGCCAAGTAAATATTAGATGCAAAATGCCTTGTAAACTTCACTTATTAAAAGCTCATTTCAAGCTTATAAGGTTTGGATGTGTGTAGACCTCAACTTTACATTAATGAAGTTTATTAGGCTTTTTGCATCCAATGATGTTTGGCATGTTCTTTAGCAGACACGGACTCTCGTATATATCATGGTTCATTAGTAGTTTCAAGTTAGTGGTGGTAAGTTTGTTTCACATCTAGATGTGCGGACATGCCTATAATTTAATTTTGAAGGAGTTTGGCAAGAAGCTTCATACCCTCAAGTTTAGAGGCACGAATGAGTTGATGTTGGACACGCGGTGCTTTATCCTGGTTTTGTTGTTCCTTTAGGACAATCTACGAGATCATAATTACACGCATCATATGCGACTTCTACATAACATTACATTCAAACATAAATTAAAAACATATCTTTTTAAAAAACAATCCTGATTACTTATAACACTAAACTAAATGAACTTGTAGGCATGCCCATTACACATCATGTGGGATTGCTAGTATTATTATTATAATAATATCCAATTTGTATAATATCCAATTTGTATGGAGAAAAGCTTCTGCCATACTCTATAGGAAGCAATGATTAATGATTATTTGTAAACAGTAATATAATCTATTACTTTCTAATATTATTTTTATATTGGGTCCTTTGATAATGAAAGGAGAAGATTAGTTTAGATGCAGGAGCAAGCTGTACTATCCATTATTCAAATAGCTTTTGGAAACATCTAAACCTGAAGATGCAACTAAAGCCTAACCTTACGTTCTCCACCTACTCATATCCACAGCACGACGATTTTGACAGAGTTGTCGGCTGGAAATGATGTGGAAATGCTTATTTTTATTTTTAAAAGAGAGAAATTGAAGAACGCACTGAACAAAGAATAGTAAATACCCAAAATAGTAGTAATCTTCCTTTCACTAAATTTGACTTCGGAAATACTCAGTGAACTGCTGGCTTTGTGCTACCCGAGCCTGCCATTCTGAATAGTAAGAATTGAGGTAACAATTCTTGCAGATCTGTGCTTACATTAATTGTGTTTTTTTCCCTACAAAAACCTAAAGGTTTTCAAAATTCAGGGTTGAATTTGAATGAATAAGGTTTTGACATCGTTCTTCAGGGTTGAATTTGAATGAATAAGCTTTTGACATGGCCTCAGACTGAACGATAGTTAGGTTTTTTGTTATTATTTGTAAGAGGTATGCAAATCCGTTGTATTGATCCGAAGAAATATTTTTGTCGGCTCTGTTTATTTGGTTCCACTTTTCCCTAGACGGAAGGCTGTAGTGTTAGGGAATGGCCATGGTATTTTAACATTACCCGTGACTATGCGGGAATCAGAATTTTGACTTTTGGTTCTGGTTTATTTTCTTTGAGATTGATATGAAGTGTCTTTCTTGTCTTGTGCATCTTGAGTTGAGGTTTCTGTTATCTAATCAATTTTCCATGGATTCTTTGTGAATACAGGATACAATAAAATTCTGTAAATACACATTAACCCCCCACCAGTGGTGATATTTGAACTTAGGCATTTCTGTGATTCCGATGATGACATGAATTTACTATGGTTAGTCTAGATTAAACCAAGCCTGATTTGTCAAAATACAACACTTCCATTGTTTTTGCAGAACCCTGCTCGTGGCCTTGGGACTTTTGGGTCCTTTTGACACTTTTGGGTCCTTTTTACACAATTCTGTTCTATGGAGATGTGCCTACAAGGGTAAAGGAAAAGGCGATGTTTAAGGTCCCAGCCTCGCAGTACGCAACGCCTTATGTGCATTTGAGACCCTCCTTGTTGAAGCAAGGTGCCTTTTTTCACACTACCTTATATTGAAATATCGTGTCCCGCAGGCTTTGATCTCATAACAAAGCTTGGTAGCAAAAAGAGCGTTGCCAATTCACCAACTCCATGGCTTTTTTTCACATTACTTCATATTCTAATTTTTAAGTCCTTAGGCTTCGACCTCACAATTAAGCATGAGAGGAAAAAGAGCTTTGCCAAACCACCTAGACTACGGGTTTTGTACACATTACTCCATATTCAAAATTTGTAGTCCTTAGGCTTTGATCATGTAACTAAGCTTGGATGCAAGAAGAGCCTTGCCAAATCACCTATACCATGGGTTTCACAAACATTGACAACGAATATACATCATAGTTTTTCTTTCAGTATCTTGGCAGGTTGTGTGCTATTCAAAGGAACTAGCAATTTCATCATTTGTTTTATTGGAGTAGGTCATCTTCATGCATTTTATGCGATCTGGTACCTTGAAGATAATTTTTAAATTTTATAGAGGAACGGCTTTTTGTAGCTGATCTTCTGGTGCATATATATGATGTAACATATCCCATTCATTTATTAAACTACTTGTTTTTGTTTCATGTAATTTGATGGTCATTGGTGACCTTAGATTTCTTAAACCTTCCTTTGTTTGGGATTTCATGTTCTTTTCTTTCTTGTTTGATTGTGTTCCTCAAAGATTTTGAAATCACATTGTTTTCTGATTTCATTTAAAAAAGTGCTTAGTGCTGTTTCGTGTAATTTGATGGTGATCTTAGATTTATTAAACTTTCCATTCTTTACAATTTCTTTTTCTTTTCTGTTTTCTGGTTTCATTTAAAAAATGCTTATTACTGTATTTGCAGGGCATGGAAGGGACTGGGATGCCAGTTGTGGAGGAAATTAAATCCTCTTCTCATATGTCAAATGAAGAAAGTAGTAAAAATGAAGTGGATGTTGGGTTACCATTAGTGCGTGATCTTACATCATCATCAGGAAAAAATGTTGTAGAAGCAGCAGAAACAAGTTCTCCATTACCATCAGATGCCATTAAAGAATTGCAAAGTGGTTCTTCAAAGGAGCTATTAGTTAGTGAATCACAAAGAACAAATGCAGATACTGGCTATATGGCCAACTTATTAAAGGAAATGGAAACTAGCAGCCATGATACTACAGTTATGGATTCTACTATTCAGCCTAAAATGCATGACCCAGTTGCTGAGCTTGATAGTTCTCAGATGGAAAACACCGAGTTATTTGACTCTCCACATGAAAGGAGAACTTCTAGAGAAGATAATGTTGCTCTAATTACTGCAGAGCCTAGTATTATTCACACTGAGAAAGAAACTTACGCTGAGAAAGAAACTGTGGAGTCTGAAAAAAAAGAAATTGATCACTCTATTGAAACTGTGCAGTCTAGTATAAAAGACATTGATCATGCTGAGAATGAAACCGTGCAGTCTGAAATAAAAGATATTGATCACCCTGAAAAAGAAACTGTGCAGTCTGAAGAAAAAGCAATTGATCACACGGAGATTGAAACTGTGCAGTCCGAAAACAAAGAAATTGATCACTCTGAGAAAGGAACAGCGCAGTTTGAGAAAAAGGAAATTCATAAAACTGAGAAAGAAGCAGTGAGGCCGGAAAGAAAAGAAAATAATCACACAGAGAAAGAAACCTTGCAGTCTAAAAGGAAAGAACTTGATCATACTGGGAAAGAAACAGCACAGTCTACAAAAAAGGAAATTGAAAGATCACATCATGCAGAAGAGGCTATTATCATAAACAGAGGTGAAGTAGACACTGCGGCACCTTTTGAATCAGTGAAGGAGGCAGTTACCAAGTTTGGAGGAATAGTTGATTGGAAAGCACAGAAAATTGTGAACATGGAGGTAAGCACTCTGTGAGTTTTGATGATGTACACTTCTTTGCACGTGACTGAAGAGTTTAAATTGTCATTCAAGTTGCATCCTCATATTTCCAAAATTTCATAGAAGGAAAACTGATGAGGAAAAGGAGAAAAGTGAATGATTAAATAAGGGAAAGGAAAAGTTGCAGGAAGTAACAAGTAACAACTTGTGACTATAAAGCAAAAAAATAAAAATATCCATACGGCTTACAAGTGAAGCAAAAAATGTCCCATCTTATCCAGTTTCCTTGTTTATTTCTTCACAGTGTTTGTTGCTTCTCCGTCCAGTGAACTTTGTTTAAAGTAGTCAAATAGTGATTGAGTAAGGCTATTTTTCTCAACTATAACAAATTTCTAAGCAGTATTTCAACTTCTTACTCAAAAATAACAAATTTGTTTGATCATGTTGCAAATTGCTTTTCCTCATTGAAGAAATCATTTGTTTCTCTTAATCCTGATCTTACCCAGCTCCCCTGTTTATTTCTTCCCATTGTTCTTGCTTCTCCTTCCAGTGAATCTTGTCTAAAGTAGTTGACTAGTGACTGATAAGACTATTTCTCTCATCTATAGTTCTAAAATTTCTAAGCGGTATTTGAACCTCTTACTTAAAAATAACAAATTTATTTGATCACGTTAAATTTTTTTTGTCCTAATTGAAAAAATGAGGTTCTCTTACCTTAGTATGAATATTAAAAGTCCACTGGATATTAATCTTTCCACGTTAATAGAGAATGGCTATACTGATCAAGCATTATCTATCCCTCAAATAAGTAAAAATTCTGCAGAAGATGCACTGTATCTTCAATATTTAATAATTTATGTACTGAACAGGAAATGGATTTGGAGTAGTCTGAGCTAAATCTTGGAAATCCTTCTAAAATCATTTTCTCTCCCTACATATATGTAATTTTTGTACAGAATTTTTTTATTTTTCTACAAGGATTTCACAAGCTCGTCTATTCCTACTGCTCAGTCTTACGAGGGTGTAGTAGCAGTAACTTCAGTACAGCCAAAAGGTGAGGGCCTTTTGCAATTTTGATATCATCATGCTTGACTTAAGGTAGCCCAGCATCCTACTAAGTTCTTAAATGGATGCTATCAATAGTCAAAAAGACATCCCTAAATTTTATATTCCACTGGAAGTAGAAGGAAAGAAGAGATTATATTAATGCCTATCACTGACCAAAGTAGGTTCTTGGGACTTGAAAGTACAATAACTTACGATAGCAAGTAGATGTACAAAGAAGACATATAAAGAGGAACTTCAAGAGCTGAAAACTTAACTTCTATTTGAAGCAATGATGATGATGATCATTAATGCCCTTTTAGGATGCGGTCCCATGGAGGGGCTTCAGGATCTATGTTTATGGAATGGGAAATCTCATGAGATGAAAAAATCTGCTATAGGATAAATTGGAATCTTGTCCTTGAAAATAGGAGCCTCTACTTTTTAGTTCTCAATTTCTAGCGGGTGCCTTTAGGGCGGGGCTGAAAATTTCCTCCACCAGCTTAGGAGATTTTTTGGCCACATGTCATGCATCTACAATTTTTAGCATTACTATTGCTAAAAAATAATTCAGCTAATTTTTTTATCATTAATCGTTGCAAAAGAGAAAGTGATCAGATCACCAGCTTTCTAAAATGTCCGGGCTTAGAGTTTTAAGCTTTGCTTATTACTATAAAATCATGGGACCAGCTGTTTGAGATATGCTCCTAAAAATTCTCAGTAGCACCGGCTGAAATATTTTAGGAAGCCCCCCTCCATGGGACCATAGCCTTAGTCCAAAATGCTTTGCAGGACCTATTAGAATGTAAACAAATTGATTCAGTTCTCGCCCCAATGCTTATTGTCTAAGTTTATATTGAGTTTCTCTATATCCTTTTATATCATGTTATTTATGGCTTTACTTTCAATGGGCAACACACCAACTGCCATGAGAAGGGGCAGGGTAACGTGCATTGCTTTTGATTTTGAAGTTACAAGTAATAAAATTGTTTTTGATCTTGCTCAATTTTGTTGCATGCTTCACAATATATTCTAACATCTCAAACTTCAGAACCCTAGACCAGTCAAAAAGGATCGAACCAGGTGATAGGAATATGAGCAACCATGTAACATATCTTTGATTTTATCTCCATATGGGTGGTTCCTTTTTTCTGATTTATATAATAAAGTGGCATAAGTCTTTCAAGTACAAAAAGCATTGAAGTCCATACAAGGTGAGTGGCCAAACTGGTGCAGGAGCACCAAGGGGCTTGGAGTGAGCCCATGTATATATTTGTTTTACATTTTGGTGTGATGTTGTGAATTTTCCTATAGTTGCATTTTGGTGTGATGTTGTGAATTTTCCTATAGTTGCATTTTGGTGTGATGTTGTGAACGTATTGTATCGGAGTGACAATCATTATGTCTCACCGATAGGGATGTTATCGGCATGTCGGCGGGAGAAATGAAGTCGTTGCCGATAGAGGCAGTCTTACCGACGGTGAAGTGGTGTTAAGCATATCGGAAGTGGTGTTAAGCATATCGGCGAAAGTATCATCGTCGGAGGAAACGAAATCGGTTGGCCCGACGGTGAAAGTCTCACCGATGATTGCCTTGACCTAAGGCATCGGGTTGAGAGGGAGTATCGGCGGAAGATGCAAGGTGTTCGCCGACGGATGGAGTCTTGCCGATAGGCAAATGGATGAAGGCGGTTTGGAGTCTCATCGGAGTGACTAACGGTGTCGGTAGGAGATTCAAGGAGATTGCCGATAGTGGAAACTCACACCGACAACTCACACCGACAAGCACGAAGGGAAGTCATCGGGGTAAGTTAGTGCATCGGGAGATAGACCGAAGGCTACACCGATGGTGTAAGTCTGAGCGACGGGAGTCTATGAAGTCAAAGGCGACATCGGCCAAACTTATACTATCGGCCGATAAAGATTTAGACTCACCGATAGAGGGTGGTCACATCGATGGAGCGATAACATAGAAGTTGAATCGGGGCAGTTAGAATACGAACCGGTCTGGGAATTGAAACGTCCTGTAACGGACATGAGATAGCTATAAGATGTAGAATTCTCTCTGTAAGGGGTTCACCCGAGGAAGATTTTGATTTTGAGAAGCATTTTGATGTAAGAACAATTTTGAATAAAAATCCAATTCAGCAGTTTGACCAATATTGTGTTTTTGTACAGTTTTCAGTTTGTTATTCTGAGGTAGATTAGTCTTTTCTTTTTCTACAATTTTGTTCTCTTTTAAAAACCATGACTCTGTCTTGATGTCCCTCAAGTTCCTCTGTACAGTATGGAGGCGATCAAACAGAGCCATGCCTTTTGTTTGTTTTTCTTTTGTGGGATGGTTGGATTGTCGACTAGAGGCAATGCATGCTTGTTCTAGGCGAGCTTAGTAAGGAGTCCGGCTAGATAGACAAGTAGGAGAATAGACTTGCAGGGGTGGAAAACAGAGAGGGAGAAAGTGAGCACCAAGCAGTCAAGACCCTTGAACAGAGAGAGAAGGGTGGACAACGGGCTCAGAAAAGTTATGTGCCCTTGAGGCAGTATCTTGGAAGCAGTGAGGACAAGGAATGTGTCCCACACCAAGTAGAGTGATAGACTTTTCCATCTCTGCAAAGAGTTGAGAAATTTAGCAGACATTTTTGTGTAGAAAGATGTCATGAGCACTTGAATTGGTAGAGAGGCTAGAGTTGTCCAGAGTCTTGAATTGATTCAAGATAGGTAGAATTGACATTCTAGATTCCCTCCCTATCAAATTGGTATCAGAGCAAGTTAAAGATTTGGGCTATTCCTAGGTTGGAATAGAAGAAGCTGTATGTTATCACCGAGTTCAAGTGAGTCTGTAGATTCATCCAAGAAGATGGTGACTAATGCAGAATTGGCAAAGAAGGTTGAGGATCAAGAAGAGGAGAATAGGCTCCTACAGGAAAGATTGGCAGCAATGAAAAGTAAACTGGGTGCAATGATGGAGAAGACTGAAGAAGTCAGGCAGAAAGTAAACAAGGAAAAAGGTGTGTCTATAGAAGATGAAGAGCCCACACCTGATCCTAAGATGGAAGAAGAACCATTCTTGAAAGCTTTGAAAGCCATGAGTGGTAAGACATTGGAAGGAGTACCTCTTTTCAGTGGGAAAATGGACCCAGATTTGGTCATGGAATGGATAGAAGGACTTGAAAATCACGTTGAATGTGATGGTGTAAGCGAGGCACAGAAAGTAAAGGTGGCCAAATCCAGACTCAGGGGAGCTGCCTTAACTTGGTGGAAATTTGTGCAGACTAAAAGAGCAAAAGAAGATAAGAAGCCCATAGCTACTTGGAAGGGAATGGTAGCTAAAATCAAAGAAGCATATATGCTAGAAGATTATGAAATACAGCTGCACAGGAAGAGACAGAATCTGAGACAGAAGGAATTAGATGTCAGTGCATACACTGAAGAATTCCAAAAGCTATGCTTAAGGTCCAAAGTGATGGAGGATGAAAACATAAAGGTAGCAAGGTACCTTAACGGTCTGAAGTGGAATATACAAGAAGAGATTAGTTTGTTGTGTCCTACAACAGTGCACAAATGCTATCAGCTAGCACTGAAAGTAGAGGAAAAGAGCAAGAGGAAACAAGACTCAAATAGCAGAGGAAGAGGAAGAGGCAGAGATAACAGAGGACAAAGAGGAAGTTTTGGTGGAAGGAATGCTGACAATAGATCCCAAGCAGAATCCAAACTCACAGAGCAGAGTGGGGAGTCGAGTGGTAGAGGAAACCACAGAGGAAGAGGATCTAATAGAGGAAGGTCAGGAGGATCAGGCAGAGGATCCTATTTCACCACCATGAAGTGTTACAACTGTGGTAATCTAGGTCATCCAGCATATAGGTGTCCAGAAAAGGCCACATCCTTTTCTCAAGGAGGTGATAAGAGAAATCACTATGTCCAAGATAATGCATCCAGCAGCCAGTCACCTGAGGTCAGTCTGAACTCAGAAGATGGAGAGAACCTGATGATAAGGAGAACCTTGATGAAGGAACCAGTAAAGTCTGAACCAAGCCAGAGGAGAGCACTATTCAGAATCAAATGCAAGATTTTGAATAAGGTATGTAAAATTATCATAGACTCAGGATCTACTGATAATATTATTTCTGATGAGGCAGTTAAGAAACTGAATTTGAAAAGAATAACTCATGCAAACCCATATAGAGTCACATGGTTGAATAAGGGTCAACATGTGGTAGTAAATGAACAAAGTTGGGTAGAGTTTAGTATAGGTGGCTATAAGGATAAGGTATTATGTGATATACTACCCATGGATGCATGCCATCTCTTATTGGGCAGACCATGGCAGTATGACCGAAAGGCAATACATGAGGGTGAGAAGAATGCCTATTCTTTTCAGAAGGATGGTGTCACCTATAAGATTCAGTCATTGGAGCATGAGGATGCAGTTCAGACAAAGAGTCCCAATATCTTGGTTGTGAGTGGAAAAGAGTTTTTGAATACTCTTAAGGAGGATGGTATTGGTTATGCCATCATAGTAAAACCAAAAGAAGAGCAGCATGATAAGAAGACAGTGATTCCCAAGGAGATGCAGCCTATACTGGAGAAGTATAAGGACATAATTAGTGATGGTACACGAGCCACATTGCCTCCACAGAGAGCAATAAGTCATCAGATAGACCTGGTTCCAGGAGCATCTTTGCCAAACAAGGCTCCTTACAAGATGACTCCAGACTAGCACAAAGAAATTTCCAGACGAGTGCAAGAGTTGCTCGATCAGGGATTGATCAGGAAGAGTATTAGTCCTTGTGCAGTGCCCACAGTGTTGGCACCAAAGAAAGGAGGATCATGGAGATTATGCACAGATGCCAGAGCCATAAACGAGATAACTATAAGGTATAGATTTTCAATTCCCAGAATTGAAGATCTCATGGACTATATTGGAAAATCAAAGTACTTTACTAAGATAGACCTGAAGAGTGGTTACCACCAAATAAGAATCAAGGAAGGTGATGAGTGGAAGACAGCCTTCAAGACCACAGAAGGACTGTATGAATGGCTTGTTATGCCATTTGGTCTATCAAATGCGCCCAGCACCTTTATGAGACTCATGAATGAAGTCCTAAAGGATTATATTGGTAAATTCGTAGTTGTTTTTCTAGATGATATTCTAATTTTTAGTTAGACTAAGGAAGAACATCTAGAGCATGTAAATACTGTTTTGCAAAAATTACATGATGAACAACTAACCATCAATCTGGAGAAGTGTGAATTCATGAAGCAGGAATTGGTATACCTTGGTTTTGTGGTGTCCCAGGGAGAATTGAAGATGGACAAGTCAAAGGTAGAGGCAATCTTGAGCTGGCCTACTCCCAGAGCAGCCACAGAGGTGAGAAGTTTCCATGGCTTAGCCCAGTTTTACAGAAAGTTTATCAAAAATTTTAGTGGGATATGTGCACCCATGTTGAATACAATTAAAGGTGGAATGAAAGCAAAATTCAGATGGACACCAGCTGCAGATAGGAGTTTTGAACAGTTGAAGAAAGAGATAGCAACACAACCTGTACTATTACTGCCTAGTTTTGATAAGCTATTTACTATTGAATGTGATGCAAGTAACATAGCTGTTGGAGCAGTGTTAAATCAGGAGAACAGACCTGTAGCCTTTTTCAGTGAGAGGCTGAATGAAGCAAAGAGTAAGTACTCTTCGTATGATTTAGAGTTGTATGCTCTAGTCCAAGCACTTAGGAAGTGGAGACATTATCTCCTACCTAAGGAATTTGTTGTCTACACAGATAACCAAGCCCTGAGTTTTCTAAACTCACAGGATAAGTTGAGCAGCAGACATATCAAGTGGATGGAGTACCTGCAATCCTACACTTTTATAATTAAGCATAAGAAGGGGCAGCTCAACAAAGTTGCAGATGCTTTGAGCAGGAGGTTGCTCACAGTGCAGGAAGTGCAGTTGAAGAGCATTGGAGTTGAAGACTTCAAGGATCTCTATAGAGATGATGAAGACTTTGCTGAGGCATACAAGGTATGTCAAGATTTTGAGAATCACTTTCACAGTGAGTTTGTAGATTTCACCTTGCAGTAGGGATTACTATTCAAAGGTGGACAATTATGTGTGCCAAGGGGATCTATGAGAGAAAATCTCATATAGGAGAAGCACAATGGCAATCTGAGTGGCCATTTTGGTCTGAACAAAACACTGGAGCTAGTCCAAAGGTTCTATTTTTGGCCGAGGATGCACAGAGACATCAGAAGGTATGTAGAGCAGTGTATCATATGTTAGAATGCCAAGGGAACCACTTCAAATGCAGGATTGTACCAACCTTTGCCCATTCCTTCCAGGCCATGGGAATGTGTAAGTATGGACTTTGTGGTTGGTTTGCCTAAGACTAAGACTGGTTATGATAGCATATATGTAGTTGTGGACAGGTTTAGCAAGATGAGTCATTTCATTCCCTGTAAAGTGACTCATGATGCCAGTCATATAGCACACTTGTTTTTCAGAGAAGTGATAAGGATTCATGGACTTCCAGCAAGCATTGTGTCTGACAGAGATGCTAAGTTCATGGGGCATTTCTGGAAAACTTTATGGCAGAGATTAGGGACATATTTATCTTTCAGCTCAGCATACCATCCACAAACAGATGGTCAAACAGAGGTGGTAAATAGGACACTGGGTAACCTGTTAAGATGTATAACCAAGGAATATGGGCAGAGCTGGGATCAAGTCATTCATCAGGCAGAATTTGCCTATAATGACAGTGTAAATAGGACTACTGGTAAGAGTCCATTCGAAATAGTCTATGGAATGCACCCTAGAGGTGTATGTGAGCTCAGGAATATGGGAAATACGGAGAACAGCAGTGGTCATGCAGAGGATTTTGCACAATCCATGAAAGAAGTACATGAACAGGTGAAGAAAACCTTGACAGAAAACACACAGAAGATCTCAAGGACAGAGTAGATGCCCACAGGAAGGACATCCAATTTGAAGTTGGTGATCTGGTTATGGTGCACCTGAACAAAGCCAGACTGCAGAAAGGAATGCCAACCAAATTGCAAATGCGAAGAATTGGTCCTTGCAACATCCTGAACAAGTATGGTAACAATGCATACAGGATTGAATTGCCAGAAGACCTGGCAATCTCACCAGTGTTTAATGTTCAAGACCTGGTGCAATACAAGGGTCCTCAGTCAGCAGCAAATGGATCCATTTCAGAGAAGGAACAGACAGTCAAAAATGTGACTTTGCCACCAAAACCCAAATTACAGGCAGAGAAAATACTGGATTCTAGGGTACAGAAGCAGACCAGACATGGCGTCTACATGGAGCATTTGGTCAAATGGAAGCAGTTGCCTGAGGCAGAAGCTACTTGGGTTGCAGAGTCAGAATTCAAACAGAGGGGCATTGATTTTGCCTCATTGTCACCGGAGTTGACTTGACTTTTTCCGCACAGGGGGAGTATGGTGCAGGAGCACCAAGGGGCTTGGAGTGAGCCCATGTATATATTTGTTTTACATTTTGGTGTGATGTTGTGAATTTTCCTATAGTTGCATTTTGGTGTGATGTTGTGAACGTATTGTATCGGAGTGACAATCATTATGTCTCACCAATAGGGATGTTATCGGCATGTCGGCGGGAGAAATGGAGTCGTTGCCGATAGAGGCAGTCTTATCGACGGTGAAGTGGTGTTAAGCATATCGGCGAAAGTATCATCATCGGAGGAAATGAAATCGGTTGGCCCGACGGTGAAAGTCTCACCGATGATTGCCTTGACCTAAGGCATCGGGTTGAGAGGGAGTATCGGCGGAAGATGCAAGGTGTTCGCCGACGGATGGAGTCTTGCCGATAAGCAAATGGATGAAGGCGGTTTGGAGTCTCATCTGAGTGACTAACGGTGTCGGTAGGAGATTCAAGGAGATTGCTGATAGTGGAAACTCACACTGACAAGCATGAAGGGAAGTCATCGGGGTAAGTCAGTGCATCGGGAGATAGACCGAAGGCTACACCGATGGTTTAAGTCTGAGCGACGGGAGTCTATGAAGTCAAAGGCGACATCGGCCAAACTTATACTATCGGCCGATAAAGATTTAGACTCACCGATAGAGGGTGGTCACATCGATGGAGCGACAGCATAGAAGTTGAACCGAGGCAGTTAGAATACGAACCGGTCTGGGAACTGAAACATCCTGTAACGGACATGAGATAGCTATAAGATGTAGAATTCTCTCTGTAAGGGGTTCACTCGAGGAAGATTTTGATTTTGAGAAGCATTTTGATGTAAGAACAATTTTGAATAAAAATCCAATTCAGCAGTTCGACCAATATTGTGTTTTGTACAGTATTCAGTTTGTTATTCTGAGGTAGATTAGTCTTTTCTTTTTCTGCAATTTTGTTCTCTTTTAAAAACCATGACTCTGTCTTGATGTCCCTCAAGTTCCTCTGTACAGTATGGAGGCCATCAAACAGAGCCATGCCTTTTGTTTGTTTTTCTTTTGTGGGATGGTTGGATTGTCAACTAGAGGCAATGCATGCTTGTTCTAGGCGAGCTCAGTAAGGAGTCCGGCTAGATAGACAAGTAGGAGAATAGACTTGCAGGGGTGGAAAACAGAGAGGGAGAAAGTGAGCACCAAGCAGTCAAGACCCTTGAACAGAGAGAGAAGGGTGGACAACGGGCTCAGAAAAGTTATGTGCCCTTGAGGCAGTATCTTGGAAGCAGTGAGGACAAGGAATGTGTCCCACACCAAGTAGAGTGATAGACTTTTCCATCTCTGCAAAGAGTTGAGAAATTTAGCAGACATTTTTGTGTAGAAAGATGTCATGAGCACTTGAATTGGTAGAGAGGCTAGAGTTGTCCAGAGTCTTGAATTGATTCAAGATAGGTAGAATTGACATTCTAGAGTCCCTCCCTATCACAAACCAAAGTCACAAGATATTACTGGCTAACCGAGTTTATTGCAAAAAACAATAAAAGAGCAAATGAGCCAACTAAATTGTAGTTTAAGCAAGAACCAATAGATTAGGGATCGACCATATTCCTTTTGTGGATAAGTGCATTGTTAATATCTCATGAATGAGGGCTTTTTCAGGTCCTAGAAATTGATAGGCAACCTCCATGAAGTTCTTCACCACCTTGTAAAGTATCTTGTTTGTTCTCATCATTTTGTCAATCTTCTCCTATGGCTCCTTAACCATTTTGATAAGTTTGGTCACTGTTGTTAGAGGAGGGGGGACAATAGGAGCCATTCACATTACCTCTACTAGGCAACAAATTCTCAAACACAAAAGAAGATATCACTCAAGGAGAGTGGGAGGGATTGGGATTGTTCAAATGAAGCCTCTTGAAGTTTGATGGAGATGTAGAGTTACCATTCCTAGGCGTCTCCTCAACTACAACTCTCTTTCCAAGACCTCCATTATGCAATTGCTGCTCGTCTGATAGAAATGTTGACTCTCAATGATGTTTGGATGCTAGGAATTTGGCCATTCTCATTGAGGGATTGAAGGCCATGATTTTAGGCTTCAATATGAGTTATTTGTTCTTCATAGCCACCTAAATGATGTGAGGATATGGCAGGGAGTGGAGCTGGAGAGGCTAGTCTTCTAGCAATTCTTGTAACATTATCCTCTATAGGTGTAAGGTTAGGGTGACATTTAAAACACTTGCTGAAGTGGGCAGATTGAGATTAATTATTATATACAAACATTCTCAAGTGTTTTAGATATACAACACTCATGGATTATGAAGTCAATGACATCAAAATTAAAAATCAAAAGTACAACCATGGTTGAGAGGAGCCTACATCACTTGACCCAACATTTGTAGCCCTATGGCAGGTCATACGCTTGTGTCTATGATGTGTCTCTGATGTTGATGCAACCATAATATCTATTTGTCTATTAGTGACATTGGCATCCAAGGGATATGCTCGCACCCTTTTGTTCTCCTCCACCACGACTACTGCCTCTGCCTCAAGATTAGCCTAAACCCATATTGAAGTGTTGTAGGTGCCTTTTAGTGTTTGAGGTTTTACTTTTCTCTTTTTCTGTTTTTCCATTGATTGTTCCTGGGTGAGTATTATTGTTAGGACTTGTCGAGTCTGACCAGATTCCCTAGGACTTGGGTCCGATTTCCTAGGATTTTTTTGGCCTATCTTCCCTTGGGACTTAGTGAGTTTGGTAAGTACCCGAGGAATCCTATAACATCGGTGCACACCTTTAGGTACTACAATTGTGTGGTTGTCTTAAGAGGCAATTGACTCCCTACTAAGGATTCTTTTCTATGAAGAGCTGGTAGTGTTTCTAATCTAAGTCACAAGGTTCGCTGAATTTCAACCATGAAATTCGAAGGCGGACTTCTAAACAATTATAAAAATTTGCTGAAATTCGCCCTAGATTTGTATGGATAAGGGCTTTCATTTTTTTAATAAAATATATTGAATCCGCGACAAAATTTGATGACTTGTTTGTTTAGGGCTTTCGTTTTTTTAATAAAATATTCTGAATCCGTGTGGCGAGATTTGGGGACTTGTTTGTTTGATTGGATTTTTATTAATATTTATAGGAAGTTGCTCGCATGTGATTGACTTTCATGTCATTGTTAATCCTTATTTTCAAGTTGTCATAGGTAAGGAGGACTACATATAGTCGTGCTCATAAATATATGCGATGGCTATTGGATATCTCGGACAACCTTTGAATGGAGTTTTGTTTGAGTTTTTTTTAATCATTCACAATGTTTTTTACTCCCGTCATTTCCTATTTAGTTCCGTGCGCACTTTGTGTTGTAAAATATTTTGGGTTTATTTTCAAGTGGCTTGGGATTAATCCTAAAGCATATGAGAACGACTCTAAAATTTAAATGTTCAAATTTTAAAGAATTCGTTCTCTTTTTACTAGTTATTATGAGTTAATTTAATATGTTATTGTGAGCTAATTTAATATATACAATGTTTAAATTTATTTATATTTTTAATATTTTAAATTTAATATAATATTAGTTTATTTGTAATAATTACATTAAATTTTTAATAATTTTAATTTAATATATTTAAAAAATATATTTTGATAATAAAACCTTGGTTAGGGACTAGGGACCCAACAAAAATAGGGCCAAGCCCGAAAGTCTTTAACACAACACATTGCCACCATATACAAAACATAGTATCTACTGGAGAGGGGCAAATTACAATGTCCCCCACTCCACAGTCCGAACAGAGCAGAAACTAACAAAAAAGAAAAACTAACATCTAGACCTTACTTGTCACCTTGCCATTTTTCTCAAACAACTCCACAATATTTGCTTTGTCATCGATGCGCAGGAATACAGAGGCCGAGAGTGCACCTGCATAGGAACATCCACCTTCTTTGCTATGTCCTCCACCATTCGCCTTGTCTCCACCACCCCTAACAGGAGATCATGCAAATGCCCAAGTGTCGCCTCATGGTTCGCAGCCGCCTGGGACGACGCCTCAATCATATCCTTGTGGGTCAGCACTGAGGCCGCAACAATTGAAAGCATTGTTGCCATTGTCAAGGATTGAGCGGTGCCGAACACATTCCACCGGCCCCTCGACGTACCAGGATCAAGAAGATTCGCCATAGCTTCTCTGACATAAACCCCCTTGCCATCCACTTTCGCCATAACCGACAGTCTACTCAACCATTCCCTTAAAATGGGGTTCTTAATTTTCCCCTCAATGTCTTTCACAAACCCAGCCATCGCCTCCTTAGCCGAAAGCTTCTGTAAGCGTTTGCACAACTTATAGCTTCTTTTCATTTTGCCCCCCACAGTCTTACTTCCACTTCTCCGAGCCAACTGTCTCCTGGGCACCATGCCAACCACCCTCTTGCCTTTATCCAAGTGATTTAGACCATCATTAATAGCCCCCTCCGCCATACCAACGCTCTTGCCAGACACACTCATCGGAGAAAGGAAACCAGCAGAAAAGAAAGAAAACATAATGAACACGCCACCCAACAACTGATCATAAATATCACTTCCTTTGCAACTCGCCAAACATCGAGAAAAGAAAGCCAACTGTTCTTCCATCAAATCCGCACGAACCAAATCGAGAGCATACCTTGTAATGAGTACCTCCTTAATGAACTCTTCCATCATCGGGGGGATGGGCCTTAATATCATTCTGAATTAACTTCAATAGTTCATTGGGGTATGTTTCTTTCCATTCCCACCATGTGGACCCTCCACCAGGGTTGGAATCGATCCCCTTGTTAGCAGCCCAGTCAGTCGCCTGATTTCCTTGCCTTTTAATGTGGGAAGCTTTGAAGCTCATGAACTGACTAGCGAGCCTTCTGCTCTCTGCCATAACTTATTCCAACCTCCAGTTTTTAGCTTCACCTCCATTTAGAAGATCATTAATTATCTTCAAATCCCCTTCCACCCAAAGCCTATCCCATCCTTTGCTTCTAGCAATCTCCAGACCCTTCCACAAAGCCCTGGCCTTCGCAAGATTTTTTGAATCGATGCCAAAGTCCAAAGAGTAAACTCCAAGGGGCTGACCTCTAGTGTCCTTGAAAATTCCTCCGCCTCCAGCTTTGCTAGGGTTACCCCTTGTAGCCCAGTCAAAGTTGAGCTTAACCCATCCCACCTCCGATGGATACGACCTTACATACTGATCCCTAGAGAGAATCGGAACGTTCCTGCTCTTCCCCCCAATCCAACTATACCTGGGCCACTCATCTGCTTAGGGTTCTTCTCTTGAGTTCACCATCCAGTCTTTCTTATGATGAACCTCGCCCAATTCTCCCAAGGCGCTTTCCACCAAATTCCAAACTTTATCCACCGACCTTTCCTGGCCAAGAAAGATCCTTTTGTTTCGTTCTAGCCACAGGTTCCAAACAATCACTGCAGGAGCCGCAACCCATAACAGTCTTAAGCCCGTGGCTCTTGCACTTGATCACCCATCCTCCCAACAACATTGCTATACTCCTAGGGGTAGCTCAATCTTGCTTCCATCTTCGAATAAACCTACACCAAAGCTCACTCGCAAATTCACAGTGAAGAAAAAGGTGATTGTTGTCTTCGCTGGCCTGCTTGCACATTACACACCTCGAGGGCCCACTCTTGCCCATCTTCATGAGTCTATCCCATGTCAAAGCCCTACCTTTACAAGCAATCCAATGAAAGGCATTAGCTTTAGGCAATCCTTGAGGATACCAAATCTTAGGCCCAAGGAATTTTCTGGATTTTGTCCACGACTGAATGCTTGAAAGTATACATCCCTGACCGTCACCTTGCCCTCGCCGCTACCTCTCCACATAAGCCTATCCTCATAACCAGAGAGGGGCGTCTTGTTTAGAACACCAGATAATTCCTTCCACAGGACTCTCAACCTCCCATCAAGATTTTCAAAGGCCTTCCATCTTCGACAACCATCCTTATCCTCCACATAATCCTGAACATAAACCTCAGCTTGGGCTTCCAAAACCTGGAACAAGGGTCTGAAATGGAGAGAGGTCTTCAGCGGAGTGTCCTCTATCCATGGGTCTCTCCAAAACATAACCTTATTCCCCCTGCCTACCCTCCAGATGAGATCAGGCAAATGGAGATTTCTACACACTCTTAAGAAGTTCCAGACACTAGACCCCTTCGGAAGGGAAATATCCGTATTGAAGAGATTACCAACTTTATTTTGAAGATATTTAGCTTGAATAACTTGACTCCATAGCCTATCTTTTTCCTCATAAATCCTCCATGCTAGCTTGGCGCCTAAAGCTTTATTCATTAGCTTAAGGTTTTTGAAACCCAAGCCACGCCAATTTTTAGGCTTACACACCTCCTCCCATTTAACCAAATTATACTTGAATGCCTCCTTCGTACCTCTCCAGAGAAAGGTTCTCTGAGCCTGTTCTAGAGAACGAGCAACCTTGCTCGGAATTTGAAATACAGACATAGTATATAAAGGGACTGCCGCTAAAGAGGCTTTGATCAAAGTCAGCCTCCCAGCCAGAGAAAGCCACTTCCCTTTCCAAGAAGCCAGCTTGCCTTGCACCTTATCCACCACCTTCCTCCATTCAACCTCCTAGGTCCTTTTATCCACTAGGGGCATACCAAGGTAACTACTAGGAAGAGAGTCAACCTCAAAGCCCAAAATTGTTTGGACATCATAGACTTCAACACAAAATTCCTTAAGAAAGTATATTCGGGACTTACCTTGGTTGATCTTTTGTCCCAACGCCATTTCATATTTCTAGAGAACCTTTTTAAGACCCATCGCCTCTCTTGCTGTGGCCTCCCTAAACAACAAGGTATCATCAACAAATTGCAGGTGCGTGAGATTGGAGATTCCACTAGAAACCTGAAGACCGTTAATTACACCGCCACCTGAGGCCTTCCTCAACGCATAGCTCAATCCCTTAGCCACAATGAAGAAAAGAAAAGAAGACAACGAGTCTCCCTGCCTAAGTCCCCTTCTCGCTTGGAAGAAATCCGTCGCAATGCCGTTGATGAGAACAACATACGAAACAATGGAAATACAACTGAGTACCCATCTGCACCAATCATCGCTGAATCCCATCTTTCCCATAACTTTGATCAAAAAGTCCCAAGACACCCGATCATAAGCTTTATTCATATCTAGCTTAATGATCACACCTTCCTTTCTTCTTTCTTTGATAGAATGAACAACTTCATGCGCCATCAAGACTCCATCCAATATTTGTCTCCCACTTAAAAAACCACTTTGTTCATTCAAAATAATTCCTTCAAAACATTTCGTGAGTCTAGATGCCATAGCCTTGGTTACTATTTTATAAATTCCATTGCACAGAGCTATAGGTCTATATTCATCAAAGAATTTCGGGTTCCTTACTTTGGGGATAAGGGCCAGATAAGTGGAGTTCCAGGACTTCATCATCGATCTTCTGCTTCTACATTCCTCGGCTGCCATCCAAACATCGTCCCCCACCACTTCCCAAAACTTCTGAAAAAAGCCAACCTAAAAGCTGTTCGACGTCGGGGCCTTCATCGCACGTAGGGAGAAGGTGGCCTTCTTGATTTCATCCTTGGAGAAAGGGGCCATCAACCCAGCATTCGAACTGTCGTCCACGATCCTGGGAATGTTGCCAATAATCTCAACCATATCTTCTTCCCTACAAATCCCTTCCTCTCCAAGCATCTCCTTAAAGAACCTCTTCCCTTCCTTCCTTATAACCCCTATATCTTCCACAACATACCCATTGGGAGCTTGCAACCTTAAAATTTTGTTCATATTCCTTCTAACATTAGTGGAGATATGAAAAAACTTCGTGTTTCTATCCCCTTCCTTCAGCCATCTCACCCTTGATTTCTGGTGCCAACAGATCTCTTCCATGCTTAATAAGCGATTTACCTTGTCCATACAGTTTTTTTCCTTTTCCCTGGAAACCTCTGACATTCCATTCTCCACGATCTCCCTCTCAACCTGCGCTAGATCCCCTCCGCTCTGGTCTTGGCTTCAAACAAATTCCCCATAACCTAATTGTTCCAGGCCTTGGCTAACTTCCTAGTCTCTTTTAGCTTGAGAGTTAACGCATACCTTTTATTGCCTTTAACACTCAGACTCCACTAGCCCTCCAATTCTTTGTAGAAATCCGGATGTTCATACCAAAAGGCCTCCATTTTGAACGGACACCCCTTGGGTCTCTGACACGAGGAGCAGTTCAATCTAATTGGCCAATGATCCGATCCGCCATACTCAATAACCTCTGAGAGGACCAGAACTGAGGAGAGCATCCAATCTGAGTTAACCATGAACCTGTCCAATCTACATAAGATGTTGTCTTCCCCTATCCGTCTGTTAGACGGAGACCAAGTAAGCCAACCAGACCTAGGAACTAAATCCACCAATGACAACTCCTCACACACCCATCTGAATCCCACCGAACCATGACTCCCCACCGTCTTGCCACCTTTTCTCTCTTCAGGACACAGGGTAGCATTGAAATCCCCACCAAGCAGCCAATTACCCTGCGGAAAGGAACTCCTAAAGGCCTTCAAACTCTCCCAGCACAACAATCTGTCCCTTTCTAGATTAGGACCATGAACATTGGTAATCATAAAGGCATCATCTCCCTGCAAGGGCTTCAACCTAACTGCCAATAGATTGTCTGAACTGAATAACTCTTCACCAAAAAATAAAACTTGTTCCACATCACTGCCAAACCACCAGCCGTGCCAACTGCCCCAACCGCTTCCCCCTCACCATTCTTCCATATTCTGATTAAAAGATCCATCATCGCTTCTTTGTCCAGCTTCGTTTCTTGCAACAAACAAATATCAGGAACCTCCACTTCAATCAGCCGTTTAACCAAATGGTGCTTCTCTAGGCCATTTAGGCCACAAACATTCCAACTGATCACCTTCATTTCTTACCAGCGGCATGGAGGTGCTCGCTTCCCTTCTGACGAATTTATTCAGGGTATCCTGGGTTCCTTTCCCAATTTCCACCATCGCTGTGTGTTTGGCTTTGCTCACATCCATCTTCCTTCCCCTGATGATTGGCCCCCCAACATCCAAAACGATATTGTTTTTCCCTTTACTGCTGCTCCTTGTTACGATCCTCCAATCATTCTCCTCCCCTTCCTCTGAAAATCCCTTTTGTCGTCGAGAGTCCTTAGGAGCTGAACCTTTAGGGCTCACACGAACCAACGATAGACCGAGACTATTGCAATCTAGAGACTGCAAGCTACCCCTGCCCTGTTAAGCTCATTAGGACCTTTATCTCCTTCCAAAAGTAGATTCTCTATGGGACTGGATCCCTCGACCGGCATCTCCGGGTTTCCAATATCTGTCAACTGCTCTATAACAGTTTCCAACTCCTTATTCTTGGTTGGCTCCTCCCTCTCCTCTTCATCGGCTGTGCAATTCTAAAGCATTAGGAGAATCAAATCGCTCCTCCAAGCCCTTCCTTAAATCATTCCTTTTGACTCTTGGATCCGTTTCCTTCACCTTACCTTTGCCCGCCTTTGACTTCGAACACTGCCTCGCAAAATGGTCGATCTTCCAATAGTTGAAGCATTGGAGCGGAAAACATTCGTATTCAAGATCTTGCAGCCATACTCCAATAGCCGAAGGCAATCTAATGGCATGCCTAATTGGCTTGCTCAAATCGACCTTCACACAAATCCTAGCATAAGTTGCCAACCTTCCTTGATTGGTCGACGCTGCATTGAACACATACTCGCCTAGGGTATCCCCGATCAACTTGAAAATTTCCTTCATCCACAATTCTTGAGGAAGCTTGAACATCCTTATCCAAATCGGGGCATCCTTGATCAGTTCCTGATGCAGATCGAAGCTCGGCATCCAAGCCCTAATATAAAGACCTGCATTGCCCATGAACCACGGCCCCCCCTTGAGGATATTATCACTCTCGAACTCCGACTGAAAGACAACGTGCAAAAACCCTAGCACTAGAAAGCTTATTTTGGATTTAGCTCCCAACCATTTATGCTTGATCTAGTCCTTTATGCGCTTCATGGAAGGCCAGATACAGATGAATTTCACGATCACCGCACACCTTCAGAGTTTTTCAACCTTGGAATTAAGAAATGCATTTGGAGTGTAGAGATCTGGAATTTCATCCACAATTTGAAGATTAACATTCCCAATAGACATCCATCGACCCTTTCCTTTCTCTCCATTGCTTGCAGCATCTGCATCCAGAAGAAGATTACCCAGCGCAGCAGCCTCGTCAAAATTATCCTCCTTGCCCTTGAATTCGCCTTCCTCCTTGTCCTCTCCTAAATCTGCAATTGCCCCCGACATTTTTTGCAATACCCTCTTGATGCCTTATATATTTAAAATATTTAAATTAGATTTATATTAGTTGAATTTAATCATGATTTTTTTTTCCAAATTTTTCATCGCCGAACTTAATCCGAATTTTATGGTTGCCGAACTCGAATTCGAACTCAAACCTTGTGACTTAGATTCTAATCATAGAGGCACAAATATATTTTGAACAAAATAGGGAAAATTGCATAGATAAGTCAAAAAAACATTGGTTAAAGAATAGGAGATAAAAATGTTTGCAAAATACCTAATATTTTGGTTCACAGTGATTTTGCCGATTCCATTGATGACATGATCACTCTGCTGAACCATGTTGCAGGGGAAAAAGAAGCCTATTTTTTCTGTTTGTGGATGTGCATCTTAATGATAATCGGATTGTTGACTAGGGGACTGTCATTACTAGTAATATTCAGTATTTGTTTTTTTCCTAAATAATGAGATAAAATGTTTGCAAAGTAGCATATGTCCTGTGGACATTCACAAAATTATTACAATGTTTAGAAACAAATATCACTGACAACATATAAAGCACCATAAAATCAAAGTTTCAAGGTCCATACAAGGCACTCAGTATTACAAAACAAAAGCAAGAGTAGCAAGTTTTAACACATGCAAAATATCACTAAGGACTCTAACTCCTTGTCATCGAAGCCAGTAGTAAGACCAACACTGCTAGGTCCCTTTATATCCCCAACATTTCCTTTTGTCTTTGCCTGCTGATGGAGCACCACAGGCTGGGGCTCCTTTAGATTATTTTTGATATAGGGGAACTCATTGATCATCCCCTTAAGCCTTCTCTCTATTACCATCTCTGCTGCCCTTGGAAGAGGTTCCTCATTGATCAGGAGCTGAAGGGGGGTATTAGAAAGAGCGATCTTTGAATCTGATGAAATTGAACAAGAAGACAAACCATGCTCTAATCTGAAGACACTATTAAAATAAATTAGATAGTTTCTTAATGGTCACTTAGGTTTAGTTTCTATTTCCGTCTTTAGTTTAGTGTTCATCTCTCCTGCTTTTTTAGCTGTATCTTTTTACAAGCTGTCAGTCTTTTATTAGCATGTAACTTCTCTTTAAACAGAGCATTCACTCTTCATTGTATTTAATCTCATTCAATATAATATATTCATATTATTCCAAAATGTAACATGGTATCAGAGCCCAGATTCGGGTGGGCAGTACGGACGCCTGTATGGCCTCCATGATTTTGGCGTCTGGTTTTCGACTATACTAGGTCACGTTTTTCTGAATCGGCGTCTTCAAGTTTTGCTGAAGTTGTTTTTTGAAAGTCACATCTCGTTTGTACCCGATCGCATTTTTCTGGGCATTTTTTGAGTGCCATTTTTTAAGGTTTTGATTAGCATTTAAAATTTTTTGGTCATGATTCTTTTTTGGCGCCGACTTTTCAAATCTCTTGGTTGCGGCAGTTTATGGCCGCGTTTTTTTTTTTTTTTTTTTTTTTTCCTGAAACCGCGATTTCTTGGCTCTGTAATTTCTGGTTCTTAAAATTGCGTCACGCATTTCTGTTTTGTGGGCGTTCCTTTTTAGCCGCGATTCTCAGTCCCCTCGCCATGGTTGCGATTCTCTGCTCGCGATTTTTTAAGGTGACTGTGTCTTTGGTGATGTTCTGAGTATAAGGGTTTAAAACCCTAGAGATTTCTGTTCTGCTGCAGTCGACCTTCGAGGTCGTGATTGAAGGGATGCGTTCTCTGTTTGTTTTTTAAGCCGCGTTTTCCTGTATGGATTAGTGTGCTATGTGCACTATTTTTGGCGGTTCTTGGTCGCGATTGGAGTTTATTGTCGGCAGTCTGTTTCCCCTCACTCACAATCTGCCATTTGATCAGCGTTCCTAACATCTGTTTGCGTTTTTTTCCCTCCATCTGGGTCGTGATTTTTCCAGAGGTCGTGGGTTTCCTAAATGCTCGAGATTGCTCACGATTTCTTCAGTCCACGCTCTTTTTTGATGCGAGTTCAATTGTTCTTTTCGGCGGCAATTTTCTTGTTTCTTGATCGATTTTCTGGGCGGAGCTCCCTTCTGGCGCCGTGTTTTATTATCCCTGAAGATTCAACGGGTTCAATCATTTACACCGTTTGCAGTATTTTCTGATTAGCGGGTTTCTTTGCACACAACTTTCTTGTGTTGTTTGGCGCTCCTGGTTTTGTTTGCTGTCAGTTCACCATTGGCATCAGCTGGTTCGTTGCCTGAAGGGGCAGTTTTGTGACCTTTAGAGGTCTCGGTTCAGTATTTAAATTCTTATTCACCTCAGTCTGGAGATGCTATCTTTATTTGGTTGCTGCATTTGGAAAGTCTGGAGCTTGTCTGTGGATTTTCCTTGATTTGCGCTTACAACGCCTAAATCCACCCGGCTATTTGTATTTCAAGCACACAGCAGTCATGCAAACTTATTTTCTGTTTTATCTCGAAATCTGTGTTCGGATTATGTAAATCTATGCTTTCTGTACTCTTGAGATCCAGCTTTTGAAATCCATGTTTAGATTTATCTTGAGATCTATGCCTCGGTATCTGTGTTTCAAACTTATTCTGTGTTTTCGGAATCTGTGCTTCGTAACCCGTGCAAGGGTTCTATTCAACATCTGTGTTGTCTATCTGCTTCGGATCTTGTCAGAGTTGGATTCCTGTTCTGTAGCCTTTTAAATGGGATTCTGTTTTCTGTTTTCGGTGGCTTCCTTGTTTGGCAAATGTTTTTGCCTAGTCGTTGTTTCTGGAGAATTTTCTACCTTTTCGCTGTGGTTGGTAGCTTTGAGGGCTTCTTTGATTTGCGCTTAGCCCCTTCTTGTCTCCAGTTGGATCAGCGGTAAGCATTTGTGTTTGGCAGGCGGCCATTCTATCCTTCCGGATTCCTCAAGATTGGTGCCCTAAAATCCGTGCTCGGGTTTTTTGTTTTGGGTTCTGTGCCCGCCATCTGCCTTTGTTTATGGTCAAGCAACCTGTAGATCTTGTCATTTAGGGGGCAACTTGGTATAGTTAGTAAGTTGACCATTAAGGGGGGCCATTAAAATAAATTAGATAGTTTCTTAATGGTCACTTAGGTTTAGTTTCTATTTCCGTCTTTAGTTTAGTGTTCATCTCTCCCGCTTTTTACAAGCTGTCAGTCTTTTATTAGCATGTAACTTCTCTTTAAATAGAGCATTCGCTCTTCATTGTATTTAATCTCATTCAATATAATATATTTGTATTATTCCAAAATGTAATAGACACCTCAACTACTAGCACTTGCTCTAACTTGGCTTCTTTTCTTTACTCTCTGCTGCCTTAATGTGTGCATTGTAGACAAGATCCTGGTTGTTTGCATTTGATCATGTACACCAGCTCCCATTTCTGCAACCCCTAGTCAATAGGAAATTCTCTTCAACCCCTCCATCCTCCATTCCTGCATTCTTTTCCTCAATAATTAGGCATCCTTGCTCACTGCCCTTTACACCCCCCCCCACCTTATGTCATACCATCGACTTCCTAGTTGTCAACACCAATCACTACTAGAATACGAGCAATACTGATGTTCCAGTTTCTAATAGGGTCTATTTTAGGACATCTACCATAGTTAATCAAGGAAGAAGGTGTGAAGTTCAAACTGAAAATTTGGTAAAAAATTGTCTCAACAAATTCGCATGGCTCGATTTTAGTAGAAAACCCTTAACATTGGTGTTCGTTAGGGTTCTTCACATTAACATTAACATTTTTGGTTGTTGCTGTAGCCTGGGTCTTCTGTGAATATATGTTTGCAAGTTTTTTTGCTGTAGCCTCGGCCCTCTTTTGAAGATTGTTGCGCTTTTTGGCTGCTTCTTGTGTAGCTTGCCCTCAAATGTTTTGCTGTTGTGTTTTGTTGGTGTCTGCCAAGAATGTCCAAAGTTGGTGTGTTGCTGTCAAAGGTTGAATTTACTATGAAGCGCTGTCCTGCCTTAGCCTACATAATTGAGGTATTTTCAAGCCCTTTTTTTTCCTAGACTTTAGTTTACTATTTAACTTTTGTTAAAATCTAATTAATATTTTTATTAATTTTAAATTATTAATAATTACTTCTATTAGGTTTTACAATTTAATTAAATTTTGTTTTGATTTATTATTTATAGTTTTATATTTTTATATTTTTATTTCTCGAATCTTATTGTTATAAGTTTATAGTTCTTCTATTTTTTATATTTAGATATTTTATTGTTTTAGTTTTATATTTCTTTTATTTTTTATATTTAGAGATGTTATTAAATTTTAGGATTGTGTTTTTAATTTTTTTTGATAAATAAAAATTTTTATTCAAAAAACATGAAAACTACAGAACATGAACTACAAGGAAGACAAGGAGTGAGAGAGGAGAGTTAGTTCTCATACGACATTGGGTTTTAGAAACTGGCCTTTATGATTTGAAATGGATCAGATGTGTGGTTGGTTTAGAGGATCAGCAATCTCATTACACCAAGAGGTGTAATTACAGTGGTATTAAAGGGGTTGTAATGGTGTGAGTGTGTTCACAAAAAACCCTTTACCAAAAATGTATATGTAAAAGACTAATTACTTATCACTCAATAAAGTTTGACGTACATTGTACTAATTAGGGAGTGGTTGGCTAGCATCTAGTGGATGAATTGGAGGAAGATTGATTAGATTTTCACTCAATAATGTTTGAAGCACATTGCCCATAGATTCTTCAAGTTTGGTAAACTCCCTACGAGATGATGATCTAAGGGAAGGAATTAAAGAAGTATTAGAACTTGATTCATATTTTCCTTCTTCTCATTACCTTTTGAAAAATCAGTTGGCTTTTGATATTTAGATGGGTAAGAAGCATTTTGAGTTGAGGACCCATATTTGAATTCATTGTCATGATAAAAGGTTATGTAGTTCGCATAAAATGACTTTGTAATGAGTTGTTACAATGTTTGTACCTGATTGTATTAATTACTTGTTGGCTTGTGGGTAGTTGTTAGAAGTCAATTGTTAGTGGTTGCCGACGGTTGTGTTCTTGGCAACCATCATGTTTAAATATGCTTCTCATAGTCAGGGAAGGCAGTTTGATTTGGTACATGATCCTCCCAGGTCTATACTTGGATTGTACAAGCACTACCTTTGAATAAAGCATTCATTGATCTTCATCTACAGTTATTTGGTATTTACTATTATATTTCATTAATGTTACAATAGGTAGTGTTATTATTTTGCAATAAACATTTGGTGTCATTTGTAATGTCCCCTTTTGGGATATTCCGGATTTCTTAACCTGCAACAATAATAATCACTAAAAAAGGGACATTAGAAATATAAAAAATGCATAAATTATGATAATACCTAACAATATATATATATGAGAGCATAGTTAATAGATTCAATACATCATAACATCATTAGTGAGATCAATACTACATAAATTAATAAATAATGAGATCAAGACATTATAACATAAGCAACATTTGACTCAATCTGCGATTCCCCAAGCCCATTAATAGTGAATCCTTAGGAGTCCATGTAGGTAGCAATATTAAGGCCGGTCCTCCTCAATATTGCTGAGAGCATGTAAGTGAGCCAAACACCCTGCCTTGCAGCTCCCAGTTCACCTTGGAGGCACACCCTCCTTGATCAAGCTCAAGAGGCACACCCTACTTGATTAGGCTCAAGAACATGGTAGGGCCACACACCCCAAACCATGTATGGTAGGGCCACACACCCCAACCATGGTAGGGCCACACACCCTCACTACTTGGCCGACTTGATGAGAGCATGAGGGGAGGCACACCCCATCCACTCACCCCTCGTGAACTCGGAAGGGCTATCCTTCCTACCTACAAAACATCTCCCGGACTCAAAATGAATTGCTTGGGTATTGGTTAGATTATTCATATAAAGTACCTCTTGACTGTTTGACAAGTTCAGTGCAAATAAATGCAATATATACTTTGCTGTTATATATATTATATTTCTGCTGTCATCAACTATTGCATATATATATATCACTGCTGATATATTCCTTGCAGATTTATCTCTGCCAAAGATATATTTCTTTCTGATCACTTGATGCCTTCAAATGTCTTTGGATCCTTGTTTTATACCCTTCATGGTAAGGAGTCACACCTCTTACACACATCCGTTCCCTTTTAAATGTAACCGCTGCCTTTTGTTTAACATTTAGTTAAGGTTTTGTCCTCTAGCGCTGACTGTTTTTTTGTCTCCTAGTGCTAGCCTTGTCTTATGCGGGCGGATGGGTTTTAATCTGTCTTAATAAAATCTGACTCTTTTGTCGAGGGCATGACATCATTGCCTCTAACGAAGTTGGATTAGATTTATAAAGAACTAGCATTGGTCAATACCTATTGTTGACTATACTTGAGATCAACAACATTAATGCCATTAAGCCCAAACAAAGGCAGGAGAAAATTAGAGTGTAGTAAGGGGGGTGATTGGGAAATCAGACGATCCCTTTGACTAGTGGAATAACAAGAATGAAGGAAATTGTGTGAAGTAGTCAACTATAAAAACCATCAGTCGAGAGTCAGAGCTGAAGTGAAAGTTGAAGTTGAAGATTAAGTTAGATCCGTAGTTAGGAAAGAAGACATTAGAACATTCAACCGACTACAAACAACCATATGAAGGAAGTGTGGGTTGAGATTGGTAAGCATTCCCCTTCTTGAAGAAGGGTGCGTGGATCTCGTAGACCAAGTTCTGCCCCTGGAATTGATAGAGCCTTCTCTATACAAGGACAGTCTTCGTTTTGAGATGGAGTTTGAGGACTTCTTCACATATGAAGAGAGGGAAGCGTACCAAAACAATCTTCATGATATCGAAGATTGAAGAAGCTGAGCCTGGAGTGGAGAAAAGAGAATTTAAGGGCAATATTTGTGTGCGGAATGTTGAAGTCTTTGGAAGAGTCAAGGATTCTCATGTGTTCGATGTTGAGTTTTTAGCTTAGTTCGGAACTTTTGCACAAGTTTAGTGTGAACGTGTAGGTAGTTTGAGTTATTTCTATTTTGTAATTCACTTTAGCGATTAAAGTGAAATCTCTTATTTAGTTAATTAAGTCTAATAAAGTGTGATAAACACTAATGATTTAGACTTATCTTTCAAGTCATCTCCTGTGTGAGATAAGGTTGCTTTCTTTTTGAAATATAAGATCACTTTATTGGAAGATTAGATTTTTAGCTGAATAATCTAAAGATAGAGGCAAGATAGAAAATTAAGAACTCAAAGCGGTGTAATATTTCCGTGCAAGTGAAGGACTAGTTGTAGAGGTTGCCTTTTAAGCTTTTGAAGGAATGTGAAACAGATTGAAAGGTGTAAAATCATCGTTTCCATAGTTCAAATTTCAATGATTTGTATCTTTAATTCAATGTTATTGCAACATTAGGAGATTATACATCATGATTGGAATTTTAACATGGCATCAGAGCCACGTAAAGGCAGAAAAATATTGTAGTCTTGAAGGAGGATTTTCATGAGGAAAATCTTGCAGGATTTCTTTTTTGAATTTGTGCCCTCTTTTGGTGAAATTGTGCAGGAGGTTTTTTTGTTTAAAATTGCGACTTGATTTTAGATGAAATTGTGGGCTGAATGAAGGCTAAATTGTTAATTTTTTAAGGTATAAAATTGCGTCGGGTTTCACAGGTATAAAATCTCAAATAGGTAGTAGATTTATGAAAAAAAATCACAAGATTTCAACGAGAAATCGCACTACAATTCATGGATGAAATCGCACCATCTGAGAAGGAGAAATCACAATTTTTTAAAAGGAATCACGTAGGTGCTTTTTGGTATAAAAATTGTGCCTCTTTTAGGAAAAATCGTGTGCTTGGAGGGTGGAAGAATCATGACTAGTTGTTTGAAAGAAATCCCAGGGTTTTTTAGTATAAAATCGGGCAGTTTTTTAAGCATAAATCACACGACATTTTGCAATTGCAAATCCGCGAAACAAGTTTTTTTAAAATCTATAGCCAGAGTTTAAAACAAAGGCGAATTTTTGTGCAAGTATTTTTCAAAAAGTACAATTGAAGCTAGGGTTTTTCAGATGCGAAAAACTAAGGTTTTAAACAAACTAGCTAGGGCACAAAGTGGCGGCTAGGATTTTTTGGTCAATTTTTTTGCAAATATTGCAGCTAGGGTTTACTAGTTGAAGAACTAGGGTTTTCGTAACCTAGGTTTTGAAAAAGTTATTTTCAACAATTATGAGCAGTTCATTTATTTCCAGATTTTAGTGAGATTGTTTTCGGAAAAATATTTTTAATGGCGTCGCCTAGTCTCCGGTTCAAAGATAGGTTGGATAGCACAATAAAATTTCTACCTTGGAAAGTCAGGGTGACATTGCTTTTGGTGGAAAATGATCTCTGGGATATCATAAAGGATCAAATGGCTCCACCAACAGATCTGTAGGATTTGACAGTTCACAAGAAGAAAGAAATTAAAGCCAAGCGGATGATCTTGGATGCGGTGAAGGATCATTTAATTCCTCACTTATCAGAGAAGAAAACAACCAAGTAGATGTTTGATGCTCTAGTTAGTCTTTTTCAGAGTGAGAACATTAATAGGAAAATGATATTGAGAAATAGACTCAGATCCATTGAGATGTCCAGTTTGGGTACAGTTACCTGATGAAGGTCACTTAGCTTCGTGACTAGCTTGCAGCAATCAGGGAAAAGGTGGAAGATGTAGAGCTAGTGAACTTAGCTTTAAATGGGTTCTCATCTTCATGGCATGCTTTTGTTCATGGCATGTGTGCCAAGGAAAAGCTTCCTTCTTTCAAGAGACTATGGGATGATTCTATCCAAGAGGAAGCTCGGATGGAGTCAAGAGCTAGCAAAAAAGGTGGTGATGAGAATTTAGCTCTCATTGGACAATCAAAAGGAAATAAAGGAAAAGGGAACAACAAGGGGAAGGGAAAGGATGAGGATTTATCCTCACAAGCATGGAAGGACTTGAGTAAAATCAAGTGCTTCAGTTTTCATAAGTTTGGTCATTATGCATCACAGTGTCTAGATAGGAAGAAGAACCAAGGGAAGTAGCAGTAGAGGAAGTAGCAACTTCTATGGAAACTCAGATGAATGAGTTTGCTGCTAAATTTGAGAAGGAATTCTCAAAGGTTTCCTATCTTTCTACTAGCATGACTTCACAGGATGCTTGGTATGTGGATAGTGGGGTCTCTCAGCATATGACTTCAGCCTGGTAGTATTTTACCAAACTAGAAGAACACAACTTTGGAGTTCAAGTTGAGCTTGGTGATGATGCCAAGTATCCAATAGTAGGTGTTGGTAAAATTCTCTTTCAATTTCACTCAGGTACCTCTTTAGAGGTTTGTTTTGCTTGTTCTTGGTCTCACGAAAAATTTGCTTTTAGTTTTAGTAATGGAGGCTAAGGGCTTTGCAGTTGAATTCAAGGATCAACAAGTTCTTATTAGGTTGAACAAATCTAGCTTAGATACAACACAGTCTATAGGGGTTTTAGAGAAGGCAACCTATACAGGTTATAGGGGGAACCAAATCTAGTAGCATTGATGAGCAACATCATAGATTTCGAGCCTTCCAATTTTCAGGAGGCAGTAGACCAATAGGTTTGGTGGGATGCCATGGTGGAGTACATCTCAATCATGAAGAATGATGTACGTGACATAGTCCCAAGATCGGAAGGGAAATTAATTGTGATTTGTAGGTGGCTCTTCAAGATAAAGCATGTTGCAAATGGTAGCATTGACAAGTACAAAACGAGGTTTGCGGCGAGAGGGTTCTCTCAGAAGGAGGGAGTAGACTCTGAGGAGACTTTTGCTCCAATCGCCAAATACACCTCCATTAGAGCAGTCATGTCTCTAGCTTCTGTCATGGGATGGAAGATATATCAGATGGATTATCGAGGAAGAAGTGTATATAGAACAACCTCAGGGATTTGAGGTAAATGGGAAGGAATCCCATGTTTGTAGGGTTAAGAAAGCCTTGTCTGGACTCAAATAGGCACCAAGAGCTTGGTATTCTAGGATCGGTAAATATTTGCAAAGTATGGGCTTCACCAAAAGTGAACCATATCCTAATCTATATCATATAGTGAGTGGGTTAGATAACTTATTTTGATATTTTATGTAGATGATTTATTCATTATAGGATTGGAACAACTCATTACAGGGTGCAAGGCAGAGTTAGCTGCCGAGTTTAAGATGAAGGACATCGACCTCATGCATTATTTTTTGGGGTTAGAGGTTTGGCAGAAACTTGGGGAGATTTTCCTTGGGCAAGGTAAGTATGTAGTTGAGATACTGCAACGATTCTGGATGGAGGATTGCAAATCCATGGCCACACCTATGATCACTAATTTGAAGGTGAGAACTTCGGATTCAAAGGTGATTGATCCCATGTTGTATAGGCAACTGATAGGTTCCTTGATGTATTTGATCAACACAAGACTAGATTTATGTTTTGTAGTAAACACCTTGAGTCAGTTCATGGTGGAGCCCAGAAAGGAGCATTGGATAGCAGCAAAACATTTGTCAGATATTTGAAGGGCACAACGGATTATGGTTTGAGGTATCTTGGGGATGGTGAAGTAGCAAGGATATACAGACTTTGATTGGGCAGGCACTGCAACAGACAGGAATAGCACCTTAGGGTGTTGCTTTAGCTTGGGTTCAAGAATGGTATCCTGGTTTAGTAGGAAGCAGGCTCTAGTGGCACTCAACACAACAACGACAAAGTATATGGCAACCAGTACTGCAAGTTGTGAGGCCATTTGGCTTCGCATGTTACTTGCAGGGTTATTTGATTAGGAGTTGGATTCCATGGTCATTTATTGTGATAATTAGAGTTGCATCAAATTCTCGGAGAATCCAACATTTCATGATAGGTCCAAGAACATAGAGATCATATATCACTTCATTCGAGACAGGATTTAGAAGGGATCAGTGAAGCTCCAGTACATTTCCACAGAGCAACATTTAGTTGATATTCTGACCAAACCCTTAGCAAAAGGGAAGTTTGAATCATTAACAGACAAACTTGGATTGGTGTAGAATTCCTTCTTCGCTAAGAGGGAGTGTTGAGTTTTTGGCTCAGTTCGAAACTTTTGCACAGGTTCAGTGTGAACGTGCAGGTAGTTCGAGTTATTTCTATTTTGTAATTCACTTTAGTGATTAAAGTGAAATCTTTTTTTAGTTAATTAAGTCTAATAAAGTGCAATAAGCACTAATGGTTTAGACTTATCTTCCAAGTCATCTCTTGCGTGAGATAAGGTTGCTTTCTTTTTGAGAGATAAGATTGCTTTATTGGAAGATTAGATTTTTAGCTGAATAGTATAAAGATAGAGGCAAGATAGAAAATTAATAACTCTGAGTAGTGTAATATTTCTGTGCAATTGAAGGATTAGTTGTAGAGGTTGCCTTTTAATCTTTCAAAGGAATGTGAGGCAGATTGAAAGGTGTAAAATATCTGTCTTTGTTTATCTTTTTCGCAGTTCAAATTTCAATGATTTGTATGTTTAATTCAATGTTATTGCAACATTAAGAAATTATACATCGTGATTGGAATTTTAACATTCGAAAGTGCTGGGAGAGCATTGAATTGTTTGAATTAGAGCTTCTTGAGGAGCAAGTTCTAAGCATTGAGTTCGCATTGAGGACAAACCATGGTGACTCCACCAGCAAGCCTGAGTGTAGAGAGGCAAAAGTTGCCTAAGTTTATAGGAGATGGATTTGAGGATATAGTAAGGCATTGCAAGACCTGCAAAACCATTTGGGCTGAAAATGGACAAAATGATAAAACTTATTAGCTACGATCATTTCCAACCACCCTCAGAGGTGTGGTAATTGATCGGTACATAGAGATTGAGCCAGCCAATTGAAATACGTGGGAGAAAATACAAAAGGATTTTGAAGAAGAATTTAGATTGCTCTAGGACGACAATGAAATCATTGAAAAAATTTACAACACCTAGCAAGGAAAACATGAGAACGTGAGAACTTAGAATTGGCGGCTCAAGGAATTGTTAGTAAAATTTGAAGAAGAACCAACCAATGGGTTGAAGAAGAGATGGTTCATTGAATGTCTTATTCCTTCATTAAGGAAGAAAATTAAAGTACTACCACCTTCATCTTACACAAAAGTTTACAATAGAGCTATGGAAATAGAAAGCGAAGACAATATGTCTTCCTGTTTGGTGACTCGAATGCAAGCAATGATAGCATATTGAGATTAGTGCAAGCATTATGTAGAGATACGCTCCATATGATGAAGGAATTAAAACTAGATAAAGAATCTAGCAAGGAGTCTAAAGATTCATGGTGCATGGATTGCAGAGTTGAGGGCCACACCAAAACAAACTGCCCTAAGAACATGTTCTATGATATTTGTTGGATAATGGGCCATTTGACTAAGGAATGCCCATTTAATTTTCACCTATTTAATTTTAATTATTGTTTCTTTTTTGGGTTTTTGGAAGTGATCATATTTCTCTTTTTCTTGCACCCTGCTTGTGGATGCTGTCTTCTTTGAGTTACCACTGGGCATTCTTGAATCTGATGAACATAATCATGACAAGTCCTGCATCTGCAGGGAATGCATTTGTAATCGATTGGGTCAATCCATTTGAGAACTCCTACTTTGAGAGTAAGATGTTTGGGCAAAGGTTGGTCCAATTCCAATTCCAAACATATTTTGACATAGTTATCCGATCCTGTTTGACATTGGTGAGGTTCATGTGGAAGGGTATACGGTAGGATCTACATTGGGGCTTTAGGTGGCATTTCCTCTACGGGGAAGTCTGTGTCAATACTTAATGCACAAGTCGGTAATCTTGAAGAACCAAGGGTCCCCTTGGAAGATTTGCTTCTGATCCACGTCATTCACAAAGGAGAAATGTTCTCAAGGGTAGATTTGGATCTCCTAATCATTGGAGGTCCTCCAGTGCTTCTTGGCCTAACAGTACAGATCTTCCACTGATTACTGCATGCCTAAGAACCTACAGAGGAGTCCCTTGTTGCCAATCTGTGGATATTATTGCTCAGTTGTTCCATATCTAGGTCTTGAATGGGGCTGTCCTCCAGATCTTTTAGACAAAAATTCCATAACTTCTGAGTATCAGCTACCTTTTGCTCTCCCGCTGTCCATGATAACACTGAAATGATCTTCCTCATCTAATTTGGTCCTCTCCCTGTTGCAGCGTGACAGAAGGAACCTCCAGGGGGTGCTGCATGAGCTTCTTTTTTGACCAAAGAGTAGTAAAAAATCTTCTTAGATTCTGTTAGTAAACCTTCAGTTGTACAGATTTTCACCACACCTGCAACAAGCACATTCGATGCATGTATGGTGAGCTCCTTTATTTACTTCTTATCTTCTAACTCCATTTGTCACCTCTCAAGGGTGGTTCTTTAAAGTCGTAGGATAAAATATCTATTTATAAGATGCACACGTTTGTGTATTTTTTTATCTTAGCAAACAAAATTTTGCATTTGTCTAATTTGGTAATTAAATCTGCTTTTTAGATCTGTATATATTTTAGAGAAAACATATGTTGCTGAAAGCCTGGATGCTAAAATTTTCAAAACTCTCTAAACAAGATACTGCAAATTTAGGCTTATGTAGAAACTTGGATTGAACTAGGTTTCTGGTGGAATGCAAGAAGAAATATTGGGAACAAATTAGTCATTTCAAAATTAGCAAGCAACTTTTGGTTGAAAAATAAAACAAAGTTCAAAAGCCAAAGGAAACTGTAGGAAATCCTACTTGGGGCATCAACATCCTACTATAGATATATATATTAATGTAAAACAAAATAAAAGAAAAACGAAACTCTATTTCATTGATATGGAATAGTATGCATAGTGTTTGAGGACCAGTGATCTGTACTTTCAATCTGTATTAAACAATTGAGCTATCTTATTGGTCAAATTTGACTTGTAGTTTCTGGGATGTGCTGATTGTGATACTCTTTGTTCAACTGCTTAGTACCAAGGTGTGAATAGCAATAGTGATATGCATGTTTCTATGTTAGTTGAGAAGACACAATTTTGACATACCATCCTTTGCTTCTAGACTTAGGTAAATCTAGTATCTTTCAGAAAAGTTAAGTTAGATGATAGAGCTATTGATTTTTATCTGTCATTTGTAAATACATTGTTTTTATGCCAGTACAGTTATTGTGAATTCCAAATTATGGAATTTGTCGCTGGGTCTAAACCTTACAAATTTACACTCTTTAACTAGAATGCCTTTTAGCAAATAAAGATTTCATTGTGAAGTAATACTTTCTGCAGATTTTCAATTAAAACAAGGAAAGCAGATCACACAGTACCTCATGTCTTCTCTCAGACATGCCCCAAGGAGCCACTTGTCTAGGGGGATCTCTAAATATGGGGACAATGACGTTAATGGTGCTTCCCTGAAATGCTGTAGTGTTTACCATATCGTTCTTCGACATTCCCATCATTCTTTCAGTGCTGAACTAGATTATTATTACTTCCCCCAAGTTCATCTCTCTTTGACCAACCAAAATACCTGTTCTGATTTTCATCTATCTTGCCTTACTACAGCTATGATGGGTTTATGCATCATTTATTTTTTCTACAATGGCAATTATTGGTTTTATGTGATTTCTTATTAACAATTTTTTTTTTATCTTGAAATTGTTATATGCGTTAAGGGGGATATGTTTATGTACATTCAATTTCACATCCGGAATTGGGATTTTTCAATTTGGAAAGCTAACATGGAATCTATTTGTATAGAAACGTCATTTTGTAGAGACTGAGCTTCAAAGGGTGCAAGAAGAGCTGCCCGAATTGAAGAAGCAACTGGTTGTAGCAGAAAATGAAAAGGTACAAGTCCTAAATGAGCTGGACAGCATGAAAAAGCTCATTGAAGAGCTAACTCTAAATTTGGAGAGAGCACAGACTGCAGAAGAGCAAGCAGCACAAGACTCAGAGCTTGCAAGGCTAAGAGTTGAGGAGATGGAGAAAGGCATAACAGATGAAGTAAGTGTTGCTTGGAAGACACAGATAGAAGTTGCCAAGACTAGGCATGCAACAGCTCTTGCAGATTTGCAAGCAGTGAAGAATGAATTGGAAACAATGAAATCAGAATACCTGCATTTGATGAATGACAGGGATATTGCCATAAAAAATGCAGAAGAGGCCTTTTATGCATCTGAGGAAATGGAGAAAAAGGTTGATGAACTCACCTTAGAGCTTATTGCAACCAAGGACTCTTTAGAGATGGCTCATGTTGCACTTCAGGAGGCAGAGGAACAGCGAGTTGCTGCAGCAATTTCCAAAGAGCAAGAGGCTGGAGCAAGGGCTAAGGAAATAAAGCATGCAACTGAAGAACTTGAAAGGCTTAAAAGAGAACTTGCTGTTACGGAAGATTTGAACTCTAAGCTTGAAACTGCATCATCTTTGTTGCAGAGCTTAAAAACGGAACTTGAATCCTATAAAGAAGCTGATTCAAAATTAGCAGCAGAATCAGCAGAAGCTGAAGTAAACCTAGCAAAAGCAATGGATGAGCTAGAACAAGCAAAAGTGGCAGAGGCAAAAGCAATTACAGCTCTGGAATCAACTGAAACAGAATTAGAGCAGATAAAGGCAAACTTGAAAGATGCAACAGAAGAAGTAGCACGTTTGAAAGTTGCCGTGGAATCTATGCAAGCAGAATTAGAAGCAGAGAAGGCAGCACTAGCAACAATGCGACAAAGGGAAGGAATGGCATCTGTTGCAGTTGCTGCTTTGGAAGCTGAATTAAAGAAGGCAGGGGAAGAACTTGAATTGGTTCAAACTGGAGAAAGGCAAGCCAAGGAAACTATGGCAGAGCTTCCTAAGGCTTTACAACAAGCTGCTGCTGAAGCGGATGAAGCTAAGGCCAAAGCTGAAGTAGCCAGAGATAATATGCGTAAATCTAGGGAGGAAATTGAACAAGCTAGGGCAGCTACTAGTACTGCAGAGAGTAGGTTGCAAGCAGCTATAAAAGAGATGGAAGCAGCCAAGGCTTCAGAAGCAATAGCTCTTAATGCAATCAAAGCTTTAAATGAAAGTGAGTCTGCAGGAGGATCTTCAGAGACAAATAACACAGCTGGGGTGACACTCTCTTTAGAGGAGTACTATGCATTAAGCAAAAGAGTACACGAAGCTGAGGAACTTGCAAACAGCCGAGTGGCAGCTGCTATGACCCAAATAGATGCTGCCAAGGACAGTCAAGAGAATGTTATGAAGAAACTGGAAGAAGCAAGCAAAGAAATAAATGCAAGGAAGGATGCATTACAGGATGCCTTGAAAAAGGCAGGTGAAGCAAAGGCAGGGAAGCTTGCTGTTGAGGATGAGCTGCGAAAGTGGAGAGCAGAACATGAACAGCGGAGAAAGGCAGGTGATGCAGTGACTGGAATGAAAAACTCCGTGGCACCCCAGAGTCCTGTCAGCGATGAAAAAGATCTGACAGCTTCAAATGGAAATGATCAAAGCAGTATGAAAGAACATGCTGGCACTCAAGAAGCGGCATTAGGATCACAAAGGCAAGCAATGAGTACAAAGATTTCATCACCTGAGAACTTTGAGAGCATACAGCCTGAGGATGATCAATTCCCTACAAAGCTGAAAAAGAAGTCACTTTTTCCTCGTATTGTAATGTTTCTGGTGCGCAAGCGAAACCAATTATTGAAGTGATACTGCATAGTGAAAAATGGTAAGTCTGTATTGCAGGAGAACACTTGTAAGTATGGACATTTGATAGTTTTCCTGTTATCTAGTGTCATATATTTCTATGTTCATCTGAAGAAATGGGGAATTATTTATTGGGTATTGGTTTTGCTGTTGTACATCCAGTTTGTAAATTGTCTTAGAGTTGGGCTTTTGTCAAATTTCCTCCATTCAAGTAACAAAATGGGAAGGCATATTTAGCCTTAATTCAGAACTGCTGCTAAAATTGTAATAATGTATACACAATGATTCTAGTGTCTGAATTTTTTGTGGATAATTCTGCAGGAAATACTATGTTATAAATAACTTGGGGATCTCTGAGATCATGAAAATAGCTTGGCATATTAAATCTTATTCTTCTGTAAGAAAATTGTAATTTAATATTTTCTTGAAACTTCAAATTTCTCAGATAGTTATTACTTGAAATGATACTTCTGTGCGCAGAATTTGATTGACAGGTAAGAATAATTCAGTGCAGCTTTCGACTGTCAAGATTGTCTTTTTGGTATATTTTGAAAAATTTTAGCATAGGAACTTCCTGTCCATTTTATATTGCTGAAAACAAGACAATAACACTATATTCGGTATCTTTGGTATATTGATATGTCGCTAATCTCTTCAATCTATTTAATTCTGCTAATTTAATATAAATTAACTAGAGGCCGTGTAAATAGAGCGTGATGGCAGGAAATGAATGATGTAATAAAGAGCATTGTTCATCCTTGTCGAGCCATTGTCAAAATTTGCATGTGTTGGAAGTCCTCTGTCCAAAACCAGTTACGCAACTTGTTTAATGCATGGTATATTTGGATTAGTTCCATTAAGCATATAGTTTTGGTGAAAAACTATGCAAAAATACCATTATTGTAATTAACCGGTGAGTTTGATTTCAAGCATATATCTTGGTGTTGTATGTTTGTCACTTCCATGATAAAGTTGTGATTTCATTTTTCTCAAAGCTAACTGTTACATGTATTTTACAACTTAAATCATATTTTTGTGTCAGAATTATTTGGCAATTGCGAAGAAGTTTTTGCAGTTTATTATTTTCCTGGTAAATGCTGAAATGTAACAGTATAAGAAGTTTCTGTTTCTAAATATAATTTAATTATAGTTATATCATTAAAGAGGCACCTTTCAATTTCAAGCTATTTTACTACACCCTTGATACATTTGTTTATGAAAGTTATGTCTAAAGTAGTAAGTGGTAGAAAGGGAGTTGCATGGCTGGAAATGCACGTTTTTGGAAGAGCCCCACTATTCCTTCTCTATGGTCATTGTGAATTTTTACACAACTCACTCTGCTATATTAATAGAAAGAAACCTTTTAGTTCTCTTGGGTAATAAATTCTCAAGAGAATCCGTTTATTTGTTCTTTTCTCTAATTCTACTGTAATGTATCTGGCTAGTGGCACCACTTTGAACTGTGCTGTGATGTGATTTTAGGATTAACACTTGCAAGGACAATGCCGAAGGAAGATTTTCAAATGATGGGACTGCCATTTAACCATTCGTATTGCTATTAAGAGTATATATGCATCTTTCTGTAAAATGAAGATAATCTTAATCCATTCTTCTAATATGAACTCTCTTTGCATCCGCTAATTCTGTTCAATTTTTATGAACGCCCATTCATAGATACCTGTAATGGAAAGTGCAAGTGCCTCTTGTAGTAGACTGTACCTGAATTGGAGGCTTGGATCCAGATTAAGCTTGTATATATTGTTGTTGGGTCATGGTTTTATGATTAATTTAGCCTTCATAAAATGTATTATTCTGGACAAGGAATTCAATGACTTATTTTCTCCTATAGGTCAACTCCCTGTCTTCTCCAGACACATCATGAGGTTAATTTGGCCTTCATAAAAGGTGTTATTCCGCACAAGGCATTCAATGACATTTTCTTGTACAGGTCCATTCTTTTTCTTTTCCTGAAGTATTTTGTGGCTTGGCTTTAATTTTCTGCCAAAGAAAAATATAGTTCCAGTATAAATAGAGGGGAGAATGGCCAGTCAAGATACATGTCATTAAATCAATCCAAATTAGCAAAGTCATTCAGGGAGAACAAAATTGCTCACTAAAGAAGAAAAAAGAGTATATCTGAGTAAGGTTAGCAGTCCCTTGTAAATGACTTAGGCAATTTGTTTTTTCTATTTATATTCTAATTGAATGAACATATGATCACAAGTTCAAATCGTTTTGTTATTTTTCTAACAGATCCCCTCCAATCACAAATGTTTCTACTAATATTCATTTTACTCTGGACAAAAAACAAGGCAATACTGCAGAGTTGCAAAACGCAGATTGCTATACAATATCTTAGTTGTATTTCTACAATTTTAGAAGTAATATTTTATGTGATAAACCATTTTAAAGAGAATACAACATTTTTGGCGAGCTCCAATGCTGCAGAATCTCGCAAAATGCTGTGTGCTATACAATTTCTTTATTATTTTTCTACAATTTAAGTATGAATTTAAATGATAAACCATTTTAAGGAAACTACAACATTTTAGGCCAGCTCTTTCTCAAATGCCTTTCTATTCATTAAATTGGCCACTAGGATCATATAATAGATAATCGATTCCAAGATCATTAAAAAAGCCCAGCGCATTTATTAGTCAGTACTCTAGATAGATGTAAGTTTGATCCTTGAATTTGTTTTGCTGTTGTAGATTTTTTCTTCAATCAAACCATCTAATGAATTTTCAATGTTGCATAAACAGAATAACAACAGCACTTCGCAAATAGATATAATGCATTAGTAGAATAATAATAAAGACTTATCAAATGAAGAGTAAATATAACACACAAACTATACACATGAAATTAATGAAAATAAATCAAATACGAATCTAAGTCATTTTGATCATAAACTCCGTGGACATTCCATAGGTAGTTTCATCAACACGAATCTCTTATTCCCTATTTGTTGCTGACTCATTAACAAAGGCAAATGCAATTTTAAATGACAAAGGAAAAATAATGAATTACACCTTGTTTGGTAAAATGTTGACTCTAGGTTCAAATATTTTATTTTGTGTAGCTTGGAAACTTGGACAAACAAAGAGAGAGAGAATGGTCCTTTGCATACTTTTTTCTATCAAATGGGTACCTGAGACTGTGATAATACATGGTGATTTTTACCAAAGATCTTTTTACATTTTGAGCTTCTGCAGATGATGGGCAAGTATAATAGGATAGGCCTATTGGGAATGGATGCCCTTACTTCTTCATGTCCCTACATTTCTTGTTCACAGACTTCATTTGTCTGCATAACTCAATGAAGGCCAGGTGATTTCTGGATACCTGGGTAATTTATAGGGTTACTCATCAAAACCACTTAATCTCAAATAAGAGAATCTAGGGACTGAATGAAGTAACTTCCAAACTGTTTAATTAAATTTTCAGCTTCAGGAGACCACATTAGCATCAAGTTCTCTAATAGTAAGCATGGTGAATGCATCGTTTACCCTTCTAAAGTGTTTATTGCTGTTATTTAGTTGCAATTGAGGGTAAAAATTCTAAATTTGAACATTTTCATCATAAACTCCGACATGTTGTAGTCGAGGCCAAGGATGCATGCTAGCAATGACATAAAACAAGTATGAGGTCATATAGAATTCCCGTGTGTTTGAAAAATTTACCAATTGATTGTGGAGGTTATCACTTATTAACTTGCTCCAATCAATGTATTGGGATTCCCACCCTATCACAGTGATAAATTGACACATCCAATATTCAAAAGTGTTGGTTTCTTTATCCCCATTCACCTTGTGTAGTAGGGTAATGATATTAGATACGTCTTCATTGAAGTGTGATATGAGGACTTTAGGTAATTTGGATTTTCCTTTTCTTGGTTTCTTGAACCAACTTTTTAGTATTGTTATTTAGATAGGTATCCTTTTGCCTAATAAAGTAGTTTGTTGCCTATTCCAAACTCATGTTTGCATACTCATCTCTAACAGGAATCCTTAGCATAGTACTGATAGATGGTCCATCCAATTTTGCTATCACCTGGTTATTTGCACTTCTAACTTCTCTGCTCTTGAGCTTATAATGTTTGACACTTGATAACACCAAATCAATGCATTGAACAGAAGTTGGGAAACCCCCAAAATGAGCTAGTCCACTTTGGAAAGTAGCCTTAGCCATTTCTGACCTTGGAATCTTAGACATATGGAGCCAAAAGTCTTCCAAGTCAATATGCCCTAACTTGCTATTTCCCACATTTGATAAAGAGTTTTCAAAAACTGACTCTCTTGAAACCTTGATATGCGTATTTCATTTTGGGCATTTGAATTTATCCGGGTTTGGGAGAGAGAATTTTTGATGGGGAAATTTGGGCAAGGTTAATGAAATTTGCAAAAAATTAGGGTATAAGAATAACTAAAAAATCTTAGCTAGGCAAATAATTTAGAGTAATTGATTGCAAAATGTATATATTTACTTACTTGGAGGTGCATTTTTGAAGGATTTGAAACAACTTGAGTGATTGTAGGGTTTCCATTGTTGTGAGTTTTGGCTTCTTCTTTGCTTTGAGAGATACATGTGTATGTTCAAATGGAAGAGGAACGACTTTATAATGCCATATTAACCCTTTTTCCTTCTTGTTGGAGGTTCTCCAGCGATTTGGAACAAACATTCCTTTTCCTTTTCTCTCCGTTCCTTTCTTTAAGTGTCGGGGGTGCATTGGGAATTGGGAACTTGTCGGTGGTTCCTGGAACTTATGAACTCTCTAACATTTTCTTCTTCTGTTTCATCTCCTTATGAACCCTTGAGGTATTCAATTCTTATGTGTTCTGAACTATCCGGGGTTTGCTGGTAATCAAGAACTAGGAACTTCATTAACTCTTTCAGAGCTCTGATAAGTAGTGAGAACTAAACTTCAATATGGAACTTTGTTGAGGGTTCCATATGTTCCTAGAACTTATGAAACCTTTGATGACTTCGTTTTCTTTGCTTACTTGAAGCTTCCCTTGATGTTTCAAAGTCTTTCGGAACATTCGGCAACACTGGGAACTAAAACATAGTTCAGAACCTTTCAAAGGTTCCATAGGTTCTGGGAACCTATGGAACTTCCAATATTCTTATGCTTCGACTTACTTTTCTTCAATATCTGTAAGTTATTGGTGGTTCGCCAATGAGTAGGAACTAATAAGCCTTATTTCAAAAAGAAGAAGCTGTCGGCGATCTGACATGAGTTAGGAACCGGTCATTAACTTGGAACTTTTTAGGAGGTTCCATAGGTTCCCGGAACCTATGGAACTCCTGAAGAACCTTTAAATGCTTCAACTTTCTTCAATATAACATCATATGTTTCCTTTCGGAACTTTTGTTGGTATCGGGAACTAAAGGTTGACTTGGAACTTTACGACAATTTCTTTAGTTCCTAGTACTATAAGAGTTCTCGGTAGCATAGAGAACACTGACAACTTCACAAAAAGACAAAAAAATACAAGTTCCTAACTGACTAGGAACCTCCGACAAGGGAGTTCCTAGTAGCTTTAAAAGCTTCGACAAGTTCTCGATAGGGTTGAAAGCTCTAACAAAGGGAAAATACTTAGAATTTTTTCAGAAATTTTAACAAAGACTTTAGAGACTTGGGAATTTCATACAAAGGTAAAAGAATACATGACTCCACGACAATTTTTTTTTAAAAAATGAAGACTTAGTGCCATGTAACACCACCCAACGAAGAGTTTTTACTCCCTCTAAATATGGCGGAAGACTATATTAAGAATTTTTTTATGAGTCGCCATGGACCGGTGTTGCCAATGATCAAGGTTGCCAAAGATAGTCGCCCCCGCTCTTTTAAGGAAAACACTAGAGAATAAATTCCACGTAGTCAAGACCAAAAAATGAATAGGAATCCATAAACGCATGCTCCGATTCTAGGAATCATTTATATTGCTGCTAGCTAGGTATGTGGAACCTAAAGACATTATATCCAGTTAGCGCCTAGGTCCGATCAAATGACAAACAATTCTTGTAAATTCAATGGCATCGGATGCTCCTGCATCACTAAGGTAGATGCATGAGAAACTAGAGTGATGCAATGCAAGACTATATGCCCCCTAGTGTGATTGTGTGTGCACAAGTGGAATGTCCCTAAGTAGATAAATTTATGAGAAGGCTATGTACACGAGAAGGAGAAGCAAAATAAGTCTATATGCCCCCAAGTGTATGTCTGTATTGTGAAATGCATGTAATGAATGCATAGGGACAAAAGTGAGTTGGCTGTGTCTTATACCTAAGACTTGTCCACACAAATTTGTTAGGGGTTGCTCGTGGGACTAAGTCCCTCTATTGTTAAATAAGGTTTCTCTTTATTGAACACTTGAGAAAATGTTATAAATGATGACATATAGAAACATATCTATATACAAGCTTTTTGTTTATTAAAAGATAGATCATTTGATATTATGTGAATATGCAAAGAAACTACATTATTCATAGAAGTAAAAGTAGATAGTAAAAGTAGATCTCCTCTTTATAATGTTATATTTTAGGCTATCAAATATACACCTGGAATAGGAATAAGACATTTATTCTAACGAGGATGACAAATTCTATTAACCAAGAAGTAATTAGATCTCATAGAAATAAGAAGAGCCTACAAGATTGTGAATGTCCTCACAATATGAAAATGAACTTCTCTAAGGCTTAAAAACTTACAAAAGGTCTTTTCTTTTAGAACATGTTTTTACAATGAAACAATTGCTCTTCAAGTTCTCTCTGTATTGATTGTTAAAAAAGGTATCCCCATTACAAAGACAATTAATTCTCTTTTTTATAACAACCTATGTATTTACAAGTTAAAAACTTGTTACTATCCTTTCAACCATCTTTTTAATCTCCCTAAACCTTAAAGTGATTCTAAGTCACTTAAATTATTCTAGGTCACTTAAAAAATATGAAGTGTGCCTACAACTTATGTTGTGACTTAAAGTCACTTCACAATTAACTCACAATGATGTCCACACTGTTGCAAGTATGTGCTAACCGGTGTTGTCATTGATGTCAATATGTTTGTGTTATCATTAGTGTCAACTGTGCTCTTGTTTTGTTACTTGATTGTGATGAGTTAGTTTCTTTGTATTGCATTGTACAAGTGCTAAAGATGATAATAATATGCTCCTGATATTGAGTTTTCAAGTGCTTTTGAGAAAATTTGGTTCATACTGAAAACAAAGTTGTGAAGATGTATTTTGGCTTACAAGATACTGTCTGAGTTTTTACTCCACATTTCTTCTGTTCTGAAGACTAGAGTGTGAGATTTGGATATGTTTTAGAGAAGTGTTTGAAGATGCTAAATCCAGAATTTGGTGGTCCGGATCGCTATGCAGTAGAAATTCTATTCACCAATTTGAAGACTGTGCCTTACAACATTTACAGTGTGACAAGGAGAAAGTATTTTGCTTTGCATTTCTCCGCAGTTTGGTTTTTGGTCTTGCGGCTTTGGAATATGTTTATAAGGTCCTTAGCTATCTTCATTCCAAAGGATTTGTGATTTGGTTCTCTAGAAAGCAAGTTATTGATTAGCAGAGTTCGACAGTGTTTGTTGTGAGCAGTCTGTAATCTGTCTTCAAGTGATATGTGTTGTCTTGAAGTGAGAACTATTGCGGATGGATATGTCAGCTCCCAAGTGATTTTATGTTGTTTGTGGATGTCTCAGATTGTGTTAAAGGCATGTGCTTGATCCACAAGCTATGGTTGAGTTGTTGGAAGTGTGTGTCTAAGTATTCTTAGTGTTTGCACAAGTTTGGCCGACTTAGGTGCTAACACTCTTTGTAGATGCGTTTCATGGATTCTAGAAGCATGTTCAAGCATGGGAAGATGTATTTGGGTCATGTTATGTTGGAAAATGTCTCCCTGGACTTTTCCCTCCTAGGTTTAGCTCCCGAGTCCCTTGTTTTGCATCATGCATGTTAATTTTGACTCCCGGAAGAAAATGGCCTGAAACCCATGTCACATGGGGCATGAAGGACATTGTGGCATTTGATCTTGCCTTGGAAAAAGACTTGTGGACATGGGCACTAGCGCCCTTGTCCTGCCCTATTTCAGACAGGTCCCAAATTTGAATGTCGATTTGGTGACTGTTAATTAGGCCCCATGCCGACATCTTAAGTTTGAATTATGAAATTCTTAGCGAGAATGTGTGTAGTTGCATATATAAGCATGTTTAGGGTTTCATTTGCAAACTAGAAGATGATTATGAACTTTTGGCAAACTTATGATTTTAGAGCATTCAAGATATTTATTGTTGCAGAGCAGAGCATTGTTATTGTGTTTGTGATTGTAGATTTAGCTTCATCTTCTCATGTGTTGAAGAGCCTTCACCTATGTGAGATCTACACCTCCGAGGTGATATCTATTTGTATTTGAATCATTTATCAATTTTTTTTTTGCCTCTATCCCGTAGAGATACACACTCTTTATCTGACAACAGTATTCAGAAGATTTGAATGTCTCTCTGGGGCTTGATTGAGGCAAGCCTTTAAACACCACAACCCCCAACCACTCTCCTTGTGATTGTAGGTTACATGTGTCGCATCTTGATAGAGTGGAGTTATAGGGAATAGTAAGACAATGTACATATTCCAGATCCTTGAAGAAAAGGACTGCTTGGATTCGGACGCCAATGCCAGTGTCCTCCGAGGTTGAAAACACATAAATCATTTGGACAGTGACAATCAACATCTGAAGAGCTTTTGGAATCTTGAAAATCACCCTACCTTGGACTCGGGCACTAGTGCCAGTGTCCTCCGCATCTCACAGGATAGAAACAGAAAGTACAATGATCATCAGTGTCGGAAGGAGATCAAGATTCCATAAAGAAAATACCACATTGGACTTGGGTGCTAATTCTAGTGTCCCCGAGCATTTCGCATCCTGAACTTTGAAAAATGGCCAGTTATTAATCTCTACTTGCTACCTTAGTCTGCAAGCATTTGTCGTAATTCATCAATTTGCTTACTGTTTTACATAATTAGAGTTTTAAGGGTATTTGAGCATTAAATTAAATTGGTACATTAATTGACAATCTCTAAATTTCCACATCGTTCTAAGTGACAGCCTAACCTGTAGGTGAATCCTCTTGCAAAAGTGTGATTCAACTTGGTTGATATGTCCTTGAATGTTTGTAGTGAAAGGAGGATTTAACCCACACATCCATTGAATTGAAACCCCCCTCTTTTCATACAAAACATTTTGGTTAACTCATGTTTATTTGAATTATGCACCTTGCTGAGCGTTGTACTTTAGATTTACATTCCTTCATCTTATTGCATTTGAAAAATTACAAAAAAAATTGAAAATTTTGAAAAATAATGGCATCCTAGGCTTGCATTTTGACATAATTTCCATTTAATTTAATTTAATTCCATTTAATTTATGTTATTTTCATTAGATCTGATTTAAATTGCAAAAATTCATCTTATTTTAATCACTTGCATTGCATTTTCATGCTTAATTTGTTAAAAATTGCTTGAAATTGTGCATTTTTCATAAAAATCTAGTTTTGCATTAGCTAGGGTTTGTAGTTAAAATTTTGTTTCAGATTTTACTACCGTTTTCAAACACTCATTTAGGACTGATTTCTAATTGCAATGTTGCATCATAGTGCCCTCTTTGCAAAAATTCATGTCTAGGGTTTGAAAACCTTGCATTTTCACTAGATTTAGCCTTGTTGTCTCTCTAGAATTGCATTATAGCATGTTGTGAAGGATATTATTGCGTTATTGGATTGATATTGAGCTTGTTATTTTCTTCCTCTCATAAAATTCTTCACAACACCTCTTCCGTTAGTGATTTGCATTGAAAAATTGTGAAAAAATGAAAAATCAAGCATTTTAGATCATAAGCATAAATAGTTTTGCATTTATTCCTTGCACAAGCATCGAAATCTTTTAAAATCTAATTTTGCATACATTTGAATACATATACGCATGGCTTATAATCGCAGCAATAATGCTTGGCTTCCCCCTAGGCCTTATTTGAAAAGGAGGAGCCTCGAACTTGAAATTACATTTACACCTCTTGACAAAACATTTGTAGACAATGAAAGGCCTCTTTACATTACTGTGAAAATAATGGAGATTCCGGTAAATGGTACACTTATAGATCCTAATTGCATGAATAATGTGATAAAGGAAGAGTTTCTCCTTGCACATAATTTAACACAAGATTCTTATGAACCTTCGAATATAAGGATTAAGACACATAATGGAGCTTTAATGCCTACCTTTGGGAAGATAACTTTACTAGTTACAACTTCTGATAAATCCATGGATCAAGTATTTAAGGTTATCCCTTTATCCGACATATTTCGTGTAAAACTAGGACACCCATGGTTAAAAACTATGAAAGCTGTCCCCTCAACTATTCACAATTGCATAAAATTTCCTTTACATGGACAAGTGCGTACCATTCGACGTAATACATATCAACCTTTGGCAATGGACAACAACTTTACTTTTGATTACTTTTGGCCACAACCTGATAGAGATCCTGAGCCATGAAGAGATCACTCTTTCCTACAATATAGACGATACAAAGCAAAACTTATATCTAGAGTGGCTGGGCCTCCTATGCAAACAATAAGAGACAAACAACCCGCATTAGAAGAACTTCCTAGAAGACAAAATGAAATAAGAATAAATCAAGATTATTATGACTACGATGAAATAATTGGTATGATATAAGTGGATAAGGAAAAGTTTCATAACTCTCCTCATCAACGGAGAAATGGTATCTATGCTAAGGTTCCTCCCTCGCCATCCTTACAAGGATCGGGAGTGAGTCATCGAGAACAAAACGATTCATCAAGACAAGTGAGATTTGAACATGGTGCTTCCTCCTCTAACATACGACAACCTATGGAAAAACATGACAACACTTTTGAAAATATAAGCAACAAGACAAAGAAATAGACAAGCAAGAGAAATAGGAGAAGAAGACAAGCTTTTGCCCAATGAAATGCACCTCAACAAGAAAACATTCCACCTAACATTGAATCAAACCAAGATGAACTTAGCACTGAACAATTTGAAGACAAGAACAAAAGTTGAGCTATGATACCTTATGAACCTCTTTCCTCTAGCATTCGGGATTGGGAAGACGATGACTTACTTGATGATGACCACTAGTTTGGTTGTCCCTACAGGTAAGTATTTCTAACCCTTTACCTCTGTGTTGTGTTTCCCCTGTGATGTGTTATGTGTTGTTTAGGCCTCCTTGGATGACCCTTGATACTCTTGTAAGGTCAAGGATACCGAGAGACCACCTCTGTTGTGACCCTTCTCTTCTAAATTGCCTCTCCTTTATTTTTCATTGTTGTGTGTTGTGTCCTTGGGGCATAACATTGCGGTTGGTGACCTGGGGGCACCTTCCTATGTGATGACCCTAGGGCACTTGTTTCTCCTCTCTTGATTTATTGTTTACCTTCCTCTAGTGGTTCTATCTAGCTGGCAGATGACGAAAAATAAATAAGATTGATATGGACCACGTGTCCCTTCAACGAGTAAGCAAAAATGGACCTAGTCCATACATGACGACGGGGTTGATATATATATTATCCGATGCTTGGCTAGTAGAATCACTCCATGTGATATTTTGATGATGTCTTATCGCACTAACAAACCATAACAATACTTCTGCTCCGTGCACTTTGTTTATCTTGGGTCTCGCCTTGTTTACACTTGATTTTGAGATCTCTATGGTATAGCCCTACGGTTATACTCAGGTTCTGAATCCGTAGTATAACCTCAACTCTTGATGTGATTATGTTTATGCATTGCTTTTGATCATGTGATGTGGTTATTATCTTATGGAAAGATTTCTAACCTCTTCTTGCAGGATATTATGTGTTTGTGGGAACATTCGACGATCGTAAAGTGTATGTCACCTAGGGGCATGGGCTTTGCGAAAGCTCTTGTTCCCTTATGTGTTTTCTCTCTACATTAACGCACTTGATATTGGTACACGATATCAACCACCTTAAGGTGGGGGCATATATAAGGTAATCTATCTAATGATTTTGATATTGATAAAGTGTGTTTGCATACATTGATCTATGGCGTATACTTCCTTTCCAATGTAAGGCGTCTCCGTGATGTGGGTGGGGTTGTATACTTTTGAGCACATGCTTCCTTTTCACTATAAGGCATCTCCGTAATGCAGGTGGGGTTGTATACTTTTGAGCACATGCTTCCTTTTCACTATAAGGCATCTCCGTGACACGGGTGGGGTTGCATTTTGAAAGCTCTCTACAGAGGCGGGGATGGTGTATCTCTTGAGCTAGTGCACATCCTTTTTATTCTAAAAGTCCTCTGAGTAGTCGGGGTTGGATCTGAGACTATCCTCCCTTAAGAGTGTCTTTGGAAGTTGTTGTGGTGAAGCCCAACCATCAGGAGTGCCTGTAATGTGCCTGAGATGGTGGTGAACCTAGCAATAGGCTCCTTCCATCACTTGTTTGCCATGTTTTCTCTTTGTCTTCCATGTGTGTGTGTATGGCATGTTTGTTCCCAAGCATAGTCTAAAGACATGTGGTGATAAGTCTCTCCTATGCTTTGGGATTTGTATGGTGTGCTTGATTTGTATTGCATGTGTGTTTCCCCATATGCAGTCTAAAGATGTGTGGCGACGAGTCCCTCCTGCATTTTGGGTGGTGTGTTTACTTTCCATGTACTTGCATCTGCATTCATTTATATATATGAAAATGAAAGAAAAATAAAAAGAAATAATCACTGCATTCACTGTATTCATTGTGTTTTGTGTGTCTTCAATACTATCTTCTCCATGTTTTGCGTGCTTGTTACTGTCTTCACTATGATTGGCATGTCTGTAATGTGTTTTCTCTAATGTCTACCTGAGACTGGGGGCTAGAAATAGTTCCTCGATCTTTGTGTATGCATTAGCTTCAAATGCTTGGCGTGTTTGCTGTGTTTTGACCATACTTTAATGCATGTATGGGCCTTGCATTTATACATGCATTAAAGTGGGGGCTAAATGTTATGTCAGAAAATGTCTCCCTTGACTTTTCCCTCTTAGGTTTAGTTCCCAGCTCCCTTGTTTTGCATCATGCATGTTAATATTGACTCCTGGAAGAAAATGGCCTGAAACCCATGTCACATGGGGCATGAAGGACATTGTGGCATCTGATCCTGCCTTGGAAAAAGACTTGTGGACATGGGTGCTAGCACCCTTGTCTTGCCCTATTTCAGGTAGGTCTCAAATTTGAATGTCATTTTGGTGACTGTTAATTAGGTCCCATGTCGACATCTTAAGTTTGAATTATGAAATTCTTAGTGAGAATGTGTGTAGTTGCATATATAAGCATGTTTAGGGTTTCATTTGTAAACTAGAAGATGATTATGAACTTTTGGCAAACTTATGATTTTAGAGCATTCAAGATATTTATTGTTGCAGAGCAGAGCATTGTTATTGTGTTTGTGATTGCATATTTAGCTTCATCTTCTCATGTGTTGAAGAGCCTTCATCTATGTGATATCTACACCTCTGAGGTGATATCTATTTGTATTTGAATCATTTATCAATTTGTTTCTGCCTCTATCCCGTAGGGATACACACTCTTCATCTGACAATAGTGTTTGGAAGACTTGAATGTCTCTCCAGGGCTTGATTGAGGCAAGCCTCTAAACACCACAACCCCCAACCACTCTCCTTGTGATTGTAGGTTACAAGTGTCACATCTTGACGAAGTGGAGTTGCAGGGAATAGTAAGACAGTGTACAAATTCCAGATCCCTAAAGAAAAATACTTCTTGGACTCGGGCACCAATTCTAGTGTCCTCCGAGGTTGAAAACACAGAAATCATTTGGACAGTGACAATCAACATCTGAAGAGCTTCCGACATCCTGAAAATCACCCTGCCTTGGACTTGGGCACTAGTGCTAGTGTCTTTTGCATCTCATGGGATAGAAATGGAAAGTATAGTGATCATCAGTGTCGGAAGGAGATCAAGATTCCACAAAGAAAATACCACATTGGACTTGGGTGCTAATGCTAGTGTCCCTAAGCATTTCGTATCCTGAACTTTGAAAAACAGTCAGTTATTAATCTCTGCCTACTACCTTAGTCTACAAGCATTTGTCGTAATTCATCAATTTGCTTACTGTTTTGCATAATTAGGGTTTTAAGGGTATTTGAGCATTAAGTTAAATTGATACATTAATTAACAATCTCTGAATTTCCATATCATTCCAAGTGACAGCCTAACCTGTAGGTGAATCCTCTTGCAAAAGTGTGAGTCAACTCGGTTGATATGTCCTTGAATGTTTATAGTGAAAAGGGGATTTAACCCACACATCCATCGAATTGAAACTCCCCTCTTTTCATATAAAACAGGTTCGAGCTAAGCCGTGAAGTGTTCTTGTTTCATCATTTGATTTGCAAGTTTGTTTAGGTCTAGACCTAATTTGAATCATGTATGTTTTCTGACCTTGGAGATTGTTCCAAAGGTTTTAGATTGTATTGCCGACCTTGATATTTGTTCCAAGGTTGATGATTAGTATAAATAAATGTAATGAATTCATGTGTAGAGTGTGTGGATGTGAAGATGCGAAGTTGAAAGTGTTTGTAAGGGTAGAGAAGGTGATATGTATTGCGCTTCAATGGAACTGAACTCAGGCATGTTGTAGATGCTATTATATCAGTTCATGGCAGTGAACCACCCCTCGACAGTGAGCTACCCCTCGACAGTGAGCCACCCTTCGTCAATGAGCCTATATGCAGTAAGCTATTGAAAAGCGCGATACAACTGAGAGGGGGGGTGAATTAGTTGTAACCAATATTTCAAAACCATTAACACATCAACCAATCAACATTATGTTTGTATTTTAACTATGAAAGCATGAAACAAAAACTTAAACACATTCACACAAGAGACACAAGAGACACCAGATTTTTACGTGGAAAATCCCATAAGGGAAAAACCATGGTGAGTGTTAGCTCACAATATAATATGTTATAACAATTAGGCATTTGTTAACCCTAAGTAGTGAAAGGAACCACATCCTTGTCCATAACAAAAGATCTAGGTGAAATCTTGAGCTAATTTTGTTTTTTGTCATCATCATATCCTTATCATTACCATATCTTGATCCATATCACATTCTTGTCGTTGTCAAATCTTTACCATTATCATATCCTTGTCATCGTCATATCCTTATCATTACCATATCTTGATCCATGTCACATCCTTGTCATCATCAAATCTTTGTCATTATCATATCCTTATCATCATCAAATCCTTGTCATTGTCATATCTTTGTCATCATCATATCCTTGTCATTATCATATCCTTGTTGTCATCATATCCTTATCATCAACATCTTTCTCATCCTCACGCACATGTCATACCTTATCCATATCATCACTATATCATCATCATATCCTTATCACCCTTTTATTGGTCCAAAATCTTGTCATTTAAGGCCTTAATCAAAACATAACCTATTCCTAAGTCCAAAATAAAGACGTGTGGCAATGAGTCCCTCCTGCATTTTGGGTGGTGTGTTTACTTTCCATGTACTTGCATCTACATTCATTTATATATATATATATGAAAATGAAAGAAAAATAAAAATAAATAATCACTGCATTCACTGTATTCATTGTGTTTTGCGTGTCTTGAATACTATCTTCTCCATGTTTTGCGTGCCTGTTACTGTCTTCACTATGATTGGCATGTCTGTAATGTGTTTTCTTTAATGTCTACCTGAGACTGGGAGCTAAAAATAGTTCCTTAATATTTGTGTATGCATTAGCTTCAAGTGCTTGGCTTGTTTGCTGTGTTTTGACCGTACTTTAATGCATGTATGTGATGAAGACAAGTTGTCATTGATGCCAAAAAAGGTGTCCTCAGGTTGTTTGATGTCATCAGGACTTGATTGATCAGGTTTGGCCTTCAATGTGTCTTTTTATGTCCTTTGGTAAGTGAAGTCACAAGTTGATTTGTTTGGGGTTGTCAAGTGTTGACAAGTGTTCATCATCCATGATTATGCAGTGTGAAACGATGATCTTCATAAGTTCATGTTGTTGGAGTTTTACTCACAGGAGGTTGATCTCAAGAAATTTAGAATATGTTTGGACAGAATATGCTTAGAAGTCATCTCAGGATGTGCTCATCTATATTGTTAGGAGTTGCATAACAAAGGGTCTCAACACATAGTTGATACTTTGTGAGAATGTGTTTGATAAAGACATTACATGTTGCTAATGGTCACCATTTCTTTTGATGGAATCATTGTTCATTCATATGGCTGAAGAGTTTGTCTCAGAAAGATCTTAACTCTGCCAATAATTTCATTTGATTATGTTCTCTCATACTCCAAAGTTTTGTATGTCTTAATACTCTTAAGAAACCCTAGAACATGTTTGAGACTGTCACATAAAGAAGTGACCTTTTGTTCTAATCAGTTAGTGACTTGTTAGTGCAAGTCATACAACTAAAAATGACCTGCAGAAGGGTTACAATGACATTAGGCCACCGGCCCCTCCTCTCCTTACCATCGTTGAAACAAGTGTGAGCGGGTTTTTTAAATGTTTTGAAAACATTTCAAATGTGTTAATAGTCTGATGCCTTTGTGAGTTCAACTTAAGTTTTTTTTAAGGCATCAAATCACCGAATGGGGAGCATGTTTATTGACATGGGCATCGAATATATTTTTAGTGAGAGCCATCGGTTGGTTTAAGTGAAATTTATTATACATCCTAGTGAAAGGGGAGCAAAATGTATTTAAATGAAAAATGATAAAAGGTTTGTGAAGAGTTTGTTTTGTTAGAAACTTTTGAAGCCTGATTTTTCATAAAGAAAAAGCATGTTTTTTTTAACACATCGTATGGGGAGTATGACTTAAAAAAAAAAAAAAAAAGGCATTTGTTTTTAATGCTTTATTTATATAAAGCATATGTGGTGGCGTATACTTATGCCTTGTTTTTAAAAATTATAAGGCATCAAATTAAAATGCTTTGAAGATTTTTTTTTGGAGAGTTTAAATGTGCCTTATTAAAAAAAGGGAGCCCGTTTAGCCATACAAATGGTTTTTGTTTATATATTTAATTTTTTTTTGGGGCCTATAAAGTCTATGAGGTGGAATTTAAATAGTTTGATTTTTGAGCTATTTTTAAGCCCTCTTCAAAGCCTATTTTTAAGGGATATGGAAGCATATTTTTTAAAGGAGATTTTCAAGGAGAAGTTGGAAGATTTATTTCTATTTTTTAGAAATTGGTAATTTTTGTAAGGCAAATATTTATGGGAATTATTTTGGCACAAAAAGATGATTTTTTTTTGGAAAGAAATTGTTAAGAAGAAGATTTTTTGAGAGAAGACAAAGAGATTTTTTTTCAGATGAACATAAAGTTCCTACATAGATATGAAAAATAGAGGAAAGAAAATGCCTTTGAAAAAGATTATTTTTATTGTTTTTTTGCAGGGAATATGAATGGGTTTACAGATGGATTTTTGGAAGAACATGAAAATAAGCATGAACGTTTTTCTTTAAGATGATTTTATTTTTGCAGATTAAAGGGTTTGAGAAGATGAAAAGTTCTCAGAGATTATTTGCAGAGCATTGATTAGATTTTATTGAAGAATTTAGTAAAGTTTTTTTTTTTTTAATGAAAAATTGAAGAAAGAAGAATTTCAAAAAGAACAGGATAACAATGATGCAAGGAGAAAATATATTTGCATGTCTTTTATTCTTGCAGGTTGAAGAATAATTTATTGTGAGAATTGAAATGAAGTTTCTTCAAAGGAATATGAAGAAATTGGAGTAGATTGAAGGAATTCAAAAAGAAAGAATATGAAGCATCATTTTGCAGATTGAAGGGAATTCCAAAATGAAATGATTTTTTTTTAAGACAATTTGATATTATTTTTGCAGATAGCGGAAGATGATTAGTCATATGTTTTTAGAATGGAGATTGATGGATGTTGTTTTGCAGAGAAGAGGAACATCAATAGTCTTTTTATTGACAATAATCTTCCAGGTGCATTGATGCAACTTTATAAATAGACAAAGATGAAACATATAGAGGATGTAGTGTGGTTGAGCATATCCAGATGTAGGATTGATTTTGAATAGAATGGCCATTTGACAGACATATGTGAGAGAAGAAATGTTTTGTTTTGAATGGAAACAGAGTATCCCTCTGATTTGTTTATTACTTCTATTGGTGATGGTTTGCCAGTGAGGCACAGTATGCCAGTGAGGCTTGTGGTCAGTGAAGACCTTTGTATTTGTTAGTGAGACAAAATATTCAGCCAGTGAGGCTTTGTAAGAAGTTTTTAAGGTTAAGCCAGTGAGGCACTTCATGAGTGGTTTTTCTACCCCTGAGGGTTTTCCACTCGGCAAAAAGCTTGTGTCATGCTTCTCATTATTTTCTTCTGTGTGTGCATATTAATGGTTTGATCATATTTTGTTTATATCTGTTATCATAAATCTTGTGCATATAAACTCAACAAATCATTAATGTCCTCCTTTGTATTTGTCTTGTAAGATAAAGTTTGCAAAAAGTTAAAATTCATACAACACTGATTCACCCCCCCCCTCTCAGTGTTGTCCTTGACTTCTACAATTGGTATCAGAGCCAAATTCCCTTTTTGAAGTCTAATAGGCTCGGGTAGGTCCTGGTATTGGAGTAAAATGGGTAAGAAGAATAGAATTAAGATCTCAAATAAAGTTGTTGATCAAAAGATGGTAAAACAAGCCTCAGTTGTGCCCAGCAGTGAGTTGTTGCATTTTTCACCCTTGATAATTGATACAAAGAATGGTCATGTAGTTGAGAATTTTGATAAATTTAATGAAAGAAAAGATATCTTTGCTATTGAGACTAATGATGAAGATGAACAGGAATTTAATGAAGATATTTGTGAGGTTGATTTTGAAGGAGAGCTTCTATGTGCCCTGGATACAATTAAGCAACTTAGTAAAGAAAACAGGAGATTAAAAGATCAGCTTATACAAGAGAAAGAATTCAAGGACAAAATTGTTTTAGATCTTGAAGAGGCCAGATGTCAGATTATTAGTTTAAAGACATATATTGATGATTCTGACAAATTAATTGCTAGATTGAAGACAGAAGTTGAAGAAGCTAAGAGGATAGCTGATGTCTCAATATCTAACCTTGAAGTTAGAAGGAGTGAGAATCTAAAACTAGAGGGTGAAATTATCAAACTCAGAAAAGATTATGATGGTCTCAAGACTTTATCTAAGAAGTATCAGGAGTTTGAAGAAAGCACAAGCAAGTTACATGTGTTGTTGGGCAAACAGAAGCAGCATAATGACACAACTGGATTAGGATTTGAAGAAGGAGAATGTTCAAAAGTCAGAGAGACTCCCAAAAAGAAGATTGATTTGAATACTGCCATTGAAAACAAAATGCATAATCAAAGAAGAAGAAATTTCAGAAGAAGTGCTCCTATTAGACAAGCATACATGTGCAGGTATAACTATTCATTTAATGGTTTTTGTTATACTTGTAATCAATTTGGGCACAAATCAGTTAATTGCAGAAGGGACACTGATATTGTTTGTTACAAGTGCAATAATGTTGGACACATACAAAGAAATTGCAAAGTGGATAGAAGGTATAATCCTACAGAGAAGCTTAAAATCAGTGCTCAAAGGTATTATCAGTCAATTGATTTTGATTACAACATAATTTGTTATAATTGCAACTCTCTTGGTCATAAAGCACACAGTTGCAGGAGAGCATCACCTAATTTGAAAGGTTGGGAAAAGAAAAAGGTTGAAAAGGTTTGGAGAAAGAAAGCACCTGTGAAAATTTGGAAGTAGAAAGAAAGTAAAGAGAAATCAGAATCTAGGCTTGTGCATCTTGCACAAGTCATTTCATCTGTTGCATAATATAGTATGAAGGGGGAGGTATCAAATGTTCTATAAGTTAACCCCAAGAAGTTTCAGGAAGGAGACTATTTGATATAATGATCTTGTCTATCTATCATTCTTGCCATGCTGTGAAATAGTTGCTGATGATGTTGCTAACAATATTGATGTTTAGTGTATGACAGTGATACAGGTGTTCATTGGCTTATTATGCTTTCAAGATATTGAAAAGGTGTTTCAAGAGTTCAAATGCACAAATTGTTAATGATCCTGATTACAAAGATTGAATTGTCATGGTATTGCAATCCAAAGTGTTTTGGAAAGTGTTGTTGCAATAATATCTTGTTTTAGTCAAGAGGCAAGAGTTCTTGTTGATTGCAGTATGTTTCAGCTATGGTTTTGTACATATTAGATTTGACAGTGTGTTGTAAAGAGATGTGCAGGAACAACAGGATGGTTTTCATTCTTTCATGTCAAAAAGGATGTGCAAGAATAGATTGGTTACAGAATGAATGTTCTTTTAGAATTGATCATTTGTCTAATAATTTGACATGTTTCAGAAAGGTATTGACTACAAATTGTGTGCCTCCAGTTTTGAAGTGGTATCAAGTATGTGTTTCAAGCTATGACAATCTAGAGTCTCTTATGACATTGATGGTGAATCTTGTATTTCATCAAATCAGAGGCAAGTAAAGGTCTTATAAAAAATGGTCATCTTGGCATCTTGTGTTGGGAACTGTGTGATAAGAAGTCTTCATGTTTTTTGCCTGCAAATCTATTTATCAAAGAATATTGGTATGTTTATGATTTCCTTGCAAAAGTGTTCAGAAGGTTGATTGTCAGTAAATGGATGGTATACTTCAGGTTGATATGTTGCTTCAAGACTATTTCAGGAAGTGGATCAGTGTTGAGTTGAGTTGTGTTATGCTGATTATTTTTGTCAGTGTTTACCAGTGGTTTTTATGAGCTGTGAACTTTATCACAGGGGAAGCAAATAGATTCATTGGAGATTTGTCATGTGGGTCAAAAAGGTGTTGTTGATTGAAGAAGAATTGTTTGTCTTGAAAGTTTGTTTTTTCAATCACATGTGATGTCATCAGGAGAGTGTCAGTCTTCATCTTCATAGTGGTACTGTATTAAGAAGTGGTATTTTCATCAGATGTAAGTTTCATGGTGTCTTTTTGCTCTCAAGTTTAAAATGTTGTTTAAGATGCAGATGTTCAGGATAAGTTTAGCAAAATTGCATAAGTATTCAGTGCCTTCAATCTGTTGAGGTATCAAAGATTTTGGTAAATGGTTCTCATTTTTTTTGGTTGAAGATAAAAGGATAATAGAAGTTTATGTCTTCAAGGTACTCATAATGCAATGTGATTATAATTGTGATAATCATGCTATAACATCTTTCAGTGGAGTTATTTTCTCAGGGGGAGATAATAGTTTTTGTCATCCGATGTCAAAAAGGGGGAGAAAGAAAAATTGCATCAGGTGGTTTTGCCATCAATGACAAAGGGGGAGATTGATGAAGACAAGTTGTCATTGATGCCAAAAAAGGTGTCCTCAGGTTGTTTGATGTCATCAGGACTTGATTGATCAGGTTTGGCCTTCAATGTGTCTTTTTATGTCCTTTGGTAAGTGAAGTCACAAGTTGATTTGTTTGGGGTTGTCAAGTGTTGACAAGTGTTCATCATCCATGATTATGCAGTGTGAAACGATGATCTTCATAAGTTCATGTTGTTGGAGTTTTACTCACAGGAGGTTGATCTCAAGAAATTTAGAATATGTTTGGACAGAATATGCTTAGAAGTCATCTCAGGATGTGCTCATCTATATTGTTAGGAGTTGCATAACAAAGGGTCTCAACACATAGTTGATACTTTGTGAGAATGTGTTTGATAAAGACATTACATGTTGCTAATGGTCACCATTTCTTTTGATGGAATCATTGTTCATTCATATGGCTGAAGAGTTTGTCTCAGAAAGATCTTAACTCTGCCAATAATTTCATTTGATTATGTTCTCTCATACTCCAAAGTTTTGTATGTCTTAATACTCTTAAGAAACCCTAGAACATGTTTGAGACTGTCACATAAAGAAGTGACCTTTTGTTCTAATTAGTTAGTGACTTGTTAGTGCAAGTCATACAACTAAAAATGACCTGCAGAAGGGTTACAATGACATTAGACCACCGGCCCCTCCTCTCCTTACCACCGTTGAAACAAGTGTGAGCGGGTTTTCTAAATGTTTTGAAAACATTTCAAATGTGTTAATAGTCCGATGCCTTTGTGAGTTCAACTTAAGTTTTTTTTAAGGCATCAAATCACCGAATGGGGAGCATGTTTATTGACATGGGCATCGAATATGTTTTTAGTGAGAGCCATCGGTTGGTTTAAGTGAAATTTATTATACATCCTAGTGAAAGGGGAGCAAAATGTATTTAAATGAAAAATGATAAAAGGTTTGTGAAGAGTTTGTTTTGTTAGAAACTTTTGAAGCCCGATTTTTCATAAAGAAAAAGCATGTTTTTTTTAACACATCGTATGGGGAGTATGACTTTAAAAAAAAAAAAAAGGCCTTTGTTTTTAATGCTTTATTTATATAAAGCATATGTGGTGGCGTATACTTATGCCTTGTTTTTAAAAATTATAAGGCATCAAATTAAAATGCTTTGAAGATTTTTTTTTGGAGAGTTTAAATGTGCCTTATTAAAAAAAGGGAGCCCGTTTAGCCATACAAATGGTTTTTGTTTATATATTTAATTTTTTTTGGGGGCCTATAAAGTCTATGAGGTGGAATTTAAATAGTATGATTTTTGAGCTATTTTTAAGCCCTCTTCAAAGCCTATTTTTAAGGGATATGGAAGCATATTTTTTAAAGGAGATTTTCAAGGAGAAGTTGGAAGATTTATTTCTATTTTTTAGAAATTGGTAATTTTTGTAAGGCAAATATTTATGGGAATTATTTTGGCACAAAAAGATGATTTTTTTTGGAAAGAAATTGTTAAGAAGAAGATTTTTTGAGAGAAGACAAAGAAATTTTTTTTCAGATGAACATAAAGTTCCTACATAGATATGAAAAATAGAGGAAAGAAAATGCCTTTGAAAAAGATTATTTTTATTGTTTTTTTGCAGGGAATATGAATGGGTTTACAGATGGATTTTTGGAAGAACATGAAAATAAGCATGAACGTTTTTCTTTAAGATGATTTTATTTTTGCAGATTAAAGGGTTTGAGAAGATGAAAAGTTCTCAGAGATTATTTGCAGAGCATTGATTAGATTTTATTGAAGAATTTAGTAAAGTTTTTTTTTTTTAATGAAAAATTGAAGAAAGAAGAATTTCAAAAAGAACAGGATAACAATGATGCAAGGAGAAAATATATTTGCATGTCTTTTATTCTTGCAGGTTGAAGAATAATTTATTGTGAGAATTGAAATGAAGTTTCTTCAAAGGAATATGAAGAAATTGGAGTAGATTGAAGGAATTCAAAAAGAAAGAATATGAAGCATCATTTTGCAGATTGAAGGGAATTCCAAAATGAAATGATTTTTTTAAAGACAATTTGATATTATTTTTGCAGATAGTGGAAGATGATTAGTCATATGTTTTTAGAATGGAGATTGATGGATGTTGTTTTGCAGAGAAGAGGAACATCAATAGTCTTTTTATTGACAATAATCTTCTAGGTGCATTGATGCAACTTTATAAATAGACAAAGATGAAACATATAGAGGATGTAGTGTGGTTGAGCATATCCAGATGTAGGATTGATTTTGAATAGAATGGCCATTTGACAGACATATGTGAGAGAAGAAATGTTTTGTTTTGAATGGAAACAGAGTATCCCTCTGATTTGTTTATTACTTCTATTGGTGATGGTTTGCCAGTGAGGCACAGTATGCCAGTGAGGCTTGTGGTCAGTGAAGACCTTTGTATTTGTTAGTGAGACAAAATATTCAGCCAGTGAGGCTTTGTAAGAAGTTTTTAAGGTTAAGCCAGTGAGGCACTTCATGAGTGGTTTTTCTACCCCTGAGGGTTTTCCACTCGGCAAAAAGCTTGTGTCATGCTTCTCATTATTTTCTTCTGTGTGTGCATATTAATGGTTTGATCATATTTTGTTTATATCTGTTATCATAAATCTTGTGCATATAAACTCAACAAATCATTAATGTCCTCCTTTGTATTTGTCTTGTAAGATAAAGTTTGCAAAAAGTTAAAATTCATACAACACTGATTCACCGCCCCCCTCTCAGTGTTGTCCTTGACTTCTACAGTATGGGCCTTGCATTTAAACATGCATTAAAGTGGGGGCTAAATGTTATGTCAAAAAATGTTTCCCTGGACTTTTCCCTCCTAGGTTTAGTTCCCGCGTCCCTTGTTTTACATCATGCATATTAATTTTGACTCCTGGAAGAAAATAGCCTAAAACCCATGTCACATGGGGCATGAAGGACATTGTGGCATCTAATCTTGCCTTGGAAAAAGACCTATAGACACGGGCGCTAGTGCCCTTGTCTTGCCCTATTTCAAACAGGTCTCAAATTTGAATGTCGATTTGGTGACTATTAATTAGGTCCCATGCCGACATCTTAAGTTTGAATTACAAAATTCTTAGCGAGAATGTGTGTAGTTGCATATATAAGCATGTTTAGGGTTTCATTTGCAAACTAGAAGATGATTATGAACTTTTGGCAAACTTATGATTTTAGAGCATTCAAGATATTTATTATTGCAGAGCAAAGCATTGTTATTGTGTTTGTGATTGCAGATTTAGCTTCATCTTCTCATGTGTTGAAGAGCCTTCATCTATGTGATATCTACACCTATGAGGTGATATCTATTTGTATTTGAATCATTTATCAATTTGTTTCTGCCTCTATCCCGCAAGAATACACACTCTTTATCTGACAACAGTGTTTGGAAGACTTGAATGTCTCTTCAGGGCTTGACTGAGGCAAGCCTCTAAACACCACAACCCCCAACCACTCTCCTTGTGATTGTAGGTTATAGGTGTCACATCTTGATAGAGTGGAGTTGCAGGGAACAATAAGACAGTGTACAGATTCCAGATCCCTGAAGAAAAGGACTGCTTGGACTCCAACACCAATGCTAGTGTTCTCCAAGGTTGAAAACATAGAAATCATTTAGACAGTGACAATCAGCATCTGAAGAGCTTCTGACATTTTTGGCTACATTTTTCTTAGCTTTTGTTTGACCAGCTTTGTACCAGGATATACTGTCAAATGATGTACCACCAATGAAGGATCTAAATCGGGCATATCTACATAGGACCGGGTAAAGTTCTTTGATCTTTCCTTGAAGAAGGTGATAACGTCTCATAGTTCAAATTTTGAGAGTGATGCTATTGCAAACGTAATCTTAGGTTCCTCAGGTGTTCCCAAATTAATTTCTTGTGTCTCCTCAACAAGAATAGGTGATCTATCTTGATATACCACAAATTTAGGGAGGTCAAATTCCTCATCCGTGTTGAACACCCATAATACTAGAGCGGGGTGAATCAGTATTCCCTGAAACCACTTAATCATTTAAACATTTATTCCACATAGCATATTTAATTTGCAATAAGAAAGGAAAGCAAGAAATCAACCATTAAAGCACATAACATGTGAACACCAGATTTTTACGTGGAAAACCTAAAAAGGGAAAAATCGTGGTGAGGATTAGCTCACAATATATTAATAATGTAACCGGTTAAGGTTGATACAATTGGTGGACTCATTGTCCAAAAGAGAATGCTCACTGTAGGTGGCTCACTACCAAAGGACTCACTGTATCGAATAGAAAGAGATAGAAGAAAGGATGGCTCATTGCAAAATTATGAACTGCTAGTAATGCATCTGACTTATGTTGGAGATACAATTCCATTGAAGCTCAGAATACTGACTTAGCACACTTCATCTTCACCACAATCTTATCTAATTCTTCTCTGCATCATATTTCACTCACACACACATATCCTCATTCAACACACCACTCCGCTTCACACAAGAAATTATTCTTATATCTATATATATATATACCACATTCAAGAAAATACATCAATCAGGTCGGCACAATATGTGAACCATGTGACTTCCTGGCCTATCGGCCCAAAACACAGCCCAATACGCTTTGTAGAGAGAACCAAAGCATGTATCTCTTTGACATAGGTCGACATGACCTATATATACTCCCATGACTTTATTCCATACATATCTTGACTCCCAACAACCTTAGCACTTTTAGGTCGGCTCAACTGGTGAAGTAGTTATAGCATGAACTAACTGTTAGTTCACAATTTAATCATGCAGACCACAAAAAAACTTACCACTTGAACACTACACACTTTTGACATCCATAAACTTATCCTCAAATCCATACAGCAAGATATTCATCTGCGGTGGAATGTGGAGCATTCCAATATATCACTGGCACTGTCATTACATTGTCAATACAGAGTCTGGTACTCTGTCAATTCTTCCTTTCACTCCGGAGGGCTTCAAGACCTGAATCTTTGGATTTAGACTCCATTAGAATGCACCAACACAACCTTACAACCACATAGCAAAATTCTTCATAGCGTAGAAATATGGACTGAAATACTATAACCCTGTCATAGGTTCTATACTGCAAATGCCTTGGACAAACCTTTAGCAAATTGTGCCTGACTGCGGACCTCCAAAATGGAAAGTTATCATGCTTAGATGTACTCCCCTTCACATTGCACTTAGTAGCTTCTTCGGATCAACACAACCATCTTCTTACACCTTGTTGCCACTCTCTGAACCAACTATGACTTTACCCTTTGTTTCCATCAATGACAACACTACTCACTGTCATGCTCATCAGTCTCTTCATCATCATGTATATGTTGCCAACAATCCTTAGACACCTTAGGGAGGTTTTCACCCTCAGATACATCCTTTATTTTTACTTTTTTTATCGTCTAAAAATGCCACAAAGTGGTTTTCACTAGGGGACGTGATTTTTATATTTTCACTTTTGTGACTATGGAATTTGATTGTCTCTCCAAAGTAGGCATGGGTGTTAAGCTATATAGTGTATCCAATCTTATGTTCTACAGATGGTATTCCTAATCTAAGTCCCAAGAACTCGGCGATAGCCTCTTCATTTTGAAAGAGATCTAAAACACGAGGCCCTTGTTGATCCCAATCAATGAGTTCAGGGCAGATGAGTGGAAGGCCATGAGATAATGATGTTGATGGAAATGACATGTTAAGGGTAAATATGGAATAGTCATATAGCTCGGTGATACATTAGAGAGAGTCCTCATAGGTATCCTTATTAGTACTCTCAACTATGGGAAATGCTTTATCTGCCTCACTTAAGATAAATTCAAGCTCTAAAGATGCAAATTCTTGTGATCCAAACTCTAGTCCCAAGTGTCTAGGTCGATGTGTAGCTTTGATAGGATCAATAGTTCCTTGTTCTTGTAGACCAAGACCACCTTGTCCTTTATAGCCCATGTTTTTTTCCATATGAAAACCTTTAGGATATTTTTCTAGAGGTAAGTTGTCTTGTTCTTCTTTATCTTTATAGAGCCATTTTGAAATGTCCCTATCAATGACTTCTTTATCTAATACACCCCAATGGGAAAATTTAGTTGGCTTAAAATTTATGGTGATAGTTGAAATAGAGCCAGAGAGGTGAGGTTTCCCAAAGCTTTTGGGAGAGAGTGGCAGTTGACCCACACAAAATGCTCCTTGTAAAGTATATTCTCCCAGTCCTTTGTTAGTAATCTTAGCCTTGATCTCAGGATGTGTGGTGGATGACTTGGATGAGGAAGCAAGTGTGGATGGATCAATATAGGATGGAGATGGTTTAGTGATGCCATTGGTAGGGAAATAATTAGATTTTTGGTATGGACCTTCCAATAGGCGACAATATTGGAAGGGTTATGGATCGGCATATATTGAAAGCAAGCAAGGTATACGGAAAATACTTCCTACACTGATCTACTAAGGAAAGATTTATGCAAATTTTAACTTTTACAGTTACAGATTAAGATGCACATTAACGGAAAGATAATAACAACATTCAAATGTAAAACTCACAACACAAGATATATGTGGGGAAAACCCTTTCAGGTAAAAAACCCCACACTCCAAAGCCACCCAATATATTATTCAGGAATTAAGAAGATTACAATATACTTGCAGAGCAAGATTTCATAGGATTATAACCAACCAGAGATCCAGGAAGTAACTCAATATCTATAAGACTCTTACACACAACCTCCATCTCAAACTCTTGATATATAGGCGATAAAATACAGTAAACCATCAACGGTAATTACAAAACCATGAGCCAAAACCACCCAAAAGTGGCACCCAAATTATCTCAAATCAAAGATGCCTTGTGATGTGCCAAAACACACACCAATACGTGTAACTCTCCCCTTTACATCTCTTTTAAGTGTCCAACACATTTTTACATTTCCCAAAAATAGGAGGTCCAACTTCCAGGGGCCATAACTTTTGCTCTGGGTGTCTGATTGACGAACCGTTTAATGCATTAGAAAGCTCATGAAGAGATCTATCATGTTATAACCCACTTTGTCGGTTATGACAAATTTAGAGACATTAGGGACCTCTAAGTGCCTCAAATCTAAGTTTGAAATTTTTTTCAACAGTTTCAAAAAATAGAAACTTTAATATCTCGCAATCCAGATATGATCTTGAGTCGAAACTCAACCGAGATGTTTACTTAGAAGTTCCTCACCTTTTGGAAAAAATTTCTGGTCAATTCGAGGTCAAATGTAGAGTTACTAAAAATAGTAAGCCCCACCATTTTTAGCCCTTTTGGAAACTTTGAAAGTTCTAGACCATTCTCCAAGATAAAGGGTATTCAAAAAGACCAAAACTGGGAAGAATCTAGTAACCTTTCGAAGTTGCATGGTTGAGACACTTTTCCTAACATATACTATAATTTCTTGGTCATTATATGGGAATTTTATACATTAGTGATAGGTAGAAGGAACAACCTTCATGGCATGAATCCATGGGCATCCTAGGAGAATTTTGTATGGGAGATAAAGGTCAAAGACTTGACAAGTGATTTCCATAAGTGCAGGACCCACTAGAACAAATTACTTAATGGTTCCTTCTAATCATCTTTTAACTTTATCATAGTATTTGATTGTAATCTGATGTTTTGTATCAATAACCCCAAGGAAGTATCCCAATTATTTTATTAATCTCAAAGTGCATAGGTTTAAGCCCAATCCACCATCTCCTAGGACCATTTTGACTTTGTGTTTATGGATGACAACTTCTAAATGAAGGGGTTCATTATGGAATGAATCAAGGGTAGGAATGTATTTCTTGGTAAAAACTAAGAGGTGATTGGATGCAAGGTATCCCACCAATTGTTCGACATTAATGTCATTATGGACACGAGACTCTAGCAAGGCCTTGTCTAATATCTCTTTATAAATAGGGGATGTACGAAGTAGCTCTAAGATGGAGATTTGTGTGAATGTCTTCCCTAAGTGGTCAAGGATATTATATTTGGAAGATGATGTGGATGAATATGGTTCTCCTTGAATGGTAATGTGACTACGATGAGTAGTAATGACACAATCAAGATTATTGGCTCTAATGGTTATGGTGGCTACTTGTGAAGGACAAGCTTCAATATGACCCACAATGGAGTTGTATGAAGGGGAGGCATTGACCTTGTTGGCATCATTATTAAGATTTTTCTTGGAAAGATCACATTGACCATGGTTAGGGAATGGATTTTGGTACACTCCCAATTTCTCATTTGACAATTTTGGAGGAGGTTCATCTATAGTAATATCTCCTCGATCTATAAGATCTTGGATATAATTCTTAAGTCTCATGCAATTGGATGTTTTGTGACCTTTTATCCTATGATATTCACAATATTCATTTTCATTGTACCAATGGGGTTTAACTACATTTTCCTCATAAGGTTTGATTTCAGAAAGTTTGATGATGTTTGCTTGTAAAAGTTTTTGAAAAATAGATTCCATAGGTTCTCCCAAGTTTGTAAATTTGTGTCTAGGTCTTATTCCTTGTATAGGATTTCCCTTTGGAATGGTAAAACATTTGTTTGATGATGAATTAATTTCTAGTGGAGGATTTTGGATGTTTTGCACAAGCTTGGAATCCATTACACCATCATTGACGATGTTCCTGTTTTAGCCCAAAAGCATGGTTTCTCATTGAATTGATTATTAGAGTCTTTGTTATACTTAAAGATCTTGACATGTCCTTTGGATAGTGGGGATTTCTCTATGGTTACACCTTTATCAACTATTTCCTCAAAAGTATCAACAGATTGGACTTGAAGGCGAAAGGCCATTTCCTGATTTAAGTTTTGGATAAAAGTGTTGACAAGTTGTTTTTTAGGGATAGGCCAAGGAATTTTACTACAAAGGTTTCTCCAATGTTTCAATAAGGCAACAAATGATTCCCCATTCCTTTGTTTAGTGTTGCAAAGATCAGTCATAGACATTTCATGTTCGATGTTATAGGAAAAGTGAGCTATAAACTTATCAGCAAGCTCTTAGAAAGTTTTGATTCCATGTGGGAGATTGGAGAACCATTCAATGGCTTGACCTCCTAAGCTATGAGGAAAAAGTCTCATCAAGTAGGTATCATAGTATGTGACATCCATGCATGCTATGAAAAATTCTCTAAGATTGTCTCTAGGATCACCCTTCCCTTTGTATTTGTCAAATTTTGGAAATTCAAAGTTTGGAGGAAATGGGTTCATAACTAGAGATTTGTCAAATGGATAGGGACAATTTTCTTCAAAGGTATATCATTTCTTTTTGTTTCCCTTTTGCATGTCATCTATCATTTGTTTCATAAGTTGCATTTCTGACTACTCATTTGGCAAGGGCATGGCAGATGTGTTGGACGAATGTTGTTGTTGTGGTTTTGTTTGTTCTTGTTGAGCTAGGAATTGTTGAAGAAGGGATTTTTGTTTTTTTTGTTGGGATTGTTGTTGTTGAAGGAGGGCTTGTTGTTGTTGTTGGAGGATGAGTTGTTGGAGGATGGATGTAGTGGGGTTTTGAATGTGTGAGGATGAAGATTGAGTAGGGACTTGGACTTGTGAGGTTTGGGGCATGGATACATTGGCTTGAGTGTTAATGCAGGGTATGGATGATGATATATAGATTAGGTTGGATGTTTGAGTATTGAATGGTGGAATGCTTATTAGAATGTGGGAAGATGGTGGCAATTCAAGAGATCAACATGGGCACACTAGGAATGGGTTGTGACATATCTATGGAAGCAATAGGTTGATTCATGGATGTGTTGATATGAGGGATAGATGATGACATATGAATAGATGATGATGTAGGGATGGATGATGATGGATTGGAAGGTGGAATGGTTTGACCACTAGATGGAGGCATGACAGTTGCAACTTGAGGGATCAACATGGGCATACTAGGAATAGGTTGTGACATACCTATAGAAGGAATATGTTGATTCATGGATGTGTTGATGTAAAGGTTTGACATAGGATTTATGTTTCATCAACATGTGGTTGGTGAGATCCTCCTAGTGGATTATCATCTTGATGAGGAGAATCTTGAGGTATCAAAGTGAAGACATCAAAATCTTTAGGTAACTTAACTCCTTGTTGTAGTAGCATTTGGAAATAACCTTGCGCATTCTTGATAACAATATGGTCCACAAGTGCTTGGTTATCGAGGTCCTCTAAAAAGTCTTGAACTCTAGATTCATATTCAATTGACTCTTGGGTAGAGTTACTTGGACTTTGAGGATCTTGGGGATATTGAGAATTTGATGATGGTTGAAGAACATCTCTATATTCCTTGGGTATGAACATGTCGGTTGGCATTCCATACTTAGGGCGAAATCTGGGATCAATTTTTCTTCTACCTTGGGAAGTATACTTTTTGTGGGATTGTTGATTAGACTCCATGTTTATCTTAGCTTGAGACCTTGTGACAAGCATAAATGAGATAAACTTGGTATGGGATGAAAATATGATAGGTGTGAATGGATAATGATGGATTGATTTTGGACTTGGGAATAGGTTATGTTTCGATTAAGGCCTTAAATGACAAGATTTTGGACCAATAAAAGGGTGATAAGGATATGATGATGATATGGATAAGGTATGACATGTGCATGAGGATGAGAAAGATGTCGATGATAAGGATATGATGACAACAAGGATATGATAATGACAAGGATATGATGATGACAGATATATGACAATGACAAGGATTTGATGATGACAAGGATATGATAATGACAAAGATTTGATGATGACAAGGATGTGACATGGATCAAGATATGGTAATCATAAGGATATGATGATGACAAGGATACGATAATGGCAAAGATTTGACAATGACAAGAATGTGATATGGATCAAGATATGGTAATGATAAGGATATGATGATGACAAAAACCAAAATTAGCTCAAGATTTCACCTAGATCTTTTGTTATGGACAACGATGTGGTTCCTTTCACTACTTAGGGTTAACAAATGTCTAATTGTTATAACATATTATATTGTTAGCTAACACTCACCATGGTTTTTCCCCTATGGGGTTTTCCACGTAAAAATCTAGTGTCTCCTGTGTTGAATGTGTGAATGTGTTTAAGTTTTTGTTTCATGCTTTCATAGTTAAAATACAAACACAATGTTGATTGGTTGATGTGTTAATGGTTTTGAAATATTGGTTACAACTGATTCACCCCCCCTCTCAGTTGTATCGCACTTTTCAACAGCTTACTGCATACAGGCTCACTGCCGAGAGGTGGCTCACTGCCATGAACTGATATAATAGCATCTACATGCCTGAGTTTAGTTCCATTGAAGCACAATACATATCACCTTCTCTACCCTTACAAACACTTTCAACTTCACATCTTCGCATCCACACACTCCACACATGAATTCATTACATTTATTTATACCAATCATCAACCTTGGAACAAACATCAAGGTCGGCAATACAATCTAAAACATTTGGAACAATCTCCAAGGTCAGAAAACATACATGATTCATATTAGGTTTGGACCTAAACAAACTTGCGAATCAAATGATGAAAGAAGAACACTTCAAAGTTTAGCTCAGACCTGTTTTATATGAAAAGAGGGGAGTTTCAATTCAATAGATGTGTGGGTTAAAACCCCCTTTCACTACAAACATTCAAGGACATATCAACCAAGTTGAATCACACTTTTGCAAGAGGATTCACCTACAGGTTAGGTTGTCACTTGGAACGATATGGAAATTCAGAGATTATTAATTAATGTACCAATTTAATTTAATGCTCAAATACCCTTAAAACCCTAATTATGCAAAACGATAAGCAAATTGATGAATTACGACAAATGCTTGCAGACTAAGGTAGTAGGTAGAGATTAATAACTAACCCTTTTTTGATGTTCAGGATACGGAATGCTTAGGGACATTGGCATTAGCACCCAAGTCCAATGTGGTATTTTCTTTATGGAATCTTGATCTCCTTCTGACACTGATGATCACTGTAATTTCCATTTCTATCCCGTGAGATGCGAAGGACACTGGCACTAGTGCCTGAGTCCAAGGCAGGGTGATTAAGTAGCAACTTCAGTTTTCAGGATGTCGGAAGCTCTTCAAATGCTGATTGTCGGAAGGTCTTCAGTTTTCCATTTCAAGATGTCCTAAAGATGATTTTCCATTACCAAACATCGATATCATAGTCGACCTAATAGATAGACATGAAATGTTATCCTTAATGGATTGATTTTCTGGATATAATCAAATCAAAATTACTGAAGAGGATCAACACAAGATTGCATTATATGTGCGTAGGGAGTTTATTGCTGGAAAGTCATGCCTTTTGGTCTTAAGAATGCAGGAGAAACCTATCAAAGATCGATGATTATAATTTTTCATGATATGCTTTATAAAACCATGGAGGATTATATTGATGACATCCTTGGTAAATCGAAAACATGAGAAGGTCATTTATATGTCTTTGCCAATATCTTTGATTGCTTAGAGGAATACAAAGTACACCTTAATTTGAATAAGTGTGTCTTTGGTGTCACATCTGGCAAAATTTTAGGCTACATTGTCTCTCGATAAGGCATTGAAGTGGATCCCGCTAAAGTGAAAGCTATAGTTGATATGTCACCACCACAAAATTTAAAGCAATTACATTGTCTTCAAGGGAAATTACAATCCATCAGGATATTCATAGCACGACTTACCAATAAATGTCATCCTTTTGCACATCTATTGAGAAAAAATGTAGAATTTTATTGGGATGAATAGTGACAATAAGATTTTGACAAATTGAAAGAATATCTTGCATCTCCACTAGTTTTGGTACCACCTATTTAAGGAAAACCATTTCTCCTATACATATCAGCCACATCAGTAGCATTAGGAACATTGTTAGCATAAAATGATGACATTGGAAAAGAAAGATCCATTTACTACATCAGTTGTACTCTAGTGGGGTATGAACTAAATTACACTCCAATAGAGAAGGCATGCCTTTCCATTGTCTTTGCGTCACAAAAGCTTCAACATTATATGCTTAATCACCAAACTAAGCTCATTTAAAAAATTGATCCACTAAAGTATCTTGTCTAAAGATACTCTAACAGGACAAAAGGCAAAATGGATCATGGTCTTAAGTGAATTTGATATCAAATATGTCGATAGAAAAGATATAAAATGACAACTAATTGTTGATCAATTAGCAGAAGCACCACTTGAAGTAGACCATCCATTAATCTCAAAAATTTCAAATGAATCAGTCTTTGTCATCGACCCTCCTACAAATTGGTAGTTGTACTTTGATGGATCTTTCACACATCATGGTTGTAGAGCAAGGATTCTATTTGTTACACCACAAGGAGACTTCATATCGAAATCCTAAACGTAAAAGAACTTCAAGTTTATGGTGATTCTCAACTTATCATACACCAAGTCAATGATGAATATCAAACAAAAGATGACAAACTTCTCCTGTATAAGAAATTGGTCAACACCTTCAACCAATCATTTTCATGGATACGATTTGAGCAAATTCCAAGGATAAATAATAAAGCTGTTGATGCATTGGCAACCATTGGTTCACTAATTGATATTCCCTCAAATAGTCCACAATCTGAATTCTTGGTCATGCAACTTTTTATTCCTACTTTTGATTTTCCAAAATCTGAGCTTGTTTGTGAACTTGTTGGTCCTAACACACCTTGGTACAATGAGATCTACACCTATCTCCATGATAACATTTTACCACCTAATTTTTCACATGCCCAACATCAAACCTTTATTTGTCGTTCATCTTGTTATACCCTTCTTGGAGATACACTTTATCTAAAGACACTTTATGGAATCCTCCTTAGATGTCTTAACACAGAAGATGCCCAAACCTCCTTACGAGAGGTACATGAGGCTATTTGCAGTGCACACTCTAGTGGTCCAACCTTGGTTAAAAAGTTGTTGAGAACAAGATATTATTGGCTGACTATGGAACAAGATGCACAACAATTTGTAAAGAAGTGTCTTCCTTGTCAACAACATAGTGATTTGATTCACATACCTGCATAGGAATTTCAACCAATTACTACTCCATGGCCCTTTTCGCAATGGGGACTTGATCTCATTGGTAAAATTCATCCACCCTCATCCAATGGTCATAAATTTATTATTATCACCACTGAGTATTTTACGAAGTGGGCCGAAGCCATCCCTCTTACCTACATTAATGGCAAACAAATTTCCAAGTTTATCCTTCATTTCATTATTTTTTAGTATGGTATAACCCAAGCCATTGTTACTGAAAATGGTAAGCCCTTCAAAAACCAAGATGTTCACCACCTTTTCCATCAATTCAATATCCAACACTACTTTTCCACTCCATATTATCCCCAAAGCAATGGTCAAGCTGAGGCTTCAAATAAAACTATCCTCAAAATTTTGAAGAAAATAGTCAATGAAGCTGGTCGTGATTGGCACTTACAACTCAATCCCTCTTTGTGGGCATATCACACTAGCATCTATACTCCTACAGGGGCCACTCGCTATTCCCTTGTCTTTGGATCCAAATCTATTTTACCAATCGAGGTCGAGATCCCCTCTTTAAGGGTATCATTGCAACATCTCATTGATGAAGAAGACTACATAGTATCACGATTACAAGAATTGGAACTCCTAGATGAAAGACATCTCAATGCTCTTAATTATCTCATGGCTTATCTAAATCATCTTCATCATAGCTACAACAAGAAACTCAAAGCACACAGATTTGAAGTTGGCGACCTTGTACTTAAAGAAAATCAAAAGAATCTTCAAGACCGAGATAGAAAAGGGAAATTTGAGCTCCAAATTGGTTGGGACCCTTTATCATTACCAACCATTATGGTTCTAGGGCCTATCAACTTTCTACACCTAAAGGACAACTCCTTGAGGAACCTATCAACATCATTCACCTCAAGAGGTTCTATGCATAATCCACAGAGTATCCCTACTGTACATAAAAAGAAAAAAAAGAAGAAAAAAAAAGTAAAGAGAAATAATTTGTCCTATGGTGAAAACCACTTCAGTGGCACCTTGGATAAGTACCATGGTGAAAACCTTTTTACAGGCGCCATGTGTAGTAGCCTTGCATTTACCATCTACTAGATAACCACTTTGACTTCCACTTTCCACTCATTCATCCATTTTTCATCAATCTACCATATCATCATCCTATCATGGATTGAAGTTTTCACTTAATGTCATTTCCTATCATACTATGATAAGTTACCCATTCAAAGTATCTACCATAATAACCTATTCATGCATACCATAATGAAATCCCTTTCTATCACTTGGGGGTAGATTACCTACACCTAGTTTTGGTTTGGATTGTTCTCCCAGTTTCCATAAGACTTTGAAGAATAAGTCTTTAGCTTAAGTCTCATGCATCCCATAATAAAGAATTTCCACACCATATCCATAATAAAACACATTGTCATTTCACCTATTCCATAATAAATGCCACATGGTCATTTCATCCATCCCATAATAAAACACTTGACATTTAAACAAAACATCAATCATGCAATACCTCGTTCTTTAAAAAAAATCATAGGCATTAGTTCACATTTTGAAACAATAACCAGTCACATTACCTGTTTCCAAACCATTCGATACCAAACATCATCATCAAGCCTCATTTAGGGATATATCATTCTCGTAACAGGCACCTATCCAAACATCATCCAAATCTTTGGCAAGAGATATAATGGCTGTGTGACTTGTGTCGTCATTTGGTCATTTGTTTTTATTTTTTATCTTTTCTATCTCCTTCTCATGCTTCCTCAAGACCACCTAGATCCATTCATATTTTGATGTGTTATGACTAGTAGGGAATGAGGCATAACATTTTACATGTTTGTTGGATGTTCTTATTACTCTAGCTAACATTTATATCTTGTGTGTGGTGAAATAGATTTTTGCATACTAGCCATCATTTGCATCAAAGGTCATTTCATACCTTTTGTGCACTTGGACTTTAATGCTCTAAGTTTCATTCCTCCTACATCTAGACAAGGTTGTATTACGTTGGGCATGTATATGGACACCCTTTTGTTTGCAGTGTCAACTCCATGCAAAGTATACAAAGTCATTCTGGTTCCTTATACCTTGGCATATAATATCCTCTTGATATATTAAAACTTAGGACTTCTATCCACATTGTACCAACATAACCATATCCCCTTTTTATCCATTACCTACATTCATAACCCATCCATTTTCCTATCCTGTTCTAGAACATTCTTTTTCACTTACTTATCACCTATCATGTTCATATCAATCCATGTTCATATTTTCATCACATTTTTAATATTCACCACACTCTTCACATTCTTCTTAACATCCATCGTAACATTTCATTCTACATTCTACTTAGTGTCATGACCAAATCCAAAACAATAAATAAACTATAGTCCATCTTAATGTCGGTCCATCATCCTGTCAATCACAAATAAATGTTAGCCATAAATCATAATCATTTAATTTACATATCCATATCATCATAAGCCATAAACCATAATAATTTTCATATTCATATTATCTATAATCCATAATTATTCCATAACCATATCTATAATTATCTAATCATTATTCCATATCCATATCTATAATTATCTAATCATTATCACTATCCATACATCATATCATTTGTATGTACATTCATATCTTGTATATCTACATCACTACAATAAATCCATTTCATTACATCCATAAACATATACATATACATCGTCATTAATAAATAAATACATATCCATATCCATATTCATTTCATATCCATATACATAAATCATTGCATTTCTAATTATTTATGCCTACATACATCACATAATCATCATATCATAATCCATAGCATCATATCCATGATAATCACATTACATATAATCCTATCCATAATACATAATCATCATAATCCATACATCATATGGACAAATAATCATAATCCATATGCATATACCATATCATCATCATGAATAAAATAATATAATAAAATCATCATTAAAAACTATAATCTCATCATATATGCCACCAAAAACATGTGTCATCTCATATATATAACAAAAATGGTCATGATACAATGTCTGTACAAAAAGGATCTGTAGAGAAATCATAATACATCGAGGCCGCAGGCATCAATACATATCAATACTTAGTCTAGGTAGAACTGCCACCCTATGAGTGTGTCGATGGCGTAGGCTATGATCCTGCTATTGGAGGTGGTGGAGGAGGAGGTGGTCCCTGAGCCCTTGCTATCTATCCTGTCGGTGGTGGAGGTGGCCCCATAATGGATGGATGTGATCTCACCACTTATCTAGAAGCCCTTGATCTACTTTGTGTACTAAAGCTAGGTGCTCTTTGTACTGTAGGCACTAAACTCTGGTACAGGGTATGGTAGTACTTTGCCCTCTAAGATGATAGAGTCAAGTCTCCCTGTACTCTCATCATGCCTAACCATATCTGACTCATCCCCTACCCTAACAACATTTGCTGAGATGGATCATGCTCCTACTAGAGTCATGTCACCCTGGCCTCCACATTATCTCTAAGTGTTGCTACTACATCCCTCTCAAACCTCAGTGCATCCCTCTCGGTAATCACCTGCTGCAACACCCCATCACCATATCCACCCACTTGTCCATGACCCTATAGTACCTATAATGCGCTATCCCTCTCCACCACCACCTGAACATATAGCCCTTGCACTCGTTCTACCTCCAGCTATAAGCTATCTCTCTCTACAGTCATCCTAGCTAGGAGCCCTGTAGTCGCTCAACCTCCATCTGTAGATTGTCATGAGATGCCCCTAATGACTCTACATCCTCCTCCTCCTCTCCAACTACCTCTGGTGCATCCACCTGTGGTGCATCTCCTTGTCCTCCATCATGTCCCTATCCTCCATCATGTCCCTGTCCTCCATCTCCTCCATCATGTCCTCCACACTGTCCTCCATCGTGTCTTGGCTCAATCTGTCATCTAACTTGTCTTTGGAATGGAGGCGCTGCAACTTGTCAAACCTGATTGCCTGGTAAAGTGAGACATATTGGATGATGTGTCACCCACCAAGCATTATAATATGGGGTCGTCCCTGCATCCTCTATATATGCTCCTGGTGGTACTCATCGCATGGGTACTAGTCCATGAAACTCTACCAAAGGAATCTGCAGATGCAGTGCAACTCCCCATGATCCAACATCCCTAGTCACCCTTGGAAATATCACCTCATGAATAAGAGCCATCCATCTCTCTCTGAACTGTCATAACACCCACCCTGGCATGTACCTCTCCACAATCAAAGCTGTCCTGCCCAGTATATACCTAGTTTGCCATACATATGACAGATGGTAGTCATCTCCCTCCCAAGGCTCACATTATTTTCTCCATCTATGATAGGGGCTTTCAATTTCTTTTTTGCCTCAACACAATGACATAAATAATAATGCATTCCTTCATCATTATCTTCATCCACAATAACTGCATAAACATGCCATGCATTAAATTGCACAAAAAAAATTAATTCTTGATAAATAATAAAAAATACTACATCATAATCTAAAATATATTAATATTCATTATGTAATGTGTCTACAATACCTGGTTCAACTAGATCTAAAATATGGTCAAAGTTAATAGATGATCCCATCTAAATGAGTTGTATTTCTCCTAGAAGTTGCTATGTTTGAACTGGGCTTAAAGCTCTAGCACACAATTCATCGACCCATTCTTTTAACTCATTTCCAAGAAAAATTTGTACAGGATGAACAAAAACATGCCATTTGCTTCAAATGAATATTCCATGAAGCTACATTTGAGCTTCTAAAAGAGTGGAACTCACTTGATCCTATCACTGTACAACAATCTTCATATTTTGCAATGTTAGCTTCTTCTATCAACCAAAAACATCTACGAACTAAAGACTTACCTTCATTACCTGGACCCATTGTAGAGTTACACCATTTGACGATGACTTTGCACTATATTTGTACTTCAACTCTTCTCATGCTAAGCCTCTTTTAATACATGCTCCAACACTATCATGCTCCCCTTTTCCATGCCCAACCTCAAAAAAATTCTATATATGTTGAACACCACTCAATATATGCATCCTACTCAACCAATAGAACATTCGTGAATTCTTAAATTGTGATGTACAATTATCTGACCATATGATATGTTGACAAAAAATGATGTTCCTACTACTCAAATGACTATAGAACATCTGAAATCAACATTGCAAAAACTCTATAGAATGTGTGCGATCATCACTAATATAAAATGATACTCCCTCAAGATATTTCTATCTTCCTTTGTGTTGAATTTTTGTCATTGATGTCAAAGAAAGGAAAGGAGCAATTGACATTTGCATTTTGTGGAGTTTGTCAAAGCTGTGTTGAAGCTATGTTGAAGAGTTATCAGTCGACAAAAGTAAAATAAGACAAACCGTCTTATTTGGAAGAAAAGACAAGTAAATGTCTTATATCGGCAACAAATGTTCATCGGCAACTGTCGACAAAATGTTCCACATTCGAACCTATTTTACATCGAAGAAAAGACTTGGACAAAAAAAACAAAGAAGTCAAATGATTTCTATTAGCAAAGTTATCATTTTACTAACTTGTTCATCAGTTCAACTTTTAGCCAATTTATCGACAAAGCAAAGCAAATGTTTGAAGTGTTCGAAGAAAAGCACTATAGGGAAAATATTAGTTTACTGAACTAGTTTGCCGACTAGCCAATAGCAGCTTATGAAGGCAGGCATATAATGTATTTTGAATAGGTTAAGTCTTTAGAAGTTTTGAAGAGAAACAAAGTGTTTCGTGTATTTGTCCCTGTTGTTCAGAAAGTGGAACTATGACTAACTAGTTTGAAAGTATTTTATCTGATTCACTGACTAGGCGATGCTTGGCCAAGAATTGTATTGTGTGAAGCTAGTTCGTGATCATTGACAATCGCTGACAAAGAGAAGTTGGTATTGAAGTGTAAGTTTGAGATTTTTCATTTTTGCTGATAATCTATTATAATGAATCAAAGTATAAAGTTTGTGTGATGGCCACTTTGTCGACAAAGTGTGCTAAATGCCAAAGTTTGGAAAAAGCGATATTATCTGATAAAGGCATAAGGCGATGAAGATAAAGGCATAAGGAGATAATGCTAAGATTATTAAACTTGAGAATTCACTGATAATAGAGAAAACAAGGCCAAGTTCATAATGTTGGATTTCTCTAATAAAGCATTTTGTGATGCAGATGGCTAAGGTTTGAAAAAGGGAGAAGTGGCCAATAGAAAGGACGAAGGACAATGTTTGTAAAAACAACTCTTTGCCGATAATGTGTGGCAAAAGAGATAGTTCTGAGAAATGTATTTTTTCCAATAAGAGGCATAAAGACTTTAAAGACAAAAGTTTAGAAATTTTAGATTTCGCCGACAAATGGTGATAAAGGCAAGTTTTGAAAAATCAACTTTTGTCAATAAAAACGAAAAAAGATCCAAGTTTGCAATATTGCATTTTTGCCAATAAAAGTATATGTTCTCTATCTAATGTAATACTTGCAAAAATTAAATTGGCCACATAAACAACATATTACATGGATGAAAAGACCACATAAACAATAGTATGTTGGGATGATCTTGCTGACTATGAAGTGAACATAATGATAGGATATTTCACTGATAGACAATTCTAAGCCCGATCTGGATTAGTTATACAATAGTTAATGATTTGAAACTATTGATGTTTAATTTGTGAGTGGTTGATGGCGGTTCAACTGATTGGGCATATGTATTTTTATACACATTGAATCTATGGTGAACATGTTACATACACTGAATGAAATATCTTTTATTCACAGGTATAGAGGGTAGAGTTTGCATGAACATGCAAATGTTCATAGGAAGATTGTATTGAAGAAGAGAGTCTCTGTTAAAGTGAATAGAGAATGTAGAAAGTGTAGTGAGGAGTATATCATGTTAATGAAAACATAGAGTATAGAAGTGAGAATGAGACTGTATATGAATTAAAGGGTGCATTTCAGGTTAGTGAAGAACCATTGTCTGCACATCAAAATTTGTAAGGATTCAGGGGTTGGTGCCTCATTGGGGTTGGTACTCAATAGGTGTACAGTGTATCTAAAGGTTGGAACCTCAAAACATTGTCTTGGGTGTCAATGTACTTGTAAGTTGGTGCTTACAAAACATTCTCACTGTGGTTTTTCCCTTTTAGGTTTTCCACGTAAATCTGGTGTCTCCTTGTGTGTGTGATTTATGTGTACTTTTAATTCTTGACTACTAATTTGATTTTAAAGTTTTAACATTCACTGATTCATCCCCCCTCTCAGTATATTAGTGTTCTTTCAACACTCTGTACTGTCATGTGCATGAATGAATGCTATATGCACAAATATAGCAACCTGAGTGGAGTTGTAGTACTATGATTGAACCTCATTTTGTGGTTGTAGTGTATAATTCTTTGCAAATTATACAATTGACATGATCGAATGAAGAGGAAATGTGTCCTTGCATAACTTGAATTGCAAGTCCAACCATTGAGCTTTGCATGTATGCCTTGCATAGTCATTGTTGATCTCTAAAAGGGACAGCTAGAGATACACCCTATGGGAAGTTCTACAAATGGGGCACTAGGGTACGCTATGTAGAACAACCTCTGTGGTTTTAGAAGTTAGCTCTTTGGATGTTCACTAGAAAGGGAAAAGTGAAAGAGAGAAGTTGATAAAACAAATCTACACTAAGGTGATGCATCAAAACTGAGATAGTTCATTCCCCAGTTAGTCTAGTACAACTTCAGTTTGATTAACTTTGAGGAAGTTTGAAAGAGTATTAAACATGATTCAAATCACTCTTAGCATCACATAAGTTGAACCTATAAAAGCTTGAAAACACAACAGTAAATGATTATAACTATTCCTTAATAGACACAGAACGATATACTTAGCAGATTTAACAGAAAAGAGTATAGAGGCAAGAATTACACAATTGATATCTTAGATTTCTATTCAACAACTTAAAATGCTAAGGTCTCAGAATTATATTACAATCAAATGACTGCTAGGATATCCAAAAAACTATCCTTCTCCAAAAGTGATGAACCCCTAAAAGATAACATTACTCCCTCTTATAGAAAACACCTTCGATGAGAGAGAGAGGGAGAGAGTAACTGAAAAGATTCCTCCCATAACATCAGTGAGGCACCTATCATGTTGGCCATTACAACTTCTATCTAAAAAGATAAGCATGCTTCCGTCTTTTCTAACTGCTAGCGCCACTTGTTAGAAAATGTTGTGAATCCACTGACACGTGGCACCATGCTAGTGAAACACACTACAACCTTCCATTCATCTGCTAACATCTCACTGAGAAAAATGGACCAGTAGCACACCGAGAAAGCTCCTCGAGCCTTAGAGATAATCTGACATGTGCCCAATAGGCACATGGCTTATTCCACCACCTCCACACGCTGTCAAAATAGAACTAACAACCTTTTCTGAACAGAAAGCGAGTTGGACACGTGGTGCACTGGTACAACCTGAAGAGAGTCATGCCTTTTCTTTTGATAGAAATTGCGTCGTGTTGACACGTGGTGCCATGGCGTAACTACAAAATTTTTTGCTTCCGACTGCTATAGAAAATATACCTTGCCAACACGTGGTGCGATCCGCGGGCTATAGAAAGAGAGAAAGTGAAACCCAACATCTCAAAAACCACCACTCAGCCATGCCACCACATGGTGCCTCCGTGCAAGTTTTAAAAGGAAAAGGTCCCACGAACATTAGAAATTGCACCGTTTTGACACATGGCCTGCTTCATAAACAACATAACTTAAGAATTCTTTGGGACCACAAAAAATAAAACTAGGCCGAAGGTTGCTGGAAATGAAGTATACAACTCTTGGTGACCCTCGGGGACCTCTACCTGTAGATGTAAGAACCTAGAAACTCCGGTTCACAAAAAGAAGAAAAGAGGATGCTCAACATTACAGCTTCGAGAGAGCTAATTGCAAAGGCTCTCAATCAATTTCTGTAGGCTATGCCTTCTATTGTAGCACTTCAAAAGCTTGATTAAGATTGATCATTTCTTTGAAGGACAAAACACTTAGCGTGGCCAATGCAACCTCAATGTGAAATTTTAACTGTGCCAAAGGGTACATAATTGTATCCACCTTTGAGGCACTTGGAGAAGAACTCAGGGATTGGAAAATAGATTGATCTTACTATCAGTGCTCCAAAATCTATTTAATCTAAGTCTCTACCATGATTGACCTATCTGGGAGGAATGGGGAAGGGAGTCCAAATTGTCCCAGTTGCTCAATATGCCCTTTCATTTGCTTCACCGTTTTCTCCACGACGCGATGACACTCAACCTTTATGTCTGCCTTATTACATTTGATGAACTCATTGGCATTCTTCGTGACTATCCTTCTATCATTAATTCCTATGGCTATCAAAGAATCATCAGAAGTAGTGTACAACTTTTGAACTAATAGTTGTGACTCGGCCACCTTCGGGGCGATAGAGGTCAAAATTTACTCAATGGTGGAGTCGGCCTTCACACTTAACTCCTAAGCATCTGCAATGAATCTCGAAATCAGTCGAAGGGCCATGAAACTCCCTTGATCTTCAACCAATAAGAAAAATACAATTGCTACAACATCGAAAGAATGTTAATTTGCTATGCAGAGCTTGCCAATGCACTCTACAGCTGCTAGATTTGCAAATCCTTATTTTTGCCCTCAAGCTGTAGCTTTGCAATCTGGTCCTCTGCCTCCTTTTCTACTATGGACTTTGAGGTGGCATTGGAAAGGTTCCTTTGAACTTGTGCCAGCTCCTGCTCCTTAGCCTGTAGCCTTGAGTCAAGGCTCTCTTTCTCTTTCTTCTCTATCATGGCTTCGAGCCAGACCTGATCCAACTCTATCTGCAATTTATCCCTTGTAGCCTTCTACCTCCAAGACCCTTTTCAAGATTTTATCTTGTAACTCCTTCTGTAGTTAGGATATCTCTACATCTTTGCCCTTGCTCTTAGGATTGAGTCATTCCACTGTGGCCTTGATATTTTTCAGCTCTTGCTCCCTCTTTCCAGCCTATCGATTGGCCTTCAAATAGTCTGTTGTAACGGCCCTTTGGGTCTCCTCCATCAACTCCACACTATCTTGTAGGCGAACCTAGATGAGTTTGAGACCGACGACATGTTCTATGTAATCATCTAGCTACATCTTCCCTTTTGGCTTGTAGATGTTGGGGTTCATAGTGTTGCAAATATGTGCCTAAGTGGTGTTGTCATTGATGTCAACATATCCTTGTTGCCATTGGTGTCAACTGTATCCTATTTTTCTATCTGTATAGAAGACTGGATTGTTGAGGACATTGAGAAAATTAGTAACAATCAATGCATGCAGACCATATGGTTGTGTAGAGGATTGTCAAAGGTTTCTCTAGTTAAGAATTGAGAAGTCTGCATGAAGATTTGAAGAAGTTATGGCCATCTGAGTAGAACCAAATTTTGTAGTATTCAGAAGAGATAGTGTGATAGTACGTTGGTCTGGATTGGTCCGCAGTGAAATATTATGGTCTGTGGATCCGAAGGCATGTTTGGGAAGTCAGTGTGTATCATCAAATCCAGTGGTTCAAGGTTTGGAGGTCCGCAATCTATCTTTCTAGTTTGACAGTCATTGTAGATAGTGTTCTTGAGGTTCCGGAGGAAGACACAAATGATTCTGGTAATTTGGTTTAGTTTATTGGTGAATTCAATGTGCTTGTGGAGGTCTCTGGATCGTGTGGCTACTATGTTGGAGGTCCGCATTGAAGTTTGAACTTGTTGATTGAAGATTTCTTCTTTGAGGTTGATGTTCTTCCCAGTCCTGGCTGATCGGATGTTCCTGGCATGTTGCAGATGATCTGAAGAGAATTTTATGAAGCATGGTATGTTAATGAAGGAAATTTCATGTCCCAACTATGTTTGGCTAACAGTGTAAAGATCCACGTTAAGTTTTTTTGACTTTGTTGATCATTCCAAGGTTGATGAAGTGTATAAATACTTGTTGAAGAGTTGTGGAAAATTATCCTTATATAAAATGAATTAAATCCGAAGAAAGGATCAAAAGAAGAGCAGAGAAGAAAAGGAGCAAAGGGAGTATAGAGTGAAGAGTCCGTGAAGAAGAATTTGAAGATAGGAGAAGAAGTTTTTGAGCTTTCAAAGGGACTGATTTAGGCATGAATGTAGATGCTATTTTTCAATTCATTATCTCTGTGTAAGTCATAATTTCTTATAGGCAGTGAGCCTCTTCTTGAGTAGTGAGCTCTGGGCAGTGTGCCTGAAGGCATGTGCCTTCTATTTTCTTAAGTACTTTTAATAGGGTATGAATTTTTGTGGGTTAACGCCCACCGTGGTTTTTCCCTTAACCGGGTTTTCTACGTCAAAATTCTGGTGTTGTGTGTTCATGTTGTTTCTGCTCATGTGTTGATCTATGCTTAAATGTTTACATCATTAATGTGGTTGTAAATTAAGAAAGAAGATTTAAAAGTTCAGAAAAGGTTAAGTTTAGGGACAATTGATTAATCCCCCCCTCTCATTTGTCTGGACTAATTCCAACACATAGATGCTATCATCACGGTTTGATGCACCTCATCATACACAATACTCATTTTAGGGGCAACTGGGATTTGTGCTTCCTTCTGTCTTCTTTTTTGTATCCTCTCCTCATGGGCCCTCTTGGTTGCATCAATTTGGCTGCTATACTACCTGGGGGATTGGATATATTTCCAAGCAAAAGGTGTTCCTGTAAGAAGGCCAAAAGGTATGGGCACAATGGAAGACACCGCTTGTGTCCCCATGGAGGTAGACAATGGGAAGCCTAGAGTGGGGGGGGAGAAAGGTGAAATAATCTGTAGGGGGGTTTGAGAGACACGCAAAGGTGTGGGAGAAATCAAGGGAGCAGAAGAGGTTGGCAGCATCAAGGTGACCTGCGCAAAGAATGAAACTAGAGGGGGGGATGATGTTGCAAGAGGTATGGATGTGGAGGTAGGAGATAAGGGTTACGAGACAACAAAAGAAATGACTGCAGCGAACATGGTAGGGGAAACCAGAGATTGGGAAGAGAGAATGGGAGGAGTAAAACATACTTGCACTGTGGAAGCCACGGAGGTATGCGTGACATCAACTACATCCTCCTCATCCATTAGGTTGCTCTAGTAACCTTTTCTTCACTTTGTCTTTTTCTCAGGCTGAGAGGATATCTCTGAAAGAGATTCATCTACTGCAGAACCTAAAGAAGTTGTTTTTCTTTACTTCAATGTCCTTATGCCCCTTTGAAAAGATAGATCATAAATTGATGGTCCTTGGGCAAGAGGCCAATCTGCAGGCCTGTCCTCAATGCTTACTGACTAGGGTTCACCTGCTACTATGTTACAAATATGTGCCTAAGTGGTGTTGTCATTGAGGTCAACATATCCTTGTTGCCATTGGTGTTAACTATATCCTATATTGTTGTCTGTATAGAAGGTCAGATTGTTGAGGATATTGAGAAAATTAATGTCAATCAATGTATGCAGACCATATGGATGTGTAGAGGATTGTCAGAGGTTGCTCTAGTTAAGAATTGAGAAGTCCGCATGAAGATTTGAAGAAGTTATGATCATCTGAGTAGAACTGGATTTTGCAGTATTCAAAAGAGACAGAGTGACAGTAAGTTGGTCCGGATTGCTCCGTAGTGAAATATTATGGTCTGCGGATCTGAAGGCATGCTTGGGAAATCAATGTGTATCATCAACTCCAGTGGTTTGTGGTTTGGAGGTCCGCAAGCTATCTTTCTAGTTTGACAGTCATGACAGATAGTGTTCTTGAGGTTCCAGAGGAAGATACAAATGATTCTGGTAATTTGGTTTAGAGTGGATGTTATTAGTGAGTTCAATGTGCTTGTGGAGGTCTCTGGATCGTGTGGCTACTATGTTGGAGGTCTACATTGAAGTTTGAGCTTGTTGTTGAAGTTTTCTTCTTTGAGATTGATGTTCTTCCTAGTTTTGGCCAACCAGATGTCCCTAGCATGTTGCAGATGATCTAAAGAGCATTTTATGAAGCGTCGCGTGTTAATAGAGGAAGTTTCAAGTCTCAGCTATGTTTGGCCGATAGTGTAAAGATCCGCTTTAAGTTTAGCCAACCTTGTTGATCATTCCAAGGTTGATGAAATACTTGTTGAAGAGTTGTGAAAAATCATCCTTGTATGAAATAAATTATATTCGAAGAAAGGATCAAAAGCAGAGCAGAGAAGAAGAGGAGCGAAGGAAGTATAGAGTAAAGAGTTAGTGAAGAAGAATTTGAAGATAGAAGCAAAAGTTTTTGTAAGCTTTCAAAGGGACTGAATCAGGCATGAATGTAGATGCTATTTCTCAGTTCATTATCTCTGTGTAAATCATAATTTCTTGTAGGTAGTAAGCCTCTTCTTGAGTAGTGAGCTCTGGGCAGTGCACTCGAAGGCATGTGCCTTATATTTTCTTAAGTACTTTTAACATGGTACACATTTTGTGGGTTAAACCCCACCATGATTTTTCCCTTAATTAGGTTTTCCACGTCAAAAATTCTAGTGTTGTGTGTTCATGTTATTTTTGCTCATATGTTGATTCATGCTTAAATGTTTACATCATTAATCTGTTTGTAAATAAAGAAAGAAGATTAAAAGTTTAGAAAAGATTAAAGTTTAGGGACAACTGATTCACCCCCCCTCTCAGTTGTCCGAACTAATTCGAACAATTGGTATCAGAGCCAAGTTCCTCTAAAAGGAGCTTGACTGCTTGAGGAGATCCAAAATGTCATCCTACAAGAAGGAAAGTCTGAGATTTGATGGAACAAATTACTCCCTCTGGAAAGTATACATGCAGTGTCATCTAGACTGTATGGGTGATGCCTTTTAGACAATAACCAAGAATGTATATAAGATTCCGAAGAATGGACCTTCAACTATAGACAAACTCAGAGATGCTGAACACAATATTCGAGCCAAAGAAGAATTGTTGAGTGCCCTGACTGATACTGAATTGGCAAATGTCCTGGATTTAAAAACTGCTCATGAAATCTGGATTAAGTTGGAAAATTTATATGAAGGTGACAAATATGTTAAATGTGCCAAGCTAAAAAGCCTGAAGGGTAAATATGAAAGATTGGTAATGAGTGAAGATGAAAACATTACTTCCCACATGTAGAAAGTAAATGAACTTGTGACCAGTTTCAAAAATGCAGATGGAGTATTGGAAGAATCAGAAATTGTTGCCAAAGTGCTCAGATCATTACTTGTAGCTTATAAGCATAAAGTTGCAACCATTGAAGAAATTAGGATAGTAACAATTGTCACAAGGGATCAGTTAGTTGGTAAGCTTTCAACATTTGAAATGAGTGAGTTTGGAGATTCTCTCCCTAAGTCTGAATCTGTATTCAAGGCCAGTGTGTATGGAAAGCAAAGATATGATCCGGGTGAAAGTTCTTTAGGTAGATCAAATAGATTTGTGAAGACAAGGAAGGATCTTGAAGATGATGAAATTGAGACTGCAGATCATGAAGCTCTTATTGACAAAAGAATGCCAAGAGGATCCGATAAGTATGAAGGAAAGTTGCCACTCAAATGTTTTACTTGTAATAAGATTGGTCATTTTGCCTCAAGATGTCTAGAGAGGTTTTCAAAACCAAACCCTAACAGATACAAAAATTAGAAGAATTGCTACTATGTCCAAGAAGCTGGAGAAGGAGTTATAGATGATGAATTTGATCATGGAGAAGGTGATTGGGTGTTCATTGCTATCAAGGAAGAAGATCTAATGTCTACTGAATCTACTAGCTGTACAAATGTGGAAAGTGCCTTGGCTGCTCAAGTTGTTGAAAATGATGAATGGGTGATTGATAGTGGATGTTCTCATCATATGACTGGTGACAAGAGCAAGTTTGTGAGTTTTGAAAAATATGAAGGTGGGCTTGTGAAATTTGGAGACAACTCAGCTAGTAGAATCTGTGGCAAAGGATCCATCTCTTTTGATGGTAAGAATTGCACCAATAATCTTCTATATGTGGAAGGACTAAAACATAATCTTCTCAGTGTTGGACAGTTGGTTGACAAGGGTTATGATCTTCGATTCAAGGATGGAAAATACAGAATCTTGGAGAGTTCTAGAACTAAAATTGCATTTGGTACCCAAACTAGAGGTAACATTTTTCATTCAAGTAGTTCTGGAAAAAATTGTTTGATTGCTCAGACAAATCAAAGTTGGTTATGGCATAGGAGGATGTGTCATGTGAATTTTGATAACATTGTCAAAATAAGTTCCACTCAGGCTATAAGATATCTTCCAAGACTTGTGAAACCTGATAGCATATGTAGAGAATGTTAATTGGGTAAAAAGAACAAAATTTCATTCAAAAGCAAAGAACAAGCTTCTAGTGGGTGATTGGAACTAGTACATACTGATCTTTGTGGTCCTGCTAGAATTAGGAGTGTGCAAGGAGACAGATATTTCATGTTGCTGATTGATGATTACTCTCAGATGATGTGGGTAACTTTCCTAAAAGAAAAATTAGAAGCTCTTGATAAGTTTAAAGTGTTCAAGATGATGGTTGAAAATGAGATTGGTGAGAAATTAAAGTGTCTAAGATCCGATAGAGGTAGAGAATTTACTTCCAGAAAGTTTGATGCTTTCTGTGAAAAGTATGGAATAAAAAGACAGTTATCTGCTCCTAGGACTCCTCAGCAAAATGGAGTTGTGGAAAGGAAGAACCAGACCATTCAAGAAGATTCTAGGACCATGATGATGGAAACAAATGTTCCTCAAGTCTATTGGAGAGAAGCTATGAGTACTGTTGTCTACACTCTTAACTGAGTGCAAATCAAAGATAATTCTAGTAAGACTCCTTATGAACTATGGTTCGATCATCCTCCTATTGTGAGATATTTTAGATTTTTTGGTAGCAAATGCTATATTAAAAGAGATGAGGATTTAGGCAAGTTTGAGGCAAGAAGTGATGAAGGAATATTTTTGAGATACTCAACTCAAAGTAAGGCTTACCGGTGCTTCAACAAGAGGTTGAAAAAGATTGTTGAAAGTGCTAATGTTAAAGTTGATGAAAGCAAAGAAGGACATTCCAGGTATTGCAGATATCATTCAGATGATCAAGATGAAAGTCAAAGTCAAGGAAGGAAAGTTCAAATCTAGACTCAGATCCATATTGATCTGATAACTCCAGTAACTCAAGAGGTTAGTGCAGATAATGAGGAACAAGTTCAAGAAATAGAAGTTCAAACAATTCCCAAAACCCCTAGGTATGTAAGAATGAATCGTCCTGAAGATCAAATCATAGGAGATAGAAATAAAGGTGTTCGAACTAGGAGAAGAGTTGCTGAAGATCAAGAAGAGATTTGTTTGATTTCAAAGATTGAACCTAAATCAATGAGAGAAGCCTATAAAGATGAAAACTGGGTTAAAGCAATGAAAGGAGAATTGATACAAATAGAAAAGAATCACACTTGGGATCTTGTTCCTAGACCTGAGGACAAAAATGTGATTGGAACCAAATGGGTCTTCCGAAATAAGCTAAATGAAGATGGTGAGGTTGTAAGAAACAAGGCAAGGTTGGTATGTAAAGGCTACTGTCAAGTGGAAGGAATTGATTTTGTAGAAACTTTTGCTCTGGTGCCAAGGATACAGGCAGTTAGATTGTTTCTTACATTTGCTGCCTTCAGAGATTTTAAAGTATATCAGATGGATGTGAAATCAACATTCCTGAATGGAGATTTGGAGGAAGAAGTCTACATTGAACAATTGGAAGGATTTCAATTATATGATTAGGGAGATATGGTTTGTAGACTGAGAAAATCATTGTATGGACTCAAACAAGCTCCAAGAGCCTAGTATGCCAGATTGGATAAACATTTGCTTAAGCTAGGTTTTAGCAAAGGTACTATTGATAGTAATCTATACTTCAAGATCAATCATGAGGACATTGTAATTGTTGAGGTCTTTGTTGATGATATCATTTTTGGTAGAAATGAATGTATGTGCAAAGCATTTTCTGATCAGATGAAAAGTGAGTTTGAGATGTCAATGTTTGGCGAGATGAATTTCTTCCTAGGTCTACAAATTGTTCAGTCAGATAAAGGTATCTTCATATCTCGGTCCAAGTATGCGAAAGAATTGTTGAAGAAGTTTGGAATGGAAGATTCAATGCCAGTAGGTACACCTATGGTAACCGGATGCAAGTTAAGCAAAGATGATGACTCCCCCAAGGAAAATCAAAAAAGGTATAGATCAATGATTGGAGGATTTCTCTATCTGACTCAAACCAGACCTAACATCATGAATGCAGTTGGACTTGTTGCCAAATTTCAAGTTGATCCAAAAGAATCCCATGTTGTGGCAGTCAAAAGAATTTTTAGATATCTCAAGGGGACAATTGATTATGGATTGTGGTATCCAAAGGACAGTGACTTCACTCTTCATGCATATACAGATGCTGATTGGGCAGGACATGTGGATGACAAAAAAAGTACTAGTGGTGGTGCATTCTTCTTGGGAAGAAGATTGGTCTCTTGGATGAGCAAAAAGCAAGAGGCAATATCACTATCTACTGTAGAGGTATAGTATATAGCAGCAGAAAATAATTGTACTCAAGTTCTAGGGATGAAACAAATGCTGAAGGACATCAGAATTGTGTTTGAGGAGCCAATCACAATTTTTTGTGATAATTCAAGTGCTATAAGCATCTCAAAGAATCCGGTATTGCACTCAAAGATAAAGCATATATCTATCAAGTTTCATTTCTTGAGAGAGAAAGTAAATGAGAATGAACTCAAGTTGGAGTTTGTGTCTTCCAAAGATCAGATTGCGGATATATTCACTAAGCCTCTTCCCAAAGATACTTTTGAGTATCTCAAAGAAAAGTTAGGGGTTATCACCCCTCCTGATCAGAACTAAGATGCACTAATGTGCATCAGTACGATGGAATTCTCGGTCATATCTTGAGATCTGGATTGATGTTGAGAAGATACTACTCTCAGGAGTAGTCAGTATGCAAATTTTGGGATAAGTCTGAAGCAAAAAGGGAGAAAAGATAGAAAATATGTACCCTTTGCCATTGATGTCAAAGGGGGAGAGAAGTCATGTGAAAAACTTGGAAGTGAATAGTTGCTGGTGAAAGGGGGAGCAGTGAAGAAAATGGGTGCAGGTGTGATAAGAGAAAGGGGGAGAAATTCTTGTCTTGATGGTTGAAATCAATTTTTCACATCATATGTTGCCATCAATGACAAAGGGGGAGATTGTTGCAAATATGTGCCCAAGTGGTGTTGTCATTGATGTCAACATATCCTTGTTGCCATTGGTGTCAACTGTATCCTATATTGTTGTCTGTATAGAAGACCAGATTGTTGAGGATATTAAGAAAATTAATGTCAATCAATGCATGCAGACCATATGGCTGTGTAGAGGATTGTCAGAGGTTTCTGCAATTAAGAATTGAGAAGTCCGCATGAAGATTTGAAGAAGTTATGGCCATCTGAGTAGAACTAGATTTTGCAGTATTCAGAAGAGACATAGTGACAGTAAGTTGGTATGGATTGCTCTGCAGTGAAATATTATGGTATGCGGATCTGAAGGCATGCTTGGGAAATCAGTGTGTATCATCAACTCTAGTAGTTCGTGGTTTGGAGGTCCGCAAGCTATCTTTCTAGTTTGATAGTCATGGCAGATAGTGTTCTTTAGGTTCCAGAGGAAGATACAAATGATTCTGGTAATTTGGTTTAGAGTGGATGTTATTAGTGAATTCAATGTGCTTGTGGAGGTCTGTGGATCATGTGGCTACTATGTTGGAGGTCTGCATTGAAGTTTGAGCTTGTTGTTGAAGATTTCTTCTTTGAGGTTGATGGTCTTCCTAGTCTTGGCTGACCGGATGTTCCTAGCATGTTGCGGATGATCTAAAGAGCATTTTATGAAGCATGGTGTGTTAATAGAGGAAGTTTCAAGTCTCATCTATGTTTGGCTGACAGTGTAAAGATCTGCATTAAGTTTATCTGACCTTGTTGATCATTCCAAGGTTGATGAAGTGTATAAATACTTGTTGAAGAGTTGTGGAAAATTATCCTTGTACGAAATGACCTAAATCTAAAGAAAGGATCAAAAGCAGAGCAGAGAAGAAGAGAAGTGAAGGGAGTATAGAGTGAAGAGTCAGTGGAGAAGAATTTGAATATAGAAGCATAAGTTTTTGTAAGCTTTCAAAGGGACTGAATCAAGCATGAATGTAGATGCTATTTGTCAGTTCATTATCTCTGTGTAAATCATAATTTCTTGTAGGTAGTGAGCCTCTTCTTGAGCAGTGAGCTCTGGGCAGTGCGCCCCAAGGCATGTGCCTTCTATTTTCTTAAGTACTTTTAACACAATACACATTTTGTGGGTTAACCCCCACCATGGTTTTTCCCTTAACCGAGTTTTCCACGTCAAAATCTCTGGTGTTGTGTGTTCATGTTGTTTCTTCTCACGTGTTGATTCATGCTTAAATTTTTACATCATTAATCTGTTTGTAAATAAAGAAAGAAGATTAAAAGTGCAGAAAAGGTTAAAGATTAGGGACAACTTTTTCACCCCCCCTCTCATTTGTCCGGACTAATTCCAACATACTATCGGATCGATTGGCCTTAAATGCCCCTCGTCCCATTTAGTATCAAATACATTGTCAGACTCAATGGAGTCATAGGGGGTATTTAGGTCATGTATATCCTATCGATACACCCAGAAAGCCACAATCTTTTCATCATCCCAACCCTCATTCTCCAAGGGACTCTTTAGTCTCTTGTGAATCTTCACTGCGGGGTTGAAATCTTTCTTCAGATTATAAAACGAGAACCACGCTAGCCTTGGTTGTGTTACCACCTGTATGAGTAGTCTAGTTTCATTTGAAAAATGCAAAAAATTAGTTAAGGTACAAGTGTCTTTGTATGTATACAAAGGTGTTTGTATATATATGCAGGTCAAAATGTGTGTTGGCGGGTGAAAAATCTCCATTGGCTTCTATAAAATGTTGAAAATTTGAGTTATATGCATGTTTTAATGTATACCGGGTTGCATATACATTAGTGGAATCTTTCGCAAGACTCCCAGGAATATTCTGCACTTGTATGCATTTTCAATTGCATATCAGGTTCAAGGTGGAAGATACATTGGGGGAATATTCTGTAGAAGATCCTGTGTTTGTATGTGCAGGAATGAATGTATGTCAATATACATCGGGTCTTATGCAATGAAAAATATACAAGGAGGCCCGATATACATCTGCTACAGTGTAAAGGTTCATCACCAGCATATACAATGAAAAATGTACAAGGTTGAATGTATCTCTAATATACAAGTCAACATGCAGGCATTGAAAGATACAAGGAAGGTATGCATTCATTGAATATTCCATCATAGATTCTGCAGTTGTATAAAGGGGTTTGTATATTTGTGTTTGTATATTTGACATACAAACAAATATACATTTGCTATAGTGCGGCAGAGGTGATGCATGGGGTAGGGCCCGCAGGCATATACAAACAGGTTTGTATATTCGGCATACAGAAGAAGTAGGTACAAGGTTGACTGTATGTTTGACGTACATTGGCAACATACAAGAGGGAATCCAAACCGCATATCCTAAAAGATTCCTTACTTGTATGTTAGGGGATTTGTATGTTTGCATATACAGGCTGATATACAAAAAGAGAACATACATTACGGACCCGAGGGATAAATCAGATGAAGTTAATAATATTTCGGGTCCGTTGCATGTATATTGGGCACGTGTTTGTGCCTACATACATTGTGAAGTTACAAAGGCTAGGTACAAGCCAGATTTCAAAACAACTTCAAGTGCCTCATTAAAATTTGAAATCCGCCTTGTATGTATGAGGCGAATGTATATGCAGTTATACATTCGAAAATATGCAAAAGCGATAAAGGCAAAATAAGGAGGCGAAAAGCCAGCGATGGAAGTATGGAGTGCCTACATGGCACGATCTGGGTGCACTGTTACTATTTCCGGGAGGAGCTGCTGGTGGTTGAGCCATTAATGGCTGGATTGCAGACAGGCATGGGCCGATGGTTGAACGGTCAAGTACCAGGTTTTATGACGGAGAGTCTTCCAGCGGCGGCACAGGGCTCGAGCTCAACCACTCCTCGCCCTCCTCTTGCCTCTTCCCATTTTGTCCCCTGCTGCATTTATTATTTTGAACGCCATCTCTGGTGCATTGTCTGGCAGGAATTTTGACCTTGTCATGTAATTAATTTTTGCGTACACTTTCTTGCTGTTTTTAAGCAAACTGTGTTACTTTTTTGTGGTTGTTGAAAATAGGACAAACTTTTGGCTCTGTGATATAATATAACTTAGTTGGTGGCCCTATCCTCAAAGTTCTGTGAGTTTATGAGTCTCATGTTGTAGGTTTCATGCATAAATTAACTGTTTTCATGCTATTTTATATAAGAAATACACTGATTGCATGTGTTTAATCATTTGTCTCCAAGTTGTGGTTGTATTTTCTTTTGAGTCTAAATAACTAAGGGTTATTTATGATTTAGGAATATGGGTTTTCTGTATTGAATGTTTAATCTCCTACCTTTGTTCAAGGGACAAATTAAAAGTTTCAGATTAATCATTAAGAAAATATGTTGCAGCAGGGATTCCTTTAAGTATGAATGACTAAACACTCTGTTTTGGGAGATATCTGTAAGGCAAATATATTAAAATCCCCTTGATACCCAGTCTTTGGTATATGTTTATGCTGACCATTCACATGTGTATGTCTACTGACTCCGAGCCCTGGATAGGCACCAATCTAGCCTTGCATTGAGGTTACACTCCAGGTCCTAGTTTTACATCCAAATATAAATCAAACTCAAACTTCATAAACAAACCTTTTAGGATTTTAGAAGTAGTTTTAGGATCCAAAATCCTCTGTCTATAACTGAATATAGGCCCAAAGGTAGCCCCTTTGTACTTATATCATAGTTTTGGTCTGCTTAATAGAGGATTTATCTGCTTTATGTCAGCATCCCAGCCCTTTCATAGCATATCTCATGGATGTTGAATAGGGAATACCCCCCTTGGTTCTGCAGAGCCTAAAGAAGAAGAGGAGATATCTATAGAGTCTATCTCCTATACTGTTAGCCGCTGGCCCAAGAATCCTATTGATCATTGATGGCAACCTTGTAGGGATAACTAGGAATAAGCATCCAGTCGGATTGAGAAGTAACAGAAATTCTTCATCTTCCAGAAGTTCTACATGATGCATCTCATCCTGAGAGAAAGATGTATGGGTAGCTTCAAAGTTTATGATGGCTTAATCTGCTATGTGTTTTGCATGTAGCGGTTCCAACAACACCTTCATTTTAGAGCCATACTTAGTCCTGAAGATCAGGTGAGACCAATCATGAGAACATGGTCATTGGGAGATTTTTTATTATCCAGAGTCTGAACCATCTTTCCATCAAGTTGCATAACCCCTTTGTTTAAGGGCTCATATTGTAATTTTACTACCTCAGCTATCTGTTTAGGCATGACCGTAGTGCTAGCACCTGAGTCGATCGTGGAATTATGTAATAAATTGTATCCTACAATTAGAGTTCGGTAAAAGGGAGTAGGTTTTGTCTTACCTATTTCTTTCTTTTCTTTCTCTTCTTTTGAATTTGTGAAAGCTACGACTACTTGTTTTGGCATGCCTTGTGCTTTGATAACTAGTTTTTTATCCTTTGTTTGAGTGTGCTCCAAAGTTGTTGTTTTCATGGGCTTTTCATTTCCTTCTAGAGCTTCTTGCAACAAATAATTTTGCTCTGAAATGGCTAAAATATCCCATATGGACACATTGGCAGGGGCCTTTTCCAATTGCTCGACCACATTAAGTGATCCTAGCAGTTGAACTTTTGGCTCCTTCGGTCTGTAAGAGAATGCCTCTTTTGGCTTTTGTAAGGGTTGGGTCACCACTGGTGAGCCGGAACTCCTTTCAAAAGGTGGCCTAGGTTGTTACTCTTGAGGTATAGGCTCACCAGTAAGTCTCCTCTTAGAGCGAGTGCTATAATTGGATTGAACCTACGGGATCTTTGGTGGGAAGATCCACTACATCTTCTTCTTCCATACAAGAGAAAAGAGTGTGGTCTAGGGAAATTTCTCCTTCCTACTCAAGGGACATTCCTTGGACTTGAGCTACTAGCACAACACTTCCTACCCCCAGGGACTAGTAAGAGTAAACCCTTGTGTCAGGTGTAAATACCTAGATCCACTATTCTGCCACTTTCTTTTGAAGGTTACCTCTAGAGAAGTTGCAAGGCATGTGTGCGGCGTTGCAAAGAAAACACCATGCATTGATATCATCCGCTAAGTTGTTCTAGCCTGTCATCAACTTTCGGTTCTAGTTTGGACTTATCGCCTGTAGTGGAGTCAAGACTGGCACTATTTGGTTTAGAGGTTGAGCTTGATTATATGGCCATAGACCTCCTTGATAATGATTATGCTGGAAAGGGGCTCTTTGACCTTGGTAGTTCTAATAAGGGGGTTTTGAGGGCATGGTTTTCTATCTTTTGAGGTTGATTGTCTCATTTGAAAAATTCTGCAGCAAAGACTTCACGTCATTCATCTTTGCAGCTAGTGAAGATGAGGCAGGGGCACTTGTCTGAGTACTGGGGTACATATACATGGAAGGTGGTGCAACAAATGTACTTAGAGCAATGTCTTCTGGTAATTGAGGTAGTATTTTAGGAAATACTAGTATGGGCGGCCATGGCAGCATCTTTCCAGTGTCTATCAGGTTGTTTTCTGCCCTGACATCTAGGTCATAAGCATCTGGGAGTGTTTAACCTCCCAATGACTAGATCATCACAACTATGTTAGAGTTGAAAGCCTTTAAGTAGAAGATAAATGCCATGTCTACCGGGAGTCGAGCCGATACTGGGATCCTTTGCAAGGTCTTATGAAACCTGATGTTAAAGTCAGAGACAATCTCCTACAACACTCTCTTAATGGTTATTAGCTGTTGCAGCGAAGAAGATCTATCTCCTTTCATCATAAAACATGCAAAAAAGGGGTCTCCAATATGATCCTAGGTACTAATAGAACTAGCAGGTAAGGATCTATACTAGTCTTGGGCCTTCCCTTTAAAGGAAGTGGTAAGTAGTGTAAGCACCACATTTTGTTGTGTGACATGATGGACGGTGCAAACATCAGCTACATCTTGAAGATGTTCCATGGGCGTCTTAAAGCCTTCTCTGATGAACTTAAGGAGTGGCTTTAAAGCATTGGTGAGGATAGGGTCCCATACTGTGGGAGGAACCGAAGGGATGAGCGAGCTACCACTATTCCACTCAACAAAATTTCTAGGTGGGTGAATAGCCATCGGTGCTTGCACTTGCTATATGTGAGCTTGCACTTGCACTCGTGCCAACTACCAATGGTGGTAAGAGTAGTTTGGGAGAGGTTGCTGCTAATGACCTTGTAATGGGTCTTCGTCTCATAAACTGACTTCCGGACTAGAATGAGAATGGTCCCACCAAGTGTGCCAAAAAAACATTATTGATCTCTAAAAGGGACAAATAGAGATACAACCTATGGGAAGTTCTACAAATGGGGGACTAGGATGCGCTATGTAGAACAACCTCTGGGGTTTTAGAAGCCGACTCTTTGGATGTTCTCTAGAAAGGGAAAATGGAAAGAGAGAAGTTGATAAAACAAATATACACTAAGGTGATGCACCGAAATTGAGATAGTTCATTCACCAGTTAGCATAGTATAACTTTAGTTTGATTAACTTCGAGGAAGTTGGAAAGAGTATTAAACATGATTTAAAGCACTCTCAGCATCACATAAACTAAACCTATAAAATCTTGAAAACACAATAGTAAATGATTATAACTATTCCTTAATAGAAACAAAATGATATACTTAGTAGATTTAACAAAAAATAACACAACATAGAGGCGAGAATTGCATAGTTGATGTCTTAGATTTCTATTCAACAGCTTAAAACATTAAGGTCTTAGAATTATATTACAATCAAATGACTGCCATGATATCCAAAAAACTATCCTTCTCCAAAAGTGATGAACCCCTAAAAGATAACATTACTCCCTCTTATAGAAAACACCTTCGATGGGAGAGAGAGAGAGTAACCAAAAAGATTCCTCCCATAACGTCAGTGAGGCACCTGTCATGTCGGCCATTACAACTGCTATCTAAAAAGATAAGCCTGCTTCCATCTTTTCTGATTGCGAGCACCACTTGTTAGAAAACATTGTGAACTCAATGACATGTGGCACCATGCTAGTGAAACACGCTACAACCTTCCATTCATCCGCTAACAGCTCACTGAGAAAAATGGACTAGTAGCGCACCAAGAAATCTCCCCGAGCCTTGGAGATATTTTGACTATGCCTAATAGGCTTCAACTATATGGCTTTATCTTTCCATGGGAGCCTACCGAAAAATGCCCATAGTTCATCTCTATTCAGTTCCCCAACTCTTTCATGCCTTCCAACGACTTTCATCAATTTTTTTCTACTTATCTTTAGTTCTTGACTTGTTTTCCTTATCAAGAAAGATTTATTTGTTTGATTGCTCACAATAGTTGATGTAATGACATGTCGTGTAGCATTGCTATCTTTGGTGCATGAGGTGGAACCAATGCTTTGATATGCATTGATTAGATTTTATACAATAGATTTTTCACTATTGCTAGTTGATGTTCTTAAGCCAAGAATCTTTATGATTGGCCTAAACTTAAGATTTTTCATCATCTCAACAAACAATTGACATCTTCTAGTTTCACTTATGTTTTCAAAAAATATATTCCATATCTTATTCACATTTCTTCTACAAGTATGTTTAGGAATCTTTTCACCCATTGGCTTTAGAATATTCTCATCAATTTCAATCAAAAACTTAGGCTTTCTATGCAAATTCTAGGATGTGTTCTGAATGGAAAATTTGAATCATTAGATACATTTTGCTCATTCAATACTTGATCAATTGGTGTAGCATCTATATTCATTTGCAAATGCATCATCATTTTCAATCGATGATTGAACATTTTCTACAATATTAATTTGAGATGGCAAAGATGGCATACCTTCAACTCCTGCGTTTGGTTTCTTACTTGCACAAAGTTTTTGAAATCATTCCCTCTATTTCTCCAAATCCTTCTCTCTCTTGGATGCTTCATGATCTAATTCAATCGGAAAACATGGTTTATCTTCATTTATGGAGTTCAATTTCTTGTTTTCACGAAGTAGTCTCATTCGCTCTATTTTCTTTGCAGTCTCAGCTTCACACTCCTCTGGTGTTTGAGTTTTTGGTTGTTTCCTTGGCATGGTATTGATTTATATATCAATCTAAAATAATGGTCAAAAGAACACAAAAAACATATAATACTTTATCAAATTCTAATACAAAAGATGCACAATTAGAATTTTTTGTCAATGTAGGATAAAAAACTAGTTAATTTGTTCAATCAAGTGTTGCAATTACTCAAAACATGTAAAAAATGATTTGTAGCATCAAATTTGATTTCAAAACATGTGAATGGAATCTTCTATATCTATAGAAGACGAAAATTGAACCAATTTTGTCAACCAATCATTGTAGATCCTTAAAAGCATCAAAAGTATCTTTACATGTCAGAAAAAACATAGAACAAGGGAATATTACAGAGCATGTGGGCCAAATTCACGTGATAGGCCTTTTTGTAGGCTATTGGTCATCATTTCTACTAGATAGAAATGTGCTCGCATTATAATGCGGGTGCATTTCTTAAAGTTTATGGTCTCTCTCCCTATGTCTACCTTTTCCTCTCCCCGAGTCTCTCTTTCTTTCTCTGGGTCTCTTTCTCTCTCCCCCTAAGGATATGGTACACCCATAGAAGATGAAATGAGGATAACCAATCTATATAGTTTGTCCAATTAAATCTGAGTTTGCTTTAAATTCTTCATTGGCCTTATACATTTTCATGATGTCATTCATTTTACATGCTATGTTAGTTCTACTCATAATTTGCACCATGTGTAGCTTGGTTGAGGGACAATTATAGAACATCTTGACATATGACCAAGCATCTTCAATTATTAGAGAGAGGTTGGTCTCCACCATATCAATCTTTTTCATCACCAAATGGTCAATCAACAAGATAGAGATAGAACAAGGTATTAATATAGTCAAAAAACATAGAGAGAGGGGGAAGGGAGAGATAGCTCAGAGAGGGAGAGAGAGGGGGGGAGAAGAGAGGGAGAGAAATATATAGAGATAATGAGAGTGGGGAGATTGAGAGATATAGAGAGACAAAGGGATATAGAGCGATAGAGGGGAGAGAGGTGAGGATTTACAGAGGGAGAGATGGATAGAAATAGATAAAGGGAGAGAGAGGGATAGGGGGAGAGAGAGGGGGGATATAGAGATAGAATGGGGAGATTGATATTTTTATATATATACAGAGAGAGATTGTGTGTTTTAAAAATTAAAAAAAAGGAAAAAAAAGGAAAGTGTCTCAACCTTGCATGGAAATAAAAATAAAGCAAGCCAAGAAAAGAATATTTTGTGATAGGTGAAAAGCGGCTATTTTGAGAAGTATCTTTTAAATGGAGATAGAGATAAGTTGGCTATGAGATTTTTATTAGATGTTTCTAAAATGAAATGCTTTATCTCTAGAAGGTTCTCATATGCAATGTAATATTATATATTGGTACTTTGAGATAGTAATTTGAGGAGAGTTAGTTTGCAAGTCTGTATGCTGCCAGAATGCTGCTGAAATTCCTCTAGATTGAGTTGAGGTGAAGACACTTGTAGGAACTTGCATTGCAAGTGTGTTGTAATTTGTTTCAAGATTTGATAATATATTTTGCAGGTTTTGGAGTGTGGTTTTTTTCTCCCGAAAGGGTTTTCCCCACGTAAATCACTGAGTTATGGTTTTATTGTTATTGTGTTTATGGTATTATGTGTTTCTTGAAATATCTGTAATATTTTATTTGAAATTTGCATAACATTTCTATCAAGGTTAGTGTAGTAAGTGTTTCCGCACACCTTTACTTCCTTACAAGTGGTATCAGAGCCTGGCTAGTTTTGGTTCTATTTGTTGGGTACAGGGTTTTTTGAGCTAATCAAGTTTGAGTGGGAGCTTGTGTAGAGTATTTCATATTCTATATTATAGGGTAATAGAGATGGGGAGCACATTTGGAAGAGTTAGGGTAGCTAAATTTTTTGGCACAAATTTTGAAATGTGGAAGCTGAAGATGGAAGATCTATTGATTGATCGAGATCTATGAGATGCTATGGATGATAATGTACAGAGGCCTACAGATCCAACTTTGGCTACAAGATATGTTGTAATAGATAGAAAAGATAAAGGTCTCATAAGACTATGCCTTGCAGACTCAATTCTGATAAATGTTCTCAAAGAACCTATGGAAGAAGCTGGGTGAAATATATCAAGCCAAATCTCTAGTAAATAAGATTTTCCTAAGGAAGAAGTTGTATTCCTTGAGAATGGAAGAAGGTGGACATATTTCTGAGCATCCAGAAACTTTCAATATGTTGGCGACTCAGTTGACCTTAGTTGGGGTTAAGATGGATGAAGAAGAAAGGTGCCAAACTTTGCTGGGTTCGCTGCCAGACTCATGGGACAACCTAGTCATGGCCATTGGGAGCACTTCAGTCACTTTGAAGATGGAGGATGTTGTTGGTTCTCTACTCTCCAAAGAGATGAGAAGGAAGGTCTCTTTGAATGCCAAAGAGGCTTTGATTGTTTGAGGAAGACCAAAAGAACAAGGCAAAGATGAGAAGCAACATGGCCGTTCCATGTCCAAGAATAAGGGGAGATCAAAATCTCCTGGTAAGTCCAAGACAATATGCTGGAACTGTGGCAAATTTAGACACTTCCGAAAGGAATGTAAAGAACGAAATAAAAATAAGAAGAAGAAGAAAGATTTTGATTCTGAGTCTGAAAAGGAAGATGGAGATGCCTTTATTGCAGCCTTGGCCACTCGTGCAGGTGATAATGCATGGTTGATAGAGTCAGGTGCATCTTTCCACATGACTCCTAATAGAAACTGGGTTAGTAAGTATGAAACCTATTATGGTGGTAAGGTGTATTTGGGTGATAATTCTTTCCTTGACATTGTTGGTTGAAGTAGTATTCATGTGAAATTTTTTGATGGTAGAGTTAGACGATTTGATGGTGTCTTGCATATCCCAGGACTAGCAAGAAATTTATTATCTGTTAGCAAGCTAATAGATGCAGGTGTGCATGTATAGTTTTCTGAAGCAGCTGTGAAAATGGTGAGAGGTGCTATGTTGATAGCAAGAGTGGTGCAGGGGCACCCCTTCAACAACCTTCAACAGGATAAATATGTACAAGAGGGAGAAGAATAAGACTTTAATATATTTTTAGACATTTCATGTTACCATGTAGCATTTGTATGTCATTGGCAAATGTAACATTTTATGTTACATTGTATGTTTTAACATCTCTCTTCCTGAGGCCAGTATTTGACATCATGGACAACAGTAGGCAGTTGGGTTATGTGCAGGATTAAGGCAAATTGTCGTATTATCTGATGTTTTGCTTTCTTAAGCAAAACAGGTGCCGTATGGTTAATTAGGGTTTCTGCTGTTAACCTTGAAACAAACAAATTCCTGAAAATAGAGGAGAGGGGAAAACAAAAAAGGAGAGAGTGTGGTTGAAAAGAGCAGTTCTTCCATTTTTCCTATGAAAATGATCAATTGTATGTAGCTGAAATGAAGGAATAGAAATTCTGTCACCCTGTGTTTTACAAATCTGGATTCTGTGCAAATTCTTAGTGTATCACATTATTCTCTATATATCAAATTTATTCCGTATATTATCTGTTGTATTTAATTTAATTCTTCTGTTGCCGAATGCATGGTTAAATCCATTCCACTGGTGAATTTCTGTGAAATCAATGGAATGGACTTGTAAAATAGTTTTCAATTTTTGTTTTGTTCTTTTGTTCGATGAGCTTGACAGAGTAGAAATTGTGGAATTCGTTGCAGAGGAAGTTGTCGGCGGGAAGTTCAAATTTACATTTGATGTATATACATCAATTGTATGTGGAGACAGTCTGTGAATATATCGCATTTGCATGCGAACAACTTCCTGTGTATATACTGTGGAAAATGGTATGTATAAAAGTCTGTCGAGTCAAATTTGTGTTGTTCGCTGAATATACAATCCCTGTATATATCGCCAATGTACTTGAGTACATTCTGTGTGTATCCTGCAATCGTATGTGAAAATCCATTGCTTGTGTATATCGACAAAGTATATCAACAGACAATTCCTGTGTCTGTCAAAATTATCTGAAGAGATACATTTCCTGTGTATATGTCCATTGTATGTCATAGACAGTTTGTGAATATATCACCATTGTATGTGTGCATCAGTTTGTGAGTATACTACAATTGCATATAGCTGCTGTATGTTGTGGAGATGCAATGAAAATATACATTACATAAGATGCAAAGGATGACCGACCGAGGTGGTAGCTCGCTTGTATATTGGATGAATGTTTGTCTGAAGATACAAGGGATGACTGGTGATAGCAGGGAGGAGAACTGGCTCAGTAAGTCAATAAATGTATGTTGAAGAATGTATGTCAGAATATACATTTCAACATACATTTCGAAAGATACAATAGGTGACTGGCTATGACGGTCAAAGTAAATAAAGATGCAATGGGAGACCGGCAGTAGAAGGTCAAGAATCGCATATACAAGACGAAGTCATCGGCATGAAGAGAACCCATTAGGACAAGTATAGGGAGTCACAACGAAGGCAGAGTGTCACTGATAGAAAGCACATCGGCGTAAGAAAAGAATCGGGTGAACGAAATATTGTGAGGTCGATAGTATATGTTCTTGCCGATCGGGGTGACAACTGAAAGTGTCACCGATGGAGAGTTTATCGGTATGAGTCTTATTATCGGAAGATGAGAAGAAATCCATGCTGATGGTAGGAAGTATGAGCGATAGTGGTGAGTCATCAGTGTGAGTGGTACATCGGTGGAAGAATTCTTGAGGGACCCGATGGTATAAGGTGTGGCCGATGAAAAGAAGATCTCGGTGAGACATTTGTATGTTCTTGCCGATATTGACAGAAGGGATCATTTTGTGTGTGTTTCCGTTGTGTCCTCACTCTGCATCAAAGAGGAAGCAGATTGGGTACATTGTACCAGCTTGATGCATGCACGATTGAGTGTAATAGCACTTCTAATAAAATTAAGCCAGAAACTACTTTGTTGAAAAAAGAGATGGTTTCCTCTCCTGCGTATGGTCGTGGCTTCTGGGTACCCAAGGGTACTCTGTCTACCAAATCAAAGTTTCCTGCAAAGAAGACCATGTTATGGCACCAAAGGCTTGGCCACATTGGACAAAAGGGTTTGAAAGTCCTGAAAAATAAGAACCTAGTTGAGGGGTTAAATGATTGCAATCTAGAGTTTGATTTCTGTGAACATTGTATTTATGGCAAATAGAACTGCGTTCAATTTTACTCATCTTCTCATAAGTCTTCATGTATCTTTGATCTAATCCATTCAGATGTATTTGATCTTGTTGATGTTGCTTCTATTGGTAAATCAGTTTATTATGTTACTTTCATTGATTATTTTAGTACGAGAACATGGGTATATTTTTTAAAGAGTAAATCTAAAGTTTTCAGTCATTTTAAGGAGTTCAAGCCTATGGTAGAAACTTAGAATGGAAAGAAAATTAAATGTTTGAGGACTGACAATGGCAGTGAGTACTGTTCTGTAGATTTTGATAGATTATGTACAGATTGCGGTATTAAAAGACAAAAGACAACTCCGTATTCTCCGCAGCAAAATGGAGTTGTAGAAAGAATGAACAGAACGTTGATGGAGAAGGCTAGGAGCATGTTGAGTGGAGCTAGTCTAGAACAAATGTTTTGGGTTGAAGCTATTGCCATTGCTTGTTATTTGATCTATAGACCTCCTACATCAATGCTTGTTGATAAAACTCCAATTGAGGTGTGGTTGGGGAAAAAGACTTCACTTAGACATCTGAGAGTTTTTGGTTGTGAGGCATATGCACATGTGCCTAAGGAGAAGAGAATAAAGTTGGATTCTAAAGCTATCAAATGTATCTTCATCGGCTACAACTACTGTGTGAAAGGATACAAGCTTTGGGTGTTGAAATGCACAAGACAACTGAGAGGGGGGGTGAATCAGTTGTAACCAAAACTTAACTTCTTATAAGTATCAACGCATCAACCAATTAATCATTGTTATTATGATTTAACCATGAAAGAATGAAATCAAAAAATTAAGCACATTCACACATGAGACACCAAATTTTTACGTGCAAAACCCAATGAGGGAAAAACCATGATGAGGATTCACTCACAATATAAATGATACATCAAAATTTACAACAAGGCTCGCTCCCCAGAATGCTCACTGCAAAAGGAAGAGGCTCACTACCAAGAGAAGAGGTTCACTGCCAAGAGAAGAGGCTCACTGTGAAGGTTTCTCTCATTGTCAAGTTGGTGAACTCAGATAGTAGCATCTACACCATGCCAGGGTTTAGTTCCATTGACGCGCATTGATTCTTCTTCTTTTCTACCTTCTTTATGTAAACACACTTATCTTCGCATTTCCTCATCAAACTCACATATTCATGACTTCATTACATGTATTTATACAATTCATTAGCCTTGGAATGTAGATCAAGGTCGGCATTACAATCATCAACCATTGGAACAATCTCAAAGTTCAGCATACATACATACATTAGAATAGGTCTGGACCTAAACAGATTTGCAGAGGAAAAGAATGAATGTAGACCACACCACACCTTAGCTGGGACTCAAATTCAATCTCCCACACAACAACATGCTTCCACAATCTCCAAAGCATAACCGCAAGTAGTGAAAACAGCCAGGTCGGCCAAGACTGGTGTTAACACTAAGACCTTTAGGAACACACTTCAACCATGATCTAAATTACACTTTGCAAACCAATAAAAAAGTAGGAACATGATCTAGAGACATCCATAAGCACGTTACAATCACCAAGAACTTCTGTACAACCCCTAAACACTCTATCCAGAAGATTCTTCAAACTGGACCACTTAAACATTATTATCAACCATTGTAATAAAGGAAAGATCTCTTGTGGAGTACCAAATCACAAACCATTTCAACAGAAGGCACATATCATCATCCCAAACTTAATCCTAGAACTGCAGACTATAAAACTTAAATGTGGAGAGATGCAGAGCAAAATACATTATCCCTGTCACCATTGAATATTTAGAAAAATAGTTTTTACTCTAGTGAACAAAAATCACTCAAATCTTCATACCGGAGGCTCAAACTTGAGACATAGTAACTACAGACATCCCTTAACATAACTTCCAAACCGCAGACAAAGATATTCAATCTATAGGATATACAAAGAAAAACACTGCACTGTTTTGGGAGATAGAACAATTTAACAATTGCACTAACTTCTCAAACACTTGCTCAAGATTATTCAAATGACTTCCTTAGACGCTGACCTTAGGTGTTGACATCAATGACAACACTTATTGCTCATACTTGCAACATTGGGACCTTGTTGCACAGAAGGTAATTTATTCCAGAAGTTTATTTTTAGAGAGACTAAATCCTCTCCTATTACTTTTCAGCCATAATAAAATAAAGAAATTAAATAGAAAAAAGGATGTGATTCAACTTCCTTCTACACCTAAGAAAGTTGAATCAAGGGCCCAAGATAGACTAGAAGTTGAGGAGAGATCATCAAGCTCTGAATCTTTAAAAGAGGAAGAATAGGATGAAGAAGTGTAAGAATCTCCACCTCAGCTTGTTCAAAGGTCTACAAGACATAGGCAACCACCTGAAACATATGGGTGTAACCAAAAAATTTGGACAAAATGAGAGATAAAACAATAACATTCAATACCTTTGACCAAACCTTTTGAATACCTTAGTTTTCTTGAATGATCGATGAAAGTCTATTTGATTGCTTGACCGATTGAATGTTGATGTTGATTCCTCAGATACACAACATAACGATGATAGGATGAAGATTTGATGGATGCAAGATAGATAAATGAAGGATGATGGATGAAAGATTGAGGAGATATTTTGGCAGAGTAACGGTACTTGAAAGCTCATCCATGCAAATGGCTTGGTTGTGGGCTAATTTATAGCCAAAGATGAGAGGATGGAGGGATAAAACTTCCATTTTGTGAGTGGTAATGGAATTAGAAAGTTGATTAAATGCAACAAGAGAGAAGAAATGGAAGGTGAATGAGTTAACTTGAGAGATGATTTGAGTCATCTTGAGAGATGGAAATGGAAGGTGAGAAAATAATTTAGTATTCTTTAAATCATGAGGAATGTGAGGATAAAATAAATAAAATTATTTATTTATAAAGTGATGAATTAAAATAAAATAAAAGATTTATTTTATTTAATTCAAGAGGAAAGGGGATTAAATAAATTTAAATAAAATTTATTTATTTAATAATGTGAAGGAATGGGATAAATTAAATAAATGTTAGATTTATTTAATTTATTAGAAGTGCTAGGATGAAGACATGGGTACCTAGGGAAAAACATAAGGTGTTGCAAGAGGACATTTTTGGGTGTCTACATTTTTCCCCTCTTTGAGATGATGTTCGAGATGATGAAATTTGTGTCGAGTAACATTATTTCAAAGAAGCTAAGGTATGGATAGAGGAAAAAGATGATGATGGAAAGATAAGATGAGGATGAAATGATAGGATGATGATGCCCCCTCGAAAGGATAGGCGGGTTAGACAAACACGGGTAGGCTCGTAAAATGAAATGGATTGGTCAAGGAAGAAAGATAAGGAAATGGATAAAATAAATGAATGATGCGTTATGCTGCAATAAAGTGAGCAATCATGATGTTTGATATAGCACTATACGTTATACACCAAGGTATGAGGACCAAGGTGATGATGTGTCTCGTGCCCCAACATAATACAAGCTTGTCTAGGTACAAGCTATGAATATTAGTTGGAATGACATTGATGCAAATGAAAACATGATAACACACACAAGCAAGCAAGCAAGCATGCACACATGATTCAAAAACAAACAAGGTATTGCCCCTGTCAAGTTGTAAACTGATGATTAATTGATTGATTGATTGATTGATGATGATAGATAGTGTTTCATGGCGGGGAATGATATATCCCTAGATCAACACAAGGATGATTGATTAAGTGATTGATGATTGATGATTGATTGGGTTTACAACAAGATTAGGATCAAGACCATTGATTGGAATTGGATAATTTGGCAAGCTTGATTGACTTGATTGGTATGGATATAGGACGGACTTGCATTTGGATTGTTTGCTTAGATTGATTGATGATGAGATTGATTGGAAGAATTGATTTGAAGGATTGATGATGATGATTTAAATTGGAAGAATTGATGGATTGATTGGATTTTAGGGAGTGATTGATGATGTGGGAGATAGTTGATAGAAGAAAGAAAGTGAGATGAATAAAGATGATGATCATCAGAAGAAGGGTGGAAGATGAAAGAGGAATATCATCTTGTGCCTGAATTTGGATATTTCCTTCATACTCCAGACTGCCTACATACCTGTTTCCCTAGGATCAAGGCCCTTAATGATAGAGATGGGATGTAGTTCTGATTTATTATGAGATGGTGATGATGGGGGATGAGTGATGAATAGGATTGATGTGATTTGATGCAGTGATAATTGGATTTGATTTGATGATGTGATTGGATTTGTTTTAATGAACTTGATTTGATGGATTGTTTGATGATGATTGGTCTTATTGCTTGGATTTTTTTTTTGTTGGATATTTGATTTTTTTTAGGACATTTTATGATTTTTTTGTATTTTTTCAGGGCTTTTTATGATTTTTTTTTGTATTTTTTAGAACTTTTTATGATTTTTTTGGGTTTGTTATGTTTTGATTTTTTCTGTTTTTTTTGGGATGTTTTATGATATGTTTTGTATTTTTTCAGGACATTTTATGATTTTTTTTGTATTTTTTTCATGTTTTGATTTTTTTGGGATTTGTGATGTTTTAGGATATCAATGGATGTACAATTTGTGCAACCTTTTTGCTAAATACCAATGACAAGGGAAGAACCAAGTCTAGGTACAAGGAGGTAGGTAGGATGGATGGATAAAAAGATGGGTGATAGGGAATGGATGTACACGTAAGAGAGCAAGGATGTGATCTCAAAGACTATGTCGCATAGGAATAACATGCCCCATTCCAGGTGTAATACTTAGGATTTTTCATGACAAGGCTCATGACACTAGGATAATGATAGGATTGGATGATAAGGATGAGGTATATCAAGAGATATCCAAGGCATGTTTCAACATCTTGCCCCCAATCTTTATCAAGATCAAGATAAGGAAGGGAGGATGAATGGACTCAATAAGATAGGTATATGGGATAATGGATAAGGATGATAGGACATAGTAAGATAGGATATGATAGGATGGAAAATGATAAATTGGAACATGATAGGAGGATGAGACAAGGTGCCCCCAAGTGTAGGTTTCATAGAAGATCAACTTACACATGACACATGTTTGTCAAGTTTTCATCATGGTACTTATCCAAGGTGCTTGTTTGCCAAGTTTTCATTGTTGGACGAAGGGATTTCTATTTACTTTTTTTTTTTAAATTTTGATTTTGATTTTTTGGATGGGATAGGTGTATATGGATGAAAATGACTCAAGTGTCTAATGCCACGAAAGTGATAGTCCCGCTAGATGAATGTCATCGCATGGACCATGTCAAGTGCGCTCATAGATGTTGGTAGAGGATTGCATGAAAGAGGGATTAGGTATATGGTGGATTATGATGTAGATTATGTAGGAAAGATGGTGGTTTATGATGTGGATTATGTAGGGCTTATGCAAAAGGATGGGTGAAAGACTTAGCCAAAAGCATGGACCATAGGGAAGTGATGAGGAAGATATGTAGGATAATAGTTGAAGGAAGGGGAGATGGAAGTATGTGGAAATGTTGTGGGATGGAAGGGAACCATGACCAATGGTTGCACACACAGTGATAAACATTGAAGATTTTGATGGGAAGGTGGTGTAGGAAGCAATGGTGTTGTTTCCTTAGGGGATGGGTGATTTAGGCATTTTGGTACCCACATAGACTTAATATTTTCATGTCTTTTATTTTTCTTGTGGAATTTTAGGGATATATGAACGGAATGGGAATTTTGGATGGAAGTGGATGATTGGGATTCTTGAGAGGGAGATGCCTCATTTGACTTGATGGATGTTTTCTTAGGGATCCATACCATTTTAGTTTTTGACTTTACTTGTGAAGGTATGGGTTTGGATAACTTTTTAGATGGATTTTTCTTTGACTCTTTGCATTTGTGCCCTAAGGCATGAGGATCTTTATGATTTTTTTCTTTATGAGTGTAGGCATCCAAGTTTGTATTTTTGAATCCCATGGTTTTCGTGGAAGTGGGGTTGGTGGAAGCTCCTTGTTTAGACAATGTGTGCATTTGTTGTCCATGATTGGGATTTTTAGAGGATTTATGGATGGATGGATAAGGTGTTGGAAGTAGTGGAGGTATATTCGATGGAGGGATGTTAGGAGTTGGAAGTAACAGAGGCAAAGTTGATGGTGGAAGATGTATGGTCACATGCTTTTGATATTTGTAAGATGATGAAGGTGGAATGGCAACATATGTTTTCAGAGTATGATGGGATTTATGGTAGAAAGTGGTGGATTCAGGAGGAATGGAGGTGGTACCAACATCATTAGATTGCTTACCTTGGGGTGTGTATCCAAGGCCATATGAGCGTGGGAGGAATTTGACATGGATGGGCTCCAAAATATCCTATTCAAGAAGGCCTAAGCCTTTAACTTGGTAGTTCATGTTTTGAAGCATACGATCGACAATGGGACTATGTGCATGTTGGACACTAGACACGAGTTCCTTATTGGATGGAGAAGGTGAGATAGAGGATAATGGTTGTTGGTGTTCTAAGGAGGAACACTTATGGATAAGGGTGGAAAGACCAATAGGATGTGATGGTGGATTCGAAGTGGAGTTGATGGTGGATGAGGAAGGATTATTAAGATCTTGCTTATGTTCATCATGATCCAAACTATTTGTTTGATCTTGTATGCTTATGTCTTCTTCGGAGGCATGTGTCTCATCAAGGGATATAGATGTTTGCTCATTATGGATAGGGCTAGATGGATGATGGATTGGAGCAATTTGGATTTCTTTCTCATGGATAGGTATGGGATTATGGATAGGATCAAGGTGCTCATGGATATCTTCTTCATGGATGTCATATTGATCATAGAAAATATAGATGTTATGAATGGGGTGAATGGAAAGGATTTGATATTGATTAGAACTAGGACTTGATGTTTCCACATGCTTAGGATCATACTCTTGATATAACTCTTGTGGTTTCATGGAAGTGAAAGTGGGAGGCTCTTGGACGAGTTTGATGGGTTCTTGATATTCATCCATAAGAGAGTACGATGGACTTTGACTTGGGCTCATGATGGGAGGCTCTTGAATAGACTCAATATGTTCTTTGTGATCAACAACATGAGGGCATAATGGATTTTGACTAGGACTTATGGGAGAAGTCTTTTCAATAAGCTCAATGGTTTGTGGACCACATGGTGACGTTGGAGGAATAAGCATGACATTTGAAGGCTCGTTGCTAGGTGCAAAGATAGGTGTTTGACATGAGGATAAGTTGTTCCTAGCTAGTAGCCAATAGATCACATCCTTTTCAAGTGCATGGGTAGATGGATAATATAGTGGATGGATGATAAGGGTGGATAGTGTTGTAGGCTTCGGATTAGGATTTGGTGGATGGTTTGGATTGGGATTAGATGAATTGGACATATTAGGGTTTGGATTGGGACTAGGATTGGATGGAGGAATGTTAGGGTTGGATGAATTAGGACTTGGATTAGAATTAGGATTACATGAAGGTGTCGAGATAGGACTAGTAGACTCATGGATTGACATTGGAATTGATGGTGATGGAGGATGCTCATAGGGTGCATAACCTAGATTGGTATCTCTCTTGTCAAAGGATATCGAATCTTGCTCCAAAGATTGACTTAAGGACACTTGATTTATATACAAGGGGCCACTTGGAGTAGGATTAGGTGACACATAGGTATCTCCCTCATCAAAGGATATTAGATCTTGCTCCAAAAGTGGACTTAAGGATGTTTGATTTATGGACAAAGGGCCACTTGGACTTGCATGTACCTCTTGTGAGAACACCTTTTGGCCTTGGACATGGGTTTGATGGTGTGGTGGCATGTTGGAAGGAGGAATTGGATAAGTTGATATGGTATTGACATGGTGCGTAGATAGGTTAGGTGATACATGAGACTGGGATAGAATGTGATGAGGTTGGTCTTGTTGTGGTATGATTTGTTGTTGAATGTTTTGATGTTGGAATTGCTGAATGGGTTGTGGTTGTGGTTGAAGGTGTTGATGGTGTGTTGGTGGAGGGATCACATAGGCTAATGATTGTTGAGATGGGGATTGATGTGGATAAGGGTTGACATTAGAAGAAATGGGATAAGTTGGTATAGGATTGACTTGATAAGTGGATGGATAGGGCTAATATGGTGATAACACATAGGATTGATTTGGCATTGGTTAATGATGTGCTTGTTGGAATTTATAAGTGGCCAAGAGGTGTTGGATTTGTGCTAAGAGGTGTTGCATTTGAGGTGATTGGCTTCGTTGAAGTTTTTGGATGAGGCCTTGGAGTCTTTAGATGGTTTGTTGGCTTATAGGTTGGGATGCTTGATAAAGTCATTGGAGGAGGTCTTGGAATTAGGGTGCTAGGTCTTCTAATGTTGACATGGTGTAGAATGATGTGGATTGGATTAGAAAGAGGATGATGTAGAATGATGAGGTTAGATGACTTGGGTTGGGTACGATGGGGTTGATTGAATGACTAGGATGATTTGGCTTGGAATGATTGGATGAAGTGTAATGATTAGGATGTGTGTTATGACACGTAGTTGAGGATGATGTGACAATTGTTTATTGGTAGTGTTTTAGCAAGAGAACACACAACAAAAGTTATAGACACACAAGGTAGTCACAAACATGTACAACCTAGGGGCAAGGACAATATCTACTAGATTCCCACTTGGATTGCTACAACCACACTTATTCAAAGTAGATAGATTAGAAGTTTGGTAGCACTGGCTCCCCCTTGCTTGGCATTCACTTCACCGGCATACCAAACTTCAAATTCCCAGAGGGAATTGGCTATCTCTACTATGAATTGTGAGCATGTGGGATGGCTTCAGAGGTCGGATCTCCTCCACCAGCAAATAGAAGGATTTTGGCTACTACACTAGGTTTCTAGTTAGGGATTTCATTCAAGTGGACATACATGCAGTGATTCCCTCCAATTAGGAGGCCTCCCAGCCTGTAGAGGTTACACTCTACAGGGTTTCACTCACCATAAGGTGCTAAGGGAAACATTTGTCGGTATGACATAACTGCACATGTTGTTTGTGACTTTCATCACAAACACATTATTTATATAGCAGATTGAATGAACTTGGCTTTAGCTTGTTGCCGCTTGGGTCATTCCCTCTCACAATGAGAGGCAGACCCTCTAAAAAGGAAATAGAATCATTTATCTTCACCCAATATCCTTATGAAGGCAAGGGGAGAGGATACTCTGGTTCTATACCTTAGGGTTACAAACATGTAGATCAAGAAAACAAAAAAGGAAAAGAGACATGGAGCATGTAGGGTTTATTTTAAGCACCAAGTCCAAATATGCCTAACTTAGTGAAAAACAAGATTTAGACTTTGACCGATTGAACTTGTAAGAAACATGTCAGTAGTGTTTTCTCCATTCTTCAACAAATGATTTGATGTTGCAATGACAAGAAGAAGAACAAACTTGCAAGCCAAAAGTGGATTAGGTCAAAAAGATGTGATCTATTAAAAATATGTGATAAATGACCTAATACAGCAAAACAAGTTGCATAAACAGAAAGTTTGGGAAATTTTAAGCAATTTAAAAAAAAAATCGTTGAAATTGAATACGTTTTGCTCAAGATATGCTTGTTTGAAGTTTTAAAAGGAACTAAAGTTTGACTAAGAAAGTGACAGAAAAAATGATGAAATCACTTGATAAAACCTCCACATCTGTGAAGTTCATCGAATTATCTTTCCAACGACTGTAAAAACTTAAAAATCTGACATGATTTGCAAAAGCTATGGTAGTTTTAAAAAGAAAACTATTTTAAGCTTTAAAGAAAAAAACACTATTCACGGCTTGAAAACACTGTTCACGGCCTGAGAACATTGTTCACTGCCTGAGAACACTATTCACTGCCAGAAACACTGTTCAATGTTAGAAAGCACTGTTCACCGCCGAAAAGCACTATTCACCGTCGGAAAGAACTGTTCATCATTGGAAAACACTGTTCACTGCTAGAAAGCATTGCTCACCGCCGGAAACACTATTCATCACCATACAAACATTGGCTCAAATTTCACCTACACCAAAAAGGGTCAAATTATATGTTTTTCTTCACCTCTTGGCCTTTCTAGATGCAACCATGATGTTTGTTTCAGCCTAGGAGGTCACCTGTAATGATCACTGACAAAATTTGCCAAACAAGGGTTAGAAAGATGCAAATTTTTACAACAAAAACTTGCAAAAATGTAAGATTTAATTAGGAGAAGTGGGTCCCACTGGGCGTGCTAGAAATGTAACTAAAAAATTTGGACAAAATGAAAGATAAAACAATAACATGCAATACATTTGACCAAACCTTCTGAATACCTCAGTTTTCTTGAATGATCGATGAAAGTCTGTTTGATTGCTTGATCGATTGAATGTTGATGTTGATTTCTCAGCTACGATTATCTGTTGATTTCTTGAATGATCGATGAAAGTCTGTTTGATTGCTAAGAGGTGTTGCAAAGGGACACTCTTAGGTTGAGGGTATTGATTACGGTGAGATCTTTTCTCTTGTTGCTAAAATGACATCCATTTAGTTTTTATTATCTATTGCAACAGCTTATGACCTAGAGGTCGAACAAATGGATGTGAAAATTGCTTTCCTTCATGGTGATTTGGAGGAAGAAATCTATATGACACAGCTAGAGCACTATGTGGTGAAAGGTAAAAGCAAGTTGGTTTGTAAGTTAAAGAAATATATATGGCCTTAAACAAAGTCCTAGGATGTGGTACTAGAAGTTTGATACATATGTGTTGAGTTTGGGATTTATGCGGTCTAAATCTGACCACTGTGTATATTTTAAATCTGATGGTGATTGTTTCCTAGTAATTGCTTTATATGTTGATGACATGCTGTTTATTGGGAAAGGCAAAGGTTTGATTGCATAATTGAAATCTCAGCTCTCTACAAAATTTTAAATGAAAGATCTTGGTGCAGTAAAACACATACTTGGGATGGAGATCAGAAGAGATCATGAGAATAGAAAGCTATGGCTTGGACAGAGTAAGTATGTTTGTTCAGTTTTGCAAAGGTTTAACATGTAGGATTGTAAATCACTTTGTGTTCCTGTTACATTGGGAACAAAGCTCTCTATTTCACATTGTTCTACATCCCCATCAGAGATGGAAGACATGAGTAGAGTGTCTTACAAGAGTGCAGTTGGAATCTTAATGTATGCTATGATCTGTACAAGACCAGACATTGCCCAAGTAGTGGGAGTTCTTTCTCATTTTATGTCTAATCTTGGAAGTGTGCAGTGGGATGTAGTTAAGAGGGTCTTCAAATAATTGTGGGGTACAATAGAGTACTCTATATGTTTTCATGGTATAGGAGATCAACATTCCTTGAGTATTCATGGTTTTGTGGATTCGGACTGGGTTGGTGATGTCAATAGTAGAAGGTCCACCAATGCATATGTATTTACTCTTAATGGTGGTGCAATCAGTTGGATGAGCAAGCAACAGGTTGTGGTCGCTTTGTCCACTACAGAGGCAGAGTATATGGCAGCTACTCATGCCTGTAAAGAAGCCATTTGGCTAAAGCATTTGTGTTCAGATATTGGATTGAAACACGATGCATTTATAGTTTATTGTGACAGTCAGAGTGCAATTTGCCTTGCGAAGAACCTAATTTTTAATGCCAGGACCAAACACATTGATGTTCAGTATCACGTCATGAGAGATATGGTCGAGGATGGTAGGGTGAAGCTGGAAAACATAGAGAGTGTGGTGAATTTTGCAGATGCATTAATGAAGCTCGTGAGCACATAGAAGTTCAGATGGTGTTCTGAATTAATGGGCCTTTTGACCCCTAGCAATTAACTACCTATTTTCTATAGGCTCATGCAAGGTGTTCGGTAAGTGGGAGAATGTTAGAAATAAAGCTTTTTAAAAATAAAAAGAAAAAGATAAAAAAAAAAAAGAAAAAAAAAAGAAAGTGTCTCAACCTTGCATGGAAATAAAAATAAAGCAAGCCAAGAAAAGAAGATTTTGTGATAGGTGAAAAGCGGCTATTTTGAGAAGTATCTTTTAAATGGAGATAGAGATAAGTTGGCTATGAAATTTTTATTAATGTTTCTAAAATTAAATGCTTTATCTCTAGAAGATTCTCATATGCAATGTAATATTATAAATTGGTACTTTGAGATAGTCATTTGGAGAGAGAGTTAGTTTGCAAGTTTGTGTGCTGCTGGAATGCTATGGAAATTCCTCTAGATTGAGTTGAGGTGAAGACTCATGTAAGAACTTGCATTGCAAGTGTGTTGTAATCTGTTTCAAGATTTGATAATACATTATGTAGGTTTTGGAGTGTGGGGTTTTTCTCCCAAAAGGGTTTTCCCCATGTAAATCACTGAGTTATGGTTTTATTGTTATTGTATTTATGGTATTATGTGTTTCTTGAAATCTCTATAATATTTTATTTGAAATTTGCATAACACTCCTCTCAAGGTTAGTGTAGGAAGCGTTTCCACACACCTTTGCTTCCTTACAATATAGAGGGGAGAGAGAGGTGGGGATATAGATAGGGCTTTGAGAGATAGAGATAGAGAGAGGGGGAGAGAGATACGGGGGGGAGTGAGAGAGGAGAGAGATATATGGAAGGGAGATAAAGAGATAGAGAGATGGGGGATATGAGAGATATAGATAAGGATAGATAGGGAAAGATAGAGAGGCGGAAAGAGATAGAGGAGAGAGACAGAGAGAGAGAGGGGGAGACCAAGATAGATATAGAGAGAGGGAGAGATAAAGAGAGATAAATGGGAGAGATGGGGGAGAGGAGAGATACATGGATGGAGAGGGAGAGATAGAGCAGGGAAAGAGATAGGGGAGAGAGACATGGAGAGATAGAGAGAGGGGGAGATTGAGAGATAAAGAGAAATGGAGAGATAGAGAGGGGGAGAGAGGGGGGAGATTGAGAGATATAGAGAGAGGGATAGATAGGAGATGAGAGAGAGAGAGAGAGAGAGATGCAAAAAAATTCAACAGATACAAAACACAAGTGTCATGTCCCTATATTACCTTATTTATAATTGAATCCATTATGTATTATTCATTCAAATTAAAGATATGAATAATATTATAAATGGAATCTATTTAATATATTTAAATAATATTTATTTAAAACAATTAACAAAATATATTATTATTATATTTATAAATAACACATATAAATAATATAATATAAATCATATATCATTTATTATGATGATATAATATAAATAATATAAAATAAATAATACATCATTTATTATAATGATGTAATATAAATAAATAATAATATAAATAAACATCTTTTAACCAATTCTCTTATGATAAGGGAGTTACGTATGGTTAGAACTAGTTTTACCACAAAAGGGAATTAATATAAAATAATTAAAAATTTATAAGAGGGTAAGTATGTCTTTTACCACCAAGAATAATAAGAGATGCGCCTCTTCGAACATATCCCTTGAAAGGGAAATAAATAAAGGTTGTGAGATAGAAGGAAAACACCATTAGAAGAAAGAAGCAATAAAAGGAAATAAATAAACAACAGTGAAGTCAATCAAGGCAATAAGGAAGCAACAACATTAGAATTCATCAAGGACGCAACAAGAAGATATCACAAGGAAGACACGGGGGCAGCCAAGGTAAGTCTGCAACTATCACAGGTACGTTGTTCATTAAGTAATAAATATATAGTATAATATATGTTAGTAATATTTCAGTATATATTATGTAAGGTAAATAATGAATTTAGAAAGGACTGAAAATAAATAAATAAAGATATGTCAATAGGTAAATAGCATTTCATGATTATGAATGGGAAATATAATGCTAGAATAATATAATTATGGCAGAAATAAATGAATTATGATTAGTAGTGAAATAAGGTATTGGTTAATTGTCTCATGCTTGAAAGTAAATATGAATGATATAAACTATATGATAATAATGTGAATCTAAGGCAATGAAACCATTTATATGTCAAAAATAAGCATAAAATGAATTATCAATGAAGCCGAGTATGAGGCTATCAATAAGGATAAATTGAGGTTCCATGAAAGAACAAGAATAGAGATGTAAAGATCTCAAATTGATAAAATTGTGGCTCACGAACTCATGATGTAATTAAAAGGATGTTCAAGCCTCATCCTTAATCACTTTAATCAACCCATGAGTATGGGGTTAAGTTAAGGATGTAAAATTGGACTTAGGTGACCCTCAAGTGGATGAAGAACACCGGGTGTGTGTGAAGTCGCTTGAGCCAAGAGACAAAGGACCCCGGGTGTTGGGAGAAGCTCTTGGGCCTATGGTGTTATGAGCTCATAATAAATGTGCCCAACAGTTGGTGACTCTCAATGGGACGAAGAATGCTGGGTGTTGCGTGAAATTCCATTGAGCCAAATGGTGAAGGACCCCGGGTGTTGGGAGAAACCTTTGGGCCTCTGTGTGGGATGGTTAACGTCTTAACAAACCATGCTTATGTGGAAGATAAGGTTGATTAATGATAGGGTAACCAAGAACTCTCTTTAGATTATGCATGGGAACGATGAGAGAAAGAATATGAATATGAAATGTATGAACTTCATAGGAATCATAACTATAAGCATAGAGATGAAATGTATGTGATTATGATTAAAGATTATAAGCCTTAAATACAATTGTGGAAAATATATGAGTTTGATACTTAGTTATTAACTCTAATCATGATATGAAAAGAATAATTGAATATTAATGTTCTCTTTTGTAAGTTGAAATTTTGTGCAAGGTTAAGGAAAATTTTGACTTACTAGAAGGGGACATTACACAAGCGCATTATACTATGCTCATGTTATAACATGATCACACTTTTAATTGATTGGGGAAATTCCAACCCTAAGGGTTGGATTTGCCTTGGGCATTCAACCCAAAGGGTTGGATGTACCTTTTGGATGTCAAGGATGTGTTTTCAATAAAACGTAGAAAATCAACCAACTCCTAAGCGTGCTCTCCATCAGGTTTACACATATTTTAATGTCAATACAAAAAAATGCCAAGATGACTTCATGTTTTTTATTAGCTTTCTAACCATGTATTTTCAAAAATCTGATAACATTAAGGTTTCCATCTTGAATTTTTTTCTAATGTGTTCTTTTTTTGCAAAAAACCTATATCTAGTTTTCTAGTGTCATTTTTTACACGTTTATTGAAATTTGAAACAAATTACATTTTTAGATTCTAGACTCAATTCCGTACACATTGAAAAAAAATTGATTTTTGATTAGTTTTAAAAAAAATTAGGGTGCACACGCTCAAATTTTTATTTTTCAAGATGTGTCCACTTTGAAAATTCATAAAAACTCATATATTCATTAAAAAATTAACAAAAAAATCAGGCATAAACTACATGATGTTAGCTAATTTTCTACTGAAGCGATTTATGAAATACTTTAAAAAGTCAACATTTTAGGGGGAGCACAACAGACACTATGTTATATTTTTTTGACAAAAATAGGATCACTTTGTGTGCTCCCCCTATTTGAATGTCTTAATTTCCACTATTTTTAGAAAAAAATAGTAGTTTAGAAACTAGATTCTGAGCACTACAAATCTTGTTCTTATCACATCTTCTAATTTTGAGCGTGACTATCTTCAATTTCTCATCCAAGATCAGTTTTTACTGATTTCAGAAAAAAAAAGTGGCCACTTATGACCCCCTTTTGGTCCCCCATTTCCATGCACATACCCATTTATATATTGATGAATATTCCTATTTACTTTTATATTAAACAAAAGGAAAATAGTACAATATTCACAAAAAGAGGGAGGGTAGTAAATGAAACACCCACATAGTCAAAGACTATAGCAAAAGTTAGAATCTAACATAAATAGAGGGTCAAGCCCACATAAAAACTAAACAACTATGGCAACTCCAGAAGGAGGAGGATCCTGATCATCAAGATTTCCCCAAACATCCCTAGGGGCCATATCATCAATCAACTCCCACCTAGTGAGAGTGCTAGTGTCATCTTCATTCTCCTCGAAGGGCTGAGGTGCATGGACCGAAGAAATAGCAAGTTGCAGGTGAGGAAATTTTCCTATGTCAGGTTAGTTGATACCCCACCTTCGAGATGGCAGATGGGAAGGTTGAGACGATCCTCCATAGGTAGTATAGTCCTTGGAATTCAAAGGCAGAGGGGCATGGAAGTGAGAACCCCAATCTCCATGGTCACGCCCAACAAAATTATTGTATCCACGTCGACGCCCCTAAGAAGAGGTGGTAGCATTGGGAGGAACCTAGGCAACTATGCAAGGGGCATTACCCCAATGATCTAATAGCTCCAAAAGATGGGCAACTTTAAGTGCAACTTTGGAAGCTTGCACCTGAATATACATAAGAACATTAGTGCAAATAATAGCTTAAGTATATTGTAATGTAGTAAAGAAAAGGTTGATGGGATTGATGGATAGTTTAGTTAGATCCTCCTTTCACTCAATACATTCAAGGACATAATTTAATTGAGTTGAATCACAACTTCTACAAGAGGACTCAACTACCAGGTTGGTTGTCACTTAGATGATAAAGAAATTTGAATTTGATTGATTAATGTATTGATTTTAGTCTAATTTAGCTTAAAACCCTAATTATGCAAAATCGTAAACAAACGGATGAAACATAATAAATCCTTCTACATGAAATACATTGAATATAGATTAGATACATACCATATTTTAAGTTTCAGGATACAGAAAAGTCGAGGGCAAAAGAGCGGGCACCCAAGCTCAAGGTGTTGCTTTTTCGAAGGGCTTTGGGATCTTTTCCACTACTGACTGCAACCACTTCAAAGATTCTCCATGCTATGAAACTAAGGGTCAAAGGTGTGGGTGCCCTTGCCCTTTTTGATCTATTTCCTGCCTTTTTCTTTAGATCCTGATTCCTTACACTCTGCAACATCCCTCTGCAACTCCACTCTTTGAGATCCGATACTTGTCACCTGCAATCAAAAGAGAGGGGTTGGGGGTTGTGGTGTTTAGGAGCTTGCCTTGGTTAAACCCCAGAATGGCATTCAAGTCTTCAAACACCATTGTTAGATAGAGAGTGTGTCCTTGCAAGATAGAGGAAAAAATAATGATAAAAATGATAGATCGAATCACAAATAGATATCACCTCGGAGGTTTGGCTCTCACGGAGATGAAGCTCTTTCATGCCATGAGAAGATGAAGTCAAATCTACAATAACAAACACAATAACAACACAAGTCTACTCTGCAACACAATGAATGCCTTGAAATGCTCTAAAATCATAAGTTCACCAAAATCTCAAAATCATCTTCTAGCTTACAAATGAAGTCCTAAACATGATTATATATGCATTCCCGCTACAAATTTCGTAATTCAAACTCAAAATGCCGGCAACAGAAACCTTTTAACAGTCTTCAACTGACATTCAAATTTGGGACCCCACCAAAATAGGACAAGACAAGGGTACAGGCACCCAAGCCCAAGGGCCTATTTTGGGTTAGGGTTAAGCTCAAAGATGTCCCGTAAGTCCCATTTGTCATGGGTTTTGGGGCATTTTGTCTTGGGATTCATTTCTAACATGCATGATTAAAATTAAGGGACCCGGGAGCTAAACTTAGGAGATAAAATTTCAAGGGGGAAATTTTATGACATAACATTTATCCCCCACTTTAATGTATGTATGATCTTATGACCCATACATGCATTAAAGTACATGGTTGAAAACATAGCAAACACACCAGGCACTTGAAGCTAACACATACATCAAAGATTGAGGAACTATTTCTAGCCCCTAGTATCAGGTAAGCATTAGAAAAAACACATTGCAGACATGCAAAACACAATCAAGATAGCAACAGGCATGCAAGACACGGAGAAGATGGTAACATGCACACAAGACATGGAGAAGACAATATTGAAGACACACAAAACATGATGAAGATATTGATTTTTTTTTTCATTTTCATATATATAAATGTATGGAAATAAAAATTGTAGCACATAACCCCAAGAATGTAGGGGAGACTCATTGCCACACCCTTTACACTACACCAAGGGGAGAAAACACATCATACAAAACCCAAGCATAGGGGAGACTCATTGCCACACCCTTTACACTACGCGAGGGGGAAAACATGCCATACAAAACCCAAGCATAGGGGAGACTCATTGCCACACCCTTTACACTACACAGGAGGGGAAAACACATGGAAAACACATGGAAGACATGAGCATCGTATAGCATGCCATAAACATACTATACATCTTAAACATGACAAACAAGGTGATGGAAGGAGCTTATTGCTAAGTCCCACCATCTCAAACACGCTACAGGCACACCTGACAGTTGGGCTTATGCCACAACAACTGCCAAAGACACGCTTAAGGGAGGATAGTCTCAAGATCCAACTCCACCTCCACAAATGAATTTTGAAATGAAAGGATGTGCACTAGCTCAAGAGATACACTATCCCACCTCCGCATAGGGATTTTGAATAAAAGGATACGCACTAGCTCAAGAGATATGTTATCCCACCTCCACAAAGGGCTTCTTGATTGCAATATAGACAAAGATGTGCACTTGCACTGGAGATACGACATGCCGCCTCCGTAGAGGGCTTACAAACATGCTTTGTTACTACCAAAATTATTAGACAACTTACCTTATATATGCCCCCACCTTAAGGTGGTTGATGTCATGTTCCAATATCAAGCACGTTAAGGTAGAGAGAAAACACACAAGAGAACAAGAGCTTTCACAAAGCCCATGCCCCCAAAGGTGACATGTGCTTATGATCATCGAATGCTCCCACAAACACATCTTAATCTAAGCAAAACATGAAAGCTATGCATGAAAACAAAGAAGCCAAGGATACATATACGGGTTTGACTCCAAGTATAGCCATTGAGCTTATACTGCAAGTATCTCATAACTGAGTGTAACAACAAGGTGAGATATAAAACAATCAAAGTGTATGGAGTAGATGTATTGTTATGATTTGTTAGAAAGAATAAGACAACATCAAATTTCACACAGAGTGTAGAGTCCAGGACAACACTGAGAGGGGGGGTGAATCAGTGTTGTATAAATTCAGACAATTTAATACTTATCAAAATTTAGGAGAATATGTAAACAATCAATTGTCATATTTTGCATCAAGGAAATAAATATTGAATGTTTGAACTTGGAAGACAATCAACAATACACAATTTATGAAATAAGAACACAAAGAATTGGGAGTGGAAAACCCTCTAGGGGTAGAAAAACCACTCATGAACTGCCTCACTGGCTTAATTTTAAAAAACTCCTTTACAAGGCCTCACTAGCTGATATATGTGTCTCACTGACAACTGAAAGGTCTCACTGACCTACAAGCCTCACTGGCATAGAAGGGTCTCACTGACCACAAGCCTCACTGGCATACACAATCACCATTATCAAAACATACTGCAAGGTGTGCAAGAAATGATTGCAACTCAATCTGATTTGCACCATTACATAACTTGTCTTCTCTGGGTTTGCATATCTTTTTTCAATCCAATCTGAATGTCTCAATTCCCCTGATGCACAATCAACTGCATATTGTCTCATACTTGGAATGGTTCAATAGTGTCTTCATAATTTGTTTTATTCATATCTGCACAAACATGATCTCACAAAAACATCTTCACTACATATTAGATCATACACCAAAAATCTCTCACTCAATGAATTTGCAAAAACCATTACATAGAACTCTGAATATCCTTTCATATTCCCATTCTTTCCCCCTTCTTTTTTTTTTCATTACATCTGCAAAAATAAGATCATTTTATTTCTCTGTAAAGCATTTTTGTTCATAAAGAATTTTCAAAAATAAAATCATATCTCTCAAACAAATCTTCACACAAATGACTTTCATATTTTCGGAGCCTTTAATCTGTTCATATTCCCTTTCATAAAAAATTTCATCTCAAAAATCTTCAATCCAATTTATCTTCCTTGCATAAATTTTTTTTTTTCAAACATACTCCATTCACATTTTTCTCCTCTCTAAAAAAAAATCATCTTCATATTCCTTCTTCTACAATTTCTTCATCTTCCTGCAAAACAAAACTCTTCAAAATTTTCTTTAAAGAAATATTGAATCTCTTCTACAAAAACCCTTGATATCCTTGTCTTCAAGAACATATCATTAATCCCTTCAAGAATTCATTCTCCTTCTCTTTGCAAATATCTTCAATCTGTTCAAGTAATTATATCTTCAAATCTGCAAATTAGTCCTTAAAAAAAATCAAATCACAATGAAATGATTTTTCATTTTCCTCTTCATTCATTTGTTCATATTCTCTCCAAAGAATATTACAATAAAAAGTTTCCTTTTAAATAATGCAATTAATATTGCATAAAATCTCTTAGAAAGAATCTCTTTAAAATCTCACCAAAAACATATTCTAAAAAGCAACTTTAAAAATCCCAAAAAAAACTGCCTTGTAATCCTGCTAAAATTAGCCTTTAAACATCCACTAAAAAGATGCCCATAAAATCTCCTTATTTTCAGCTTGCAATGCCACGAATAGAAAATAAAGAATCTTCTAAAAAAAACTTTCATTAAAGATTTCCTTAAAAAACTCTAAGAGAATGTTCTTTTTCAAAAGACTAAAATTAGTCTTATAAAAACTTCTTTGTAAATGACGTTGAAATGCTTTTCAAAAAGCATTCATAAAAGAGGAGACTAAAATTTATATTTGATTTAAAAAAATAAATAAACTCAATGATAAAGCAAGGGAAGGGGTAGGTCAGTTTTATGACTAAGGACCCTTGAGCAGGTAATTTTTAAGTGAGATGACTTGATATTGCAGGTCAACAGAAAATTAAGTCATAAAGTACATTTCAAAGGTGATGGGTAGAGAATGAAATGTAAAATAAAAGATTTTAGACTTCAATAAATCTTGAGCCCTTCAGATATGATGATCTTATCTTATTATACCAAACTGGCCATGATCTATATTATCAAATAACAATTGTATCTTCTTCTGCATATTGTGCCTTTACTCTGCAAGTAATATTAAACTTTGTATTAAACAAATGTTGTCCAAATGAAGTGGGTGTTCTATGTGACTCCATGGCAACCATCCTCATGAAAACTTATGTCATCCAATCCTGTGATTCTGACACAAATCAATGAAGGAACTCTTGACACAAATCAAGAGTTCATCCAATCCTATGAATTTCATATCAACCCAAATTCCCAATTATCATCTTAACACAAATCAATGAAGAAACTCTTGATTATCACTGATAGATGAAGACTTACTGAAGCAAGACATTAAGCAACGTTACTATCATCATCCTGATGAGTAACAAACTCCTTCAAAGAACTGAGATCTCTTAAGACAATGAAATCAAACAACTCCTTAAGATGAAAAAACAAACCTTCACATATGAAGCATGAAACATGAAGCAACTTCTTTAAACATGTATCTGCATCATCAACTCAACACCTTTTTGACATCAATGACAATCTGACACCATCACAGAGCGATTCTACTAGCCAAGCGTCAGATATATAAATCAACCCCATCTTCATGTATGGACTAGGTCCATTTTTGCTTGCTTGTTGAAGGGACACGTGGTTTGTATCAATTAGCTTTTTGTTTTTTGTCATCCACTGACTAGATAGAATCACTAGAAGAAGGTAAACAATAAAAATGAAAGAGAGAACAAGTGCCTTAGGAACAATCATGTAGAAGGATGCCCCCCCAAGTCATCAACTACAATGCTATGCCCCTAAGACACAAAACACAACAATAAAATAGAGGAGAGGCAAGATAGAAGAATGATGAAACAAATAAAAGAATGGTCACAACAGAGGCGGTCTCCCAATATCCTTGACCTTACAAGAGTATCAAGGGTCATCCAAGGAGGCCTAAACAACACATAACACATCATGGGAGAACACAACACAAGAGGGAAGGTCACATAAACAAGCAAAATATGCTACGACAAAGGTGACCACTAGGGTTAGAAATACTTACCTATTTCTAGGAAGTGCTCAGACTTGTGAGCATCTTAGAGAGGTGCTCCATCAAGTTCTGTAAAAAGTGTGAGTAGTTCGTATTTTCTTGATTTATATTTCTAGGATGATTAAGCGGTGTTTGTTTCTCAGATCCTTGTGTATTCAAAATTTTATGTTGCTTGCGAGAAGGGGAATCATTACTATTTCCCACTGATGATAATGGTCTTGTTCTTTTTCGATCCTTCGATCTTTTGTTAATCTTTTTGCGGTAGAGGGGTGTTTTCCACCATGTCATCCTTTCCTTGAATCATAATATCTTGTCATGGTTGTTTAATTTGTAACTTCGGTGCATCTTGGTTGACTCATGATCCTTGAAGGGATAATGACAGAGGAACCTCAACATAGATACCTTTTCCTCGTGGATGAGGTAAATTTGCAATTTTCTCCTTATCCACTTCTATCATACCAACTATTTCATCATAATATAAATAGTCATCTTCCACTTCTACTATATTTTGTTCCATCATATTGTTTTGGTTATGTCTAGGAAATGGATTAGTGAAGATCTATAAATTCTGATTCGAAGGGGCAATTGACTTATTTCCATTGTCATTCTCATTAGTTACATGTATTACATTAGAGTCGATGAGGTCTTGAATTTCATGTTTAAGATGCAAACATCATTCAGTGTCATGCCCTTGTTGCCAAGGATAATGACAAAAATCATTAGCATCGAAGTGAGGTCCTAGCATTCTATTACTATCCAATGGTTTAATCAGAGGAAGCTGTTGGTAATCATTTATGTTTAGGGTTTTAAGCTTGAGTGTTTGCTGATTTTTCTCTTTCAAATCCTAAATTTTCTGAGTCGTGGGGTCTTGCACTGTTTTGTCTACTCTGTTGGTGGCCTTCTATGGTGAGTTCCTGGTTGCTCAGTTTTATCTTCATGATGTAGTGTTCATTGGTTGACTAGTCCCCTTGTAGTGTTTTAGGCAGGCTTGTGAAATCTTAATCGGTTTCCATAAAATGTTGAAAATTTGAGTTATATGCATATTTTAATGTATATCAGGTTGCATATACATTAATGGAATCTTTCGCAAGACTCCCGGGAATATTCTGCACTTGTATGCCTTTTCAATTGCATATCGGGTTCAAGGTGGAAGATACATTGAGGGAATATTCTGTAGAAGATCCTGTGTTTGTATGTGCAGGAATGAATGTATGTCAATATACATCAAGTCTTATGCAATGAAAAATATACAAGGAGGCCCGATATACATCTGCTACAGTGTAAAGGTTCATCGCCATCATATACAATGAAAAATGTACAGGGGTGAATGTATCTCTAATATACAAGTCAACATGCAGGCATTGAAAGATACAAGGAAAGTATGCATTCATCGAATATTCCGTCATAGATTCTGTAGTTGTATAAAGGGGTCTGTATATTTGTGTTTGTATATTTGACATACAAACAAATATACATTTGCTACAGTGCGGTGGAGGTGATGCATGTGGTAGGGCCCGCGGGCATATACAAACAGGTTTGTATTTTCGGCATGCAGGAGGAGCAGATACAAGGTTGAATGTATGTTTGACATACATTGGCGACATACAAGAGGGAATCTATATCGCATATCCTAGAAGATTCCTTGCTTGTATGTTAGGGGATTTGTATGTTTGCACATACAGGCCAATATGCAAAAGGAGAGACATGCAATCCGGACGTGATGGAGGAATAAGGTGCAGTGAATGAAATTTGGCGTCCATGGGTTGTATAAAGCGCTTGTATATGCCGATATACAAGCCGATGTGCAGTAAAGGGGATAAAAGCTGGAATTGAGCCCGATTTCAAATTGTTCTATAAACTTTGGGGTCCGCCTTGTATATCAGACAGTTGTATATGCATTTTGCATATACAAGGGTTTTCGAAAGGTGAGCATGGTGTTTGTATATGCATTTCAACATGCATATGCAGGGGTAAAAAGGCAAAAATAAAGGTGCGAAGGGCCAGCGATAGAATCATGGGGTGCCCACATGGCACAATTTCGTTGGCTGGTGGTTCTTCATACTTATTTTGGGACCATTGATTTTGGCGATGGGTTTTCAGATCGACGGTCAGGTTTTGAACCTTCGGCGATGGCTTTTTTCCTTGAGTCTGCGGTCATTTTTTGAGCCAGAATTTCCCATGGGTGCGCTGTTACTGTTTCTGGGAAGAGCTGCTGGTGGTTGAGCCATTTATGGCAAGATTGCGGACAGGCATGGGCTGATGGTTGAATGGCCAAGTACCAGGTTCATAACGAAGGTCTTCTAGTGGCGGCATAGGGCTGGAGCTCAACTGCTCCTCGTCCTTCTCTTGCCTCTCCATGTTTGGTCCCCTGTTGCATTTATTATTTTGAGCACCATTTCTGGTGCTGTGTATCTGACGGAAACTTTTGACCTCGCCTTGTAATTAATTTTTGCGAAGTACACTTTCTTGCTGTTTTAAGCAAACTGTGTTACTCTTTTGTTGTGGTTGAAAACTGGACAATATTTTGGTGCTGTGACACAATACAACTTCATTGGTGGCCTTGTTCTTGATGTCTTGTAAGTTTATGAGTCTCATGTTGTATGTTTCATGCATGAGTTCACTGGTTTCATGCTATTTTATATGAGAAATGCTCTATGCATGTGTTTAATCATTTGTCTCCAAGCTGTGGGCATAGTTTCTTTTGAATCAAGATAACTAAGGGTTGTTAAGGTTCAGGAATATAGTTTTTCTATATTGAATGTTTAATCTCCTACTTTTGTTCAAGGAACAAATTAAATGTTTTAGGTTAATCATTGAGAAAATGTGTTGTAGTAGGGATACCATTAAGTATGAATGATTAAGCACCTAATTGTTGGGAAGTATCTGTAAGGCAAATATTAGAAATCCCCTTGATATCCAGTCTTTGGTGTATGTTCATGCTGGCCATTCACATGTGTATGTCTATTGACTCTGAGCCCCGAATAGGCACTGATCTAGTCTTGTATTGAGGTCACAACCAAAGTCCTAGTTTTGCATCCAAATATAAATCAAACTCTAACTTCATAAACAAACCTTTTAGGACATTAGAAGTAGTTTTAGGATCCAAAATCCTCTGTCTACAACTGAACATAGGCCCAAAGCTAGCCCCTTTGCACTTATCTCATAGTTTTGGTCTGCTTAATAGAGGATTTATCTGCTTTGTGTCAACATCCCAACAAATACATAGATGCATTTTATAGATGTTGAATAGGGAATACCCCCCTTGGTTCTGCAGAGCCTAAAGAAGAAGAGGAGATATTTATAGAGTCTATCTCCTATACTGTTGGCCCCTGGCCCGGGAATCCTGTTGACCAATGATGGCTATTTTGTAGGGATTACTGGGAATAAGCATCCAGTCTGGAAAAATAACCAATAGATTTTGGGGACTCCGCTGGGGATACTTTGTGAAAGAACCCTAATTTTAAAAGAGAATAATTCCTAGTAATAGGTGGCGACTCTGAACTAATCTCCCAACCGGTGAAGTAACAATTTGTATGCAGGGGAGAAGATCCCAGCGTAATACTCTGTTTGAAGAGTTACCCACAAAAATGATGTATAGGAAAAAGGAGACTGTTCGAGCCAGTCAAGATGGTTCTCCTAGCCCCAGGAAAAATGAATTTATTTAGGACAATCCAAGATCTTTAGAGCAAACAATACCTTTTTTTTCAAACACTGAGGCTGAAATCCAAAATGTATATGAGAAACAACAGGGTGGTGCTCTAAGAATAAGGTCAGAGGTTTTTCAAGAATGCCATTTCCATGACTCCCCTGACAGATTTGAAGAAGCTGAATCCCTAAGGGATGATGATAATGATGATTAGAATGTGATAAAACCGTCCTCTTCTATGCCTAGAGAGGAGGAACTAGCCGATGAAATTAAGAGCTTAAGGGCAGAAATAGAATATCTGCAAGCAATGAAAATCAGAGATGACATGAGACAGAAAGTGCAAGCCCTGAGAGTTGCTCAGAATGATTCAATTCCTACCCTTGAAAATACAAATGTGCAGAGAAATCGACAAAGAAATGAAGTCCAGAATCAGAATAATGATCAAAGACAGAATGCAAATAACATAAGAGCTCCATTGAATAATGTAAGAAATCAGAATGCAAATGCTAATCAATTTGGTAGACAGCCAAAGCAGTTAGATAGATTCAGACAACTGGTTTTTGATGGCATTCCTAGTTATCCAAACCCTGTTGACAAACATGTGAGGCTGCAAGTGCCTAAATTTTTAGGAAACAATACTGTGTCAGGTGAAGAACATCTAAAAGCTTTTCAGATTATTATGGACAATTTTGAGGTTGAGCATGAGGATGTTTTCATGAAATCATTTATGCAATCCTTAGTTGATGAAGCCAAGGAATGGTACAAAGGTCTGCCTGATAGAAGCATTTCATCATGGGATGATTTCAGAAGAATTTTCAAAGAACAATATGGTGAAAAAATTGATCCTAGTTTCTTCATTAATGAATTTACTGGCATTACCAAAGGATCAAATGAACAGGTTACTGATTTCAATGCTAGGTTCACTAAGGTATTGAATAAATTGCCACAAGACTTGAGGCCTAATGAACCTATGTGCATAGTGTTGTACATAAATGCTTTTGATGCCAAGACAACTTATGGATTAAGAGACAAGGGACCTCACAGCCTCAAGGATGCCTTCAAAATAGCAACAACTATTGAAAATAATAGAAAAGCGTCTGGTAAGACAAACAGAAGAGATGATGTAAAAATTATGTAAAATCCAAATACTAAATCTTAGAGTATCCAAGGTAATGCATCTACCTCTGAGGATAAAATAGATAAATTAACAAATGTTGTTAAGGACCTGAGTTATAGAATAGCTAAAAATGAAAAGGGGATAGGTCCTGATAGGCCAATTTACCAAACGCAAGAAAGAAGACCATCATTACATGATATGTCGTATCATACTAATTGGAGTGATAGTAAACCCGTCCTCCCGCACAGCAATACAAATCCAAGAGCTCAGAATACAAAGGAAACTCCTGATCCTTTAAAGAAAGCTATAAATATTGTTAATGACACCCCATGGTGTATAATCTGCCAAATGCCTCACTCACAGTCACAATGTCTGATTGCTCAGTCTTTATACAATAGTGTTGTTGCCTGTGATGAGTGCAATGAGCCGCATTACATGGAGGATGATAATGTCAATATGATGTCTACAAACAGAGGATACTCTTCTCATGTTGCTGATGCAAATGCGAATGATGAGATGCAGGTCTATCAGTAGTTTCCTTATGATGAGGATGAAGAGGACAATTATGCCTATGCTCAGGATTCACATAATTTCCTGAGTAATTTGAGGAGACCTTCAGATGAAGAAATTAGAGCCCTCACAGCTGCAGTGGTAGCTCAGGTCAAAAGTAATTATAACTTAAGAGGTAAGGCTCAGGTAAGTAGCTCACCTCAACCAGAGAACACTTTTGTGAGCCAACCAGTGCACAGTCATAAGGGAATGGAAACATATAAGAAACAATGGAACAATAATAAGCAAGGTTTTAAGCAAAAAATAGGCTATGATTCTCAAAAAGCAGAGAATATAGTTCCCCAGGCTGAGGATCAAAATAAACATCTTCAGATCAAAGATGACAGTCAAGGAGCCGTAAAATCTAAAGCTAGATCAACTCAGGATGGAAGTAAAACTGTGGAGCAAGCTACAACTGTCATCCAAAATTATGCTCCATTTGATATCACTCAAATCTTATCGCAGATAAAAGTCTCTGTTCCACTAATGGAACTGATGAAAGTAGAAGAGTTCAGAAATAAGGTTGTGTCCTTAATCTCAGGAACACCTTGTCAGATCAAGCAGAAAGATGAGTCTCAGAGTAAGAAACAGGCCCTATATATTGATGAAGATGAAGTTTCTAAGGTATATTTGGGAATGACCATGACAAAATGCCCTTCACAAGTGGAACCGTTTTATGTCTCCCTTGTCATAAATGGAAAAATAATTAAGAACTGTATGCTTGACTCAGGAGCATCCACAAACATCATGCCTTTGGCCATCATGCAGCAAGCTGGGTTAAAGATAGATAAGGCATGTGGGAAATGCTATGCCATGGATGCTAGAGAGGTACCTGTCATTGGAATCATGAAAGATGTTGATTTCAGACTAGTAGCATATCCTAAAAAGACCTACAAAATGAACATAACAGTTGTTGATATCAAGCCACAGTATGACATGTTGTTGTCAAGAAGGTGGGCAGCGTTGATTGGTGGAAGTATGCAATTAGATCTGTCATATGCTATGATCCCTATGAATGGTAGGAATGCCAAACTGATTAGAGAAGAAAGATCATCAAAGATAGTGGAGGATCAGGAATTAGAGGAACATATATGTTTTGTGAACACCGACTGTGATAATTTCAGAGTTGTCTCAGATAATAAAGGAGATAAAGGAAAAGACATGTGCATTCAAAAGTCTGATCAACAGGGCCTCTCGACCATGTATTTTGATGGAGCTTGTTTGAAGGAAGGTGCTGGTGCTGGGATTGTATTTCTATCTCCATCTGGTAAACTTCTAAGATTCTCTTTCTTGTTGAAGTTTTCCTGTACAAATAATATTGCAGAGTATGAGGCTCTGTTATTAGGATTGAATGTCACTTTGAGGCATGCAATTAAGATGCTCAAGGTGTTTGGTGATTCAGAGCTTATTGTTTCCCAAGTTAGAGATAAGTATGCATCAAAAAATAAGAAATTAAAACAATATAAGCATGTTGTTTGGGATACAATTAAATTATTTGATGCATTTTCAATAAACTGGATAGAGAGATCAAAGAATGTCAGGGCAGATTTTCTGGCTAATGTAGCTATAAGGCCAGATGACATCACTCTATCAGATGTCACAAATGTTGAGGTCAAGCTAAGACCTACAATGCCAGATAATGTATGCAGCTGGCAAGTATTTGATAATGATAAAGATTTACTGAGATTTCTGCATCGTATTGATGAATATGAGAACCAAGAAATAGATTTTCAGAACTTTGTAGAGGTAGTAGATGGAAAAGAAACTCTCTTAGGGAAGGAGGTAATTCAACTAAAGATAAATAAAATCCCTAGAGGGTTAGTTTCTTTAGAGAGAGCTTTTGACAATAGGGACCAATTTGTTACAAAGGCATCTCCAACAAACAGGAATGATTTAGAGGAGGTAAACTTGGGAACATCTCATGCTCCCAAAAAGGTATACATTGGCAAACAGCTCAAACCACATATCAGATCTATGCTAATTGCATTACTGAGAAAGTATAAACATGTTTTTGCTTAGTCATATGAGGACCTTAAAGCTTATAGAGAAGATCTATTCCAGCATGAGATCCCATTGAAGCCTGAAGCTAAACCATTTAGACAAAAGCAAAGGCCTATCAACCCAACTTTAGCTCCTAAAATGCAAGAAGAACTCATGAAGCTTAGGGAGGCTGGAATAATCATGCCTATCAGACATTCAACTTGGGTGTCTAACTTGGTCCCAGTTAGAAAAAAGAATGGTGACATCAGCCTTTGTGTGGATTTTAGAAATTTAAATGTGTCCTCTTTGAAGGACAATTATCCAATGCCAAACATGGAGGCCATGTTGCAGAAGGTGACCGGCTGTGAGCTTCTATCTATGATGGATGGATTCTCAGGATACAATCAAGTGAAAGTGAAAGAATCAGAACAATTCAAGACTACTTTCACTACTCCATGGGGAACATATGTATATGTGAGGATGCCATTTGGATTGACAAATGCAGATGCCACATTTCAGAGGGCCATGGATGTTGCTTTTGCAGGATTGATTGATTCAATCTTGGTTGTGTATCAAGATGACTTAACTGCCTTTTCAAAGAAAGAAGAATAGCACTGTTTGCATTTGGAACAAATTTTTATTAGAGCGTTAGAGTATGGCATCTCACTTAACCCGAAGAAATGTGCCTTTGGGGTTGTAGAAGGAAAATTGCTTGGACACATTGTTTCCAAGGATGGAGTCGGGATTGATCCTAAAAGGGTGGCTACGATTGACAAAATTCAGATCCCAAAAATGGTAAAAGGTGTTCAGTCCTTCTTTGGACATATTAATTTTGTTAGGAGATTTGTTCCTAATTTTGCAGAGACCACCAAGGAGATCTCTAAAATGCTGAAGAAGAATGCAATTGTCAAATGGGAAGATGAAGCAACCAAATCATTTCAAGACATAAAGGAGGCAATAAAGATGGCTCCTGTTTTAAAATCTCCAAATTTTTCTAGGCCATTTCAATTGTTTTCATTTGCTTCTTTCCATACTGTTGCTACATGCCTATTGCAAAAAAATGAAGAAGGTTTTGAACAGCCTATAGCCTTCTTTAGTAGGTCATTACAGGCTGCTGAATTGAAATATGACATCATGGAGAAGCAGGCATGCGCATTGGTTAGAGCAGTCAAGAGCTTTAGGCCATATTTGGTGGGCTCTCAAATAGTTTCATATGTGCCTCATGCAGCAGTCAAAGACATCTTTACTCAACAGGAGGTAACTGGAAGAAGATGCAGATGGATAAACAAGTTGCAGGAATTCAACATAGAGATACAGATCACAAAATTGGTAAGAGGACAAGGTTTAGCAAAGCTAATGACACAGTCAAACCTAGAGGCATGCCAAGTGAATGAAGTGCATAATGAAGTTATAAATATGTCAGAATCTGAATGGTATGGGGACATAATATACTATTTGCAGAATTTAAACTGTCCTTCCCATATCAGTGATATCCAAAAAAGGACCTTGAAGCTGCAAGCTATTAAGTACAACATTGTTCAAGGAGAGTTGTATTGGAGAAATCATGATGGTGTGTTACTCAGATGTGTGGATGAAAATCAGGCCAGGAACATTCTAAATGACATGCACAATGGAGTGTGTGGTGGACACTATGCTGCCTATACAACAGCCCACAAAATCCTCAGAGCCAGATACTGGTGGCCAACTCTCTTCTCAGATGCACACAAAATGATAAGAAAATGTGATCCTTGTCAAAGGTTCTCAGGGAAATTAAGATATGAAGGTGCATTGCCCCTTAGGACTATAACTGTAGAAGCTCCATTTCAGAAATGGGGGATTGATTTCATAGGGGAAATCTCAGAAAAATCAAGTGGAGGGCACAGTTGGATTCTAGTTGCCACTGATTACTTCACCAAATGGATTGAGGCCATTCCAACCAAAAGAGCTACCAGCAAAGTGGTGATGGATTTTATTCTGGAAAATATTATTATTAGATTTGGAGTGCCAATAAAATTAGTTACAGATAATGCTATGTGCTTCAAGTCTGGTGAATTTGTTGATTTTTGCGATAACTATGGAATGAATTTGTCTCATACATCACCATACCATCCGCAAGGAAATGGCCAGGCAGAGTCAAGCAACAGGAGCCTCATGAAAATCATCAAAAGGATGATAGACAAAAACAAGAGGTCTTGGGATTCAAAGCTGAAGTTGGCATTATGGCCTAACAGGGTGACAGTGAAAAGAGCAACTGGAAAGTCACCTTATGAATTACTATATGGTGCAGCAGCTAGATTACCTGTGAATAACCTCCTGCCAGTTTATAAGTTCATCCAAGGGAACGATGAGGAGATTGGAGACCCAATGACTGAAAGAATAAATCAGCTGGTTGAACTAGATGAAATCAGAAGAGAAGCACAGAAAATAAACATCAAGAAACAACAGAGTGAAATATCTGTTTGATAAAAGGGCCATAGAGAGAAGGTTTCAGATAGGTGATCTGGTCCTTATGTGGAATGCAAGGAGCTAGGATAAGGGCAAGCACGGTAAATTTGAACCCTTATGGACCGGCCCATATCAAATTAGCAATATCTATGGAGATGATTCCTATTTTCACCAAGCCCTAAATGGTGAACTAATGGAATTGCCAGTGCACGGTAAATTCCTTAAAAACTTTTTCACATAAATGAGTACCTTATGTGCACACTGTAAATTACTTATAAATATTTTGTACATGCCTTGTATAGTCAGTCACATTTTGAGTTTTGAGTTTTGTCTGGTCTGCCCCGGAGTAGTCTGGTCCTCGCTGCAATCTTGCACCTGCACGTCCCCAATCGGAGCCTATGTTGGTAATCATTTATGTTTAGGGTTTTAAGCTTGAGTGTTTGCTGATTTTTCTCTTTCAAATCCTAAATTTTCTGAGTCATGGGGTCTTGCACTGTTTTGTCTACTCTGTTGGTGGCCTTCTGTGGTGAGTTCCTAGTTGCTCGGTTTTATCTTTGTGCTGTAGTGTTCACTGGTTGACCAGTCCCCTTGTAGTGTTTTAGGCAAGCTTGTGAAATCTTAATCGGTTTCCATAAAATGTTGAAAATTTGAGTTATATGCATGTTTTAATGTATATCGGGTTGCATATACATTAGTGGAATCTTTTGCAAGACTCCTGGGAATATTATGCACTTGTATGCCTTTTCAATTGTATATCGGGTTCAAGGTGGAAGATACATTGAGGGAATATTCTGTAGAAGATCCTGTGTTTGTATGTGCAGGAATGAATGTATGTCAATATACATCGGGTCTTATGCAATGAAAAATATACAAGGAGGCTTGATATACATCTGCTACAGTGTAAAGGTTCATCGCCATCATATACAATGAAAAATGTACAGGGGTGAATGTATCTCTAATATACAAGTCAACATGCAGGCGTTGAAAGATACAAGGAAAGTATGCATTCATCGAATATTCCATCACAGATTCCACAGTTGTATAAAGGGATCTGTATATTTGTGTTTGTATATTTGACATACAAACAAATATACATTTGCTACAGTGCGGCAGAGGTGATGCATGTGGTAGGGCCTGCGGGCATATACAAACAGGTTTGTATTTTCGGCATGCAGGAGGAGCAGATACAAGGTTGAATGTATGTTTGACATACATTGGCGACATACAAGAGGGAATCTATATCGCATATCCTAGAAGATTCCTTGCTTGTATGTTAGGGGATTTGTATGTTTGCACATACAGGCCGATATGCAAAAGGAGAGACATGCAATCCGGACGCGATGGAGGAATAAGGCGCAGTGAATGAAATTTGGCATCCATGGGTTGTATAAAGCGCTTGTATATGCCGATATACAAGCTGATGTGCAGTAAAGGGGATACAAGCCAGAATTGAGCCTGATTTCAAATTGTTCTATAAACTTTGGGGTCCGCCTTGTATATCGGATAGTTGTATATGCATTTTGCATATACAAGGCTTTTCGAAAGGTGAACATGGTGTTTGTATATGCATTTCAGCATGCATATGCAGGGGCAAAAAGGCAAAAATAAAGGTGCGAAGGGCCAGCGATAGAATCATGGGGTGCCCATGTGGCACGATTTCGTTGGCTGGTGGCTCTTCATACTTATTTTGGGACCGTTGATTTTGGCGATGGGTTTTCAGATCGACGGTCAGGTTTTGAACCTTTGGCGATGGCTTTTTTCCTTGAGTTTGCGATCATTTTTTGAGCTGGAATTTCCCATGGGTGCGCTGTTACTATTTTCGGGAAGAGCTGCTGGTGGTTGAGCCATTTATGGCAGGATTATGGACAGGCATGGGCCGATGGTTGAACGGCCAAGTACCAAGTTCATGATGAAGGTCTTCCAGCGGTGGCACAGGGCTCGAGCTCAACTGCTCCTCGTCCTTCTCTTGCCTCTCCATGTTTGGTCCCCTATTGCATTTATTATTTTGAGCACCATTTCTAGTGCTATGTATCTGACGAGAAATTTTAACCTCGCCTTGTAATTAATTTTTGCCAAGTACACTTTCTTGCTGTTTTAAGCAAACTGTGTTACTCTTTTGTTGTGGTTGAAAACTGGACAATATTTTGGTGCTGTGACACAATACAACTTCATTGGTGGCCCTGTTCTTGATGTCTTGTAAGTTTATGAGTCTCATGTTGTATGTTTCATGCATGAGTTCACTGGTTTCATGCTATTTTATATGAGAAATGCTCTATGCATGTGTTTAATCATTTGTCTCCAAGCTGTGGGCATAGTTTCTTTTGAATCAAGATAACTAAGGGTTGTTAAGGTTCAGGAATTTTGTTTTTCTATATTGAATGTTTAATCTCCTACTTTTGTTCAAGGAACAAATTAAATGTTTTAGGTTAATCATTGAGAAAATGTGTTGCAGTAGGGATACCATTAAGTATGAATGATTAAGCACCTAATTGTTGGGAAGTATCTGTAAGGCAGATATTAGAAATCCCCTTGATATCTAGTCTTTGGTGTATGTTCACGCTAGCCATTCACATGTGTATGTCTATTGACTCGGAGCCCCGAATAGGCACCGATCTAGTCTTGTATTGAGGTCACAACCAAAGTCCTAGTTTTGCATCCAAATATAAATCAAACTCAAACTTCATAAACAAACCTTTTAGGACATTAGAAGTAGTTTTAGGATCCAAAATCCTCTGTCTACAACTGAACATAGACCCAAAGCTAGCCCCTTTGCACTTATCTCACAGTTTTGGTATGCTTAATAGAGGATTTATCTGCTTTGTGTCAACATCCCAGCAAATACATAGATGCATTTTATAGATGTTGAATAGGGAATACCCCCCTTGGTTCTGTAGAGCCTGAAGAAGAAGAGGAGATATTTATAGAGTCTATCTCCTATATTGTTGGCCCCTGGCTCGGGAATCCTGTTGATCAATGATGGCTATTTTGTAGGGATTACTGGGAATAAGCCTCCAGTATAGGAAAATAACCAATAGAAGCTTCAAGAGATTATTACTAATGGCTTGATTCATAATAGAATGTAGAGAAATGGATATCAGAGTAAATTGTCTTTGTTGTTGTCGTAACTAAAATGGTGCCTTCTTTGGATTACTGATAGCAGACACTTGTGAAACGTTGTTTGAATTCTATCCATTTACCTTAATGAAATTTTTTTTGTTCCTCTTGAAATTATTGTGAGATGTTCCAGCTTGAGCTTGATCACCTTGGGCCGATGAGTTTTAATTCCCATACTGACTAGATGGAAGCTGATAATCATGAAGAGTCATGCATAAGTGTTGAAAAGAGTTGTATTTCATCAAGATGATCTTATCACAGATGTTAGTTTTAGATTTGTAATAAACAACTTCTGAACATCCTCATCATTCATCTGGTACTGAATTTGTGCATAAAGAGCTTGATATTGATTAATAAACTCAGTTAACTTCTCTTTCAGACCTTGCTTGCAATGAACTAAATCAATTAATGAGACTTGAGGTCTAATGTTTACTTGAAAATGTTGTAAGAATTGATCAACTAGCTGAGAGAAAGAGTGTATTAAATTCAGAGGTAAAGAGCAAAACCATTCTAAAGATGTGTCTTTGAGAGATCACGGGAAGAGTTTTTCTAACAAGTCCTCTTCAAAGAAGAAGTCACTACACATAGTCGTGAATGCTGCCACATGATTATTAGGATCACCTTTTCCACCATACTTTTCAAAGAGAGGAGTTTCAAACTTATCAGGCATAGGAGTTCTAAGGATTGCGAAAGATAAGGGACTACGAGCATGATATGTTGGTAAATTAGGTTAAGAAGAATTTGTCAAGCTTGTAACATTCTATTGTAAATAAGTCATTCTTTGTAGGAGTTGGTTTAGGAGGGCATCATTAGGAGATGCGGTTTGAGAATTAGAGGTTGTGGTCATCAAATTTTGAGGTGATTGATTATGAGTGGTAACAAAAGGTGGTTGAAAATAATTGTGAGTGGAAGGCGGTTGTGAATGGTTATAAATGAACGATGGTTGAGAATAAGTGGAATGGAGAGGTGGTTGAGAGTGATTATTCATGTAAGAATTCACCCTAGGTGCTAGGTTTTGATAATTGAATCCCACAGCCTTGTAATTCTGAGAATTAATGCCATTAGATACTCCAACACAAGTGGTAGCATTACTACAAGTAGGTGCATTAGTGGTTAGAATTGATGATGTAAATGTAGACATTCTAGTAGTCGGTATAGGTGCCAATACTTATGTATGAGTCGGTGATGACATATTAATAGTATTTGCACATTCAGTCACCGTCATAATGTTGTTATGCACTATTCAGGACAATCTACATATTGTATTAACACCATCTTGTCCTTCTGACAATTCTCTTAAATTATGAATAATAGGTACAACCTCTTCAACTATCCATTTTTTTTCCACAAATGCTTGAAAATCAGCTAGTTTCTTATCAAGTTGTTTATTTGCCCATTAGGTACATGTGTTATCACATCAATAGGATCTTCAAAATCATGAAATGTTTGTTCTTTGATTGTAATTGTAGGAGGTATAATATCTTGCAAAGTTTGTGTTTCTCCTTTTGTAAAGAAGGTGTTCAATGGATTTTTTGATGTAGGAACACTATTGCTATCAGGAGCACTAGACCCCATTAAACTAATACTTCTCCTTAAAGGGATATTTGTATTAGGGCAGCGGGTTATAAGACTCATGCAAAGGCATACAACACTCAAAGCACAAACTAATAGAACACACCCTAGGATGAAGGTATAGTTGTTGAAATACACAATGTGTAAATGCAATTTTTATATGTTTTGCAAAAAACACACTATGATGAAACACTACTATAAAAATTAGATTTGAATAAGTGTTAAAAATGAGTAGTAAAATCTTAAACAAGATTTTAACCACAAGCCCTAGCTTTTGCAAAGACTAGGTTATATTAGAAATGAGCAATTTCAAGAAAATCCTAACAAATAAAGTATGAAAATGCAATGTAAATGTTTATGTATTGATGTAATGTTGCAATTTATATCAGATCTACTGTAAATGTTTAGTGGTGAAAATGGGGGAGCAAGATGAAATATTTCAAGTCCCACACTTTCTCACACTAAAGCATTAGGGAAGCAAGGAATAAGTTTAGGGATAAACTACTAATTTCCTATGTTCCCTTTTTCTACTAATTATGACTCTGTAACTGCTTTAATCAGGTTGTTACAAGCTAGTATCATCCACTAAGCATGAAACCCTAGATTTCCAATCAAACTGTAATAACTTAATTTTTAGCACAGATACTAATGAAATTATTATAGAAATGCAGAGGAAATAGTACAGAGACAATGTACCTCAAAGCAGAGGACCTGATCGACTAGGGCACTAGTGCTAGTGTCCGCAAAGATTTTGAATGTCAAGATTTTCTACAACAGGTGTTTAACAATCTCTAGAGGCTTACAGATCCCAAAGAAATCAGCTAGATGGACTAGGGCATGAGTGTCAGTGTTTGGAAAGTCTTGCAATCTCAAAATCTAAAACTCTGTGTTGACTGTGTCCGCAATATCCATCTTCTTGTTGCTCCTTTCTGTCAGATCTCGACGAATTCAACTTGTACATGCAAAAGGAGAAGAAAGATGGTTGTGGCTATATAGGAGCTTGCCTCAATCAAGCCCTATTTTCAGTATTCCTACCTCAACAATAGCCAATAACAAAGATTTGTAGATGTGTGTGCTCATCTAATAAATGTGTATGCAGAAATATAAAACCCTAGATGACTCAAGAATCAAGGAAAGATCAACAATTTGCTTCACTCAATGAACAAATACAACTTCACCTCAAGGAGATGAAAACAATGAAGACTTGCATGAACAAGAAGGCGAGGCAGCCGTTTCTGCGGAGGAATCTCAAGCTTGATGTTGGAGGCTTCAACCCTTCTCCCAATCATGCAAAAGGTATACAAACCTAGGAAGAGAAAGATAGTCTCAAGATCTTGATTCCTAATCTCCATCCATTGTCTCCATGATAGCAAATTCAAATAACTTCAAGAGCTTCAACAAATCACTGATTTTCAATAGCAATTTTGGTAGAGTTTTGGCATAAAGCTTGCATCAAGATTATGTGTAATAAAATGATTTTCAAATATCTTTAAATATCTAACCTTAGGAATTTCAAATTTTGAAATAAGATGTCGACATTGCACGAAAAATGAAATTTTGAAAATGGAATCCTGGAATGTACAGCAAGAGCCGACATCCTGCCAAAATTCAAAACCCCAGGAAATAGGGCAAGACAAGGGCGTGAGTGCCCAAGTCCAAGCCCTGATTCCCCGACCAGGTCTACTTTAAGGGGGTCCTAGAATCCCAAATCCAAACTCTCTTTTTCACTTTCAATCTTCAGTTATCCTGAAACATGACCATTCTTCTAGTTAGACATAGGTCAATTAGGGTTTAGGAAGGTCTAAAATAAACTAGGTTGAAAGGACACCAAAGGAGAGGAGCTAAACTATGAGAAATGGTACCATTCCATGCAGGAGGACAATTTTTGACATAACATTTAGCCCCCACTTTAGTGGCCATATGACACTACGTGCATATGCAACTAAAGGAAAGTAAATACATCAATCATGAAAAGGATGCCCAAAAGCATACTGTAGAGGATTCCAAAGTGTTGTCGCAAAAGAGGAAGAAGCCCCCAAGTCTGTAATCCTGCAAGACCGCAAAGTTAGGAACTGCAACCTGCAAAGGAACAGTTGTCAAAAAATAAAAAATCAAATAAACCTGTAACCAACACCAATAAGTCAGTCTATAAACACTAAGGGGGTTGATTGATGAGACATGATGAGGGAGGAAATCGAGGGAGATATATGCCCCCCTTGTTGCTGCTTGCTTAGTCTGAAAAGTAGAAACAAGGAGATATCTACATGCATCAATTTCAAGGAATCTTGATGAGAAATGCATTGTGAGGCTTGTTTTGAACAAACAATGCCCAAGCACAACACATTAGGTAGGCTAGAGAGTAGAACCAGGATTCTAACACAACAAACGGCACAAAAATCCAAGTTTGGCAACTCAAGATAGAGGCTTAAGAGTAAAATTGTTCAATTTTGCACCTAGATAGTGATAGGAATTCTCATCCACTTACTATATGTAAAGGGAGTTTTCATGTTTCACTATTCATTCTTACTTGTCATTGTGTAGAGGAGAGGAGTAGGAAGAGATTGACAATGTCGAGCCGACATCCATACCAACTTCCGAGATTGGAGATGCTCCAAGCCCAAGTGGCAGAGAGACGCTTTGAGGCCAAGGTAGGGTCCTAATCCTTGCTTTTTCTATCATTCTTTATGTATGCTTTAAGTTTTGTCATTTTCTATGCCGTATAGGACATTCTGGACAAGGGTCCCCAACAGAGGCACCCGAGTCCACTCAGGGCGCCCAGGTCCTCCTAGGACACCCTAATCCACTTGGGTTGCCCAAGTCTGACTTGGGCACCCAGGTGCTCCTGGGGCACCCAAGTCCAAAAAGGACAAGGACCCTAGGGACAGGGCACTGATTGTTGTTGTAGATACTAAGTGATGATTTTATGTTGTATATTGATTCAACTTCTCATTGTTTATCGTGTAGGTTGTTCCTGAGATGCGAGAGCATATAAGTGGAAGCTTGATGTTGTTTCTTCAAGATCACATTGGTACCATGACCAATGCAGAGAGAGGCCACCTATAGTCAGCAGGGCTCTGGCGGGTGTTTGATATGCCCATGATTAGATTTCATTGCAGTATGTTGATGGCTTTGATGGAGAGGTGGAATGTAGATACTTCTATATTCCATCTGCCTACAAGGGAGATGACTATCACACTAGAGGATGTCTACCAGATCCTGCACCTACCTATATGTGGGGAGATAGTGAGGATTGTAGAGTGTCACTCAGTAGAGTACACACGAGAGAGTTAGTTATACTGTTTAGGTTGCACAGTCGCTCGAGCAAAGTGTGGGCACATTCAGCTCCAGTTACTAGAGCAGGGATGCGCTGACATCCCTCTGATTCAGAGGATTATGATTGTTACAATGGCATTAGCAGTTGCACGGGATGGACGAGGCACTCACCTTCAAAGGGGCCTTGTTCACACTATCAGGGTGATCGAGGAGCAGAGGATAGTCTACGCGTGGGGGTGCAATATGCTTGTGCATCTCTACAACAAGTTGGGACGGTATGTCCATTATGAAGCACATGACTTGATGTGTTGCACATTACTACAAGTCTGGGCCTTTGAGCATATTAGATGCATGTGGCCTACAGGTTTTCCCATAGAGCCAATATTTACTTATCCACAAGTCCATGCATATCCTCTTATTAGATGCTGGAGACATGGTGATCTATTGTATTGGAGAGTTGTATTTGATAGATTGCAGCCCAGCGATATCATCTAGAGACCATATCGCGGCTATATAGCATGGCCAGGTCAGTGAAGATAGTTAGCAAGGATGCAGAGGGATCAGCTGATGGCCGGTCACCTCAATCACATTGTGGTATGGTTTTACTTTGATAGGGTGGCACAATAGTTCAGATGTTGACAAGATGTCCCCATGATGCGACCGATCTATGCACGCTTTGTATGTAGCGTAGTCAGGGCAAACAACACCCGATGGCCAACAATAGCAGATGTAGCGGTTAGTGATGATGATGGTATAGAGGATGTAGAGCTAATATTTGATGCAGACGATGTCAGATTTACCTGACCATACCAGATCTGGTGGCAGACAGCACGGCCCACTCCTATCTATCTGCCCAGTCACCCTACAAGTGATCCTTGACCTTGGGTCGGTCATGTGAGTGACACAGGGGTAGATGATGACATTAGTGACTTCGCTAGATATTATGATCTAGATGAGGAGGATGATGACGATGATGAGGAGGAGGTCCTGTCACGGTATGTCTTTAAGGTAAGACCAGGGTGAGATCAACAGGAGGTAGACAACCACGAGGAGGCCGCGTCTTAGTCACAGTCAAGAGCTCATGGTCTAGCTCTTGCAGATGTGAGGAGATCAAGCTAGCATGAGCAAGGGGAGACCAGTAGTCGTATGCCTCCAGCTACAGAGTTAGCTGTAGAGCTAGTCACACCATCAGCTACCCGAGATCCATCATGGCGAGATGAAGATCTAGGTAGGATGCTTTTTTATATAGATGTAGTTATGTTTGATTATTTATTTATGATGTCTATATGAGCTATTGATATCTATTTTGTTTCCTTTTTGTAGTTGGGATAGATGCATGGTGCGACTTGGTGAGTTGTGTCATAGCAAAGATAGTTCCAGCTGAGCAGCAGGTGCGGACAGGATACTCGCCACAGCCATCTGCAGGGAAGGATGTAGAGATTTTTATGCCTTTTGTGAGATACAAGTTATCAATGGAGTCTACTCTAGACCGCTCTTCACGGGAGAGAGAGGATTTACTTCAGAGAGCCAAGCGTGTGGAGGTAGAGCTCCAGGTGCTACAAGATCAAGCAGCAATAGTACCCGCACCTAAGAGAGATCTTATCATGAGTGAGATCTTACTTCCTAAGTTATGCCAGGTGAGAGATGACAAGGATAGGCTCTAGGCAAAGTTAGAGAGCCACATCTGAGAGAGATCGATATTAGTAGATGTACCAGGAGTCACATGACGAGGTGCTAGGACTGAGAGGAGAGATCAGAGGGTTACGATTGTAGAGTGTCTCTAGGAGTCATTCATGATCCATAGCCACACATGGTTAGGCCTCCATCACACACACACCACGAGGTCTTGAGGGCACAAGTGACCGAAGTTTAGCTATGTGATGTATATTATGTACTACGACATCCCATTTTGTTGTACAGGATGGTCAACTCCAATGTATATGTAAACTGATGATGATATATATATGATGTTTTCCTATTATTGTTTCTAATGTTGTATAATCTATCACATGTGATTTATATAAAATGCAACTAGTGATAAATGTTAAATTCTCATGTGGAAATGTGATTAATGCTAATGTGATACTTAAATAATTCTTTGTAGAATATAAAGTAAAAAGCACAATGATTAATGAATTTCACACAACCATTATTCTATGCTTAACTCAGTTAATACAAAGGTGATCTCCAATAAAACTGTATATCGAAAAATTTGGATTTATAAATGGAAATGATCAAACAATTGAAATGCATAACCTAAACCCAAATAATTCAATACCTCGAAGATGCAAGATGAGCTTGATTGATCAATTTGTTGTGTTGGTTGCTCGATTATGTAGCATAACATTAAGATGAAGATGATATGAGGATGATAGTTGAAGGATGCAAAGGCTCTAATGATATTTTGACAGAATAATGGTACTTGAAGCTCAATGCCTTTTAGAAAATTTGGCAGAATAAGGGTACTTGAAGCTCAATGCATGCTAATGGCTTGTCAGGGGTTTGATTTATAGGAAAGGCTTGGTTCAAATGGACGGCTGAGATTAAAAAGCTAATTGATTGATGTGGATGGCTAGGATTGATTAGGTTATCCCACTCTTCAAGGGAGTTGTAGTCATTTGACAAGTGTCAAGGAGGATAGGGCTCATGTGTGCTTGTGTACATAAAAAAGTACTACATGTGAAAGATATTAAATAAAAGGCTGTAGTACCACTTATCTTTTTTAAATGAAAGAGGCACACATGTCAGCTAAATGATAAGATAAATTAATTAAATAAATAAAATTTATTTAATTAATTGGAAAGTCGGCTTATGATGAGAACTTAATTCAAATAAAATATTTGAATTAGTTGGGATATGAGTTGGATATTAATTAAATAAATAAAATTTATTTAATTAATTGGCTAAGTGGGATAAGAATGGGATTGAATGGGATTTTAATTAAATAAATAAAATTTATTTAATTAATTGGCTAATGGAATAAGTGGGATTAAGAGTGGGATTTAGGACAAAATGCTACATGATGTTTAAGTGATATTTTTATCAAGGTGTTGCTAGACATGAACAAAGTTGGGACAAATTTGGGTGTCTACATTTTGCCCCTCTTTGAGATGATGTTCGAGATGATAAGCTTTATGTCGAGTAACATCATTTCAAAGAAGTTAAGGTATGGATAATTGATAGGGATGCTGATGATGGAAAGAATAGGTTGGTGATGCCCCCTCGAGAGGATAGGTGGGTTGGACAAACACGGGTATGCTCTCGAAAAGAAATGGCTTGGCTACAAAAGAAAGATAAGGGGATAGATAGAAGAAATGGATGATGCGTTATGCTGCAATGAAAGTGAGCAACCATAATGTTTGATATAGCACTTGACGTTATGCACCAAGGTATAAGGACCAGGGTGACGATGTGTCGTGTGCCCCAGCGTAATACAACCTTGTCTACCGTATGAGGAAGGAAACTTAGAGCATTGAAGTCCTAATGCACAAAAGGTATGATATGACCTTAGATGCAAAGGATAGTGCAAAAAGCTATTCCAACATACACAAGATATGAATATTAGCTGGAATGATACCGATGTGATACAAATGCAAGATAAAATGATAGCACATACAAGCAAGCAAGCATGCATGCACAAATAATTCAAAAACAAACAAGGTATTGCCCCTGTCAAGCTGTAAACCAATAATTGGTTGTCAATTGATTATAGTTGAGAGTGTTGTCATTGCGGGGAAAGCTATATCCCTAGATCAACACAAGGTTGTTTGCTGAGTTGGTTGGCTGATTGACTGATTGCTTTGGCTTACAACAAGGCTAGGATCAAGACCATTGATTGAGCTTGGATAACTTGGCTTGATTGATTAACTTGATTGGTATGGATTTAAGGATGGGCTTGCATTTGGATCTTTGTTTGGAATGATTTTGAGGATGATGAAATGATGGATGAAGATTGATTTGATGAAATGTTGATGATGGGATGATATGTGGTGGATTGAGCTGCTTTGGATTTGTTGGAGTGATTGGATGTGTTCCGATTGGAGTTGGATGTGATTGAGTTGATTTGTTTTGGTGTTGATGCTGATGATTGATAGGATTTATTTTGATGGTTGGATTGATGTGCTTTGAGTTGATTTTCTTTGGTGTTAATGCTGATGATTGATAGGATTTGTTGTGATGGTTGGCTTGATGTGCTTTGGTTGTGATGGTTGCTATTGCTGGGTTGATTGTTTTGATGATTGGATTTGTTTAGAATGATGATAGTGGTGGTGTGATGATGAGAGTGTCCACTCAATCTAAGCATAAGCAAGTGTTCTTAGTGTGCACAAAGGATGTAAAACAAACAAGGTATTGCCCTTGTCAAGTCATAAACCAATGATTGATTGTTTCATTGATAAAGATAGATAGTGTTGTCATTGTGGGGAAAGCTATATCCCTAGATCAACACAAGGATGTGGGAACGCTATATCCCATTGATGATGATTGATGATGATTGATTGGGCTCATGACAAGATTAGGATCAAAACTTGTTGATTTGATTGGATAATGTTCCTTGATTGATTGGCTTGCTTGATATGGATTAGTGTGACTTGGATTTAAGATCATTGTTGAGATTGATTGGATTGATATGATTGGACGAAGTGATTGATTGAAATGGATGAATGAATGTTATTGATAAGAAGAATTGATGATGATGATTTGATTTTGAATGAATGTTGAAGTGGATTGTTTTAGATGATGTGATTGGTTTTATTGCTTGGCTTTTTTGTTGGATAGTGGATGGATCATAAGGGAGCTAGGATGTGATCTCCAAAGGCTATGTTGCATAAGAGGAAATTGCCCCATTCTAGGTGGTAATGCTTAGGATTTTACATGACAAAGTTCATGACCATGGGATGACATGATAGGTTTTACATGACAAGGTGTATGATAGGTGGATAATGATAATATGGATTGATGAGGAAGGTATGAGGTATACCAAGAGATATCCAAAGCATGTTTCAAGATTTTGCCCCTATGTCGTCATCAAAATCAAAAGGTGGAGGATGGATAAATGGGCTCAATAAGATAGGCATGGATGTAATGGCTAATGATGGTAGGATAGGATATGGCAAGATAGGACATGATAAGATGGAAAATGATAGGTTGGATGAGACAATGTGCCCCCCAAGTGTAAGTGACATAGAAGATCAACCTACACATGACGTCTGTTTGCTAGGTTTTCATCATGGTACTTATCCAAGGCACCTGTTTACCAAGTTTTCACCATTGGACGAAGGGATTTCTCTTTACTTTTTTGATTTTTTGATTTTCTTTCTTTTTTTTTTTTGCTTTTAGATGAGATGACAATTACACATGGCACCTGTTTGCCAGGTTTTCACCATGGTAATGGATAGGAGGGACTCAAGTGGCTAGTGCTATGAAGGTTGATAGTGTCCCTTTAGAGATAGATGTTGTCTTTACATGGACCATGTCAAGTGTGCTCATAGATGTTGATAAGGGATTGCATGGATGGGAGATGGATTAGGTGGATAGTAGATGATGAAATAGATTAGGAAAAGGTAGGCTAGTGGCTTATGGTGTGGATTTATATAGGCTTATGCAAAAGCATGGACCATAGGAAGGTGATAGGGAAGATATGTAGGATAATGGATGGAAGATGGGAAGATGGAGGCATGTGGGAATGTTTTGGAATGGAAGGGAACCATGACCAATGGTTGCACACACCGGGATAAACATTGAAGCTTTTGATTGGATGGTGGTGTAGGAAGCAATGGAGATGTTTGCTTAGCGGATGGTTGATGAAGTGATTTAGGAACCCACATAGATTTAGTATTTTTAGTGCTTTTTCTTTGCTTGTGGGATTTTTGAAGGGAATGGAAGTTTTGGGTGGAAATAGGTTCTTGGATGGATATAGGTGGTTGGGATTCTTGAGAGGTGGATGAGGATGCCTCATTTGACTTGCTAGCTTTTTGCTTAGGAACCCAAACCATTTTGCTTTTGGGCTTTGTATTTGGATGTATGGGCTTGGATAGCTGTGTGAATGTACTTTGCTTAGAAGATGGATGATTTAGAGACTTTTCACATTGATACCCTAAGGCATGAGGGTCCTTAGGATTTTTAGTTGGATTTTTGGCTTTATAGATAAAGGCATCCAAATGTTTATTTTGGAATCCCATGGGTTTGGTGGAAGCAAGGTTGGTGGAATAATTGGAAGCTTTATGTTTAAACAATGTGTGCTTTTGTTGGCCATGATTAGGGATGTAAGGATACTTATGAATGATATGTATGTTAGGTGTTGGAAGCAATGGTGGCAAGGTGGATGGAGGGATATTAGGAGTTGGTAAAAGTGGAGGCAAAGTAGATGGTGGAAGATGTATGGTCACATGCTTTTGACATTTATAGGATGATGGAGGTGGAATGGCTACAGATGTTTTGGGTAGATGATGAGGGGTACGATGGAAAGTGGTAGATTTAGGATGTACGAAGGGATTACCAACATCTTGGCCTTGTTTACCTTGGGGTGTGTATCCAAGGCCGTATGAGCATGGAGGGATTTTAACATGGTTTGGCTCCAAAACACCTTGTTCATAAAGACCTAGGCCTTTACCTTTGTAGTTCATGTTTCGAAGGATGCGATTGACTATGGGACTAGATGTGTTTTGGGAACTAGACTTGAGTTCTTTATTGGATGGAGAAGATGAAATGGAGGACAATGGTTGTTCTTGTCCTAAGGAAGAACATTCATGGAGGAAGGTGGTAAGACTACTAGGACATGATGGTGGACTTGAAATGGGATCAATGGTAGATATGGAGGGAGGATCATTAGCATTGTGTTCACTAAGATCTAAGTTATTTGTTTGATCTTCTATGCTTATGTGTTCTTGAGAGGCACATGTCTCGTTATGACAAGTGGATGTTTGCTCATTATGGATAGGGCTAGATGGAGGATGACTAGGAGCAATTTGGATATCTTGATCATGAATGGTTATGGGATTATGGATAGGATCAAGGTACTTTTTAATAGGTTCTTCATCACAAATATCATCTTGATCATGAGATAGATAAAGTTTTGCCAAATGGATCATCATGGTTTTCATGATCTTAGCTAGAACCTTGATCATAACTATGAGCAAAAATAGGATTAAGTGGGCTATAAAAGGGATAAATTTTCTCATGAATGAGGTCATGGTGATGGCTAATAGCTTGAGGGCAACCCATAAGTAGGTCATGGATAGGTGGAACTTAGGGGTGCTTTGATCTTGATTAAGATTAAGGTTCAATATTGCCACATGTTTAAGATTATGCTCTTGACATACCTCTTGACTTTGGATGGAAGTGGAAGGTTCTTGAGTGGACTTGATAGGCTCTTGATAGTTATCAACATGAAGGCATGATGGCTCTTGACTTAGGCTTGTGGTTGAAGACTCTTGAATAGACTTGTTGGCTTGTAGGTCACATGATGGGCTTAAAGGGCTAGGTATGTTAATGGAAGGCTCTTGAAGAGGCTCAAGGATATGTGAACCACATGATGAGATTATAGGATTGGACATGACCTTTGGAAGTTCATTGGTAGGCTCATGAATTGGTGTTTGACATGGGGGTAGTCTATTCCTAGCTAGTAGCCAATGGATCACATCCTTTGCAAGTGTATGGGTGGATGGGAAATATAATGGATGGATGATAATGGTAGATGGCGTTGGATTAGGATTAGGACAAGGATTAGGTTGAGAACTAATTGGATTGGATAGATTAGGATTTGGACTAGATGGGGGTGACACATAGGATGGGGATGATGTGGCATGATTTCCCATTATAGGTGGGTACACCTTGTAAACAATTGAGACAAATATTGGGCATTGATTTGTATCATGGCCTTTGGTCCTATGGTATGCACAATAATCATGTTCATTATATGGACTTTCTTCACATGGTTTGACTTTAGGAAGTTCAATGAGTTTTGCTTCAAGCATCCTTTGTAAAACTCTCTCAGCCACATCCTTTGGTGAATGATTAGAATGACATGGCGAGGAAGGTAATGAAGGGCTTGGTGGTTTGGAAGGCAAAGAGATCAATGGACTATGATTGGGATCACATGGTGGTGTTGGTATAGGATAAGTTGGCTCATGTGATGGCATGTGATTGGATGGTGATGGCCACTCTAGATTGGTATCTCCCTTATCAAAGGTTATTGGATCTTGCATAGGATAACTTGGGCTTGTTTGATTTATGTACAAGGGGCCATTGGGATTTGCATGTGTTTCTTGTTGCAGAGGTGGACTTAGGTCTATCAATGGTGCTTGATGGTCATGTTGAAAAGGTGTACTTGGACGTGCTTGATTTATGTACAAAGCGCTATTGGGACTTGGATGTTGTTCTTGTAATATCACTTGATTGCCTTGTGGATGGGCTTGATAGTGCATTGGAATGGTGGTATGAGGGATTGGATAAGCTTGAGGTGGATGTTCATAGGTTGATGTGGCATTGACTTGGTGGATAGGTGGATTAGGTTGATAGGAAGTAGATGGATATGACATGTGGCTATGAGGTGGATTAGGTTGATAGGAAGTGGCTAAGGATTGTTCTACTTGTCGAGCTTGACTAGTGGCTAAAAGGTGTTGGACTTGGGCTATGAAGTGTTGTAGTTGAGGTGATTGGCTTGCATGGGGTTGAGCTCTTTGGATGAAGAATTGTAATGTTTTAATGGCATCTTGGTTTAGGGGTTGTGATCCTTGATAAAGATTTTGGAGGAATCTTTGGAATTTGATTTCTAGGTCTTCTAGTGTAGACATGTTGTCACCAAGTGTTAGTCTTAAGTCCTTTTAGCAAGTGCTTGTTTAGGGATTTTGATGATGATGTGGATTATTTGGATGACTTGGCTATGAAGGGTTGGATGATGACTAGGCTATGTTTGGGATGACAGTGATTGGGTTTGAATGTTATTGGAAGAATGTGTAGGATGACTTGTCTTTATGTGTTTGGGTGTTTAGAGCTTGATGTGGCAATATTTAAACAAATGATTATGCATATACACACATAAATCACTCACACAAGACACATAAGCAAGTTGTTAGTTTGGAAGAATGTGATGATGGTTAAGCAAGCACGTGAAGATAATTCAACAAGTCCTAGTTAAGGCAAGGCCACTATCACAAGGAGGTTCTAATGAAAATCCGGGGGACCGGCACCCCACGAGCATCTAGTAAGCCACTTAAGACTTTAACTAACCCTACTAGGAGTTTTAATATACACAAAGGTACACCTCCTTTCGAGTTAGCACTGTATGGTGAGCGCTAATACCGGTTAGACTTGGCTTTCGCCTTATCCTCTAATTTTTATAGCGGACCGGATGAAAGTACCGCTTGAGGTCGTTCCCTTGGGGTGGATACCAAGGCAGGCCTCTCTAAGGCTAAACAAAAGCAACACAAGTAAATGTTTTTGATCTCCAAGTTCGTGTTGGGACGCAAGGAGAGAGCATACACATTTACTTGGTCACACTCGCATGGGGTTCATTAACCTTAGAAATTAATGTGTGATCAAATAGTTCAAGCACTTGTTCATTTTAGATCCAAATCCAAATGTGATGAAAGACACTTGTTCATTTTGTCCCAATTTCTCGATGATGTGATAGCAAACAATGTTCGTTTTAATCCCAAAGTCCAAATGTGTGATCAAACAAGATTAAGAGATGAAAGATTAGAATGAGTGCACCTGATACAATTGCTTTCCAATTTGCTGTAGATGTTGATGCCAATGCTGCTCCAGCTCCTTTGATATGCCTACAAGTCACCAATTCCAAAAAGAAACAAGTAAACTTGCCAAGAAGATGATTACATGAAAAAGATGAAATCTGAAAATTCTAATGAAAATGATCTGATATAGAAAAATAGATTGCATAAACAGAAAGTTCAGGAGATTCTAAGCAATTTGAAAAAAAGTTTCGCTGAAAAATGATCAAAATTGCTCAAGTTATGCTCAAATGAAGTTTGCAATGAAGCTAAACTTTGACTGATAAAAAAGCCTGAAAAACAATATAGTCACCTGATAAAAGTGGTACAGTTGTGAAGTTTGTCCTCTCAGCTTTCCAATGAGTCCTTGTTTGTGCGATTTGGCCTCCGTATGTGAAAGTTATGATAGAAATACCAAGATGCACAATGACAGCAAGCAGAAGCAAGTTACAGTTGCCAGATGCGGCATACTATTGATCAGAGGCGATCTGTATTTGTGACAGGTGGGATCTTGCAGATCAAATGCGACATGAAAAATACTAGATGCGGTTCCTGTAGGCTTATAAGCGATGAAGAAAAGCCAAAAGCGACCGATTTTGGCCTATAAGCGACTTGTATCTGTAAAATAACAATACGCTACAGAAACCCTAACTCTGCAAAACGCGATCACTGTTAGATTGAAAGCGATTCATTTATACCAAAAGCAGGTACTTTCAAGATAAAAGTGATACAATTCAAGCCAAAGGCGATGTCTATCCGGATAGAAGCGATCCACAAAAGCATTATAGGCGGTTGATTTAAGTGCAGAAGCGACACGAATATGCAGAAAGCGATGGTTTTTTGCTCATAAGCGATGCAAAAATAGATGGAAGCGACAAGTAATGGCTTATATACGACTAACAAAATGCCAAAAGCGATCTGGAGAGTTTCAGGAGACAGAATGCAAATGTTAACCATAAGCGACCAAGTTTACCATATGCTATCAGTTTTTGTTCAAAAGCGAGCACTGTTTAGAATGCAAAGGCTCTAATGATATTTTGACAGAATAATGGTACTTGAAGCTCAATGCCTTTTAGAAAATTTGGTAGAATAAGGGTACTTGAAGCTCAATGCATGCTAATGGCTTGTCAGGGGTTTGATTTATAGGAAAGGCTTGGTTCAAATGGACGGCTGAGATTAAAAAGCTAATTGATTGATGTGGATGGCTAGGATTGATTAGGTTATCCCACGCTTCAAGGGAGTTGTAGTCATTTGACAAGTGTCAAGGAGGATAGGGCTCATGTGTGCTTGTGTACATAAAAAAGTACTACATGTGAAAGATATTAAATAAAAGGCTGTAGTACCACTTATCTTTTTTAAATGAAAGAGGCACACATGTCGGCTAAATGATAAGATAAATTAATTAAATAAATAAAATTTATTTAATTAATTGGAAAGTCGGCTTATGATGAGAACTTAATTCAAATAAAATATTTGAATTAGTTGGGATATGAGTTGGATATTAATTAAATAAATAAAATTTATTTAATTAATTGGCTAAGTGGGATAAGAATGGGATTGAATGGGATTTTAATTAAATAAATAAAATTTATTTAATTAATTGGCTAATGGAATAAGTGGGATTAAGAGTGGGATTTAGGACAAAATGCTACATGATGTTTAAGTGATATTTTTATCAAGGTGTTGCTAGACATGAACAAAGTTGGGACAAATTTGGGTGTCTACAAAAACATGTTTAAACAAGATACAACAATGATTAACTGAAAAAGATGCTATGTTAAATGGACTAAGACAAAATAATCATATCTTGTTGAAATTGAAGCTAAACTAAGTAGGAAGTTTGCTTTTTAAAGTAACATTTAACATATAATCTTAAGCATAAAATTTCTTGAGGTGTGCAACATTAATAGCTTCTTTAAGCGGCGCACCTTGTTCATCAGCTAATTTATATGCTCCTAATCAAAAGGCTTCAGTAACAACATACAGTCCGAGCCAATTAGGGATGAACTTTCCTTTTTCTCCAGGAGGTGCATTCACATTGCGTTGATTCTCATAAAGTACCAAGTCTCAAACGTTGAATGAATGGTGTATGACACGCTCATTGTACAATCATTAGATATTCTTCTTATGGGCCTTAAGATACTCAAGAACATTAATACACTATTCATCCAACATCTCAAGTTGTAATCTCTTTTCTCTTTCCATGTCATCATCAATAACATATCTCAAGGAAACTCTCAATGAAGGAATTTTGAGTTCCAAGGGCATTACCACATCAACACCATAGACAAGATTATACATAGTAGTTCCAGTAGCCGTACGAATGCTTGTTCTATAAGCCCATAACATATAAGATAATTGAGTATGCCAATCTTTTTTATGTTTGTTAACAATTTTTCATAAAATTTGTCCAATAACCTTGTTTGAAGCTTCTACTTGGCCATTCAATTGAGGATAATAAGGCATAGAGAAGTGGTGTTGAATATGATACTTTTCAAGAAATTTCTTCATATCCTTGTTCTTAAATGCTGTGCCATTGTCAAAGACCAAGGAGGAAGGAATACCAAATCGAGAGATTATGTTATCTTGTATAAAATGACAAATTACTTTAGAAGTCATGGATCATAAAGGGACTGCTTCAAGCCACTTTGTGAAGTAATCAGTAGTAGTAATTATAAAGGTATGTCCTTGAGAAGAAGGTGGAGAAATTTTACTGATTAGATCCAAGCCCCAAACAAAAAATGGCCAAGGTGAAACTTGGGCACGAAGTTCCTAGGCAGGTGCTCAAATTAAGTGTTGATGTTGTTGACATTTCTAGCACTTCTTGACATAAGTGAAGGAATCTTGTTCCATACGTTTCCAATAATACCCCATATGTATTAGTTTTTATACCAATGATTTTCCTCCAAAATTTCCTCCACAAGCACCAGAGTGAGCTTCTTCTAAAGCTATCAGAATCTCTGAATTACTAAGACATCGAAGAAGAACACCATTATAGCTTTGTTTGTATAATAAATTAGATAGAATGATATAGCGCGCTGCAAGTTTACGTAGGTGAACTTGAGTGTTTTTAGATGTTGAATTAGGGATGGTTCCATTGTGCAAATAGTTGAATATATGGGAGAACCATTCATTAGATCTTATATCACAATAGAGATCAATACTTACAACTACAGGATCTTCTATGGATGATGTTTTAAGATTATGAATAATAAAGGTAAATTCATTAGGAGAATCGTCATGTGATATAAGGGAAGCTGTGCTTACCATTGCATCCGCATGTTGATTGTCTTTCCTTAGAATAGTGTCAATTGAAAAGGATGTAAATTGTTTTCACAGAGACAAAGTGAAATCATGATATTGAGATAATTTGTCTTGTTTAGCTTGATATGATCCATTTATTTGTCTTACAATTAGTTGTGAATCACCATATATAGTGAGGTTTTTGATGTCTAAATCCAAAGCGGCGCGAAGTCCTACAATAAGAGCTTCGTACTCAGCAATGTTGTTTGTGCATGAGAAATTTAGGCGATAAGACATAGGAATTTGCTTACCTGTAGGCGGTACTAGTATGATTCCAGCACTGGAGCCAGTTCGACATATTGATCCATTGAAATACAATTCCCATTTATCATCCTTATCATAGATAAGATTTGATCATCAGGAAATGTCTCCTAATTTTGTATAGCAAAAGGGGAGGGTGCTTCATCTAAATGGTCGGTTAACGCTTGTCCTTTAATTGCTTTTTGAGATATAAATTTGAGATCAAATTTAGTTAACAACATAACCCATTTAGTAAGGTGGACTAAAAGATCTGTTTTAGCAAATAAATATTTCAAGGGATCAAATTTTACCATTACATGTATCTCAACATTTAGGAGATAATGCCTAAGCTTTTGTGTTGCGAAGATAGGAGCTAAGCATTGTTTATCAATGACAGTATATCACACTTCATAATCAAGCAATGTTCAGCTGGTGTAGTATACAACACGTTCCTTGCCTTCAGTATCATGTTGTGCTAATAATGTTGCAAGGGCATTATTAGATGCGGAGGTATAAAGAATAAAATGTTTACCAGAAACAACAAGTTGTAAAACAAGAGGTTTAGAGAGATAACGTTTTAAGTCCTCAAAAGCCTTCTGACATTATGAATTCCATTAAAATTTCAAATCCTTCTTCAGTAGTTAAGTAAAAAGGTGAGTCATATCTGTGAGTTGTGAGACAAATCGATGAATGACCTGTATCTTCCCTTGTAAACTACGAAGTTGATATTTGTTTTTAGGTGCTGACATATTAACAATCGCATCAATCTTTTTCGTATCTACTTCAATACCACGATTTGAAACTATAAAACCCAACAGTTTCCCACTATCTACGCCAAAGACGTACTTACGGGGATTTAATCATATGTTGTATTTCTTTATTCTCTCAAAGATCTGTTGGAGAGTTATAGTATGATTTTGGCGATTAATAGACTTCACCAATATATCATCGACATAGTCCTCTAAAATACTGTGCATGTAATAATGAAATATTAGTCATAGCACGTTGGTAAGTTGCTCTAGCATTCTTAAGTCCAAACGGCATGACTACCCAACAAAATGTTCCCCAAGATGTTATAAAAAGTTGTTTTATATTGATCATGAGGGTTTATAAAAAATTGATTATATCCAGAAAATCCATCCATGAAGGAAAGTAATTCATGGCCGGCTATTGAATCAACAATCATATCAATGTTTGGAAGTGGGAAATCATATTTCAAAGATGCAAGATTCAAATCTCTAAAATTGGTACACATTCGAATACGACCATCAGGTTTAGCGACAGCCACTATATTCGAAATCCAAGGTGAACAGTCAATAGGATAGATAAAGCTAGATTTTAAAAGCTTTTTTATCTCAACCTTAACAAGAAACGCAATCTTAGGATTCATCTTACGAATCTTTTCTTTAAATAGCTTAGCATCTGGTTTCAATACAATATTATGTGTTACAATCTGAGGATCAATACCAGGCATATCCGCATAATTCCAAGCAAACAATTCAGAAAATTCATGTAACAACTTGGTCATATCATCTTTTTCTTCTGCACTTAAACAATCACCTATAGGGATAACTTTTTCAGTGTTATCTTTCTCCATGAAAACATCAACAGTCCTTCCATTAAGTAGAGTATTGTGGTCTAGGAGATCAGGTGATTGTGGTAACTCGTTAGATTTTAGAGTGGTATTTATCATGCTAATAGACTTTCCAAAATATGCAGCACTGTTCAAACAATAAGGCAATCCACGTTTATGATGGTAATGGGGAATATTGTCATAAGCACCCAATAATTCAATTACCACTTCATCTGTTGCAAAGACATCTAAGGGAATCTCTCCTGGAGGACAATTAGTGTCAATCATCTTAAGAAAGATCAAGTTAAGCGTAGATATTGTATTCACATTAAGAGTAGGATGTCTATGGGCTTTAGATTCCCTAAAAGGGTTATATCCAATGCCATTTGAGTAATGTCATGAAGCGGGTTCTATAGGTACACGAATCCCTTGATTAATATCGCAACCATTACCTACATAGTCACAATTCTTATAAAGGATCTAAAATCCTCGACCATAAGAGAAGCCATTTCCTTGGAAGAAGGTGGGGCTTCATAAGTCTTATAATCTGTTGGGATAAGGTGCCATTAACCTTGTAAATCTCAATATTGTATTTATTCCATTTATTATATGTAATTTGTAATTATCCATGAGGAGATGTACTAGTTTCACTGGCAGGGGTAATTTCGAAGTAACCGGAGGTAATTATGGAGTGACTTTTATTGTTGACAAATGTAAAAACTTAAAGTAAATGAGGGTAGGCATTTTCCCTTGAGGAATCTACTATATTTGGCATGTTATGAAAATTGTCATAATGTTTGGTAAGTGAATCTATGACAACTGCAAGTTGTTATAAGATTCTGTGATTCTATGACGCATATGACGGATATGTTAGTTGTATATTTGCTATATTTAGCCCCAGGGGCCTATCTTGGAAAGGATGCATGTTGGAGGTATCTATGACAGTTATGATGAGTCATAAGATGCTATAAGATGCCATTCTTGGATATGGGTGCCCAACTTTGGATGGGTCACATTTTGCCACTTGGAGGTTACTTATAGGTGCCATTTTGATGCTTGCATGTGGGATATTTGGAGGAGAGAGAAGGTGAATGCCTAGGATGAGTTGGAAAACATTTCTATAAGTATTGCCCATGTATTTGTTGCTGCAATGTAGATTTTAAGTACTCAGGTGCTGCCGGAATGCTGTCAGATTGAAGACTGAAGGAGAGATTGGTGGTGTGGAGTTTTTTACCCAAAAGGGTTTTCTCCACGTTAAACATTGTGTCATGTGTTCAATTTTTTAATTTTGCATTTCTGTGAAGCATAGTTTTGTTTATGTGTTATAATCTCTATTAATAACACATAGTTAAAGATTGCAAAAATTTATATTGAATCAGATTTCCATTAAAGTAGTGTTGCTTTCATTTCTAACATTTCCAGTATTAGAGCCTGGCCAGCTTTGACTCTTGGATGGTAGTGTGGAAGCTATAGCTGCAGTGGGAGATTTGGTTGTGTTTGTTTTGCAAATCTTGTGTTGATATTATGGCTAGATCCACTGTTGCATTAACCTCTCGTTTGGACATTGAGAAGTTCAACGGAACAGGGTATGAGTTGTGGAAGCTGAAAATAGAAGATTTGTTGGAAGAAAGAAATTGTGGTTGGCTGTCCAAAAAGAGAAGAAACCCGATGATATCTCTCTGGATGAGTGGGCAAAACTAGATAAGAAGGCATGGAGAACCATCCATTTATGTCTATCAGATTATGTCCTGTTGAATGTCGCAAAGGAAGAGATTGCACACAAGTTGTGGAAATGATTGGGTGAGATCTATCAAGCCAAGAGTATGGTAAATAAACTTTACTTAAAAAGAAAATTGTTTTCCTTGAAAATGAAAGAGGGTGAGTCAGTTGCAGAGCATTTAAATTCTTTTAATTTGTTGATGAGTTAGCTCGCTTCAATAGATGTTGAAGTTGATGAGGAAGATAAATGTATATTGCTTTTTTATTTTTTACTTGAATCATGGGAAAATGTCATTTTGGGTATCACTGCTAACCTCACAGATCCGAGGTTGGATGCTCTTGTTGCAGTTTTACTGGCATAGGAATTGAGGAAGAAGAATTCGGATAGTTCATGTGATGCTCTTAGTATTAGGGGAAGGTCTAAGGAAAGGGGACCTAAAGGAGATCAGAAAGGGACTAAGGACAAGTCCAAGGGCCGGTCTAAGACTTGTGGTAAAAAGAATAAAGTTAGGTGTTGGAACTATGGTAAAAGGGGACATGTGAAGAAGGAATGAAAAAACCCCAAGAAACAGTGGGAGAGTGCTTCAGATAAGTCCTCGAATGCAGGTGAAGATGTTTTACTTTCTGCATGTAACGTTGTTTCTAATGATCACTGGTTGGTTGACTCAGGATGCTCATTTCATATGACCCCGCATAAGGAATGGTTCTCCACATATGAAGAATATGATGGAGGTAATATCTGCCTTGGTGATGACTCTTCATATCTGATTCTCGAGAAAGGAAAGGTATTGTTGTGTTTCAGTGATGGGAGGATTAAAACCCTCCCTGGTGTTTTGCATGTTCCTGGATTAGCTAGAAATCTAGTTTTAGTTTTGAAGTTAAATGATTTGGGAATGCATGTGACATTTGACAAGCATGGTTGTAGATTGTGTTGATAACTGAGAGGGGGGGTGAATCAGTTATCCAAATTATTTCTTCTTTCTAAACTTTCTTATTAATCAATGTAGCATTAATTCAAACAAGCAAACATAACCATGAGATGGAGATACGCATGACACAATATTTTTGACATGGAAACCCTGTTAAGGGAGAAAACCATGGGGTGATTAACCCAAAGATTATTCTCTATTAGAAGAATAAGAAATTACAAAATGGCACTTGCCAATTAGGGCTCACTGCCCGAGCACACTGCTCACAAAGGAGGCACACTGCCTACAAGGAGACACACTGTCTACAAAAGAATGTTATACAATACTTGAACTGATTGGAAGCATCCACATATGTTGGAGTTCAGTTCTGGTTAGGCTCAGTACACTGATCTGCTGCACTTCATCTTTCCTCTTCTCTTATGCTGCTTTCCTTTCACATATCGAACCTTTCTTACTATTTCTTCTCTACTCTGCTTTTATTCGTATACCACATATCACCACACTACCTCTCACAACTAAATCCATCCTATATATATATCCACACTAGTGATTTCATTATCTTTCTAGTTGACACCCGGAACAATCAATCTTCTCACAAACTCTGTTCTGTCGGCTGAATCCTTACACATCAAGTAATGCGGATCAAGTATATGCTTGTAGAAATCATTAATCATGTTGGCCAAACATGATTCATGCCTTCATAACCTTTACCACCATCAGTAACACATCCAGAAAGTAGTCTGATGTTCTGTCAGTCAGTTCTTCCTCTGTTCACACTGTTTCTCAGGAACCTGGTACTCAAGTATTCATATCTTTTACCTCATCTATCACCGGAGGCTAAAACCTTGGAATCTATCACTCAAGGTAGTACTCTTTACTTCCCCAAATCCGCACTTCACCAAGATGCTTCCTCTGAGAGATCCGAACCTGTCTGTCGGACCTTGCCACATGCTCTGTTCTTGTTTACTGGACCACAACATTCTTCACTCTGACTTCCGGTAGAGACACACCAAGTCCTGCAGATGTGTGGGATGAACTTTGTTGCCATCAATGACAACAATCATGAATCCATATAGTGTCTCTTGCCAACAATCTCCCCCTTTGGCATTGATGGCAACACTTATTGAAAAATGACTAAGTGTTTACACTATGCTCCCCTTTGGCTGATGCTCTGTCTTTATATACATTTTCCAGAGCTCCCCCTTAGGTGGATTCCTCATTTTTTACTGCTCCTCACTCCCCCTTTGACATCAATGGCAAAGGGTAGGGTCCGCACACCAAAATTTTCAAAAATTTTACTATACTTAGCCGCATAAGTATATACATACAAGTTATACTTACATATACTTAAGTATGTCTGCAAAAGTGTTCTTCAACTATACAACTTTTGTCGCCCAACTCTGCTTCATCTTATCCAAAATTGAGATATGCCCACTCAACAGGAGTGCAAACGCATCTGCCCTTTTTAGATCTGTCGGATCATTTGTCTGGGCTGTGATTTGAGCTTCACTTATGGCCTCATGCATGGCCTCTAACTTAGGGATAATAGTCCTTCTAAGTTCACTCATTTGGCTGATCATGTTCTTCCTTTTGTTCTCAAAATTCTTTATTGCAGTTGTGATTGCAATAGTCTGACACTCTTGATTGACTATGGAAGAAGAGAGAGGATCAAAACTTTGAGACAAACTTAGTAGTTTATCCTCTTCCTCTTTTATTTTCTTCTCAATCTCTACTGTTACTTTGGACCATGAAATACAAAATCTGTATATTTTTCCGCCATCTATAAGAGCATTTTCTAAGCTCTTTATCCCTATACTCATATTTCTCCTATCATTACTTATGAAACCTTGTACCTCTGATAATCTTTTTGCAAGAAATTCCTTCCGGACCTTATCTTCTGCTGACTTCTCTAGTGAATCAAAATGTGTATTGACACTGCTGACTAGAGTTTTGAGATTACCGGAAGTGGAGTCTGTGGGATCTTTCTGAACTGATGGCATAATCTTTTCAAGCACTCTGGAAGCAGCTTCTATCAACTCACAGTCTTCCATATGAGACTTTAGGAGTTTTTCATTAGCCTTAGCATTTGCAAATGAAGCTATCTTCATTGTTTGTACCGGAGAAAGAGAATCAAAATTGAATGGACCTTGTAGAAGCTCCGGTTCATCAATCTCCATTGTTTCTTTGTTCAGGAATTCTTGGACAGTTTGTGCAGTGTCTCTTGTCGGAGACAGATGTTTCTTCTCTTCTGCAGTCTTGGAGTTGTCCTTAGGAGTTTTCTCTCCTTCACCACTAGCAGTTGTGGTTTTCTCTGCTGAAGTCTTCTCTCCTTCTACAACCTTAGCACTGTCATCTTCTTTTTCCTTCACCTCTGCTTCTTTCTCCTATAATTTTTCTTCTCCTTTAGATCCGGAGATTGTAGGGGAAACTGGAGGAGAAATGTTAGTCTGTTTAGGGCCCACCTCTTCTGTCATTTTCTCAGGAGTTTCTTCTGCAACATTTGTGGTTGAGGGATCAGTACCCAAGTCCTCTATAATAGGGAGATTAAATCTTTTGAAGGCCTTCCGGAGGATCTCTTTTGTGTCCTTGGCTACCTTGTTAGTTTCACCAAGCATAAGTTGATTCATCCTTGCTTTGCTTCTGAACTCATCCTTACAATCTTTGAATATCATATTCATTGTCTTGGGGTCGATTGAAGGATATAGCTAGATTGCTATTTGTTCCCAGATTTCTAGGTCTTTAGCTTGGGCAGTGTTCTTTCTTGATTCTAGTTCCTTCTCCAAGCTTTTAGGGATCAGAGATATAATTTTAATAAATGCTTTGTTGTAAATATTTAGATACCTGACTGTGGCATCTTGCAATATCTTCTGATTTGCTTCACCATAATCATCATAAAACTCAACCATTGGCTGAAGATTTTCGTCCACTGTGGTTGATTTGATTATGTCGTCAATGTGAAGAGTGGGTTTTTCAACATATTCCTCTACCTTTTCTTCTTCCTTCTATCCGGTAGGGGGTTGACTGGATGTTTTCTTCTTTTTCTTCATTTTCCTAACTTCTTCATCAGATTCAGTTTCCTCTTCATCTTTTTGACTTGTATAAGTCCTTGTGGCTTTTGTCTTTGATCTTTTCTCTCTTTTGCCGGATGCCTGGACTTCCGGTTTTGATGTTCTTGAGCTTTTGGCTATGGCAGGTGCAGATCTCTTTGATGATCTGGTCTGGGTGGAAGTTTCTACCAGAGCACTTTTCTTGCTTCCTTTTTCTGCCTCTTTCTTCTCTTCCTCAGCTTTTTGTCTCTTTTCTCGGTTGGCATCAAGTGCCTCCTTTGAGATGCCAAGACCTTGGGCAATATGTTCTACTTCTTTTCTCACCTTTCTTTTCATCTCTGGCTCTCTGAGTTCTACATGAATTTTTATACTCAGCTCCTCAAAGGTTCCAAACCTTTCTGCTTTTGGATCCTTAGGCTGACTTAGCATGTGTTGAACATGCAGCTCCACAATTTGTTCATCAACCTCATACCCCATAGGCACGATCCATACAGTTCTTGGTTCTATTGCCTCCATTAGGCACTGATCAGTCTCTACCATAAAGCAAACTGTGTCTTTGTATTTTTCAACAAGAGACTGAGGAATCCTTTCTCTTGCTTGCATCATGCTCTGAAAGTTCTTGAAGTATCCCCACAGAGCTGTATTTTGTGCTTTGTTGTCACCAAGTCCATGTAGATAATCTTTGATTTGGATAGCTACCAATCTATCATTCTCCCATACCCAGCCATTAGATCCGGGAAGCTCATTCATAAAGTAGAAGAATAAGCACAATATTAATCCACCATACTTGAATGAATTCTTTTTGTCTTTCTTAATTTTCTACAGATTCTCCAAGAGTTGGTTCAAGAGAAGCTGACAAAGATCATAGTCTGCATCCTTTCTTAACATTTCATAAGCAGTATAGATGGCAGTTCCAGGTACAGAATTTTCTCTGCTAGAATGATATATCTTATATCCAATGATCATAGAAGCAAACTTGACATCCGGATCAGTGATGTCATCTACTGTCATTGCTCCTTTGTCAAACTTAGAATTGGTAGCCTCACTCGCAGTTTGGTTCTTTACAGATTTAAGAACAGGAATCCCACTGGATGAGTGTAGTCCGGTAACTACCCTGATGGCATCTTTAGTGATCTTGAATGGTCCATTTAACCACATGAAATTTTCATGTATTCTGCTCAAAATGTACCTAACCCATTCATCCTCCGTAAAACAAGGGAAATGTATGTATTGTGCAAAGTGCTTGTTCCGGAGGCCCATGTATTGAGGTTTGAGCTCAAATGAATCATCTAACAGTTGTTTGTGATAGATATCTCTTAGTTTGAATTCCCCAAACTCTTCAACATTTGCATGTATATAAACCCTAATATCTTCGGTGTGCAACACACCATGCGGAACACTGGAAAATGCACCTAGGGGATCTACCTCCAAGGATTTATATGGATGTTTCTTAAATGAGGGTCGAGGTCTATCAGAGATCTTTACTATATTCGGAGTAGCCATCATCAAACAATCTTACTGAAGGATATCAAGAACGATAAATACCTTTTGCGTAGGTTAGGGCACATGAAGAAATCCGAATAGAGTTGTATGAAGAGTTGCCTTGATCTTTTGGGAGAAGTTGTTTGCAGAGCTCCTTTTCTTTCTTCTTCGCATGTGAGTGTACAAGTGTGTAAATGACAGAAAAATGAACTCTTTTATTCTAAGAAGCCCTAATTTTCACCCTGCAATAAATGCGCAACCTAATTCATTCCAGTTTGCCTGGTTTTCCTTGTTCAAGGAGGAAGAAACTCATCTGGATCATTATGATTCCCTTGTGATCGATGTTAGTGATGAATCATCATATCCACTTGTCCTTTAGATCATCTTATGTATCTGCAGATCAAGCTGTATCAATTTGGATTCATACCGGGCCAATCTTGTGAGAAACCTATTTTACCGGAAGACTTGCTTAACCAGACCAATTCTGAAGGAATTGAACTTTTTAAATTTTCTTGTGGATCTCTCAAATCTTTACCTGACCTTCTTTACATGTTTCTCTAGAAACCCTTTGATCCGTAGCTTCTCATGTGCCAATTTTAGGCACCACTTAACTGGCTGGGGGAACAAGGTTTTCTTTGTGTCTCCCCCTGAGCCAGAGCTCACCTTTTAATTTCTGAAAGGAATATCAGCACCAGAGTCTGGTGCGGATCCAACCTCTACATTCTCTGAACTTTTCTTCACCCAAATCTTGTTCATCTCATTCCTAACTTCATCCGCATTCACCTTTTGTTTACCCTTATCTTGATTCTGATTATGATATACCGGACCTCTTTTCTCCTGATTCTCGCTTCTACAGAATTTTGCAATATGACCGGATCTATTGCAGATTTGGCAAACAACATTTCCTTGTATATTTGATTGATATCCTCTTGATCTACATTGATTAGCCATATGACCTATTCTATTGCATGTAAAGCATCTACCATTGAATGATTTGTTCATTTGCATATTTCTGCATTCATGAGATTTGTGACCATACCTTTTGCAGTTAAAACATTGTCCAGAGAAGAATGAATTTGTCTGATTCATTCTCTTTCTGCACTGATTAGCTTTGTGACCAAAGTGATTATAGTTGTGGCAGTATCCATTGAAGGATGGATATCTTTGAGCATTGGGCTGTCTTACCAGAGGTCTTCTAGGCTTGTTACTTGCATTTTCTGATCCAAAATTCTTCTGACCAGATCCGGAGTTTTCTCCTTTCTCATATCCCAAACCACACTTGTCATCTACCTTCTTTTGACTTTCAAGAAGAACTTCAAGTTGAGCAGAACTTATCTTGAATTTCTCTTTATATTCATTTGCTATTTGAAGATCCCTTTTGAGAGAGACAATTTGATCCTCAAGTTTTTCTTCATTATCTTTAGCATCTTCAAGATCAAATTCAAGATGTTTGATAATTCTATCCATCTGGTGGCAATCTTCTAATTTCTCCTTGAGAGATTGTCTTAGATTATCTTCAGTTTTTCTTTTCTCTTCAACTTCTTGGGTAAACTTTATAACTCCTGATTCCATTTCATGTCTTACCATAATGATTTCTTTTGATAACTTTTCACATAACTTGGTTTTCTTAGTCAGCTCTTTATTTGCATTACTTTCTTCACCTTGTCTTGCCAATTGCTAAAGCAGCTCCTTTCTCTTTTTCATAGAGAGACTTAATTTGTCTTTTAGTTCTCTCATGAAATCATCAGCCTGTTTGAGTCTTTCCTTTAATTCATTGACTTCAGAGTTTGACTATTCAAGATCCTCAAGGGCAGTCTTGAGTTGCTCCCTTAAACCATATGCATCCATTTGGACTCCCAGATCTTCCTCAAGCTATTAGGCTCTGTTGGGAGGAACTTAGCTCTGGTACCAATTGTTGATAACTAAGAGGGGGGGTGAATCAGTTATCCAAATTATTTCTTCTTTCTAAACTTTCTTATTAATCAATGCAGCATTAATTCAAACAAGCAAACATAACCATGAGATGGAGATACACATGACACAATATTTTTGACGTGGAAACCCTGTTAAGGGAGAAAACCACGGGGTGATTAACCCAAAGATTATTCTCTGTTAGAAGAATAGGAAATTACAAAATGGCACTTGCCAATTAGGGCTCACTGCCCGAGCACACTGCTCACAAAGGAGGCACACTACCTACAAGGAGACACACTGTCTACAAAAGAATGTTATACAATACTTGAACTGATTGGAAGCATCCACATATGCTGGAGATTAGTTCCGGTTAGGCTCAGTACACTGATCTACTGCACTTCATCTTTCCTCTTCTCTTATGCTGCTTTCCTTTCACATACCGAACCTTTCTTACTGTTTCTGCTCTGCTCTACTTTTATTTGCATACCACATATCACCACACTACCTCTCACAACTAAATCCATCCTATATATATCCGCACTAGTGATTTCATTATCTTTCTAGTCGACACCTGGAATAGTCAATCTTCTCACAAACTCTGTTCTGTCGGCTGAATCCTTACACATCAAGTAATGCGGATCAAGTATATGCTTGTAGAAATCATTAATCATGTCGGCCAAACATGATTCATGCCTTCATAACCTTTACCACCATCAGTAACACATCTGGAAAGTAGTCTGATGTTCTGTCAGTCAGTTCTTCCTCTGTTCACACTGTTTCTCAGGAACCCGGTACTCAAGTATTCATATCTTTTACCTCATCTATCACCGGAGGCTAAAAACTTGGAATCTATCACTTAAGGTAGTACTCTTTACTTCCCCAAATCCGCACTTCACCAAGATGCTTCCTCTGAGAGATCCAGACCTGTCTGTCGGACCTTGCCACATGCTCTGTTCTTGTTTACCGGACCACAACATTCTTCACTCTGACTTCCGGTAGAGACACACCAAGTCCTGCGGATGTGTGGGATGAACTTTGTTGCCATCAATGACAACAATCATGAATCCATATAGTGTCTCTTGCCAACAGATTGGTGAGAGGGAACTTGGTGGTAGCGAAAGGGAAGAGATTCGGGAACTTGTTTAAGCTTGAATCCACTACAGTTTGTAATGCCTCTTATGTTTCTGAGGATTCTGAAAACACTTGTATGTTGTGGCACCACAGATTGGGCCACACAAGCAATAATGTATTAAAAACTATTAAGAATACAGAATTGTTGGACAGTTTCTCTTATTCTGATGAGCACTTTGATTTCTGTGAGCATTGTGTGTTTAGTAAACAAAATAGAAAATCATTTCCTTTAGGAAGCAATAGAGCAAAAGAGAAATTAGAAATTATTCATACAGATGTGTTTGGACCTGTGGATAATGAATCTATTGGAAAATCTTGTTATTTTGTCACCTTCATTGATGATGTATCCAGATATACATGGATTTATTTTATGAAACATAAATCTAAAGTTTTCACTAAGTTTAAGGAATTCAAAGTCTTAGTAGAGAACTAATCAGGTTTAAAGATAAAAATATTAAGATCTGATAATGGAGGGGAATATTTCTCTAATAAATTTGATGAGTTTTGTAAGCATGCAGGTATAATCATATAAAAGACAACTCCATATACACCACAACAGAATGGTGTTTTAGAAAGGATGAACTGGATAATTATGGAAAGATCCAGAAGTATACTTAGTGATGCACAGTTGGATAAATGCTTTTGGGCAGAGGTTGTGTGTATTGCTTGCTACTTGATAAATAGATCTCCTTGTAAGGCTCTTGATTTGACACCTTATGAAGTGTGGATAGGTAAGAAACCTTTTGTTTCACATTTAAGGGTTTTTGGCTATGAGGCTTTTGTTCATGTGCCTAAGGAAAAGTGATCTAAGTTGGATCCAAAAGCTAAAAAGTGTACATTCATTGGATATGGTGGTAATGTCAAAGGTTATAAGCTTTGGAATACACTAACCCACAAGATTATCTATTCTAGAGATGTAATTTTTAGGGAATTTAGAGCTATTTCTAAACCTGAGCAGCCAAAAGAGAAAGAAGAAAAGGTAAAGAAGGTGCACTTTGAGTTAGAGCAGAAAGATGCACCTCAGGAAGAATAAAATGATGGATTGTGGGGTGAAGGAGAAGAAGAAGATTCGAGTAGTTCTGATGAAGATGAATCTATTGTGACAGAAGAAGTTGGTGTAGATGATCATGCAGAAGAACGAGTAGAGTCTCTTACTCCACCCTTGAGGAGATCCACAAGACAATGTAATCCAGTTGATAGGTATAGCCCACTAGATTTCTGTTGTGTATATGCTTTATTGAGTACTAACAATGAACCTAGATCCTACAGGGAAGCTATTTTTGCAGATGATAGTGAGTCTTGGAATTTAGCCATGCAAGAGGAGATGATGACTTTAGAATCTTGTAACACCTGGGATCTTGTTCGTTTGCCCAAAGGAAGAAAGGACATAGGTTGTAAGTGGGTCATCAAGAAGAAGTTTGGAGCAAACGGGTCATTGGAGAAGTATAAGGCTAGATTGGTAGCCAAGGGTTACTCCCAGAGAGAGGGAGTTGATTTTGGTGAGATATTCTCTCATGTTGCTAAATTGACTTCTATTAGATTTCTCTTATCCATTGTTGTAGCTCATGATTGGGAGATTTAGCAAATGGATGTTAAGATTGTGTTCTTGCATGGAGATCTTGAAGAAGAAATTTATATGCAAGAACCTACAGGTTTTGAGGTAAAAGGAAAAGAACATTGGGTTTTCAGGTTAAAGAGGTCTCTTTATGATCTGAAACAGTCCCCTAGAATGTGGTATCAAAATTTTGACTCATTTGTTTTGAAATTGGGTTTTGTTAGAAGCGAGGAGGATCACTGTGTTTACATTTATTGTGTTGATGATTCTATACTGGTTATTGCTTTGTATTTTGATGACATGTTGTTTTTCAACAATATTAAGGGTATGATCAGTGAGCTTAAAGCCCAACTTTCAAGTGCATTTGAGATGAAGGATCTTGGTGCTGCAAGGTATATTTTGGGAATGGAGATTAGGAGGGACAGTGTTAACAGAAAGATTTGGTTGTCACAAAGTAAGTATGTGAATACTATTTTGCAGGGGTTTAGTTTGCAGGACTGTAACCCAATCAGAGTTCTTTTACCCATTGGTACTAAGCTTTCATTAGATATGTGTCCAAAGACTGAGGATGATCTTGAGGATATGTGTAATGTGCCATATGCTAGTGCTGTAGGGAGTTTGATGTATGCAATGGTTTGCACTAGACCAGATATTACCCAAGCAGTGGGAGTTTTTAGCAGATTTATGTCTAACCCTGGTAGACAGCATTGGAATTATGTGAACAGGGTGTTTAAATATCTTGCAGGTACTCCTTATCATTGTTTGGTTTATTCTAGTACTGATAATGCTAATAAATCTTTGGACATATAGGGTTTTGTTGATGTAGATTGGGCAGGTGACTTGGATAGTCGAAGGTCCACTAGTGGCTATGTGTTTACTCTGTTTAGAGGTGCAGTGAGTTGGATTAGTAAGAGGTAGCCCACAGTTGCTTTGTCCACCACAGAAGTAGAGTATATGGCTGCTACTCATGTCTCTAAGGAGGAAATTTGGTTGAGGAGACTGTGTACAGGTATTAGTTTTGATTGCAGGATCATTCAGATTGGTTGTGATAACCAGAGTGCTATCTATTTGGCCAAGAATCCCATGTATCATGCTCAGACTAAGCATGTTGATGTTCAGTATCACTTTATTCGAGAGTTGGTTGCAAATGGAGAGATTGAGCTGAAGAAGATAGACATTCAAGAGAATGTTGTAGATTCATTGACCAAACCTGTGAGCACAAAGAAGTTCGTGTGATGCAGAGAGGTCATGGGCCTTGTTTCTAGTGCTTGATTATTTTCATTTGATTTTCTATGGGTTGATTTACAACGTATAATGTCAAGTGGAAGAATGTTGGGATAAGGTTCCATTAACCTTGTAAATCCCAATATTGTATTTATTCCATTTATTATATGTAATTTGTAATTATCCATGAGGAGATGTACTAGTTTCACTGATAGGGCTAATTTCGAAGTAACCCGAGGTAATTATGGAGTGACTTTTAGTGTTGACAAATGTAAAAACTCAAAGTAAATGAGGGTAGGTGTTTTCCCTTGAGGAAACTACTATATTTGGCATGTATGACAACTGTCATAATGTTTGGTAAGTGAATCTATGACAACTACAAGTTGTCATAAGATTCTGTGATTCTATGATGCATATGACGGATATGTTAGTTGTATATTTGCTTTATTTATCCCCAGGTGCCTATCTTGGAAAGGATGCATGTTGGAGGTATCTATGACAGTTATGATGCATCATTAGATGCTGTAAGATGCCATGCTTGGATATGGGCACCCAACTTTGGATGGGTCACATTTTGCCACTTGGAGGTTGCTTGTAGGTGCTATTTTGATGCTTGCATGTGGGATATTTGGAGGAGAGAGAAGGTGAACACCTAGGATGAGTTGGAAAACATTTATATAAGTATTTGCCATGTATTTGTTGCTGCAATACAGATTTTAAGTACTCAAATGTTGTCAGAATGCTGTCGGATTGAAGACTGAAGGAGAGATTGGTGGTGTTGTTGTATTGTAAATCATTTTCAAATTAATACAAACATTGAGCCGCTTTCCTGTGTGGATTTTTTTACCCGAAAGGGCTTTCTCCACATTAAAGATTGTGTCGTGTTTAATTTTCTGATTTTGCATTTTTGTGAAGCATAGTTTTGTTTCTATGTTACAATCTCCATTAATAACACACAGTTAAAGATTGCAGAAATTTATATTGAATCAGATTTCCATTAAAGTAGTGTTGCTTTCATTTTTAAAATTATCTGTATTTGTTAGAAAAGAGACTTTAGATTTAGTATTTGAACATTTAGATGAGATCGATGCAACACTTGGTGTTTCAGGAGCGCAATTGTTAATTTTATACTCACATGTAGAGGAGGATGTAAAATCTAACGAACCACAATCGTCACCAAGAAATGCATTCGATTGTTTAGACTCTTGCACAACATTGTCTGTGGCAAGAGGAGTTGATGAGTCAAATTTCAAGTTATTTAAGATCTCGTGATGAACAACTTGCTTTTGTGATTCAATTTGTAAATAGTTATCTGGTTCAGGATGAACATGAATAGTATGAAGTTTATCTTGATGAACAAACTTGATTGAATGATTAAGGGTAGAAGGAACTGCCCCCAATGCATGAATCCAAGGTCTACCAAGAATCATGTTGTAAGATAAAGAACCAGGCATGACACATGAATCAAGGTAGATAAAGTTACAGGCCCAACTTGTATAGGTAAAGTTATAGTGCCTACGGATTGTATTCCAACATTATCAAAGCCACAGATACTTATCCTATCTGCCTTAATCAAAGATGTATCAACTTTAATCTTGTGTAATAAATTGATGCCACAAATATTAAGAGCTAATCCATTATTAATCATAACTCATTTAATCAGCTTCTTATTTATTGTAATGAATATAATCAAAGGATCATACTGATTTTGAACTTCAAGAGATGGCAACTCATGGTGTTGAAACAAAATGTCTATTTTTGTCACATGCATACAATCTAAAAGAGTTGCTACATCATTAGGTTTGACAATAGGTGGTACAATCACCTTTTGCAAAGCTTCTTGGAGCATTCCATGGTATCTAGGCAAAGTTTGTATAAGTTCCCAAAGAGATATATTAGCAGGAGTAGCACGAAGTTACTCAACAAGATCATAATCTTGACAAACTTTATGTGTTAAACAAGGTGCTTGAGGAAGCATAGGTTGAGAAGTTGGTAAAGATATCAGAATGCTTGATTGTTGTTTGCTTTGTTTATTATTCTGAGTATTATATGTATGAGCAACCACAGTATGACTAGGTTGTTGTGAATTTTGATGTGTTATTCGTTTAGCATAGTTATAAATGTAATCAGGAGGTCGAGAAGAAGGTGGAAGACCTCTAATAGTGAGCACCAGTTTAGAATATGGTTGAACCACATCTGAACACAAAGTGACCACTATTTTCAGTTTCACGGGTTCTTCTTGAGGTTTAGGAACATAGATTACATTTACTAATCTTTGAAACAACAATGGTTTAGGAGTCCTAGTGGAATGTTTAATCGAGATAAAATCCTCAAGGGCTTCATCTAACATATTGAAGTCATCACAACTAAACAGCTCATCATACACATGAAAGTCTTGCAAAAAGTAATCCGACATTATAACATGCTCAAATTAACTCAAGACTTAAATGTAAAATGATATAGCATAAGCTTTGTGAAAATGAAATAGAATAACACTATGCAACACACAAAGTTGTAATTTCAAACTCTTTTAGTGAAAGGATAAAGAAATTAGTCAAGTTTCAATGTATGTACTTTCACAAAAGAGGGTTTGCAGTCTAGATGTAACTTAGGACAGCAAACTAATTCAGATCTTATGGTAAAAAGGATGCTAATTATTTAGAGCATGGGTTCACCAAAATGTTTAGTGGTGAAAATGGGGGAGCAAGATGGAAGATTTCAAGTCCCACATTTTCTCACACTAAAGCATTAGGGAAGCAAGGAATAAGTTTAGTGATAAACTATTGATTTCCTATGTTCCCTTTTTTCTGCTAATTATGACTATGTAACTGTTTTAATTAGGTTTTTACAAGCTAGTATCATCCACTACACATGAAACCCTATATTTCCAATCAAACTATAATAAATTAATTTCTAGGACAGATACTAATGAAATTATTATAGAAATGTAGAGGAAATAGTATAAGAGACAGTGTACCCAGAAGCAGAGGACTTGATGGACTCGGCCGCTAATGCCAGTGTCCCGAAAGTTTTCAAATGTCAGGACTTTTTGCAACAATTGTTTACCAATCTCCAGAGGCTTCCAGAGCCCAAAGAAATCACCTAGTTAGACTAGGGTGTGAGTGCCAATGTCTCGAAAGTCTTGCAATCTCAAAATCTGGAAATCTGTGACGACTGTGTCCGCAATATCTATCTTCCTGTCGCTCCTTTCCATTGGATCTCAATGAATTCAACCTGTACATGCAAAAAGAGGAGAAAGATGGTTGTGGCTATATAGGAGCTTGCCTCAGTCAAGCCCCATTTTCGGTATTCCTACCTCAACAATAGCCAATAACAAAGATCTACAAATGTGTGTGCTCATCTTACAAATGTGTATGCAAAAATATAAAAACTTAGATGACCCAAACATCAAGGAAAGATTAAAAAATTGCTTCACTCAATGAACAAACACAACTTCACCTCAAGGAGATGAAAGCAATGAAGACTTGCATGAACAAGAAGGTGAGGGTATGTGCAGGATCATCATGGGCCAAATAGTGGCAATAGGAAAAAAATTGCATTTTTACAATGGATATCTATTTTGGTTTGGATACCAAACCAAAACTTCTAAATTTTTTTGGGAAAATGGCTTTTTACTGGTAGTCATCAATTTTCCACAGTCCATGATGTTGAGTTTGAAATGCTTCTGGATTTAACTGTGTATTATTATTTTCCTCAACGTTTCGAATCACACACAGTGATCCATCATCAGGAGAAAGATAGCAAGCCAGAGAAGAGAGAACATGAATGATAGTATGCAGACTTAAGACCACTTAAAAGGAGAGAGAGATGTGAGGCGGAAACCAAGATCAATTAAGGGAGAAGGATGGCTGCCTATCAAACCTAGTGAAGTGAGGGACAAAGAGGAGTGGGGGACATCTAGGCACACTAAGACAAAACAAACAAAGAAAGACTAACTAGGATGAGAGGAAGACCCAAGTAAAGAAAATTAAAAAAGCAAACAAAGGAGCAAGGCCACAAATTAGAAGGGAGCAAAAAGAGGAATAATTGTAATACAATCAACCATAAAGAACAAACCGAGGATGAAAGAGATAAGATAATTAAATAATTAAATAAATAATAAAAAAGGGGGGGACAACCGAAGAGGTTAAAATGTGAGGGATAGATTGGGAAAAGCTACATATAAAGAACAAGAGAGGGCTCCAAGTTAAAAGAGAGAGAGGGGTGAACTACGAAGGCAAAGGAGGGGGGGCTAACAAAAAAGAAAGGTAAGCCAATAACTATCCAAAGGAGGAAAGAAACTAACTAGGAGAAAGCATAAGAGAGAAGAGTAAATCATAAAAGGGAAGACAAGCTACAATGACCAAATAATATATATAAATATATATTCACAACAAACTCCAAGCCACAAACGGAGCACCAGGGGGCAACAAGAAATGAAGGATATGGTTAAAAAGCTAGAAATTAAAGAGGAGGGAGAAGGGGGCAACGAGATCTAGAGGTTGGAGATGGGAGGTTAAGCTAGGGGACAAGAGTATGAGAAATAAAAAGGTGAGAACGGGCCAAGGAGGGTAAAGAGGAGGGAGGACAAAGAGCAAAGGGAAAGGGGGGAGAGGAGCCTAGGGGGGGAGAGGAAAAGGGGATAAGATGAGGGCAAAAGAGGAGGGGCAAAGACTCAATCCCACAAAAGGGGACAAGGAGGGGATAGAGGGGGGGCGGGGGCAAGAACTAGTAAAGAGGGGAAAAAAGGACAAAGATAGGAGAAGGGAGAGGGGAGCTAACAAGATCAGGTCAGGAAAGAGAGGGGAGGGGTAAGAGGGGAGGATGGGGAAGAGAAATCAACTAAGAGTGAAGGAAATAATGATGGGGTAAGAGGGGAGGCTTTTTACTCTTTTTGAAAATACACCTCTTAAATCTTGGATCTCCCATCAATATATGAACCTCCTTAAAGACCGTTTCTAGTGAAGGAGGAGGGCAAATTAACATTGGTAGCTTCTTTACACATTGATCCATAAGGATTTGTTAAACACTAAGAATCATCACTAATGAATTACTCAAATAATCAATAATAAAATATTCAATTTTGTTCATCAGGTGAAATAATCACTTTTCTAGACTATGTTCCAATATTTTGGGGATAGGAATGGTGGGGCAGCAGGGGTTGTGTTTTGGGGCGTTTTGGATTTCATGCCCTAAATTGCTTTACGCAATCCTTCATATGATTTGATTCATGATTCATGGTTTGAGAAGGATACACATGATATACCCTTACCCTCTAGTGATAAAATTATGAATGATACTTTATGTGGTGAAGCTACACCTTCGTTAATCCTTCATGACATTATTATTCCTTGTGATGATGATGTCCTTCATGTGATATGTTAGGACATAATGCAAAGTTAACATGGCATGAACTCTCTTGGAAGGGTAAGCATGGACTATAAGAACATTGAACTAGTTGGATCTGTTAAGCTCGCCATTTATGAAAGAACCTTTTAAAAGGTTAACCTTAATTAGGTAAGGTTATGTTTCAATGTGGTTGTTTGTGCAACAATGTGTAAATTAATGTTACTGAAGGATAAATCTAACTATAATATACTAACATTGTAATAACCATGAGAGCTGGGACTAACAATTAGACTAAAAACTTGACAAACAATACAACTTGGACACATGTAGGACTTGGAAAATGGAAAAGAATATATAATTAAATGTGGAAAACAATGAAAAAGTGGTATTAGTTGCACCTATATAGAGAAGTGGTTTAGAGGTTGGTTAGGGGAATTATTTAGGGTTTAGAGGTTTAGGGTTGCTCGGGTTTAGGGGTTTAGGGTTTACAGTTTAAAGAGAGATAGAGAGAGGGGACTGATAGAGTTTGGGAGAGATAGAGGAGACAAAGGGGAGAGATAGGAGATAGAGAGTGAGAGACATGTCCAGAGACATAGAGAGAGAGAGAGATATTGAGAGGTAGAGGGATGATAGAGATAGGGAGATAGAGGTTTAGGGTTGCTTGGGTTTAGGGGCATTATTTAGGGTTTAGGGTTTATGGTTTTGGAGTTAGGGGTTAAGGTTTAGAGGTTTAGGGTTTAGGGTTTAGAGAGAGATAAAGGACCAATAGGGAGATATAGAGGAGTCTGAGGGGAGAGATAGGGATATAAAGAGTGAGGGACATGGCAAGAGACATAGGGAGAGAGATTGAGAGGTAGAGGGACAAAGGTGATAGGGAGATAGGGGAGAGATAGGGAGATAGTGGTTTATGGTTACTTGGGTTTAGGGTTTAGGGTTTCTCAGGTTTAGGTGTTAGGGGTTAGGGTTTAGGGGCATTATAATTTAGGGTTTAGGATTTATTGTTTAGGGGTTAGGGGTTAGGTTTAGAGGTTTAGGGTTTTGGATTTAGGGTTTATAGAGAGAGAGGAATGATAGGGAGATATAGAGGAGTCTGAGGGGAGAGATTGGGAGATAGAGAGTGAGGGACATGGCTAGAGACATAGGGAGAGAGATTGAGAGGTAGAGGGACATAGGTGGTAGGGAGATAGAGGAGAGATAGGGAGATAGTGGTTTAAGGTTACTTGGGTTTAGGGTTTAGGGGTTTGGGGTTTAAGGTTTAGGGGTTTAGGGTTTCTTAGGTTTAGGGGTCAGGGGTTAGGGTTTAGAGGCATTATTTAGGGTTTAGGATTTAAATTGTTTAGGGGTTAGGGGTTAGGTTTAGAGGTTTAGGGTTTTGGATTTAGGGTTTATAGAGAGAGGAATTATAGGGAGATAGAGAGAGGAGATGGAGGAGAGAGATAAGGAGATAGAGAGTGAGGCACATGGCCAGGGACATAGGGAGAGAGATCAAGAGAGGTAGAGGGATGATAGAGATAGGGAGATAGGGGTGAGATAGGGAGATATAGGTTTAGAGTTGATTGGATTTAGGGTGTACCTGGGTTTAGGGTTTCTCAGTTTTGGAGATAGCTAGATAGAAAGAGAGAGGAGACAGATAGGGAGAGATAGAGGTGACAAAGGGGAGAGATAGGGAGATAGAGAGTGAGCGATATGTCTAGAGAAATAGGGAGAAGGATTGAGAGGTAGAAGGATGATAAAGATAGGGAGATAAGGGAGAGATAGGAGGTAGAGTTTAGGGTTGCTCACGTTTAGGGTTTAGGGGTTAAGGTTTAGAGGTTTAGGGTTTAGTGTTTAGAGAGAGAGGACCAATAGGGAGATATAGAGTGAGGGACATGGCTAAAGCATAGGGAGAGAGATTGAGAGGTAGAGGAATGATAGTGATGGGGAGATAGTGAGATAGGGAGATAGAGAGATAGAGGTTTAGGGTTTCTTAGGTTTAGTGTTTAGGATTTAGGGGTTTATGGTTTCTCAAGTTTAGGGTTTAGGGGTTAGGAAATAGGGGTTAGGGGTTAGGGGTTAGGTTTAATCATGCATCCCAGTCATTCCCCTATCATTCCTATATATCATATCTCTCCCCTCTATCTTTCCCTCTACCTTATCGACGAAGCAAATGGAAACAACAAAACTAGGACTCCCTTTCTCAGGTTTAGGGTTTAGGGCTTAGGGGAATTATTTAGGGTTTATGGTTTAGGGGTTAGGGTTTAGTATTTGGAAGAATTATTTAGGGTTACTTGGGTTTAGGGTTTAGGGGCATTATTTAGGGTTTACGGTTGCATGTCAAAAGTAGTCTCTCTCTCTCTCTAAATCCATAAACCCTAAATAATGGCCCTAATCCCTAACCCCTAACCCGCATCTACCTCTCTCTTGTATCTACTTCTCTCCTGTATCTATTCAAAAGTGCCTTTAAAATACTATGAGATACCTTAGTATAAGTAAATCATATAAAAATCAAATATATATATCATCATAATCCTATATAAATTTTGATAGTTTGTCCAAAATCTCTCCTTTCATATGATACAGTCTTTCTAAAATTTGGATTGTATTTTATAGCTAAAATGCCTAAATACTTAAATGCTAAAAATGCTAAAATAATAAAATAAAAAACAATGAATACAATAGGGAAAAAGAAAACAGATATCCGTTTTGGAGATCATAAAAAGCAAAAAAAGACTGCATTTTTGCAAACCCGCGGCTTGCAAAACGCAGTCTTGTCTTCAAAGAACGGATATTTGAGCTGAGGAACGGATATCCGATCCAAAGAGGTAAGATTTCGTGCATTTTTTTTGTTTGTTTTGTATATTCAAGCAAATTTTTTGGTTTTTATGCTAAGTGGGTATGTTTTATAATTTAATTAGGTAAAATGGATGCACAAAATGAAAACCCAAACCCTCCACCACCAAACCCTCCCCCTCCAACAATAGAAGAGAATATTCAAAGAAATATTGATCATATAAGTAGGATCATAGAAATGTATCGCCGCCACCCTCGATTGTCTATAATGACATCGAATTTAGAGGGAATCATTAATCATATTCAAACCTTGTCAACCCAACACGAATCATTTAGGCAATGGCGAGAAGCCAAGAAGGCCGAATATGCTAACGGTTTGTCATATGAGGAAGTCAAAGATTTAGAGATTACAAAAACTATGTTAGCCCAGCACTTTGTCAATCCTAAAACCGGATTGCATGTTGATGTCCGTAAGCCCAAGTTTTTAATCAAATGGTGTATTCATGAGGGCATTAGTCAAAACTTTTGGGATCGTTGGTGGATGGTTTTTGATAAACTACCCAACAACAATTTAGATGTGTCTTTGTATTTCCTCCGTAAACTCTATGCAGAGTTCGTCATGGGTCAACATGTTAATTATTTTGATTTTAGAGAGTTTCAAGGAGTGGGCAGGGGAATGCCTCAAGATAGACCTGGGGAAATTAGACAAGTACAAGGTCCCTATATTCCCCCTCCTGCTATCCCTTCTCCACCCCTAATGCAGCACCCAGACGTTGTTGCAAATGCAACACAACAGGGCCTTAGTGCCATACACTCTTTGACCAAGCATTTGATTATACAGACATCTTAGTTTGCACAAGCACATGATGAAGGTGATGATATTGGATCACCTAGTACTACTAGACCGTCGTCGTCCAGACATGTATGTGTGCCCCATCATTGTATTTCTTGCAATCATTTATGCTTGGGTCCTATTATGGAGAGTAGTGAGCCACCGTTGAACACATCAGAGTATGATCTCCATTCACGAGATGAGGCAATGGGGTCCAGAACTCAAGCTGAGGGGTCAGGGACAAGAGTAGAAGCTACCGGATCAGTAAATAATAGAGAAGGAGAAATGCATGAGCAATCTTTTGTGCAGGTAAAATTTAAAGTTAAATTTTATGGTCTATTCCATTTGAATATATAAACAATTTTATTAGTACTAATGTATCTAAGTGGGATAACAATTGATGATAGAGGAGGAGTTGACAGAAGTTCATCATGGAACTTTGTCTGCCATCCAATTTGGCTTGGACTTGCCGGTATAATTTGTTGTACACATCAACTTTTTTTTATGCATTTATTTCTTTGTGAGTAATTATATATTAATTTATATCTTGATGTTAATTTTATTTTATAGTCAATCGAAAATGTGAATGATGTGGCATCTTTGCCAATAGTCTTTTCTCGAACTCCTGATCGACCCAAGGGACTATCATTTGCAGAACGGCTTTCTCAACGCCAACAAAGGGTGGAGGTAATTTGATTGAATTGTACTTTAATTGATAATTTAGAAAACTTAAATATTTGATTATAGTCATTTAGAGTCTTACATTCTTGTCCTTCTTAATTGATGCAGGAGGCCTCGATGGTGGTATGTGCTTGTTTTCTAGTAGATAAGTTTTTGTGTAGTGCATTTCCTATTTTAAATGTATGTATTTCCTATTTTGTTTAATAATTATATATTAATTTATTTTAATGTTACTTTGCTTTTATGTAGTCTGTTGAGAATGTGAGTGATGTGCCACCTTTGACATCATGCTTCACTAGGACACCTGATCGTCTTAAGAGAAAATCATTTGCAGAACGATTGTCCGAACAACAACATAGAGTCGAGGTAATTGAATTGAATTTTTCTAAATAATTGATAGTTTATCTAGCGGTCTTATAGTTGATTGTAGTGATTTAGATGTATGTTAATAAATGAAAGTTCTTAATTGTAGTAGATAAGAATCTATTTACTAACTTTAACTTATTTTTATTTACCATTGAAGAGATTAATCAAATTTGTGTTTTGACTTGTTAATGCAGGAAACTTCACCTCCATCAATTACTAGACATTTTGGTACAAAGAGGACACTTTTTCAGGATCCATCACAGATTGAGGGTCAAGTGGACTTATAGTATTTGATGTAGCTATTTGGCATGTAGATTGTATATAGATTTTGAGACATGGCATATGCCACATTTTGTAAAAAATATTTTGAGTTGGCATATTTGCCAAATTTTTGTATATGTCTACCATTATGGACTAGATTTTAATGTATATACACCTTGATATACAATATAATTTAAATTCTTTATGTGCAAGTCATGATACTTCCCATGATGCCATACATTATGATGATAGTTCTTTAGTCCATTGATGATATGTTTAGCATTGAGAATGGTTTTAGATCAAGAGAATGGTTTTAGATCAATAGAATCAATATGAAAAAATTCCTTATATATGCCCTAATCAAATAAGGTCATGATAAACCATTTCATCATGTATTTAGTCTTCATCTTGTCAAATTTTGTAAATATGTCAAAGTTGTCATATGAAAAATGTAAAAAAAATGCAAAAGTATGGAAGATGAATAGTCAAGTACTCAAGAGTCAGTTGGAGACTATTGGTTTCCCTCAAATCATGTATAAATATGCATAAACCTTTGTGGAAAAGGCATTGGAGATGTATTGAAAACATTTTGAAGATGAATTGAAGACATGTTTGAATGAAATTAATGTCAAGAAACTCTATGTCAAGGACACTGGGGGCACATTATAAACATAAAAAACTTACATCTTGGGGGGAGGTGCCAATAAGGCCAATAAGGATACTATTTGAGTTGGGTGTGTGTGTGTATGCAAATCCCATTTATGGCCGAGAAGCTCTCTATTTACTATTATTCAACTCTCGTTGATAGGAGGTTGGCTCTACAACTATTGCAATTTGTGTATGAAACCTAGATGCCTACGAGATCATATATGTATGTATGTATGTATGTATGTATGTATGTATGTAAATCCTACAAGATAGTCATTCATGAAATTACTATGCAAAGAGGGTTTATAAGTTGCATTAGGGTTTATGACTATCCTAAAACAACATCGTGTATATGCTCATAAAAGCCATCAAACTCTGAGAATAAACTCATCATTAGATAAGGAGTGGAAAGCTAAAGTCACATTCCCAAAAACCTCTTAAAATCACATGTCTCCTCTTATGAAAACTAGGGTCTTTGCCGATACATTGTTCCATAAGAGCAAAGTCACTTAAGATCCTAAGAGCAAAAACCTTGCCAGGTGCCATATTTTTTGTTCTGTTCATCGTGGGGTCGAACGGACTGCGCCAACGCATCGGGGTGGGCGGGTAAATGCTAGGGGAGGTCTCATTTTGTGCGCCAAGTATCCCAGTCATTCCAAGCAAGAGGCTACCGGCAAAGTCCCTTAAGATCCCTAAGACCAAAAAACTGCCAAACTTTGACCGGGCAGTTCTCAAAATTCATGATAGTTGGGAATGTTCTGTTTGGACCTACAGGTGCACATGACATCCTTCCACAATAACCTCTCTCATTTTTGGTCAACTCCATTCCGTTGACCGTGCCGAAATCAAACGCATTGTTGCAAAATGCTTCAATTTGATGCAGTGGAAAGGTGCTAGGTGCGACATTTTTCATTCCATAGCTTGTGCGGTCAAACGGACTACGCCAACGTGTTGGGGTGGGCGGGTAAATGCTAGTGGATGTCTCATTTTGTGCGCCAAGCATCCCAGTCATTCCAGGCAAGAGGCTACCGGCAAAGTCCCTTAAGATCCCTAAGACCAAAAAACTGCCAAACTTTGACGGGGCAGTTCTCAGAATTTGTGATAGTTGGGAATGTTCTGTTTGGATGTACAGGTGCACGTGGCATCCATCCACAATAACCTCTCTCATTTTTGGTCAACTCCATTCCGTTTGACCTTGCCGAAATCAAACGCATTGTTGCAAAATGCTTCAATTTGATGCAGTGGAAAGGTGCTAGGTGCGACACTTTTCATTCCATAGCTCATGGGGTCGAACGGACTGCGCCAACACGTCAGGGTGGGTGGGTAAATGCTAGTGGAGATCTCGTTTTGTGCGCCAAGCGTCCCAGTCATTCTAGTCCCTTAAGATCCCTGAGACCAAAAAACTGCCAAACTTTGACGGGGCAGTTCTCAGAATTCGTGACAGTTGGGAATGTTCTGTTTGGACCTACAGGTGCACGTGGCATCCTTCCACAATAACCTCTCTCATTTTTGGTCAACTTCATTCCATTTGACCGTGCCAAAATCAAACGCATTTTTGCAAAATGCTTCAATTTAATGCAGTGGAAAGGTGCTAGGTGTGACATTTTTCATTCCATAGCTCATGGGGTCGAACGGACTATGCCAACGCGTCGGGGTGGGTCGGTAAATGCTATTCAAGGTCTCGTTTTGTGCGCCAAGCCTCCCAGTCATTACGGGCAAGAGGCTACCGGCAAAGTCCATTAAGATCCCTAAGACCAAAAAACTGCCAAACTTTGACCGGGCAATTCTCAGAATTCGTGACAATTGGGAATGTTTTGTTTGGACCTATAGGTGCACATGGCATCCTTACACAATAACCTCTCTCGTTTTTGGTCAACTCCATTCCGTTTGACCGTGCCGAAATCAAACGCATTGTTGCAAAATGCTTCAATTTGATGTAGTGGAAAGGTGCTAGGTGCGACATTTTTCATTCCATAGCTCGTGGGGTCGAACGAACTGCACCAACGCGTTGGGGTGGGCAAGTAAATGCTAGTGGAGGTCTCGTTTTGTGCGCCAAGCATCCCAGTCATTCCGGGCAAGAGGCTACCGGCAAAGTCCCTTAAGATCCCTGAGACCAAAAAACTACCAAACTTTGACGGAACAGTTCTCAGAATTTGTGACAGTTGGGATTGTTCTGTTTGGACTTACAGGTGCACGTGGCCTCTGTCCACAATAACCTCTCTCATTTTTGGTCAAATCTATTCCGTTTGACCGTGCCGAAATGAAACGCATTATTGCAAAATGCTTCAATTTGATGTAGTGGAAAGGTGCTAGGTGTGACATTTTTCATTCCATAGCTCGTGGGGTCGAACAGACTGTGCCAATGCGTCGGGGTGGGCGGGTAAATGCTAGTGGAGGTCTCGTTTTCTGCGCCAAGTGTCCCAGTCATTCCGGGCAAGAGGCTACCGACAAAGTCCCTTAAGATCCTTGAGACCAAAAAACTACCAAATTTTGACGGAGCAGTTCTCAAAATTTGTGATAGCTGGGAATGTTCTGTTTAGACCTACAGGTCCACGTGGTGTCCGTCCACAATAACCTCTCTCATTTTTGGTCAACTCCATTCTGTTTGACCGTGTCGAAATCAAACGCATTGTTGCAAAATGCTTCAATTTAATGGAGTGGAAAGGTGCTAGGTGTGACATTTTTCATTCCATAGCTCGTGGGGTCGAACGGACTACGCCAACGCGTCGGGGTGGATGGGTAAATGCCATTAGAGGTTTCCTCTCGTGCGCCAAGCGTCCCAGTCGTTCCGAGCTGTAAGCTACCGACAAAGTCAAAAGTTGCTAGGATTGAAATTTTGCATTCCACAGGTCCTGGGGCCGAACAGTTTGCTCCAACACGTTGGGGTGGGCGAGTAAATGCTAGGGGAGGTCTCGTTTTGTGTGCAAAGCATCCCAGTCCTTCCGAGCTGTAAGCTACCGACAAAGTCACTTTTTCGGTAGCTTACAGCTCGAAAGGACTGGGATACTTTGCACAAAAAATGAGACCTCCCCTAGCATTTACTCGCCCACCCCGACGTTTTGGCGCAAACCGTTCAGCCCCAGGACCTGTGGAATGCAAAATTTCAATCCTAGCAACTTTTGACTTTGCTAGTAGCTTACAACTCGGAAGGACTGGGATGCTTTGCACACAAAACGAGACCTCCCCTAGCATTTACTCACCCACCCCGACGTGTTGGAGCAAACCGTTCGGCCCCAAGACCTGTGGAATGCAAAATTTCAATCCTAACAACTTTTGACTTTGTCGGTAGCTTACAGCACGGAACGACTGGGACGCTTGGCGCATGAAAGGAAACCTCCAATGGCATTTACCCGTCCACCCCGATGCATTGGCGCAGGCCATTCGACCCCACGAGCTATGGAATGAAAAATGTCACACCTAGCACCTTTCCACTACATCAAATTGAAGCATTTTGCAACAATGCGTTTGATTTCGGCACGGTCAAACGGAATGGAGTTGACCAAAAAAGAGAGAGGTTATTATGGACGGATGCCACGTGCACCTGTAGGTCCAAACAGAACATTCCCAGCTGTCACGAATTCTGAGAACTGCTCCATCAAAGTTTGGCAGTTTTTTGGTCTCAGGGATCTTAAGGGACTTTGCCGGTAGCCTCTTGCCCAGAATGACTGGGACGCTTGGCGCACAAAACGAGACCTTCACTAGCATTTACCCGCCCACCCTGACGCATTGGCGCAGTCCGTTCGACCCCACGAGCTATGGAATGAAAAATGTTGCACCTAGCACCTTTCCACTGCATTAAATTGAAGCATTTTGCAACAATGCGTTTCATTTCAGCACGGTCAAACGGAATGGAGTTGACCAAAAATGAGAGAGGTTATTGTGGACGGAGGCCACATGCACCTATAGGTCCAAACAGAACAATCCCAACTATCACGAATTCTGAGAACTATTCCGTCAAAGTTTGGCAGTTTTTTGGTCTCAGGGATCTTAAGGGACTTTGCCGGTAGCCTCTTGCCCGGAATGACTGGGATGCTTGGCGCACAAAACGAGACCTCCACTAGCATTTACTCGCCCACCCCAACGCGTTGGCGTAGTCCGTTCAACCCCACGAGCTATGGAATGAAAAATGTCGCACCTAGCACCTTTCCACTGCATCAAATTGAAGCATTTTGCAACAATGCGTTTGATTTCGACACGGTCAAACGGAATGGAGTTGACCAAAAATGAGAGAGGTTATTGTGGAAGGATGTCACGTGCACCTGTAGGTCCAAACAGAACATTCCCAACTGTCACGAATTCTGAGAACTGCCCGATCAAAATTTGGTAGTTTATTGGTCTCAGGGATCTTAAGGGACTTTGCTGGTAGCCTCTTGCCCGGAATGACTGGGATGCTTGGCGCACAAAATGAGACCTCCCCTAGCATTTACCCGCCCACCCCGACGCGTTGGCGCAGTCCATTCGACCCCATGATGAGCAAAACAAAAAATATTGTTCCAGTTGACACATTCTCAATCATTGACATGGATGATATCTCAGTACCATTCCTTTAGGCACAATATGAGCTTCCAATGGAAGGCACAATTTTGAGGTTAGAGATGATGAAAAGTGTGCCTCATTCATAGTCATGTTTTACTTGTCTTCAATGATGATTCCTTGATTCAACTTAATCCTTTGATAATACATTTTAACCTCCTTGTGAAAGCGCACTTTCAAGGTTGCTTGAGCAAGAGCTAGCGCCTCAACATCGAGGCGCACTTTTGGTGTTCTAGAAGCATGAACTAGCACCTCAAATAGTAAGGCACTCATTCTAGGTTTTTTATTCAATAATTGGCACTAGTCACATATGGTGTAGAGAGGTAGATGTGCGCCCAAGTCATCATTTGATGCCTTCAATAACTATAAACTCCTTTGATGATGCATTTTATCCTTCCAATTCACTATCTAGCCTTAGGCGCACATTTTAGGTTGATCAATCATAATCTAGTGCCCTAAGTACCAAGGCGCACTTTTAGGTTAGTTTGATAAAGGATTAGCGCCTTCATTTCTAGGCGGAAGTTTGGAGTTGAAATAACAAGTTTCTTCATCACTTCAAACATATTTAACACTTTGAAGATCTCCAATGCATGATTGAATATCAAGAAACCAATGTATCATTTCATGAAGGTCTTAAGTGTTGTAAATATGCATCTTCTTATTTAATCATGTGTTGTAAATGAAGGAATGCAATGATTGCAATATGTGCACAAAACAAAATTTTTGATAAGGATTGAAAGGAAATGTTAAGAAAATGCAATTGGCGGGTGTAAATCCAAAGTGTGGAAGCATAGACAAGGCATGTGAATAGTTTGGCATGACACCTCAAAGAGATGCTATCTCATGGAATGCAATGATTGCAAGATATGCACAAAATGGATTTTTTGAAAAGGCTTTAGAAACTTTGAAGCAAATACAATTGGAACGTTTAAAACCAAATTCCATAACCTGTGCAAGCATTCTCCCTACTTGTGCCAAATTAGGATCTTATATATACATATATGCACATAATGTCATGAAAATAAAGTATAGTGTATATATCAAGCCATATAGGCATGTACAAATAAAACCATATGGGTATATACAATG